>CM061044.1:15669965-16387465 GCA_030762985.1 Adelphocoris suturalis
CTTTATTTTTCGTGGAAATAGAAAAGTTTTTTCACTAAATTTCGTAATGACAATTATATTAGTAAATAACTATATCTATGTGTTTAGTTATTAAAGTAACTACAAACTTTTAAGTAAATATTTCAAACGGATTTTCGTTGCTTATTCGATTTTCATAGGTTTGACTGTTCATTTGTTACAAGATGTTTTAGGTAGGTGTCTAAAGAGCTGACTTTTACAAAATGTCGTAGTAATAGATAACCCGATGCTGAAATTCAATTTTTCAATGTTGAAATGGAAAGGAACGAGCTAAATTCATCCATAATCTTAGATATTTCCATTGTTTTTATCTATAAGTCTCCTCAATGGCGGTGGGGCACAAATTAGAATTTTGAAAAAAAAAAAAACCCACTGAATTATACAATAGTGAGGACGCCCAGGTTTACTCGACGCCCTAGGAATCAAGGAAGGGAGTCGAGGAAAGTGGAGGAGAGAGAGAGAGAGAGAGAGAGAGAGAGAGAGAGAGAGAGAGAGAGAGAGAGAGAGAGAGAGAGAGAGAGAGAGAGAGAGACAGAGAGAGAGAGAGAGAAATGAAAGGAAGTACCCCCATTAGAATGATCATCAGTTAATGAAAGACCCCCTAGAAAAAAGAAAAAAAATGCCAGATGGTGACACCACGGCGCACTCCTGCCAAGACTCAATTCGAGTAATACAGGGTGGCGCAAATGTTATGAACACATTTGAAATGGTTACCATGTTCTTAATATCGGAGCTTGAAATGAAGCTCCGTAGCAAAAATGTGGAAGTTTATTAGACATACATAAACTTTTCAATTGTGGAAGACAAAGACAGTTGCATGAGCAGCCACTTCACAGCCAAAAGGTTACTGTGTGGTGTATTTTGTCTAAAGGTGGGATAATTGGGCTTTTTTTTACGAAACCGGGCAAGCAATCAACGTTAATTCAGAGCGGTATGTGGCGATGCTCAACGATTTTTTCATTCCCTATTTAGAGGAGTACGAATGAGATGTTGACCACAAATGGTTTCAACAGGACGGGACGACCGCACACACTGCTAGAGTATCTACCGTGACATTATCTTCCACAATTGAAAAGTGTACGTACCTATGTCTAATAAACTTCCACATTTTTGCTCCGAAATACGCTTCATTTCAATCTCCTAGCTCCAATTTTAAGCACATGGCAACCATTTCAAAAAATGTGGTCATAACATATCTGCGCCACCCTGTACAGAAGTACACCATGCATATGTTTTGTGGTTGACTGCTGATTGTAACTAAACGAGTACTGATTTGATGGATCGCGGAAGCTCTGAACTAATAAAACACTATTTAACTCCTAACTACTTCAAAGTGAAATTTGTAAAGACGGGGGACGAGGCCCGGTTCCGAAATACAGTAGCCTCCTAACAGCCAGATCAATGATACTTAGCCTGCCTATTCTAATAAGCCGGATTTACCATACTGTACAGCTTACCTGATCTAATACCTGTATCTTGGATACCTTAGCTCAATTAATCTAATAGCCGGTGCGTGATTACTGTAGCTCTAATTATCTGATAGCCGGAGTCTATGACACTATGGCTTTAGTTAGCAAATGGAGAGAGGCACTGAGGAGGTTTTTAAAGAGATAAGTTGTTTTGTATAATGCTGTGATGTTGTTGCTTTGTATTGAGAACTAGAGCGATATGAGTTCCCGACCCGGCAGGGTACCGTATTTATACATGTTATTCCCCACTGGAACTTCGCTTTCCACGATATTTCTATTTAGGTATTGTTGAGATTTGGCATCAACGAATCCCAAAAATATATAAATAAAAATACTACACGGCCGACATAATACTTTAAAGGTATTCTACCCTCTCCTTTAGGTGCGGCACGGTCGGGTTCGTATCTGTATATAAGGAAGAAACTAAAAGATTTTACAAGTCGGGCACTGCAATTTGTGAGGAAAGTCTAAGACTATAATTATGAGTTCAGATGGTGTCAAAACCTGCATCCTTGCAGAGTTCTAGAAAGGTTTTTTCAAGGAGCTTCTGGTCAAGTAAGCAAAACAAAAATCCAGTCGGGGCGAAGACTCAAATTTCAACTCTCGATTTAGTCAAACTCAGCGAAGATTGAAGATTGGCGTTTTATAAAAGCAGTTTCTGCCGTAATAAATCCACGCCAAGGTAGAAAATGCAGTGCCGTTTCACGAGTAGGTCAAGCGTTTCCTGATGTTTCCGTTAATAGCATATAGTAAAAAATGAGATGAGAAAAAATTCTTCGTTTTCTGTTAGCAACCAATCGGACGTTTATCTGCGCAAAAGAATTACGTACTTACATTGGTACTTTCAACTTTCAAGATGAGAAAGAATCATCGGACTAGAATCATGCCTCCGGAACTTTTCCATAATGCGGACTCTGAGTTTATCAGTTAGGGATAGAGTTCTCTTAACTCTATCCATGTCGATTTATTTATAAGCGATTTATGTAAGAAAAAAGCGACTTTTGACTTTTTGAAGTGAGTTTTCATAGGGTGTCGAACTAGATAGGGACAGGAAAGTACATCAATTACTTATAATCTTATTTTAATTAGGTCGGTCGAGTTGGTCGGGATTCAGCCCAGAAAATAAGCAAAATGGAGCATCAATTGTTAGTGACGATTCTGGAACCTCCCAGAGTCCATTCAAAACTCAAAAACCTCACATAAACATAAACGGTCCACCCAGGCATATATAAAGACAGTCAGTTGATGGTCTGATAATAACAGTACCTAGTTATTTTGAGCAGATCTTGCGCTAGGATTCCATCCACAGGACCTTCCGTTTATGGACCAAATCAATAACCAAATTGAACGATCAGATTATAATATGAATGTCTAATAAATCTCATGTTCTAAATAAAATGGTTAATTTAAATATTGTGGAACTTGCTCGATTTTGACAAACTCTTCAAATCCCGAATCCAGAAGATATCTACTTTCCTAATGTTCAAAGAGTTTGTTCGATAATGAATGACTACTGAAGGCTTCACTTATCATAACCACTTCATATTTATTGAATTTAGCAATATATATTAAGTTCTTATTATTATATTATTAAGTTCTACATTACCTAGTCGTAGTTGATGAAAACTATTCGAATTCGTTTAAATGTGGCGAGGCGAAACACATGAAAAGAATCGCCGAGGCAATCTGAAGCCGCTTTTACAATAACTGGGCTGTAGGCTGTAGGGGTCGCCGATCTTGACCAAATTGATTCGGTCGATTCTACTTCGTAAAAAAGGTTGACCCGTGTCCGAGCTGATCGCTAATGGGTCATTAGAACCTAGAAAAAATCCTTCAATTTTACAGAATGTTGTAATTTGAAAATTTCGCTTACTTTTTAGTAGACCTCCATCTCTTTCGAAATAAAAAACGCAATACACCAATTTCTTTGTTTTGGTTTATTATTTTCAATAATGATAACCTTTGTAATCGACCAAGATATATTAGCTGGTCCATTAAATGTTATACATCGTGTATATGCAGGCCAAAAAGGCCCATTGAAAACTACACTTTATAAGGCGGGAATTGGGTGGGTTCCCAATGGCCTTAAATAAACACCCGATCTACAAGAACCAACCAAGCGGCGGGACAGAGCCTGTTGGGGGAGTAGTCTAACTTTGAACGAAACTGGAAGGTTCGGTTCAGCGAGTTCTTAATACAGGGTTAGCCACCTTTGGAGCAGATTATATAATATTATCCAAGATTATCATCAGCTTGAAAAGTAGCCTGCACCAGTACACGGGTATGAATAAGCTGGAGCAAACCTTCTATTTTTAGGGACGCACCTAAGAATATAGAGAGATTCATCATAGGCTTCTTGCAGTTTCGGAATGGAAAATCCCAATGTTTAAAAATTTAGTTATCAATGAAAAATAATGGTCTACAAGTTATTGTCTTGCATATAAATCTGAAATACATCAATACTAGCTAGATATGTACCCGTGCTCCGCTACGGACTATTTATGGTATTTACATTAGTATCAACCTTATTTAGTGATTTTTCCATAACATTTTATGAAATTTGATCAATTTATTTTTCACAAATAATGCTGCCCAGCGAACTCATCCTCTCTTTTGGAAAGCTTGTTTTTCTGCGAATTTTCTATCTCAATTCTAAGAACAGTTGAAGACATTCAGGTCCAATGGGCCTATATGCCAAAAACTTCAAAAAAGTTATCGCAATTTCAAGGTTTCATTATGTCCAAAATGTATTCACTATGCATTCAAAATTCCTGAAACTTTTCTTACGTTCAATTTGTTGCAAGTGCTTTCATTTCTCGCAGCCAGCACCTCTTTTTCTTCACAGGACTTCTTAATGATTTAAGAAATAATAGTATTGTTTTTTAAAAGCTCAATAGGGCCTATGTACCACCCCAGTTTCCCCAAGATCGTGTAAGTGTAAGTGCCATTAGTTTCTCTATCAATGACTATTGATTACTTCCTATCCTTATGTTGAAAGTATTGTTCGCCGATCCATTCTTTTAATCAAGAATAGCTGTGAACAGCAAATAAAGAGGAGAAACCTACATAAGACGATTGCAGTGTTGCCCGAAAACAGGTTGGTACTTAGGCCCTTTCAATGAAAATCTTTTCTGGACTTTAGGCATCTCTTGAAAAAAGGAGGTAAATATTGGCAACCCTGTTTTTTGGCCGATTTCAAAACGAATAGAAATGAGTTGGAACATAGGAACTTTCTAGATATATTCCCGTTGGCACATAGGTACCGAATATGGAAAAAAATGAAAAACTTACGAGATGGCACTTAAGCCTTTTGTACCTAAAGGTCTTCAGTTATCCTCTGAAACGGCACACACACGCCCGCACGCGCGGGCACACACACAAACACACACACACACTTTTTTTCTTCAAAACTCCCTTCAAAGGTGGAGGGGCACACCATCAAATTGAAAAATAAACAAATAAATTTAAAAAGTGGGGAGGACGCCCAGGGTCACCCGACGCCGGCTCTACGGATAAGGGAAGTTGTAGAAGGATGAGGAAGAAGAATGACATGATAGGTCAAAAATTACCAAATAAAATTACCGCCAGTTCAAGTATGAACCCCCTTAGGACGCGGGTGGTGAAACCACGGAGCACTCCCGCCGAGATGCCCAACTTCAGTAACTCCGTGGCAATTTTCTCGCACCACACTCCACGCCATGACACAGTTGCAGCCATGACCTTGATGTTATTGGTCGCCACTCCTTTTAGCTCGGAAATCGCTTGCCGCAGATAATTTCTGTCATACCTATTTATACTACAACACACACACACACGGCTCCAAAAATCTTCAGAAATGAACACAAAAAATTCCAGAAATCTTTTCTGAATGCCTCATAAAGGAATTTCATGGAGAAACTTACTTAAGTCCTCAAATGTATCATTAACAAGATTGTGAAACTAAAGGTAATTTTTGAGAATCTGCTGAAGTCCAACTGGTTCGGTTTGATCGAACTGTCAGTCGACTGTGATTGTATCTGATTACTTTAGCTGTAAGACATTACAGCTTTCTCACCTCACGTTCCAACCCGCAGGAGAACCGAACATCAGGTGAATACCTGAGCAGACTCCGCAGTTGTGTTGGGTCGTGAACCCTCTGAACGCCTCGGGCCATCAGGTTGGGGTTCTTTAGCCCCGAGGTGTCTAGAAGCCTTACTCAAGGTCGAGCCCGTCTGTCGGCCGCGGGGAGAGGGACTGGATAGGAGAGGAGCAGCACAAAAAATGTAGATTTGAAAGAAGAGAACAGGAGGATGTTGAGGAAAAAAAATGACGTAAAAAAATGCTATCAGGGGTTTGAACTCGAAACCGGTTGGAGGTGAATTCTCCGCGGAAATATGAGACATAAAAAGAAAACGTGTAGTCGCTCTTTTGTAGGTCATCGCAACGAGTTGGGTCTGAATCAATGGAAGACTCGAGCATTATATTATTCTCAATGGACACCTACCTAGAATTTCGCACAAAAAGCATACAAAAATGCTAAAAAATCCTAAACTATGATTCCGGAAACCGGTATCAGGGTAGAATGTACAAAAATTATTCCTTGGTGTATCAATTCTGGACTCTATTATTCAACATTTTTGAACGAACATTAGGTCGATTTCCTCCAATGCATACGAGGAACCGAAGTGTGAAGCCTTGCACTAGTGTCTCTATGATACAAAGGCGATTGGATTTCACCTAGACTATTAGACTTTAATCAGTGTTGAATCCACCAACGTCATATAGATGAAAAAGAAATGTATCATTAACACGATTATGAATCTGAAAGCAATTTTTTACAATCAGCTGAATATTAACTGATACAGCTAGATCGAACTTTAGATTCAAGGCGTTCTTTTTAGGCCATCAAACACAATGAGTTGGGTCTGAATCAATGGACGGCTCGAGCATATTCTAAAGGAACAGCTGCCTAGAGTGTCGCACAGAAAGCGGATAATGATTGTTAAGAAATGAAATTCCTTGAGTAAATTCTTGAAATTCCGTTATAAAACATTTTTGAACCATTAAAATAACTCCAATCCCTCAGAAATTTTATTTTTCAGACAACTGTTAAAGCGCTTGCCATCTGCCCCTACTACCGTAACCTACAACTATTACGACCTCCGCACATTTGCTTCCTCAGCACTTAGTGATCTGGAACTGGGTGCAATCTTCAAGGAATAGTGTGCACAACTTACAAGAACATCGGCACTTACACAACTCTGCAGCCACAACCTTACATGACTATTCACCCTCCTTTTACATCATACGCTTCTTCTCTTAGCTTCTGGTGGTGGGTACGTGGGGTGAACGGATATTGATAGCTGGTAGCGTGATCTTATTCAAGATTGATTCGTCCCGTTTGTAACTGAAAAGAAGCTGACAACATCTAATTGTAAGCTATCCTATGCTGGCCACACCACTGACCATACGAGAGCAATACTGAAGTCAAACAGTATCCATTTTTTCTTTTGTAAGGTGGTTAAAGTGCGTGATGTAATCATACCGATATGAAATGTTAAAAAATTGATATTCATTTACTTGACGTTTTTGTTAATGGACTGTTTGATTTCATCTTTTAATAATTCAGTTTTCTTTTCCTTAATTATCGCAAGTTTCATGTTTTCTTTCACTAATGTAATTCGACCGGGTTTTCTTTATTTCTCTTTGCTATTTGAACTAAAAAAAGGACAAAATATCTTACCTCATGTACTCCTTGCTAAATATGTAAACCTAAAAAGTAATAAAAAATACAATCTATCTATTAATAGATCTACAATCTATCTATTAATATCATAAGAAAGGTAAATATCATAGAAAGGTAGGTAGTTGGAACCGTAATAGTACCTTGAGGAAGGATATACAACTTTTAGAAAATTCGAAACAAACTGCGCGAGTAAGAAGTTGTTGTTCGGTTCTCTTTGATCACCCTGTATCTTGAACCAGGGCAGTTTTGGACAGCTTGAACTACCAAAACTGCCTCGGTCCCAATGCGCATGCGTGGAGCATTCTAACATGTTTTGTGGGACAGCTTGAAAAAACTTAAGTAATGTAGAAAATGTATTCTCACGACTTATGGTACAAAACTTGGAATTATTCTCAGTTCATTTACTGATTTCTTATAACAAAAAATGTTTTAATATAAATTTTGTTCGTATTCCAAAATGCGGAATGTCTTGATTTTTCTAAACCGTTAGATTTTATCGCAGTAAGACGAGATAAAATTTTACCACTGAGTTTGAGGTGAATTACAAGAGTTGATCAGCACTCAACGGCCGCCGAATCGTTTTTCGAGAGAACAATATCGTTGTGTTTAAGCCTATTAGTGAGTGCCCTTGACTCGAGTGTCTTACACAACCCGCTACAACAACCTCTTCAAATCAATAGCCAATTTTACGACGTCGACATTCGGAGCGGGAGTTGTAGCCAACCAATGGAAAAATGACGGATGATGAACGAAGGGGGGGAGGGGGGATTCCTTTTCTGTGCAGAACCACATCTGAACGCTCCACATTCGCGTGACTGAGTTTCGTAATTTTACCTAAGAATCCGTTAGCAGCAATTTTCTCACCTCTTTAGGAAAAGACATGCTACTTATAAGCATTCAATATGAATAAATTTAATATTATAATTGATTGATTAAACAAAGATCTCCCGTCGCTTCATTTTTCTACTCCGTATCGTGTCAATGGATGCAGTCTGATTTGGACTGCAATGGATGCAGTTTGAGCTTTTTAATGCTGTTTTATCGCAAAGGATGTTTTCTCGCTAAGTCTGTTTTATTACAGTATTATTTCAGCTTTGTTCCTCTGGCAGGGGATATGTCAAACGATCAGGGAAGACCACGTGTTCTAAGCAATAAAGGGCTACCTAACACTGAAACAATATATCTTTGTGCAATCATTTTCTTCTTGTAACGAAAGCCATCTTTCTTTCATCTGTCGCATTGCCACTGAACGGATCAGTTGAGGATCCGAGGACACCGATTTACTCTTGACGTTACTGAAGTTGATTAACCCTCACGAAAGTTGTCGGGGAAGTTTTCCTGAAAGTTGGGCCGGGAGGGGGTAAAACACTCAAAACACCGTTCCCACCGCACAAGTTGGGAAAACCTCAACTTCGTTGGTACGTCTCACGTAATCGCCCGACTACACGAGTAGGTAACCGAATAATTTCACGGTTCGCAGGGTGTTTTGTTACTTTGTTGAAATAAGGGCTTTGTAGGATGTTTGGAAGCTGAAGTTTCAGAGTTTAAGTGTGACACCAGCTGGTGAAAATGGCAACTAGTTATGAAGCGTACTTAGGCTATTGCTCCCCTTTGATCTAAGAATCGGATTCTGCGCCCTTGAAAACCTCCGACAGCAAATGTTCAACTCAAAACTCCAAATGGTTTGTACAATAATCCGATTCCACACATAAATTCAATTTAATTTCCTATATAATAACTATACATACATACACACATTCAATTTAATTTGCTATACAATAATTATGCATACAACGCATGTGCATTAAATTTTTGAGTGCTATGGAACTAGCAATTAGGGACGTTCGATACCAACAAAGTATCGAATATTTCCTTTCGATACTTATGGTTTAGGTATGAGTACTCATATGGGAACTTTGACCGATACCACGTAATACAACTTATTAGCAAAATTTCTTTGACAATAAATAATCAATCACTGAAACAAGAACAAAAATCGCATCTCTATACTATCTTCAACTATTCACTGTCTTTTGATGCACAAGATTCACAGGAGCACAGCACGCACTAAACAAACTTTTTCATGAAAACACCTCTTCCTACTGCCACAGATCGTGAGGTTTTCGTCTTTTCAGACGCCTGAGTAAATCATCAACGTCTACGTCTTGAAATGACCTTGGAGCCTATATTTAGACTACTGCTTGAGCCTTGTTGACTTCATTTGTGGATGAAATTTCTAGGTCCTCAAGGAATACGTTATTGGATTAGTTCCGGTACAAATCGACGCATGATCACAGTACTTTGTTCTGGAATTGCAATAAGACTTATTACCTTTGTGCTCTGCAGCCTTACAGTTGTGCGCCCAACGTCCAGATTGGCTTGAGGACCTGATTGTACAAGGTTATTTTGATTTGGATTGACAATTTTGATTATCTACCAATTAATCAATACATTCTTTGGACTTTGGTGTCCAGTTGTTTTTATTTTCATTTTTTACATACACTTTCCATAGGAGCTTTATATCAAGAGTCATACCCAGATATTTTACATCAATGGCATGAGCATGACCTTGTTACTAAGATAGGCTGGTATGTGTTTGGTTTGGACGTTGGCAAAATCAACATGGACTGATTTCGCCCCATTTAAATTAATTTCCCACTATTTCCCACTTAATTGTCCAATCATGGAGGTTTGGGAGGATCTTCCAAGTGAGGTCGATTCGTTACTGTTTTCATCAACGGCAAGGACCGCAGTATCATCTGCAAATGACACCATTTACTCGTTCGGGTAAATCACTGGTGTAGAGAACATACAAGAGTGGGCCAAGTACGCTAATTTGCGGTGAACCAGCATGAATCAGTTTTGCTTCCGAATACGCGTCATACACTACTGTGGCGCACAATTACACATCTGTACGTTAACATACCCTTACTTGACTCTCTCTCTCTCTGTAATTCTACCAAGCTTCTGATTGTATCCATGTTAAAGAAACAAAAAAGAATAAAACTACGCTGTCGACGCACCTTAGCAACCGTTTTTTCCTTAGTTGACATTCATTTGTTGAGAAGTACTACGAGACTCTCTCGAACGATCAAGTTTGTCCCCCACCCCGGCAACTACTTGGAACCGTTCCCTACAAGAAGAACTGTGAGTTCTTCAATTCCGTTCAACCTGTTTAGTGGACATGTAGGTCAGAATGAAGTGTATAGTTTGGTGGTCTGGATGCTCGCAAGCTCGCATCTCAAAAATACATAACATCAAGTAGTCAATCCCTTAGTAAAAATGCAGATTAGTTGGATATGTAGATCAGAATGAAGTGTATAGTTTCGTGGTCTCATAACACGATCACATAACAGTTTAGAAACGTAAATGTGACTTTTCATTTGTGACTCATGAGCTGCTGAACGGAATTGAAGAACTCACAGTTCTTCTTGTAGGGAACGGTTCCAAGTAGTTGCCAGGTGGGGGACAAACTTGATCGTTCGAGAGGGACTCGTAGAAGTACTTTATCGCTTCATTTCAAATATTAGCGATTCTTCTGTGAAAAAATCTGATAGTTACTGTTTACCGGAGAAAAAGGCTTAAAAGCGCTGCGGTTAAGTCAACAATAAGCTTTGCAACGCCTCGAGCGAGAGTCTGAAAAACCTAGGTCTTGAAAAAAAAAAAAAATACATATATATATATATATATATATATATATATATATATATATAAAGGAGCGTAGCATTTCATGCATTTTTTCCTGTGGTTAGTAAATTGTGACCTGGGATTTCTTCCCTCCGAGAGTTCCAGCCCTCAAAAGTTTAGTGCCTCTGTCTCTGTATATATTTTTTTTAATAATTCCGACCTCCTACGCCCTTTCCGTTCCCCCCTTTAGTTTGCAGTCTCCCTTTTGTGCCCTTTGTAATTGGATTACCGGGGGAGAAAAGCTCTCACGACTACTAACTCGCCCTTCGTCCCCGAAGGAGGTTTTCATAAAGAGGATTTATTGGCCTAATTACCCGTGTTCCCCCGCGATTGTTAATTGTTGGTGAAAACTGCTTTTCCTGTTTCATTTGAATAAAAAAAAATTCCCCGGAGCCCCGGATCGGCGAGGATTCGATTAAACTTGTTCGGAGATAATGTTATTTGGCACGTTTCCCCCATACCGACTTCTATCGAGGGACAAAAGAATAAATGAAACAGATGAAGGTGAAAGGGCGAGGAAAATAAATGTAAATACAAAAACTGTCTGAATCATTCAGCATCAATTGAAGGGCCTAGGTAAAGATCAATTTTTGGTTGGTTGGTATAATATCTATTTTCTGTACGCCAAGATCGCTTCTGTTGAGGACAGCCATTTGTCCTTCCATTAGTTCAGCCTCTCGTCTGTTTCAGCCTAGTTGTGTTCTTGTAGTTCAGCAGTGCAGTACAGCCTTGCACACTCTCCTCACCAGTATTAGCTCTGGCTTTGTGATCAGGACCGATAATTTTTCATTATTTATTTCATTTTAGTTTTTATTGACTTAAGCGGCGCCTCAAACAGAAGGGTCATTAGCGGCATTGAGCAGGGTTTCATTCAAAGGGGACGCTGAAAGGGGTACGATTCTAAGGGAAGCCATACTGGCCTCCGTTACCAAACGGATAGCCACCGTGGACGGTACTGGCAGATCGAAGGGGAAAAAACATTAAAAACAACATTCAGCAGAGATAGCATTGTCTCACTCTGCCACAAGGTATACAGCGATGACCACCGATTAACCCCAACAGCTCTTGTTTTAGTTATTAGATTTACTATGTACCCTAATTAAGATAGTGCTAATGACCTACAATAACATCAATGCAAGATGATCACACAAAAAAACTATGAAAACAGGAAATAAACCCTTGAATATTGGAAACATACCCTTCAATTGGAAATGGTTTCTGCACTACAAACGATCTCGAAACTCTATGGAACCAATTCCTCGCTTTCGATTCGGAAAACAACAAGGACTGTTGGATCCGTTCGGAACTGTTGTTCTCGAATTTCAAAACTGCAGGTCCTAGCACTGCGAACGACAAAACTGAACTGCGAAAGTGCAGAACCGTGCCACTGAAAAAAAGGCTGGAGTCTCGCGTGTCAAGTCATAGCCTGGTACTACAAGAAGAGTTTCTTTTGGCAGAAGAGAGAAACGCCGAGGGAAATGAGTTTCGCTTTCCTACTAAACCGATTTTCAACAGAAATTTAGAAAGATTGAGGTCATTATAGCGCACAAAAAGACTTATTTTGTTTTATTTTTACACACCAAGCCAAAATAGAATACAGAAGTGTAGTGAAGTTAAAATTTCAATAGTTTACAAAATAATATAGAAACATAAAATTATCAGCTGAGCAACTGGTGATGAAAATAAAATTTCAGCATGTTGTTCAGACGGGGAAATTTACTAAGGGGCCAAAGGGGTGTTGCAGGTAACTTGTAGACGAGAAAGGGACGGGAAAGAGGGTAGATGGTCGGGCAGATAACCGAGAAACCTGAAGACGAACACCGGAGAGCAAGGCAGGACAAAACAGGTCCCCATTCGATAATTTTTGAAGAAGGGATCAATAAGTAGCACAACTTCTGACGCTCAATGGCAGGTCTCCATCAACATCGCATGGTCCTCATCTAACTACGTAATACCTATAGCCTTAGAAGTGCATGTTGAATTCTTTGAATGCAATAGCTTAGGATGGCAAGTGCGGTCACCGAACTGAATAGTAGTATTCCAGGACGTGCAGCACCAGAGACTTATAAAACAACGTTATAGCTCTGGAACTGAAGTAAATTTCCTGGTTTTACGATTTGTAAACCCCAGGTGACGTATAGTTTTCCCAGAAACGGTCTCAATATGGATGGAGAAGTTCAAAAGTCGCCAGATAAAACTAGAAAGTATGGGCCTCTTTCAATTTTATCAGAGAGAACACATGTCACAATCACATCGTGTCGGATCAATGTTGGCCTTTGCGAGTGTGCAAGCTTAAAATCCTTGTAGCAATCTTAATTGATACAGTTATCATCCAATTTAGGTTAATTCTTCTGGGAGATCGTGAAGGTTGGGGGTCAATATTGAGAGTTATCAGAGTTCAGAGAATTTCATTGGTATCAGATTATGAATACCTCTCGCATGCGCAAACGTAAACTTTCAGAGTTATTACTAATACAACAGCTTTCCACTGTTTCTTAAATGTATGCTACTGTACAATTATTCTAAAATAACATATTTATACAATCATGTTATGGCTGAGGAAGCTCAGGTGTCACGCCCAACTAGGTTGGCATTTTCCAGGTTTGTTGTTTTGGCAATAAATACAATGAAAGGGGCGTGGGGCCGATCAGCAATGTTTCACTCAATGATTTTGAGATATGAAAATAAACGCAAATGAGATTTTACTTATCAGAACAGGAATGTGATCTATACACACATAAAATACAAATTTTATTTACATGGTTTGGTTAATCTCAAACATCTCTGGAATCAAGGCTTTTATGTTACGCCAGTGATCACGAACAATTGATGTCACGTCACAGCAAAACATTTGAGTATGGTTACGATCCACAATTAGGGTCTATTGTTTAGGCTTTAATTCGGCGGACTATCATGTAAATATTATGCATAATTCATACAGATACACCGCAAGATGAAATCTGTTAATGGCATTAAACCTACAATCTCAAAAACAAAGTTAAGTGTCCCAACATGAAATTGAGGTACCCGCGCAGCTGCATGCTGATCCTCAAGGTTTGGACTGTACAGTACAGTCCAGGCCTTGAGGATTTCCTTTATAGAACGGCCTGTGCAGTCTATGGGGAAAAATGTGAACAACAATACCGAATTTCTCTGAGTCCTGGGGTTGTGCACTGTCCCCCTACGCATGTAATTTCCTCTAGCCCGTTTCGAGTTTTTGGAGTAGATACGCGTCGGTCTGACGGACGGTGTATTTCGTTTTGAATTCGATTAATATTTCCATAATTTCAATGATTTCGGATCGCGTGGAGTTGGAACAGTTTATAAACATTTATGAAAATGAGCCATGTCTTTGAAATGTCCAGAGCAAAGCTTATCGCGGTAAAACAAAATAAAACATGCTTACGCTCAACTGGTTTCAAAATTAAAAGAAACGATGCCGGACGTCACAAAGGACAGTGCAATGAAAAATATTAATAATACACGAAGTGGATAGAAAGAAAATAAAAATTTAATCGAAACTGGAGCATTAGGGGATGACGTCTTCGCTGCCATCTCCGTGTCTGGTCACAAACTGAAGGTAAATTCTTTAGTGAGTGTGGTTACCAAGCTCGTACAAGTACTTTTGGAGCATTACACGAGTAGAGTACAATTTTCTTTTCGTGAATATATAATAGTCATAGTTGAAATCATGATCGACGCATAAACGAAACACACACAGACAATATTTTCTGGTCTCATACAAACTTTCTCATAGCTGTTCAGGGTGTTAGGAAAGTTGAAACTGGATGTCATCCAACTGTGTGATTGTACAGTAAATGTTCAGAATATTGTGTGTTTAACTGGAAGCTTATGGAGCCGAAGGGTAGGGAGTAAGACGGGAAATTGCTTTATCGATCGAGAATACAACGATAGGGAAAACGGCTAATCAGATCGCAGGCTCCGTGTTATTCCTCACGCAACAGGAAGAACTGAAGCGGAATTCATCACAGATGAACGGAGGCGGCTAAACGAGTTTTCTTGCTATCAGTTTATGTACCGGTAATATAAACTGTATTTGGTATACATATAATCCTTGGTGGCTGATAGTAACAGTGTTGTTTCTCGTTATACACGTACTGATGGAATAATGGTCATTCAATAATAGAATTCTTCGCAAACACAATTCTTCAGGTTTAAACAGTTCCTTGATATTTCCAATAGATATGAAGAACACATAGAAAGACTTAGACCGACATGTATTTCAGCTGTAAGCTGTGTCAGCAAACCAGAAATCGATAAGTGGTTATCAAAGTCCAGAACCAGTCCGATGATTTTGTAGGGATTAAGATGCCACTACTAGATGAAACAATTGACTTCTGTGTTTCTTAGGACCTGAAGATGAAACTCTAAGCGCCAGCTAACCGGCTGATTGAGGTTGTCAACAAGAAGAAAAGGATCTACAAATCAACAATACCACTATACCTTATTCTTACTTGTGAGTGGTTTTGCAGATGCAGTAATACGTAAGTATCTGAATGAAAGTCTAACGATGGTCCATCTATCTATGAATTCTATCATATCTCATATCACACCAGTCAAAATTAGATAACCATATTTAGACAATTTCACAACTTGCCGTTCAGGAGCGGTCGGTGTACAATAAACGGGCCTCAGTAATGAATCAGAATGATGTGTATAGTTTGGTGGTCTGAATGTTGCAAGCTCCGTGATGGATTCCAACCCGATGCCCTCCATTACGTAGGAGAGAGCATTTGCTCCTCGGCTACGGAGGACCTCATCAGAGGATGAACAACTACAATACTTCGTTGCTGAGTTGTGAATAGGCACATAGAGGTGGATTTTTAGTTATTGTACCATTCGCTCCATACCTTTTCTTGCACATTGCAAATTTTATATCAACGGATCAAACGAAGAACATTACCTTAGCTTTGTTCCAACAACGATTAGAGAGCGACCCCCGGGGCTCCTTCAGAGATGCCTCCAAAGGTCGCCCACTTTCGTCGGAACACTTCGGAGAGGGATGTGATAACAAACTTAGTAGAGAAGGTGAAAACAGTTTAGAGAAGGTTACGCGGATATTTAGTTTCCCTAAGGGTAGGTTTTTTCAAAATGATCATGCGTAGGGCTTGGAGCTCACGCTGAGACCCCGTCAAAAGTGTGGGGCTGCTGATGATGGAGAGCGGCATTCCTCTTTGAGTTTCAATTATTCTAGCAAATTCGTGGATCCTGAAGCATTCAGCGTCAAGCGTCAAAAGACATTGAAATTATGCTAAACATTTTGCTATAGTAACCTAAACTGGTATTTTTAAAATTTTTTAAAATGTTTTTTAAATTTGCGTCGGTTGGGGTGATTTCTAACCATGTTGTGTACAGATACTGAGGTAAGCTAATAAAACGGTACGGCGGCACTCCCTTCGTATGAAGCTACATTTACGTAGGTAAGTAGAATATCATAGTCATCTGATCCTAGAACGTGCCCAGTTGTATGTACCAAACATTTATTGTGATTGATTTGGTACGCTTCAAAACTATGATTCGCTATTTTACAATAGTATACATACTTCCTAATTCAGCAACTATCAGCGTTGGAGAAGATTTCCCACCGAAAATCAGTATTTGTGTTGTGGTTTTCTATGATGTTCGTTGTTAATTGATATTCATTTATTTACTAATGAATAATACAGAAACAAAGTAGGTTTTGGAGAACTTGAAATTCTTTTTAAAATGTCAATATCATTAACTGACTAGTTGAATTTAGATTTGAGAAGTAGTGTGAAGCATCATATAACATTTTCAGATGAAATTTGGATGTTGTAAAATACGAGGAGATTTTGATGAATCCTGAAATGTTTTTAAGTCGTAGAGCCAATCAAGTGAAGATCTTTTCAATCGTGAAATGTTATTCAACTTCATATCCCAAATATCCTCATTTAACATCGCTCTAAAGATGTCAGTACCGATTTATAACGATTTCCACAAAAAACTGTCAACGCCTTTAACTTCTCGTCAGATTTACATCAGGTCCCCTCTTTCGTTTACCACCAGACTTGAGAAAGAACATAATATTAGTTTCTCCAGAGCAAAAACTATCCGGCCTCCGCTGAGCTCTTTTCATAATAACCTGGTTCGAACGGTGAGAGAGCAAAAAAAATCTTGCAGCGCCCCTTCTACGCCGAGGGGAACTGCTGCTCAGCTCTCCCTCCGCATACAAAGTGTTACATTAGATTTCCTCGTTTTCTTTCCCTCGATCCATATTTGGTTGGGCGTTCCTCACCAGTGTTCTCGATAGTTTCACGATAATGCCCATGACAACCTGTGCACGCCAACTCCCGTTAATAAAAGTTTAACAAATGCCAGATGTAAAAGTCGCAGCAGGCTAAATTTCAAACATCCCAACGGCTTTCATCAAAATTACCTTTTGAAAAAACCAATTTCAAAGTTTGTCAAAAGTACAAAGACATCTTGAATAATAAGAACTCACAGTGCAGAATGTGAGTTTTGCTAACCGCCCAACGTGTGATATAAGTACGAGTAGATATAAAACATTAACAGAAGGCAATGCGTCTAACGATGCCATTCATAATTTCTCAATTCCAATAACGAAATCAATAAAGTACCCGAGTCTTATGGGCTCTGAAAACATATATATACTTGACGTCATCACTCTTGGAGTATAATTAGCATCCCAATAAACAGAGGGACAGTTTTCACTTTTGATGGAACTTCTACAAAAAAAAAAAAGTATAGAATACCAATATAAATCAATGTCAAAACTCCCCCTTGGGCACCTAATTTTACACTTGTTAGTAAATCTTACAAAACAAAACTCTTTATGATATATTAATTTTGTCATCATTCAGAATATTTGGGTAAACAATGTATTGATTTGAAACTATGTTTGCCTTTTGGATATAGAATCATGTACTACAATTATTGTATTTCAGTAATTATATAATTATAAGTCGACCAGGAAAGAAATAATTGCGGTTAACAACATTGTAAGTCGATTATGAAATAAATTAGCCTTAGGGGTCCCTTAGATGGTCAGTGCGCCTCCATACTTATCAATGGTATTCTAGGAGATCCAAAGGAACTCCATTTCAAGTTTCAGCACTAAAGATTAATTAGGAAAATCAGCTTGAGGTCCGTCAGCAGATCAGTGGGCCACCATATCTTGTAATTGTAGTCTAAGTATCCAAAAGGCTCTCCATTTCAGATTACAGAACCGCAGGTTCAGTTATGAAAGACATTGCCCTCGGATGAATACGTGTAAAAAGATTTCGTAACTGATTCGCGGAACAATTTTGTGGTGGTCGGACAGGAGGATGACTTTGTCATCGACAATATCTGTATTATTTGGTTATTAAACTCACAGTGTCGATTAGTGGCGTACAATCCAAACCTGATTAACTGACCTGTAGATTACATGTTTATAGGCTCAAGTCAACGTTTCCAAGCCAAAGTTTCTATATTTAGCAAGCAGACAAATCTGAATGCTGAACAGCAAGACAAAATCATTTCTCTAACTACAACCATCCACTCCTTTTCCCATACAATATTGGTTTCCATTCATAACATCTGGATCCAAAAACTGTAACTTTTTTTTTTGCGTACACCATGTTCTAGGCAAAATTTGTGTATGCAAACCTGAGATTGGTATTTAGCGTCACAATAAATAAAAATAAAAAAATAAATAAAAAAAATAATAATAATAAATAGGTAAATAGAATAACAAAAAAGAAACCACATCAGAAGTCTGTCAAAACTCCCTTGGTCAAACTCTGAAATTACTGGAGTTCCTTTTGCAAGACATCATTGCGAGATGTGAATCAGCCATTTCCGTTCAGGCTCGGTAACATTCGGTAATTAGGGCACAGCATTTCAAAGTGCCGAAAAGAAGAAACATGTAATATGTATTACGTGTTTATTTTATGTTTAAATATAAGGTTAATATGCACAAATGAATTTTAAATCTGTTCATTCTCCCTACGGTACAGTGAAGACCCGTTGGTTCTAAATTACGTCGACGGGCCCTTTTAAGGGCCAAAACATGAAAACCGACGGGTAGGGGGCACCTACAAGGATATCTAAATCCCCTCCCACTTTATAACTTCCTCATTTCGCCGTTTAAGAACCATCATGACACAACTAAAATTTTCACATTTTCTCGTTTTTACTCATTCTAACGAGGAATTTCGTGAGGGTAAAATATAATACCTACATAAGCGACATTTCATGGAAATGAGAATATTTTTCAGACTTCTGGAAACGTAGGAAATTCAGTCATGCTTAAGGAAATTAGAGATTCTTAAACGCCGATTTGTCTTTTCACAATATAATTAATTTATTTAATGTCGTTAGCTATTTATTTTTATCAAATCAGAATAATTACCTCTTTTAATTCCCTGTTCCAATTGTGTCTGCGATCGTTATTGATTGAGTGTCCAAACACCGAATTTAGAAAGACGATTGTGGTGGAAATCCTTAGAGATGGAAGAGCAAAAGACAAACAAAAGAAGGAAATGCCTATTTGCCAAAAGCGGTGGAGGCTAATTAGGCAAACCATTACCAGCTAACAGCTCGCGGCGAGCCCTCTAAGCTTTCCCGCTTTTGTTTCGAGGCCTTATTCTTCCCTCCCAGTTTTCATTTTCGCCCTGAAAGAAATATTGCGGAGCCCGCCCAAAGGGAAAGGGGGAAAACGAATAAAAAAGTCGAAAGAAAACTAAATTAAATAGGGAGGGAATGTGGTAATGAAATGGAATGAGAGAAGGGATTACAGAAAGGGGTGCTGGTAAATCGATGTCGGGCTTTGCGTTCTTAGCAGATTTTTAGGGGCGGTCCTACGAGTTTACCCGACCGCCGTCAGTACCTCTGAGAAAAGAAAGAGTGAGTTAGGTGTTTTTTAGTGGAATCTCGACAATGCGGTTCTTCGGGAAGGCTTCGTTGGTTTCTGGGAGTTGGGGGGAGAGATAAATTAAATAACCTCGGAGTTGGTTTAGCCTCTTCACTAGGCGGTGGGGAATATGTCTAAAATGTCAGTAGTCGGTTGTTTTCAAAATAAAAAATCGAATAAAAATATCAACGCTTCTCGCTGATACATTGTGACATAACAATTATGTATGTACTTTGGCACTTTCATTATCAACATCATTGACATTGGAAGTATAGATCTTTATGCGAACTATTCGTATTTAGTCTGAAATCGTATTCGATGAATTCAGCTCACTCGGCTGACCAAGGCGCCCATAATGCCAATCGTATGTTAATGACCCAGAGAGTTTCCATATCAAATTTCAATTTCCTAGTGTAAACAGGAGAGAATTTAGTTCATTCAGCTGATCGGAAAAAAATCCCATAATTTAAATCGTCTTAATGCCCCAATAGTAGTTTCAATCATGTTTACAAAACTATTTGAGAGTGATCACCTGTATGTAAACTATTATCCACACAGCCATGTTCATGCCTCAGATTGTTGGCCACGTAAATCGAGAGCTTTCCAACGAATACAGGGCATTGTGCGACGAAAACTACAGGAGTTACATTTCCTTAGAAACGCGTTGGTTGTAAGTGAAAATCATCAGAGTTAACATTTTTGGTGCATAACGGAAAGAGTAACAGAATTTTTAGGTTAACCCCCATCGATAAGACATATTCATGTCAAAACGTGCAGCAAGTTGGATGTGGGACGTAGCTCATTGAAATGTATTAATCGAGGACACGGAGGAATCATAATATGATTAACACAAAGATACATTTGAAGTATGAGTTTCCAGAAAATATTATTAACCCAGCATTGCCAACATTCTTTTCATCCCCAATATTGCCAACAACGTGTGTTTTTAACAAATACATATGGAATATATAAATATATATATATATATATATAATATATATATAATATAACACGTATATATATATATATATATACATGCGTGTGAGTGTGTGTGTGTGTGTGTACGCGCGCGCGCGGGAAGTGGGGGGGGGGGGGTGTATCAGATAACTCTCCTTAGGACTGAGATAAAAACACCGTTCTCGCCTTTTTTGAAAATCAAGCTTTTCCAAAGAGAAAAATAAATTCGTTAGCCAGCACTTTTTTGAGTACAACAAATTGTTCAGAAAACGCCAAAAAATGTGCTAAAAATTACTGAAAAAAATATTTAAAACTTCTAAAAATGGTTAATTATTTATATATTTTTTGAAGCAGAATTTAGTTAAAAGAATTTTATCTTTCAATAAAATAATTACAACATTAAACAATTTATGCATAAAATTATGATGAAAAACGTAAATAAACTTCATTAATATTTGCTTTAATAAAACAAATAAAACTTCAAAAAAATCTGCGGA
Organism: Adelphocoris suturalis; assembly: GCA_030762985.1. Taxonomy (NCBI): domain Eukaryota; kingdom Metazoa; phylum Arthropoda; class Insecta; order Hemiptera; family Miridae; genus Adelphocoris; species Adelphocoris suturalis. Next base: position 15,691,215 of record CM061044.1, read on the forward strand.
ATATTATTTAAAACTTTTTTTGCCATATAATTGGTAGTTAACAATTTCAAAACAATGTAACATAATATAATACGATAGTAAAACTCGCTCATACGATCATGCTGCATGGCTGGAACTTTTTAAAAGAAAAACCACGTATGTTATGTATTCTGACGATTATACAACTTTCCTTTGATTCTTACGATGCACGGAAGGTGAAACTATAAATACGAAATATAAGCTCTGAAAATGGTCCGACTTCCGTCATTACTACAAGATTGATCACACGACTGTCAAGTGATTCGTTCCATCACACCGCAATCAATCGCAAGCGAACATATTGAAATTGAGTTTGGCTCAGCATCGGCGGCAACAGATTGTAGAAATCGCAACAAAAAAAAAATCCGTGAAACGCGAAAAAAGCCAACTCGGGTAACACAAGGGAAATACAAGCTGCGTGAGGGGCGTTATCGGGAAACGGGGAAAAGTATGAAAAGCGGGGGGTTGTCACCCCCTGGCCGCCCTCTCCCGACCAATCCCCTATTCTCCCCACCCTCATCGCAGTTTCACAGCGCCAACCGTCGCACCCACCTCCAGGCCTCCCGTTTCAAGGAAGGGAATCAATTCGCTTCGAAACGGCCCCAATCACAAAAGACAGGAGAAAAAAGAGGGAATCACGCTTGGAACCCCCTCTTCCCGATGGTTTTCAATTATGAAGTCGCTTCCACTTCTTTTTATTGGCTAACCGATTTTGAAATAACGTTAACGCTTTTCTCTTCGATTCATCAACGCTGTATTCTTTGCGATTGTAGAAGTCAATGAAAAACTTGGATTCAATTTTCCTATTACGTTGTTTAAATTGGCCTTACTTCTTCTCTTTCATCAAGGTTATTATGTACTCACCAGGGGAAAGAATGAAGGAGAGAGAATCTTACTTCTGACAGGACTCTGAAACGTACCTGCAACAAACCAAAATATTTTGAATACTTTGAACCACATTTATAATATTTTCTTAACAAACATACCTAATTGAACTATTAAGCAGAATTAGACTTTGCATCATTGAAAGACAGAAGACAACAACAAAATTATTATATTCAAGTTACGAAAGTAGGTCAACGGTAGACAACTGACTGACTCCATGGAGCTTCCGTGGAAAGAAATCTCAGACATAAACCCTATTATATTATAAGAATGAAACTCTGTTTTTCCAGGTTATGGGCTACTCCCCCCGAGCCAGGGGCTGGAGGGCGGGAGTGGGACGGGGGCCCACTTTTAATGCCTGTTTTTGACCGAGCACTCGATCTTCTATCCGCTGCCACATTAAAATTTGATCGAGAACACTTCGTATGTCAGCGACAACGTTACGTTCCTGGACCCGTAGAACACGATAGGACCTTCAAAATTGATGAAAGATGGTGTATTCCCACAGAAATCACTAAAAAGATGCGGAAATAACGAAAAAATGCATTCTTGCTGTTTCTTTCCGCCTTAGACCAAGTAAGTAGTTGACATATTGTTTTGGGACCATTAAAAGAGGCCATCGATTTTTCATTTCTACTCTACGATCATTTGTAAAAACCTTCGTTAGGAACCTCCAGAACACGATGTAAATTATACCTGTAAGTTACAATTAAATTCAGTGTAAATTCCTGTACGTAGTGGAATTGGGGCCAAAAGTCCCATTTTGAGTTAAGTGCTATCCTTGTGTAACCTATGGGATAAAGAAAATATGAAACAGACTATCAGGAGTTCATAGAATTAAAAATATGCAGTTTTCTAGCTCTCCTGAAAATGTTTACTTTATTCATTTACATGTCCCAAGGCCTCTGGCCTAGATCTACAAAATCTGTCACTGTTGCACAGTAAGTGTTCAAATGTGTCTTCGTTTCCACATTCGCAAAGTGGAGAGGGTACCTTAAACACTAGAAACAGAGTCCAGCTGAAATGTCCCGTGAAAGCTCGATATTTTGTCATTTGAGGACCTTTAGGTTGTCAAGTAATCCAGCCTGAAAGATTTTAGACGTGGCCGGATAAACACATACTTGATACCTATAACTACTAACCCCATTTCTGCATATCTCTGTTTAGATCTTTTACGGCCCAAGTATTGGCCTTTACCTTGCACGCAATCCATGGAATATCTAGGGTGCTGTTAGTACTGAAACGGTAGTCGAGTAGTTGAGGTTTCGTTGGTGAGGAGAAGAAGGGTCGGTTTCGATAATTTATAGATGACTGTCTATGCAGGTGCAACTACCAAATCGGGATTAATGGAGCGATTGGGGACGATGCGTTCCAACGTGGCGGTCCAGTTCATGAACTGAATAATTCACGAACACGTTTCCACTAGTTCAGTTCTTAATCTGCATTAGCTCGTGTTCTATTCAGCAGGAACGGTCCAAGAGACTGTGGAAAAACACGAAGGATCACCATCAGTCTAGGCGATTAAAACAGTGCAATTTACACAAATGTAAATATTCCAAGGCGAGTTCGTTAGGTTGGGGGAAATAGTAAATCAAAATGTAGCGTAAAATGTTAAAACATGTCAATGAGGCAACTAGAAAATGATTCCTGAAAATTGCGATTAAAATGTTACGTTTGCGCATACACGAGTGAATTTGTGCGATATGAAACTGATAGGGGACCATCAACAGTTGTACTTGTATATTCCCTGAAAATTTCTTCATCATCTGATGAAAACTGCAAAAATTATAAGGTTGTTACAAGAATTTTACATTAACGCACTGTAATGATACAATTGTGTTGAAATGAATATGGGATGATTAAATCGACTCTACTATCCTAGCTTGTTACAAGAATTTTACATTAACACATTGTAATGATATAATTGTGTTGAAATTAATATGAGATGATTAAATCAACTCTACTATCCTCCAAATTTGAACGAGATCAGACAACTAGGGCTTGAAAATATGATAATCGGTGGAATTTAAACGTTTGCTCATGCGCAGTGTGAAGTATTGATTTGGGAACAATGAAACTGATGGGGAACCAAGTGCAGACTAACTCGCATATTCCCTGAAATTTTCATCAAAATTGGATGGAAACTGAGGAAATTAAGCTTGTTACAAGGATTTGCGGGCACACGACAGACCCACTCAGAGACAGGCACGGAACGGAAGTTGTTCAGAATGGCTTAAAACGTAATATGCGTGTAGAAATTTTGATTTTGGAGAAAAAACAAATTTATCTTCCGAAAGTGAAAACAATGCTTTCGCTGGATACCTATAGTACATATCTATACTACCTAGTAGTAGGTATAGTCCACTTGGAAGCAAAATTCCAAGACATTATTACCAACTTTCTACACGTTCAATCAATCCATAGTTAACTCCAGGATTGATTTAGAAAGTTGATTCTTTCAAACTATTAAAATCACATATTCATTATTGGATTACAACCGGTCTTGTTGCAAATGACTTTATTCGGCCACCCATCATTGCTTTCGTATAAACCTCCACCGGTCAATTAAACCGCGAGAACCAAAAACGATTTGGTCAGGAAGCTTGGGAAGCGGTTGATAGGAAGGAGTCCCCTTTTATTTATTCATTTGGATCGCGAGAGTTAGAAGTGGGGTGGACGATCGATTAAGCTCCACCGCCATTCACAACCACCACGAGCTCGGGAAAAGAGGTTTGTGCTGTGAAACCAGCGGAGAGGGTGCACTTGAGTGACGTTACCAGGAACAAACACGAGCCAGAACTCTTCAATTCGAGCTCCATATTACAATTTACGGGTTTTTGAGGCTCCTTAGGAGTTTTACTAAAGGCCGGGAGTGAACAAGATTAATTTTAAACCTCAATCAACGCTGCAGTTTGAACGCAGAATGTAGTTTGGATCTGGTGGACCAGTTTTGAAAATCAAGCTCATTTTTCGTGATGAGATCGGCTCAATTTAAAGTTAAACGATCGCGGGGTTTAAAAGTCAATCTGAGGTTTTAACTCAGAATAACTTCAACTCAGCCAAAATTCCTTGAAGGTAGGGGGTAGAAATGAGAATCTTTGTCATGTGGTGCAGCAATCTCCTCGTACTAACGGTGGCCACATTCTCAGTCACGATGCGGTTGCCAAGCAGATAGCAGGTGCTTTGTCATCTAGGGGTTGGGATGTCGAAAGGGAGAGACTATATCACATGCCGAGTGACCGGGGCAAGAAGCCGGATATCGTTGCCGTCAAGCCCGATGGGCCTGCCATAATCCTGGATGTCCAGGTTGTCAGTGGCCATGGAGCAGACCTGGCGGGCTAAAATGGCCTGCGGCAAGCGATTTCCGAGCTAAAAGGAGAGGCCACCAATAACATCAAGGTCATGGCTGCGACCCTGTCATGGCGTGGGGTGTGGTGCGGGAAAAGTGCCCCGGAATTTCTCGAGTTGGGCATCTCAGCAGGAGTACTCCGTGGTATCACCACCCGCGTCCTGAGGGGTTCTTACTTGAACTGGTGGTCTTTTTATAGGGGCACTTCCTTTCATCCCATTTTTCCTCCTCGTCCTGCAACTTCTCTTATCCCTAGAGCCGGCGTCGGGTAAACCTGGGCGTCCTCCCCACTGTTTTATTTTTCAATTTAATGGTGTGCCCCCTCCGCCTTTGACCAAAGGTTTGCAAAAAAAAAAAAAAAAGAAAGAAAGAAAATGTGTGTGTGTGACAAATTCTGACGACGCCACCCAGGCTACAGTTCTCTACCGAAATTCTTTCTTTGTTCGACCCCAATTTTAGTCTAGTTGTGCAACAAACCCCGGAAATTCTGAATTTCATGATAGACAAGGGGGTAAATCCGGAAAAAAACCAGGGGTTTTTCGGAAAATTTTGCCACCGCTACCCAGGCTACAATTCTCAACCGATTTTCGTGATTCCAATTTGGTACGATTCCAAATTTAGTCTAGTTGTGCAACAAACCTTGAAAATTTTGAATTAGCTGTCGACGTGAGGGGTGGAGGGGATAATTACCGATTCTTTCAAGCGCTGCCCAAGCTAAAAATCTCGACCGATTGTTGAGATTCTTATTTCGTTCCATTACTAATACGATATAGTTTTGGAACGTATGTCAGGAGTTTCCAATTTCATCATGGGAGGGGTGAATGGAGGGGGTAGTATTGATAAATCATGGTGTTTTAACAATTGATTCTCGTCCGATTTTCGTGATTATTTTTTTGTTCAGCTATCAATTCGGTCTAGTTTGGGATCGTACTTATATCATGAGTTTCAAAGTTCATTAAAGAAGGGAGTGAATGGAGGGGGAATAGTAATGAATAATGGTGTTTTAACTAATCTCGTCAGATTCCTTTTTTCTTCTACTGCGTTCGGTCTAGTTTTGGAAGGTATACCAGGAGTTTCAAATTTCATCATGGAAGGGCAATGGAGGCAAATGGAAGAGGTAATAGTAATAAATCATGTTGTTTCAACTACCAACTTTCGTGATCTTTTTTTTTTTATTTAATAAGCGCTACTCATGAGTGCGAAAAAGGTATAATAACTATTTATAAATGGAAGAAGATTCCATCCTAAGAAGTTAAGCATCAACGATAAGACGTTTCCTTTCTACGATTTTTCAAAGTTTCGCACACTAGTGACGTCAAAGCGCTCCTCCTGCCTGGGCGGGACCCCCCTGCCTCCCAGCGCAAACTGAAAAATCAAAGAACGAAAACAACGTAGGAGAGTGCGGAAGGTATACAATTTCTTAGAATGAAATGTACTTTCATTTAAAAATATAAAATGAATACGTGGGTAACGCTCATTAGGAATTTGGTCAAGTTTCGGAAAATATTTCAAGAGTTTCAAATTTCATGCTGGAAGTTTTATGATGGAAATTAATCGTGGAGGGGATTAAAGAGGGAAGGAGTAATTCCGAGAAGTCATAATATTGCTTTTTCTCACGCGCACGCACGCGCACACACACACACACACACGCGCGCACACGCATACACACACAATTGATACATTTAGGAACTATTCACTTCTCACTAGCTGTTATATTAGTGAACAAGTTTTCCGATTACGGTACCTACTTATCAATTTCGCAAGATATCATCAAAAGCTGAACGGTCTCTGTAATTGGCTCTCCGGTCTTATATAAATAAACGACTGCCTGAGGAAGTACCTAAGCACGTACCTAAATAATAAATACAACCGAAAAGAAACAAGAAAACATCGAAACCTATTCAAGTTATATTGTAGAGTTGGCAGACGCCCAGAATAATAAATAAAGCGGCCAAGGCGTTGAGTGTGAAGAGCGATTTATGACCCCCTGGATGGCATGACGATATAATGCTAGTGGAAGCGCATAATTCATGCTTAGAGAGAGTATGTAATATTTTACATCCTGGAATTTGATTGTTCGTTTATTATTAATCAATAATGACCTAGGGTCGACCAAGGGAACAAGTAGTTGGTACGTTTCAAGATGACAATATTCCGAAAATCGGGAAAACGATATGTACATCATAAACAATAAAATCTTTGTTAGTAGCAAAACGCCATATTTTGTTAGTTTTGATTAAAAATTTCAAGAACTGGTCGGGATGGTGACAAGATGGTTCTCTAAAAATCTCATTTTCAACGAACCGATAGAAGCGCATAACGTCAATTTTGTCGTCATACACGAGCGCAAACGTCAATTTTGAGAAACAACAATTCTTTCATGGTGTACTATTTTATGGCTCAAATTTTAAGATAATTCACGATTGGACGATTGGAGAAGACAATAGAGAATCGGAAAACAATTTATGATAGTTGGATTGTCAGTATTCGCCAAAGTCAGTGCTTCCTCTCCTACAAAGCGTATATTTGTAAGTACTCATCGAAACTTGTGTCAGTATATTTTGGTAATGAGAGTGAAGGATGGTACTCTTGCCACCGAACTTAAAAGTACTGCCCTACCTGGGTTTAGGAGATGAAGCTAGGTGCAATGAGTACAAGAGTGTTGATGCGAATAGAAAGGATGGTGAGGGAGTCTGCTCAGCTCTTGCATTCCTGTATTCCTTCCTGTACGCCCCTCCCAACCACCAGCAGTCGAGAAAGGTACGTAGGTTAGACCATCCTCACCTTCTGGGTTTATTTGAGGAAACCATAAAAATACGTAACAGGAGTTCACAACAAAGATCCCCAGAGGTTGATCAATAAATAGTAAATAAATGAATAATACTGAACAATACCATACAAAATATATACATGTATACAGTAACAAATAACACAGGGGTCCTAGTGGAAAATTCATATAAACAGAGAAATGAAATTGAATTGTAACAATGTGGTCCGCCTACTCAACTTCCTACCTTACTCACTATCCGATATCTAATAAGTATTAATTTATTCTTAATAGCTAGTCAGCTTACCAGTTTAACATATAACTTTAATTCAAGCCTCACAAGTTTAAATTCACATCACCTATATTGGTTTATCCGATTCCTAAACAGGTGCTATGTATTCGCATACAGCGTAGGAATATCGGAAAGTAAAAAGGTAAATTTGACGTGGAATACTTTACAAACAAGAATAGCAGGCTATAAAACTAAGTCACAGGATATTTTAACCTTGTTTTCAAGTCTGAAACGAACATTTCCATCCATTACACGGAGTTGTGAGAAGAGGAGGAGGGGGGGGGGGGGGATGATTCCAGCGCACCCATTAGACTTTACCGGCCGTGTAAATGTGAAAAGTGGCGAAACTTGAGACGACGAAACGGTGGAAAACGTTAGGCTAAAGGGGATGAAAAGGGTTGGAGGGGGTTCCGGTTAAAGGGGATAAATTGTGACTAGGTTATGAGGGCGAGTCACGCGACCGCGACTAGGAGCTAAGTGGAGAAGCAGAGAGGAGCTGAAACACAACCAACAGGGCAACTCAAAACTGTGATGTTGGTGCAACGCGAGGCACAGCGTATGGAAAAAAGACCCAGTCATGCAGCATGATCGTGTGAGCGAATTTTCGTAAATAATCGTGTTATATTATATGAAAGAACATATTGTTTTACAATACATTGTTTTGAAATTTGTTGTACTGTTTTGAAATTATAGCATTTTAGTGCATAGAAATAGTTAACTACTAATTTTATGGCAACAAAACTCGTTCAAAATAATATTCTGCAATTCAAATGAGATTCGAAAATTTTAGCTTTTATTGGGAGTTTTAGCGAATTTTCGTAGAAAATGAAGCTATTGCAATGGATCAAAAATTGTTAAAATCAAAATTTTCTAAAATGTTCTTAATTGATATCCGTTATGAGACATTCTGAAACGAATCCTAACATTTTTCCATATACTTATAATTATGTCCTTCCAGACGATAACTCTCCTTAGGATTCAGATAGAAATGCCGTTATTGCGCCAAAAAAAAACAAGCTTTCCAAACGAAAGGTTGAGTTCGTTAACTAACACCTTTAAATAGGTACCTAACATTTCAAAAAATGTACTAAAAAAAAGCAACAAAAAGGCTAAAAAATGTTAAATTTTTATTTTTTAGCAGAATTTTAGCCAAATGTAAATGTAAATTCTACCAAGCATAATTTTCTCACGCCCTAGTCGTCCGATCTCGCTCAAATTTGGATGGTAGTTAGGGGATGACAATTTGATCATCCCATATCAATTTCAGCATAATGATATCATTAATAGCTACTGCGCATGCGCCTATGCGAAATCCTTGTAACGACCTTAATTTTCACTGTTTTCATCCGATTTCGATAAAATTGTCAGAGAATGCTTGGGTTAGTTTGTAGATGGACCCGTACCTATTTCATTGTTGCCAGATCAATACTTCATTCTGCGCATGCGCAAACGTAAATTCCATTAGGCTCCAGTTTTTACACGCTAGTCGTTTGATTTCGCTTAAATTTGGATGATAGTTGGAAGAATATGACTTGATTACATCATATCAATTTCAACAAGATTGTATCATTAATAGCTACTGCGCATGCGCTAATGTGAAATACTTGTAATGACCTTAATTTCCACAGTTTTTATTCGATTTTGATGAAATTTTCATCGAATGCGCGGTTTAGGTTGTAGATGGTCCCGTTCCTATTTCATTGTTTTCAACTCATCAGTTTATTCTGCGCTTGCGCAAACGTAAATTACATTGTAATACCTATTACTTTTTCGTTTCTTAATTGACCAATTATAACATTTCACGCTACTTCTTGATTTGCTCTTTTCAGCTATGGAATTTTTCAAGATCATTTAAAACTTTTCAATGGAGTGACAAAGAAAATCTGTTCAATAGTCACACCATCCGCCGGCCTTCACTAGTGATCCAATAACCTGTTCTTGTGAAAATTCCTGTTACTTCACTCTTCAAGTGACAAATATCCACCTTAATACATCAGGTTTTTTCAAAAGTAGTTGGCGACATTCGACGTTGTATACAATCTCCCGAGCTTGACTACGAAAGCCCTGTAGTTGGAGTGTTGTTCATTACGAACAGATGGAATTAGTTGTCACTTGGGAACCGAAAGAAAAGAAACTTGAAAAGAAATCAGTAATAAGTTATATTCATATAGGCAATATTAATAATGACAGTAGTCTAATTATCCAAAATATCAAAATTGTTGCTCTGCTCGAATTTGGATTGGCAGCCAACACTCAAACGTGAAATTTCCTTTCGGGCACTTCTCAGATAATTTTACCAATCAAGAGTTTTCTCATCATGTAGTTCAACGTAGGGGGCGCTCTCGTAACGCAAACCATCTCTGGTCGAACTATAACTGGCTTTGCTTCTATCTTGAGTAGGGCCAGTATGGCGATACGCAGCGTGCTATTGTTTTCAGCGTCAGAGCGTTTGGCAACGTCAGTAAACAAATGTTTCACAACCTCCTCGCCAGATTTCAACACTACACATCTTACCTGTGTCCATCAATTATTCCAATATAACTCGTGTTACGTGTGGACTTGATTTTCCTCGCACAACTAAAAGGCCTGAATTGTTCGTTGCTCTCTTCAATTTCCGGTTTTATTATTCACATCCTTGTATAATAATAATGAATTTTGTGGAATGTACTGGGAGGCTTTCAGGTTGAGAGAAACCTTAAAATAAATAGTAGACTAGAAACTATTCCTTACTCTTCCACATCTTTAGCTAGTAGAAATAGTAAAGTGGCGCTAGGTATAATAATAGATAATGTATATATATATATATATATATATATATATATATATATATATATATATATTGTGCGGCAACGCCCATGTAGTTATATTTAGATAGTATACCCTAGTCTAGATTTCGTTTTATAATTTTTTATAAGACAGTGATCTGCGTAGAAGAGCTATCGATAAACTGAACTATAACAATAAACCTTTTTAATAATTTGCATTGTTTTTTGTTCGTTCGCGATACGATTTGGTTGTCTAGTTATGGAGAATTACTCTCGATTACGTCCGGCAAAGTTGCTAAGTCTATTCTTATATCGGAGTCTACTCTTTCTTTTTTATTCACCATAGTGGTTGTTGTGAAATAATAAAACAAAGGCTGATCGTTACGTTGTATAGAATTTCATTGAAGGTTCCATTGAACAGAACCGCGTGAAAACGAGTTTCAATAACCTTAGAAAATTGATCACGTATCGCCTAAATAGAGGTGGGACGGCGCCGGCGTTCGAATATGGACAGGAGTCCAATTATCCTCATTTTCCGCTGATTCAGTTTCCCATTGTGCCCGTCGGACCCTGACGCAATGCTAATTCCTCTCAACGACTCAAAACTGACCTAATTCCACTCCTTTGAACTGCCGCACTGCTGCCCGAATCAATCGTCAACCTTTTCAAAAGCTCGAAAACGTTATTTATCTGCAGAGCTGAAAAACAACAGACTGTGAAGTGGAACGTAATTACAAAATCATTACAAAAACACACCTACTTTCTAGCCCAAAGGTTTATCATTTTGTGAGATCCCTCTATTTATAATATCACTGTTCATATCCGTATCATCTAATGTAAACATAATCTATTTTTAGTTTTTGTGTATTAAATTAGTTAAGCCGCACCTTAACCATAAGTGTCATTAGCGGCATTGAACAAAGTGCCCATAGGGACACTGCAAGTGGCGCGTCTCTTAGGTATGTTACCCTCCGTCACTAAATGGATTGCCATAATGGACTCCACTGGCCAATCGGAGGGGGAAAATCGAGGGGCGATGACCACTGTCTAGCCCCTAAACTGCATTTAAAAAAAACCCCAAAAATGAAATAATATCACTAAGACTAGATGATGAATCCAGGCTAAATACGTTTCTATTATAATCAGCGCAGTAAAATTAAAATAAGGTTAGATGCACATAAATATATCACAGATCAGGTATCACATTTCGTAGTAGAGCCCAGCGGCTCTCAGGTACAACATCAGATAGTATCCCCATAGTATCATCTATCCTGCCTAGATATTACAGTAATTATTGCTACAAAGGAGTGGTATAGAACGAATTCGATTGATCCAGGTAGAAAATTAAATCTAATTGGTTTTGAGGGGCAGAAAGAGATTCAATTAAAGGTCATTATTAAAATTAGCAAAAAAAAAAAAAAAAAATTAGTGCCTATTCTTCTTAAAAATACTATAATGCCTATAAAACATACAATAACAATATTTGGAAGTATTTGCAGCTTAACTCGCACATTGCCTGAAAATTTCATCAAAATCGGATGGAAATTGTTGAAATTAGGCTCGTTAAAAGGAATACACATTCGCTCATCACTAATGATAGGTTATGTTGAAATTGTTAGAGAATGATTAAATTAAGCTCTTCCACCTATTCTCCAAATTTGAGTGAGATCGGATGGCGGAGGCGTGAGAAAATGATGCTTGATGGAATTTACGTTTGCGCATGCACTGAGTCAAGTATTGATTTGGAATCAACGAAACTGATGGAGAATTATCTGCACCCTAACCCGCACATTGCACGAACATTCCATAAAAATAAGTTGAATATTGTGGAAATTAAGCTTGTTACTAGGATTTGAGGATGCATGATAGACACATACCATAGACACACACCGAAAGACACGGAACGAAAGTTTTTAAGAGTGGCCTAAAACGTAAAATTTTTCAACCGGTTGTTTTTTCGGAGACTAAAGCTTTTCCATCTGTCAAAATCGAAAACAATGCTTCCGCTACCTATAGGTAGACTAGGGAGCAATTTAAGAGATAAAATTGAGCGTCTTGGTATCAGTGATTCACTAATAGGTACTTTTGCACGAACAATAGTGAATAAACTCGATTTCGCAAAGTTAGAATAAATCCATTGGAATTATATCACTTGATATTTCCATAATTGGCATTATATCAGCTGATATTTATAAGGCAATTTCTTTGACTTGGCGTTCAAGAGTACCGTCATACCCCCCACTACTAGCCTCCGTATAAACCATAATCGGCCTCCGTATAATAATCAGCCTCCGTATAATGAAACTGGCTTACGTAATAGATAAGACTGATTTTTATAGTTTAGTGGTCTGGATGCTCGCAAGCTCGCATCTCAAAAATAAAAAATATCCTAAATCAATCCCTTTAGCAAAATACAGATTAGTTGGACAAACAGATCAGATTTTACGCCTAAAATGATGTTATAGAGGTCGAATATGAAGAAGAATTGGATCTAGATGGCACTGGTGGTGGGGGGTTGGATGTTGGTGGTTGTTGAACGTCACTTGGCGTTCAAGAGCACCGTAATACTTCGCACCACCAGCCTCCGTACAATAAGCCGGCCTCCGTATAAACCATAATTGGCCTCCGTGTAATAATCAGCCTCCGTCTAATGAAACCGGCCTACGTAATAGATAAGACTGATTTTTATAGTTAGGTGGTCTGGATGCTCGAAAGCTCGCATCTCAAAAATAAAAAATTATCCTAAATGAATCCTTTTAACAAAATACAGATTAGTTGGACAAACAGATAAGATTTTACGCCTAAAATGATGTTATAGAGGTCGAATATGAAGAAGAATTGGATCTAGATGGCACTGGTGGTGGGGGGTTGGATGTTGGTGGTTGTTGAACGTCTAGTATTTCTTTGTATCCCGATCTCACTATCTAGCGATCGTTCATGGAATTTACAGCTTGACTGTTTATTCAATAGATTCGCTGGCAGCTCGTGATTTCTCTATCTTCTCGCGCATAGAAATTCGAAGTTTTTTTTTTCTCGATGTTCAAGCCTATAGGGAAAGCGAACCGTGCAACGTAAAGCGTTTCGCGAGGGCTTAATCGATTCTTTGAGAGTAAATTTACCAACAACAAGCAAAAAATTATTACTGTTGCCTAGAAAGTTTTCGAAATTTTGATTTTTTGAATGTTTAGCCCTTTATACAACCCTCTACCCTTTAGGGTTGATGTAAATTGATGCCGAGCTTCTAGGACTATCTAGACACCAAATGTGATTTTTATCAGAAGTTTCATATAGTTTGGCCTAGTAGTTTCAAAGAAAATCCGCGGACGGACGGACTTTTTCTATAACATGGATATGTTTTTGGGCTGGGGGTCATTCTAAAATTTGCGTAACGACACCAAAATTTGTGACGACCCGGCACTTTAGATTATTATTAACTCAAAAAGTGACGGCTAGGTAGAATTTTATTGATTTTTCACGTACAACCAAGGCGTTACTAGGGAAGAGTAACTCCCATAGTTTTCATAGTAGGTAAATCGTTCGCCACTTTTTGGAATGCTCTCATTTTATCACAACATCTCATGACCTCTAAGCCATTGTAGTGTCAAGGAATGCTGATTTATTACTCTATTATAAAATAATATTGTTTTGTAACCATAATGGAATAATCTTGTGAAAAGAAGGCACTACATGGTTGGTATACAATTGAGTAGTAGGTACCTCCTGGTAACCAGTAGGTACTAGACATATCCATGACCTTTTGTTTTTCCCATCATTTTAATTCGATTTTTGTATATATATAGCCTGTGCATGTGAATAATACAGCACAGAACGAACAGTGGATCACGTTGAACCATATAATAATAACCGTCCCGCTTATCGATACGCGCATTTCGAACAACAATTAACCTAGATCCTGGACTACCTACCTACCTGTGATTATTGCTTATCGACTTTACCGACACCAAGTTTCAGCAAGTTTCGCGCAAATGGAGTGTAGCCGTCGAACTGTGTCTAAGTTCCACGTAGAGCTACCAGGGTTGCCAGGTGTTGCCAAGAATTAGGCATTACTTGAGGTGTACACTAATAGTTACAAGTATGAGAAGAAATACTGAAGTGAAAGAGATGGAGATGATGATTTTAATGTGGACAATGAATAGGTAACAAAAATCACAATCGGGGTTTAAAAAAGTATAAGATCTACTGAGCGGGGAATTCTCACCTGTGATAGGTTCATTAAATATGCAGTTTGTGGCACAGAAAGGCACTTTGAACAACATCGCTGATCTCACACAGTTACGAGGCACAAGGAGTTTTTCTCCAATAGTGCGGGCAATTGATTTTAGCGTTTACGAGTTTAAATGCAGCAAGATTTTACAAAAGAGGTCATTAGATTGGTTTTTTAATTAAACTCCAACGTTTATCTCTGAAATACATTGTTACCTGCATAAACGTTAACAATTTTAAATTTGATTTTCATAAACTGATAACTTTAAATCCGATTTTGGTTTTTATCACAAAAAGAAAACTATAAGTAGCTATTTTACAATTTTGTATTTGATTGAGAGACACTAAATTTATAATTACCGTCACCAGCGAATTAGGTAAAACATACGGGAAAACATTGTTAGCTACATAAACATAAACAATTTTTAATTTGATTTAAATAAACTGATAACTTTAAATTTGATTTGACACTTTAGGTCTTTGCTATGGCACATAATACAACCCATAAAACTGCGTCAAGGTCATCAATTTCAATAGGGCGTCCCTCCTATATGTGAAGCCTTGCTAAAATTATCTAGCTTCAGAGGGACGTCCTATTGAAATATATTTGAGACAAATAGGCTGGGCTCCAATCGTTGAATTCGCTTTAAGGACGTCCCCCGAAGCTAGGTAATATTAGCAAGGCTCCGCATATTATAGGAGGGACGCCCTATTGAAATTTATGATCGTGATGCATTTTCATGGGTTGTATTCGTGTAATCGCCGACAGACGAATACGATTACAAGATTACGAATATAATCGCAGTTGACTCAGAATCAACGAATAATTATCGCGATAACAATCGAATTCGTATTCGACGATAATAGTATGCCCAACACTGTACGGAGGTATCCAGAGATAGGGAAGATCCTGAAAACGTTTTTCAGACTGATTACATAACTTCGCCATACCGAAATCTCACCAACTCATACCAACACGAGATCTTCCGCAACAGGAAAATACAACTGTAGCTACTTTTGTACATGATACTGCTATCCACTCTGTTGGAGATGACGCTGAAACTGCAACTCGCAATCTACAGACGTCCACTAACAAGGTTGTCAATTGGACCAAGATGTGGAGAATGAAACTGAATGAAACAAAGTCAGTGCACATCAACTTTACTAATCGAAAAATCTCAGCCCCAGAAGTTGAGATCAATTCAAATAAAATACCATACTCTGACACTGTAAAATACTTAGGAATGCGCCTTGATTCCAAACTTAACTGGAAATACCACATAGAAAAAAAAAAGAATCAGGAACTAAAAATCAAGCTCAGAAAGATGTACTGGATGATGGGAAGGAACTCCCATCTCTCACTACACAATAAATTACTCATATATAAACAGATACTGCGCCCTATCTGGACCTATGGGATTCAGCTCTGGGGTTGTGCGAAAAAATCAAATATTAAAACAATCCAAACCCGACAAAATATAATACTGAGAAGTATAGTTCGGGCCCCCTGGTTCATGCGGAATGATGATATTCATCGAGACTTGAGGGTAGAAACGGTCACTGAAATTATTGCCAAATATGCAAGGAAGCACGAACATCGCCTCCACAAACACGAGAACCTGGAGATGCTCAACGTTTTATATAATAAACCTCTGGACCTAATTGTGCTGTGCAAATAGTGCAAGTGTAATCCAGTGTTTTTAACTGTTCTTGATACAAGTATGGGCCAGGTTTTGCTGTAAACCTCCCCCTTAGTGAGCTTATCAAGAAATGAAATATTGCTAGATGAAGTGTACTATGTTTCAGTTGCAATAAATAAATCACGAAAAAAAAAAAAAAAAAAAAAATCAATAGGGCGTCCCTCTTATAATATGTGAAGCCTTGCTAAAATTACCTAGCTTCAGAGGGACGTCTGTTTGAAATAGACTTGAGACAATAGGCTGGGCTCCAATCGTTGAATCCGCTTTAAGGACGACCCTCCGAAGCTAGGTAATATTAGCAAGGCTTCGCATATTATAGGTGGGACGCCCTATTGAAATTGATGATCATGACGCATTTTCATGGGTTGTACCTATTCGTGTAATTGCCGACAGACGAATACGATTACAAGATTATGAATATAATCGCAGTTGACTCAGAATCAACGAATAATTATCGCGATTACAATCGAATTCGTATTCGACGATAATAGTATGCCCAACACGGAGGTATCCAGAGATAGGGAAGATCCTGAAAACGTTTTTCAGACTGATTACATAACTTCGCCATACAAAAATCTCCATATAGATGCCTTATTTTCCCAGAAAAATTGCCTCAATTTCATCCCACACGTGTTAGTTAACTTCGATTCGCGGAATAAGCAGGAACACGGAACAGGAGGGTCCTTCAACGGTTTTCGTCCCGCTCGGTCGAACTCGGGTGGTCTCGGTCGTCGTCGGTCGAGCAGCTGGTTGCCCTCCCCCGGTCCGCTTCCACGCAGCTCTGAGGAAGGCCGAGGGATTTTTCTCCAGCCGAGTGGCCGCAGGGGTCCCCCTTTTGCATCGGTCTTATCGCCTTGCTTGTTTTTCCTCATCCCAAACACAGGCCCCGAGAGATAACAGAACACTCTTATTAGGTGCGAGTAGAATCCGAGTCGAGTGAGGAGAAACTTTGCAGGGAACTAACGATGCCAAACTCGATAAAACGAGGGCAGGTTTACTGACGGGCGGGCGGCAGTTGATGGCGTGATGGACAGCCTACATGAAGTTAACCACATTCTCAACCCGTTCCCTATCATTCACAGCTAAATAATGCCATTTTACCACGGAAATGAACGAAAACAACTACAACCTATAACAATTAATGTGAACAATGAATTCGGGTTGAAAGACCAGTCCAGTCGTTGGGCGTAGATGTATATTTGGAGCTACATTGCAGTCCTTACAGCTACAGTTGGTTCAAAAGTGAACATTTTGAGCGACGTTTCGGTGCCGATGATGGTCACCCTTGTCAAGCTCAGCGAGTGAAGGTGTTTACATCACAAAACAGGTTTTGTTGAAGTATGGGTCTGCACCATGGACAAAACTGAGTTAGGTTCTTCCCCATTATTTCATTGATATTAGTTGCACCTTTTAGTCACTTGTAGCTATTAGAAATGGTTTAGATAACAGTTTTTTGTCCAGAGATGGAAAACATTGGCTTCCACCTGGAACTTGTATAACTTTTAGCATCTCTCTTCCATCTCTGAAAAAAAAAAAAACTGTGATTTAAACCATTTCTAATAGCTGCAAGTGACAAAAAGGTGCCACGATCACAGAACAGAGCAACAAATATCAATGAAATAATGGGGAAGAACCTAACTCAGTTTTGTCCATGGTGCAGACCCATACTTCAATAAAACCTGTTTTATGATGGTCACCTCACGCAAAATATACCTACCAGACAGTGATGTAAGTACACGTTCACTCGCTGAGCTTGACAAGGGTGACCATCATCGGCACCGAAACGTCGCTCAAAATGTTCACTTTTGAACCAACTGTAGCTGTAAGGGCTGCTATGTAGCTCCAAATATACATCTACGCCCAACGACTGGACTGGTCTTTCAACCCGAATTCATTGAAACACCCACCGAGTCAACTCAACTACTTATTACTGTGAACTGTTGTTATAATGAACCTAACGCGGGTGTAGTTCCGTATGTGTCCCCACTTTCAAACCAATGTAAATCTGTCATTTTATCCTATCAAAAAATGAATTTGACG
Organism: Adelphocoris suturalis; assembly: GCA_030762985.1. Lineage (NCBI taxonomy): Eukaryota > Metazoa > Arthropoda > Insecta > Hemiptera > Miridae > Adelphocoris > Adelphocoris suturalis. The sequence goes on from CM061044.1 coordinate 15,709,255, forward strand.
ACTGTTTTGGAAACCTCGGAATTTCATCTTTCCCATGTTTTCATGATAGACTCACTTTCTCTTTTACGTACATGAGAAATATGGGATTGAAAAAAGTGGGAACGCATACGGAACTATTTGCCTAGTCAAAAAGTTCCGAACTTATGTGTGTTTAAATCCATCTAGCGTGTAAATTATACATTAAAAAGATGTGTATAGTTTGATGGTCTGGATGCTTGCAAGCTCGCATCTCAAAAATAAATAACATCAAGCAGTCGATTCCTTAGTAAAAATTCGGGAGCAGACTCTGCCTACCTAAGATAAAATAAACACTTACCTACACTTCACTAGCCCATCTATACAAGACAAGAGTTATGATAAACTAGATTTCACAAAATCAGAATTCCATTGGAATTATGTCAGCCGATTCGATCGTCATAGTTTATAGGGCAACTTTTACTTTGTTCCGATCTTACAAGCATTTAAGTATCTTTCTAGCGATCATTAATGAAATTTAGCTAATGATTCAGTAGATAATATTAAGATATCACTAACATTTCATACCTCAGGATTTACCGAAAGTGATGCCGAGGTTACTGACCGGCCGATGTACAATTTTTGAAATTTTATTTAGTATGAGTTTTTTTTTGCAATAAAATTGGTTCTTAACAGTTTCTGTGTACTCAATTTGCTCAAATATAGATAATATTTAACATACTACCTGTAATACGACAGGTTTTTCATGAAAATTCGCTCAAAAGAGCATGGTGCAAGACTGGAAAATTTTATCATCACACGTAGCCATCACACTATTCATTACAAATTTACAGGGACGATACAGGGTGTCTGAGAAAGATACTTCAAAACTTAAGGGAAGAATAACGATAAGGATTGTTTTCATTTTGTATGAAAATTAAATTTAAAATCATCAATTTATGAAACTAATAATTTTACATTTGATTTTCATACAAACGGAAAACAATACAGATTTTACAAGTTTAAATTTGATATTTTGAATGTAATTTTCATCTAGCTAAAGAAGCCCCATTTCCTGGGTAGAAACGTTGGAGAACAGCATAAATCCAATTTAAGAACAGAATGGTCTTAATTGTAGTTTTGTTATAATTTAAACTATCCAAATAAAGAGAAGCTCCAAGACGGAAGTGTCAACTGCTTGATATGTCAAATCAAATAAGTTTAATTTAACTTTTTAATACAAATACAAATAACTTTTAATAAGTAAAACAAATGAAATAAGTTTTTAGTGGCCAATCCCCAAGACCTACAGAAGGTTTTTGGATCTCTAAAAAAACTGTTACAACAATGAGCTGGGCAGAATAATGATACGATAATAAAATTATAAACCACTGGGGAAAGGTTGGAGCAATTTTGTTTTAGAAATTACGTACTAAACTACGTTTTTCCGAGCGAGGAGAAGGAGAAGTAAAAATAATGATTTCCTGGAGGAGGCAGACTGCGGGAGTCCAGGCACGTAAGGGCACGTATGTCACGGGTCTGAATACCCTAAACCCACGGACATAACTGGGGATGAGATGGAAGGAAATACGAGCTCAGATGTAGAGCTGTTGCACAACGTTATACGTCTGGACATGTTGCACAGACATACATTTCCACCTGGGATCTGCAAAATGTCATCTGTGCCTGAGATTTTCAGGTAAAACTGGAAGCGACGGGAGCAACGGAGTTCACCATACAGAAATGCTTCTTCTTCATCTTTCACAGGATGCAAATGGGTCACTTGAATTTTCCAGGGCTAAAAGTAATGGCAGATTTACTAGAAACACCTTGGACAACAGTCTGGTTATCTCTCGTCCCAACAATTATTTCGGTTAGTTATACTCAATAACAAAGTAACGAATTTGGGGAATAATAATATTGTCTGGGTTGAAGGTGATAAACAAAACCAAACAAAAAAAAGAAAAGGATTTCCGAACCATGCAGACAACAATTCAAGACATACCCATTCAGCATCCCCATCTCACCTATTCACCAACATACACATTCTATACCTAGTTCTGGTACATGTACAAATTGTATATAACCAATAAATGAATTTAAAAAAAAAAAAAAAAGGTGATTATGCTTGCATTGTTTAGCGACAACTTTGAAAAAGAAAAATGACCAGGGTTCTTCAAAATATTTCTTTATGAGTTCAGGCGTTTGCTTTTTAGCGAATTTTTGAAGAAAATTAAGCTATTGCTCTCGCCTCAAAATTTGTAGAATGTGAATTTTTGAAAAAAATTTATGCAGAAATCCGTTTCAGGCTTTTCTGAATCATATTCTGAAGTTTAACGCATTTTTTTATGTATGAATGTATGTATGTATGTATGTATGTATATATGTATGTGTCATTCCAGACGATAACTGTCCGTAGAATTGTGCTAGAAACTTCAAACAAATTTTAAAATGTTAAGGACACAAAACGAAAGTTGAAGTTCGTTAGCCAGCATGATCGGATTACATCTTCGGGTTGACATTTTCAAAAATGTAGTCAAAAATCCTGCTCATACGATAATGCTGCATGACTGGAACTTTTTAGCGAATTTTTGAAGAAAATGAAGCTATTGCTCTCCAAACGAAAGTTCAAGTTCGTTGGCCAGCATGATCGGATTACATCTTCGGGTTGAAATTTTCAAAAATGTAGTCAAAAATTTCAAAATAGCCTGTTTTTTGCGATTTGTTGTGCGAAATAATTTTTTCAGCGTTAAATTTCCTATAAGAATATGTATCAAGTTTTCAAAAATTTCAAAGTTGAAAAATCAGTCAAAAATCAAAATAATGCCGTTCGCTAGTTGTAAAAATCGGTAATATTTGCATGAAACATCTTCAAAAATTCGCTCATGGGGTCATGCTGCATGACTGGACTTTATTTGTATGTTTTAACGGTACGTCCAAAATATTTATGTGGTAGAAAACTATGAGTAACAGAAACAAAACCTTTTCAAACTCAAAACAATCTTATATTTCTCTTATTAAAATTAAATAAGCTCGAACTTCATCGAAATGAATCACAAGCACGTGTGAGAGTAACTCAACGAAAAAATGATGTTTTCCACTAGGTCTCCTGATTAGATTTAAAATTGACCAAGAAAACTCCATAAGAGCACTGAGTGAGGGAGGTCACATGACATCAAACATTCTTTCGTCACCTCATCACCAGTTTAAACTGATTGGATTTACGTCATGCCTTTAGTGAAAGACAGACCATTTTCTCAAATCTCCCATATGATACCCCTTGCATGGCACCTGTTGAGAAAGCACAACCCATATCCACCATTTTGAATGAGGAATAACTATGTCCAGTTTGCAATAATAATTCGAACAAATTGAAAATACGAAATTATACCAAAAATATCCGGAAACACAATTATTTCAACGAAGTTTAAGATAATTTTGCAGCGGCACTAAGTAACTCAAATAACCACCTTTCGTGTCTTGATAGATTTATTTGCCTCGATTGAAAGAGTCAGAAATTGCTACTTCTTCAGGGAATACGAGAACAGGAAAGCGAAATGAGTATTGGATGAAGAAAAGGAGAAGGCGAGTATTAATTTATTCAAAGGAGTCGATTGAACCGGCAATAAAGATGTCAGGCATGAACGCCAGGTATATCAACTGGCGCTCGTTAAACATTCAAACTGTAAACAGAACGGAACGACAGGTGGCAGCGAATCAATTCAACTTGGGTTCAAAGCAACTCAGTATATGTATGGCAAATGCTACAAAATATTGAAATTGAATAGAATTAGGAATTCTATCATCCAAACTTGTAAAAAACTTACCTACTATACCTTACGTACAGAGAAAGTATACATTAAGCATATTGAACTCTTCGTTCCCTTTTGTATTAAGAATCCCTTTTGTTCAAAAATCAAAATTTCCACACGTTTTGAACTTCCCTAGCCGATTTTGGTTCTGAACCTGTATGGAGTGTCCGCACACATAACATCTTCACTGTTCGTCCGATTCTGATCAAATTTTCGGGGTTAGACCCAATATGGAGCCAACGCTCATAGGTCAAGAAAAGCTTTGCATATTTGCAATGACCGTGATTCATTTTATATATTTTTAAATGAAAGTAGATTCCATTCTAAGAAATTTGATACCATCCGCACTCTCCTACGTTAAGTGGTTTGCTTTCTATGACTTTTCAAAGTTTGCTACTGGTGACGTCACACAAGTTGGCAATATAGGGGCGCTTTGTCGTCATCCGATTTAGCTAAAATCGGTAGGATGTCATGGGGTCGACCGAGAGACGAATCTCTACAAAATCCATCATTATCAGATTACTAACATTGATTATTCAATTTTTTACCTCATTTAATTTTTCTTAAATTACCTGATCTACGTACTATCTTGAGATCGGTTTCGACGGTTAGGTGTCATCATTAGTAACAAACAATAACTGAAAAGTAACAACAATAACGGTTGAAATGTAAAACAACAAATTTGGAGGGGTTTTAAAATTTGGCCTTGAACTTCAGCAGGAAAAATTAACGTCAAACGTGTGTAATTAGAAACTGGTGAGAACTTATAAATGGTGGATGGCTGAGGCGGAAGACGGAAGGTGAATAGCGTACATTGGACGGTCGGATTTATTGTTATTCGATTTTTGGAATTACCTTACCTTGAAATTTAAACCAGCGAACATTGAGAGGGGGGGGGGGGGGGTTATTTATTTAAATTAATTTAAGCCGCTCCTCAACTAGGAAGTTATAAGCGGCATTGAACAAAATGCATAATGGAACAATGCCAGAAACAGGATGTTAAGGGGAGCCATGTTGCCTTCCGTCACTAAACTGATAACCGTCACCGTAAGAGGAAAAAACAATAACAACTTTAACAGAGAAAGATATCACCGCACTCTGCCACAAGGGGTACAGCAATGACCCTGCAGCGGGTTTTAAAAAAATGCAATTAAGACTACGCTCATAACTAAATATATATTACAATATGCAAAATAAGAGATTCAACTATGACCAGATGAACATTATAGCATAGATAAGATATCACAGTTCGTAGTAGAAACCAGCGGCTCTCAGGTACAACGGCAAAGAGTTGACCTTGTCTGGCCCTGATAGAACTTCAACACACTGTGGTGGTCTAAGCTGGACTCGGAGGTCCTTATGGTCTGGGTAGTCCTCCAGGAAGAGGCGGATGGACAATCACCCCCACACCTCCCACACACAACATCGTGAGCTTCAGTGCTGAGCAGGTTTCTGTGGGTGAGACGGGTATGGCCAGGGCTTCCAGATTGACCACTATTCGGTCCATGCTTGGGATTGGGACACGAAAGGGCCAACCGGCACAAGTGCTGAAGGACGCCACGCAGACCAGTGACACACCCAGTCTTGGTCCTGCTAGATGAATTCCATCTGGCATGAGCAATGCAGACCAATCAGCCCTGATATAACTCCAACCCACTGAGGGGGTCTAAGCTGGATTTGGAGGTCGTTATGGTCAGACCAGTGACATACCCAGTCTTGGTCTTGCTAGATGAATTCCATCTGGCATGAGCAATGCAGACCAATCAGCCAATTCGGCTTATGTTGCATGTAGGAGATTTGATCCTCAAAGCGTATAGGCAACATCTCAATGGAGTCATCACCAAAGGATCTCCTTGCAATTGAGTATCAGTGCACTCATTGCCAATAATACCCACGTGGCTTGGCACCTACATAGGACACCTTCTTAGGGAATTGGTATCGGTATCGAGAATCGATCGCCTAAAGCCGATACCGATACCGCCCGGTGATGGGCGTTTTATTACACTACGGTACTATTGCAACCATCTAACAACGAAGATGGTTGTACCGTGCAACCGTTGTGTGAAGTTAGCAGTTGCGAAACATGAATTGTCCAAAACACAACTTACAATTATAACTTTGTTTACAAGTAGGCTTGTGTTATTTTGTTTGTGACAACAGAAGCATTAGACAAAGCTATGTTTTCCAAGTATAAAAGCCTAGAGTAGAGCCAGTCTTATTTGGAAATACCTTACAGTTACCGACGAAAAACTAAAAAACCAAGTCAGTCTGCTTAACTTGTTTTATTCAGAAAGAAATCAATCCTAGGCAATAAAAGTTGCCTATTAATTGATACTTAATAGATAACAAAAAAAATGTGTGTTTGCACAAATCAAATTAACTAAAGCCTTGAATGAAAATGTAAATCTGCGAAACGTAGCCACTTCGCACACCTCTAATAAGCAGTAGTTCTTAGTAATATATTACTAGTTCAAGAGGAATTTTTGTTTTTCACCTACAGGTATCGAGAATCGGGAATCGATTTTTTAGGTATCGGTATCGGGAATCGATAAATTTTGGTATCGACTCATCTCTAATAAGAATATGTGTCCCTAATTGCCTCAATGGTACTTGAGTGAGTAACTGTAACTACACATCACATAATTCCAACTCCCAACAACCGGCAGAGTCAATCAGCCAGTGATACTACCCTGCATCGATGCAGCTGAGCATGTATTTTTACAATTGTTTTTGTTGAAAATAATAAACTAAAATGTGGTTGGGTTAGTTCCTTTGTTATACCTACTTCAATCAGAAGTGGTAACTGAGGGTGCTCATGATGTATCAATAGAGAGAAGTTATTTTCGCGTTTCAATATTCAAGTTCACACACAAATTCACCTAAAAAATCTATAAAAGCTGTCAGTAAAACATCTCTCTATGTCTGAGACTTTCAAACCAATAGCCGTACCTAATCGAAAACATTGAATACACCCCATGCATTTTTACTTTGTATTAACCTTCATATAAACCTGTTTCGCCACAGACCAATTTTCGTATTTTTGCTATGGAAAATCTCGATACCTCTCACAATTTAAATACCTTTAATGGTCCTTGTTAGTAATACAAAAGAAAACCGAGCATTGTACACTTCTAGAAAAATATTGTAAGGGCACTTCCGTTATTGGGAGCGCAGGCCGCGATGCGGTATGAGGACCAAACGAGAGCAAGCGGTTTAAAACCCAGCAGGAAAGGTGATGGTGGTGGTTGGGCGGGGAAGAGGGGGAAATAGTATTGATTTCTCTACTTTCAGCTGAAGGGGGGGTAGGAAGGCCGACCCTGGCTCACCCGCGCCCCTTGCTCCACTATCTTGCCCGACGGCCCCTCTCTCTCTTCTCTTCTCGTTTTCTACCCCTATCCGCGAATTTCATTCTGAAGTCCTTGAATCCCGCTGAAACTAGAGAAAAGTACCGTTGAAACCGAATCCACGGTCAAATGAACGTTGAAGATGCAGCTCGACTACTTTCAAGCATTTAGGTTCATTATTTCCAACCCAGTATCTCGACCACTCGCCTGCTACATGTATATAATTTAGCATTCAAGCTGCATCTCAACCACCGCGACTGAGGGTAGCAAGTTTCGCCCAGAAATCCACATCGGCTCTGCAGTAACCCGAATCCAGTATTATCCGTCTTATCCACAGACACCTGCTTAGTGCAGTCGCTTGTGATGAGGGGTGATTTGTCCATATGCCAAATAACCAAATTACGTCAACTATTAGACATCCTACACAATCAGGGGTGCTCAAACGGTCGATCGCAATCGACCAGTCGATCGCGAGTGCTTTTTGAGTAGATCTCGAGAAGAAAATCATTTATGAGTTATCCTTTTTCATGTAAAAACATTGAGGAAGTAGCTACTGAAGTAGCAAGTCAGTTAAATATGATCTCATGTTCTGTTGAAAATGAGTTGGTGCAGATTATATCAGATATACATCTCTAAGCTACAGCATCTGATACAAATTTCTGGTGTTTTATATCTGAAGATAAATATCCGAATCTAAGGCAAATCGCCCTTCAACTGACGGCAATGTTTGGGTCAACTTACTTGTGCGAGTCTGCATTTTCTGAAATGAAGATAATTAAGTCAAAATATCGCAATCGACTAACTGACGATCATATGTCATCATGCTTGCGATTGGCACTCAGTGGTTACGCACCATCTTATGAAAAGTATGCTGAGGACATGCAGTGCCACGCTTCAACATCCAAAGTCACTCCTCGTAACAACGAATAAACTCGCAATTTTGAATAACTAGGAGTTTTTTCATTGATATTGTAGAGAAGAACTTAAGTAAACCTAACCCAAACCTTGACTAAAATAATGTAAATTGTGCGGAAAGCTAATATCTATATATGCTACGGTACACCCTACCTAGGTAGGTAGGGTGTATCGTGTATCACACATACTTGCAGCCTCTCAGAGTCGATCGTAGGTAGTCTAAAAATATTGAGGTAGATCGCCAGCAGTTCAAGTTTGAGCACCCCTGCTATACATCATTCATTCACGTATGTAGTTGCAGAACAATATCTTTGTAACTCTTTGCAGAATAAAAGAAATGTACATTTACTGTTACCTATTGACGTATTGAAGAACAGTGCAAATGATGCGATGTGATTGAAATATAGAACAAACGTTGATATTTGCTCGTTTGATACACGGTGCCTGATACAAAAATCCCTTGTTGTTGTGTTTCTCGTAATGAATCAGAATGATAGAGCCACCTCCACTTCCGCCTAGTTCTCAGCATGAAAACAACGACGAGAACAACCACGACGACGTCAACAATGAAAAAATTCTGTTACCATGAATTTTTTGGAATTTCAGAAAGATTTATTTACATTTAAAATTTAATTGTTTTAAATTTTAAATGAAATTTCTTCTAACCAAATTCAATTTTTGAAGAATTTCAGGAAACATTTCGATTTTTTTCTTGAGAGTTCGGGGAAAATGCAATAAATTAATAAAAATAGAAAAAAATGCAATAAATTAATAAAAATAGAGGAAATTTTTTAAAATTATATTCTCTGTTGAAATGTGATAATAAACAGCAAAACACTTGTATTTTGCCATTTTTATGCTAAACCCAGCTTTACCAAATAGTCTGTCACTTTAAATAATTTCCGCCACCTTTTAGCATCATCGGCCCACTGTGCGTCGCGTGCCCCCTTACTTCAGTGAATCGGGTGACAAGGAGGTTGATGTTACTAAAGTGCGTACATTTCGTGTATTACGAAAATTCGGTTACATTGTTTTAAATTTTCCTAAGCTATTCATTCTTTCCTATTGGTTTTTTTTTTTAAAGTAAAATGTTGAATTTGGTTGGTAAAATGTTGAATTTGATCTTGAAAATGTTGAATTAGACTGGGAAAAGCTATATCTAATACAGAAATATAAACCTTCGTGTAATAATTTTCAGTATTTTCATAAACCCATTAGTTCAGATAAATCCGATCATTAACCGTTAGGAAAAAAACGAACACAGCCAGAATATAAACCTCAATCTCCAAGTCAAAGTTGCTTTCAAGGTCTCGCACTGCGACCTTCTGTTTCTCGTATTGTCGCCCAACACGCCTATGTCAGGTGTCACTCGGCGGTTGTTCCAAGTGTTCTGTTTCCAACCAGTTGCAACCGTTTGACAACTCTCTTTGTTTAAATGTTAGCGTCGGATGTGAATCAACGCCGAGTGGGCGGAGCTGGCCCGGGCCCCAACTCATTTGTCCGTTTGTGGTGCGCGTGATTGGAATGCCGCCAGGGACAGATGAGGGATTGTGGCTAAAAAGTTTGAATAAACCTCACATAAACATTCCCTCAACGCAAGTGTCATTTTGACGAATAATATTCATGTTAACCAAGTGTAGAGTTGTTAGGAACATTGTAAGATAATATTTGAAGATTAAAAGAACGGTGATGGCTTATAACCAAAGTTGAATGGAAGACGAAGAGATGAAACGCTTCACAAAAAAACGCTTGCATACGAGTCTGCAACACATTGGGACATTTTATGTCTTTAGTTGACAAGTATGTGTTGCAAACTCGTATGCAAGCTCTAAGAGCCACTCAGCTGATCCGGACCCTGGGCTCGTCACGTAAATGTGCTAAAGATACTACATACGAAATTACAGCTTCCTAGAGTGTAAAACATAGAAATTAGCTTTAAGAGCCACACATCTGATCCGGACCTTGGGCATCGTCAAGTAAATGTCCTAAAGAGGCTACATACGAAATTACAGCTTCCTAGATTGTAAAGCATAGAAATGACCTATTAAAATGATTTAACCACCGCTTCACAAATCAAACCGTTCTCGCAATATTTGGATCACCTGCTATGAATCAAATCATCCAGCTCAATGAAATCATCAGAAATTAACAAGCGGTGGCAATCATGTTCACAATATCAATTATTGAGAATGATCACCTGAGTGTACACAATTATTCAAATAACCTTGCTCATAACTCAGCTTGTTGGCCACGCACTTCGCAGTAGTTAACATAATATGGTTGCATAAATCGAGAGCTTTCGAACGAATGGTCAACGAATTTTGTGGGATGAAAAATGACGAAGTACCATTTCCCTAGCAACGACTCGGTTGTAAGTGGAAATCATCAAAATATTTTCGTGAGCAATTTTCCGTGACTTTTTTTAGTTTATGTGCCATAGCAAAGACATAAAATGTCAAAAATTGTTTGCTCAAGAGCACACCCTGCCATCAACAACGGCAATCACTACCATCAAAGGAATATATTTCTAAGCAAAGTTTCTTAATTTGAGTTGCTTAAATTAGTACAAAGCTTAAATAAATTTTTAAAAAGGCCTTTCTCTTCGTAAATTGGTTTTTTATTGATCTCCAACGTTCTCCCCAGGAACTGAGGTTTCTTCAGAGAGGTGAAAATTAAATTCAAAATATCAAATTTAAAATTATCAGGTTATAAAAATAAAATTTAAATTTCATCAACAATATTTTTGTTGTTTTTAAAGATTTAAGATGTACCTCAACCAGAAGGGTCAGTAGCGGCATACAACCATTAGCCTCTAAGTTCCTCCATAACAACCAATTTCAGATTGTTTGTGCATGTGCAATGGTTAATACAATCAATAAAAACAAAATTCATAGGATGACATCCCTATACTTGTACCCGTTTATACCTCCAAATTTGAACAAAATCGGATAAAAAAATTGTGAGAGAAATCAAACTTTCGGGAAATACACGTTTGCGCATGCGCACACGCTACTATTTATCTGATATCCGCACGAACCTTTAAAAACTAATCAAAACCACCCTGAAACATGTACCTAACTACTCCCCGAGTTTGAACGAAATCGGACCTATAGGTTCATCTAAATCGGATTTGGATTTACAAGTAATTCCTAAGAAAAGTGTCCCTCTTTGCAATTTTTGTTTAAACCCTTAGGTTTTGAGTTATATAATAATAAAATTTTCGTGAAGAGAGGAGAATTTAGCTGATCAGGATGGATCCCATCATTTCATTTGATACATGATAGAGAGTTCCTAGTAGATCCGTGAAACACAATACGTCGTGCAGTACTGACGATCCGGCGCCGTAACTCTAACGTATCCTTCCGTACAGATACGTTAACGGATCGCAATCCGGAAAAAATGTAATCGTCTAAAATAACCTCCTTCCTTCCATGGATTTAGCGTTACAACTAGATCCGTTAAGAATAGAATAGAATAGAATATCAATTTATTGACAGAAAGAAAAACAAATCACTGAAATGACAATAGTCTCATAAGAATTCTTTCTTCTGTCCACCAACCTACTAAATTTTTACGAACTTGAGGCGGCTGGTGGAGCTAATCTCAGAGAAAAAACAAAACTAAAAACAACTAAATATCATCAAACACCTAGAGAGCAACGCTCAAATAAACAAACGTTAAAATATTTAAATAAATTTATTCCATAAATTCTTTAATTTTAATCAAAATCTCCTTCTTAAAGCTCCCTAAATCACCAAAATCGTCCGGGTTAATTTTACAGGCATAGAGGAAGCGCAATACCTTATGATAAGAATTATTCTTTGCACGCTCAGTATTAAGTTTTGGGAGCTGAATATTCGAAGACATTGCAGTACGTGAGTTAGAGATACGGCTTCTATGATCAGGATGGATACCCGTCTTATAGACGAATAGACAAGCTTGTAGCAAAAATACTTGCCTAACATTCAGCACCTCAAATTCATTGTGGAGCAGAACAGTTGAATATCTAGCATTCTTCCTGAGTATAATCCTAAGGATAGTATTATGTGCTACTTGCAAAAGACCTATTAAAGATTTACAGGCACTTCCCCACACTAAAATACTATATTTTAATAATGAATAAACCAGACCAAGGACTTGCCGTGACTTTAAGGTGCGGTAAATGTTTCTCGTTACCGCACGCCGTATTGAGACCGACGGATCTCTAGGAACTCTCTATTGTCTCAGAGACGCTCCTTATCTAATTTCACATTCCTACGGTAAATTTAGCTAACTCGCTGATCAGAGCCTGTCATTTCATTCTTCTCTCAATGTCCCAGAGACACTTCCTATCAAATGTCAACTTCCTATGGTGAACAGTAGACAATTTATCTCACTCCACTGTTCAGAAAAGTGTTTATAATTTCAATCGTCTTTTAAATGTCCCAGAGAGTCTCCGTATCAAATGGCAACTCCCTAGAGAGAACAGAAGACAATTCAGCTCAATCAGCTGATCAGGAAAGAGCACACAAAATTATGAGAGCCGAAGAATAAAATGATTCCGTCTCTTGATGTCCCAAAGAGTCTCCCTACCTAATGCTTTGTATCTACATGCTTTTATTTTCGAAGGGGTTCAGGCAGCGACTATTTTCCGATACTTTCGTGACATCATGGTCTCGCGGAAAATTATGTTTTTGAAGAAATAGGTCCCGGAAAAAGCGTGTTCTACGCTGAAATTCAATGAAATTGCTTTTAAAAATATCTCCTCTAGAAATAAGTTATTAATAAAATAAATGTTTACACTGTAATTAGAAGGAATTGAACTACTGATAACTGACCTTAATTGTTAGTAGATAATTAATAGGTATTATATTCATCACAGCTAATAAAGTTACATGAATCACTAAAGAATGATTCTTCCGGGGTAGAGTTCTTAGAGGCCCCATTAAATTCGGAAAAAACGTACTCAGACCACCTTAACAACCAAACAATGCTATGTAGTACAATATTTACAAGAAACATTGAAGATGAGAAATTAAGACAGAAGGGGGTCCATTGATAATCAGAACTTATAACTATAGAAACAAACGCAAAATAAATAAGACAAGAAAATAATAAGGTTTATGGTATCAGAGGATAAAATCGTTAATCATTGTTTACCAATTAAAATATTTTATCACTCCTCAAAATGCAATAGCAATATTTCTTCTTTCTTTTGTTTCAAGGTAAGAAGCTCAACATTTTAAATGAAATCGAATCATTTTTCGGTTAGGGTATAATGCTGTCGTAACATTTGAATTTTATAAAAATTATCAATACAAAATGGAATGTAGAAGTAAAATGTATTATCATTGTAGAAGATGATGATGCCGCTCTGTTGGGGGTCGCGGGACCGAACTAATGACAACTGATTTATTACAACTGTCAAATAGTGCCAAGAAATAACTGATGGACATTATTTTGAACCTATTAAACAACTTCATGACAAGAATATCACTTTAAACTGGATTATTCAAAATATTTACACAAGCAGTGCATAAGGCAAACCGTTTGGAAATCGTTTCAGAATGCTCAAAAACGGATTTTGTTTTAAATCGAGTAAATTGACACCATTCACACGAAAAGGAAAGCTAATGTTAACACGAACTTTGATTGGTATGCTCACAGTAAAAGTACTGTTATTAGGATATTTATTGTTCCAAGAACCAAACGCACTTCCAAACCAAGAATTACACACTATCATCGTAAACATTAAAACGTCAACTTGAAATATGAACCGAGCGATACAACGAAAACCGAACGCCTCAGATAAACATCAATTCCTGTCAATTGATTCAAAGCAACGAAGTTGTTAGCGTGATTGGCTATCGACTCCCGCTATCTACCGCATGCCTTCATCAAGATAATTTCACAAACAGGAAATTATCGACGATGAGGAGGCCAATTTTTATCGCCACGTGCCGACGAAGTGATTTTTGTTTGAAGAACGTCAGATGCTGTCGATTTGAAATTCTAAGTTGTGGCAGAGGTAAAGCCGCAAAAGGGCGCTGGTAAGCGCGATCTCTCTTTGTTGAAGTGGTTTCAACACAGCGGTAGAAAGTCGAGGGTTTTCCGAGAATATATCGTTCAAACAACAAACGTGGAACGATGGAGTGCTGGCCCGAATTAATTCTGAGAACCTACGTTTAACACGGTAATGGACAAGGCACCGCATGGTGCGAAGAGGTGAAATCGAGGATATTTTGAGGGACTGTACTTAAAATCGTCAGTATAATGAACGCGAACTTGTACGTCAAACTATTTCTCAATTCGACCTTTTCAAATTGACAGATGTCTTTGCCGTTTTAGGAATCACCAGTGGAACGCTTATACTTGTAGATGTGCGCCTCAGGCTGTCAGTAACAAGTTACTAACGCCAGAAAACTGTGACATGACAAGTTCACTCAGTTTCTACAATGAAGAGGCGTCCTGATGAACTGGATGCTGAGTGGTATCTTCTTACGGGTTGTCTTGAGGTAAGATCACCATTAGTACACATAATAGGAATGAGGTGCCAGAAAAATGTGATACAACCCGATCAGAAGGGTGGATACCTGTTATGAACTGTCAAGAGTTCACCGAAGTGAATTTCAACGCCGACAGTTCTGCATCCTCCTGGTCTAGCGCCGTGCATGGAGGTTCAAGACCTTTTACGCATGCAAATGTCAAGACAGGCTGTTGAACTCTCAGACTCCGCTCTGTCTATGTCTGCCATTTACCAACTCCTTGGATATGACCACACCCTGACTGGGTAAACCGTTTTCGAGAAAGGAACAGCGACTGTTACTGCAAGCTCATTTTCTGCAATGAAGATGGGGCTTACAGATTGACTGGGTGCTGATGTTAACTTCTTAAGAGCTGCCTTGATGAGGGATAAGATGGGGAACATATCTCTGCAGTGGAGAGCATCCAACGCCCAGTCACTGGATTATTATGCATGAATGCGATATGACCAGCCCGCAGCATGCAAACATTGGGTTTAGGTGTGAGTCCCTCAGCTGGCACAAGTCGCCTTTCTTTAGATATAACAGGAAGATTAGAGACTCCCTGAGGGTACGCTTTGGCCCAACTTTCGCTAGATGGAATCAGAACAACACCATTCGCAAAGGCTAAAGAAGACCAGCTCTGACTCTAGCAGAGGTAACTCGATGGAAAGAATTAACGGGGTGTGATCCACACATTGAAGAGAATAGATTACAGGACTCCCCTTCCCTTATACCCCTCATATTCTTAGACCATGAACCTTCCCCGATGTGTTCAATTATTTTAATAAGCTCCTTCAATACATGGCTCCACTAGATGGTCTTGTATTTATAACGTTCCTGAAGGAGGACCAAGCAACCCTTGATGAAGTTTCTCCTCTTACAATAAGTCAACAATGTGTTGAGTGCCACCGCATTCATTCCCAGTCCATTTATATCACTGAGTAATCCTTTCTGCTGTTCAAAATGGGTAAGTTTGGAAAGCTATGAAATCCAAAAAACAAGTGGAATTTCGATTTCGGGAGATAATAAATTTTCAACTTCCTGTGCGATACCTTTAAATATAGTTTCTTTGATATCGGTAATGAAGAAGCGAAACAAATCAGTCCTCTATGTGTGAAGCCATACGTACTTTACATGAATCATGAATACCACCTCTCTCACACACTGTTTCGTAATCTATTATAGGTCCATGCATATACTGAGTAAATTGATCTATTCAGATGGTTAATATCCGTCGCTATTATCCAGAACATCTCGACCGTTAATGGACGTTAATACCGGCTCGAGCCAAGTCGTCCGTTGTTTGTTGTTTATCGGGGATGGGTGGCGTCAGGGCTGGAGAGCTGGATATTGGGCTCAGCGGGGCGTCTGTTACGTCACACTCGGCCGAACCCTCGTGCAACGTCATTCTCTCACCGATTCACTTCTACAGCGATCTCAACTCCTCAACTTTGCTCCATTCTCCTTGATAAGAGCTCGATTGAGATAACTCGCCCTGCTAATGGGTGCGATTTTAGTTTTAATCAGGAAATGATGAACCCGGGTCATCCTCATTTCATTTGCCGCTTTGGGTCGTTTGAGAACCTCAGTGAAGTGAAATATGAAAGTGCTCGAAAATGAGGTTAGATCGGAAAATACTACTCATTGTACATTGCAGATTTGTGTTCCATAGATGAACAGTGAGTTTTTCATTGATGTATTTTATATATATTTTTGTATTAAAAAACATGATATCCGGCTCATGAGTGTTACCAGATTTCAAAAATTGATTTCTGTAAAATGGATGACTTTGGTAAAATTGTTGTCGGGGCTCAAGTAACTACAAAAGAATCACGTTTAAACGGCGTATTCAGATTTTACGGAATTCATGTAGAAGGCAGCTTAATTGAGCTTAAATCTCAGGAGTGTTACCCTATTAGTGTTACCTTATTATCAGGAGTGTTACCCATCCTTGGTCACACTCCTGAGAGGTAACACTCATGAGAATTTCCAGTAAAAATGGCGTCACACAGGACTGATGAAGTGACAAAACTCGGGGATGGCTATTGTTTGAAACCTGTCACCAAGCAGTATGGTTCTTGATATCGTATTATTTTGTTTAAGCACTGACAACACTCGTAATTAGAGTAACACTCATGATTGAAAATAAAAATACTCAACATGTGTTTAGGCTTCTTTCACTGTAAAAACTGCTGCTCCACAAAGCACTCCACTACAGTCTCACATCTTCAACTGGGCAATATGACCTTCACATCTGACTGTCTCCTACCATTTTCCATGGGCTTTCTTGATCGCAAAAATGATAACACTCCTGAGGTTCCATTGAGAAGAGATATGGGGGACTGACTGAAAAACTAGTTTTTCACGGGTTGGTGAAAAATCTTGAAAATGTAAATCCTCACTCTAAATAAACAGGAACCAACTTACTGCAGCTAGTAACCCTGGCCAGTTCTAGATTGTCATTGTTTCGTAACTACCTCACTTCAACTTACGTGTTAGGTAGGAGGGGACAGTAACACTCATGATTTCCAGGATTTCAGGTTTGATTCGTCATCACTGTGTATTGGTTAAAGGGGAAATTGGGCAGTCAAATTATTACTTCGTTGATCTCCCAACTTATACTACCCTTTTTTTCCCCAAAATCGCTAGTTTTGGTCAAGAATTGTGAGAATTCGTCGTCGGGGACATGAAAGCAGCAAATGAAATGAGAATGACCCACCCGTAATCAGTTGGAATAAAAAATAACTTCATAAATTTCGAGCTTTCGACTTTGCTCCTTTCCCCCTGATAGGAGCTCGAATAAGTGTTTTACTATCTCATCAAACAGCATAATAAGCCCGCTAGTTAAGAGCTACAATTTCTGTTTCAACCAGTAAATGATTGAATTGAAATTACTTCGAATGTCAATCACTTCTTAGCAGATTTCAACTTTGCTCCATAATTCTCTCTCCTGACAAGAGCTTAAATAAGTGTCATTCATTAAACAGGATATTATCTCACCTAGCTAAAAGGTACGATTTCCTTTCAATCATTAAATGATTGGTCGTGATTCCTTAGAGAGAAAATCACTTCTTCACGGATTTGAACTTTTCTCCATACTCCACCCTGGTAACAGCGTGAATGAGTGTAGTCATCACTCAGGATACTCGCTCACTTACCTAAAAGTTATGTACGATTTTCGTTTTAATCATTAAATAATTGAGTCATGATTACTTGGAGTGGAAATCACTTCTTCGCCGTGCTCAACACCTCACCTTTGCTAAATGTTCCCTTACAAGAGCTTGAATGAGTATGTTACATCAAACATCCCCTAGCAAAAAGGTACAATTCGCGTTTCAATTATTAAATTATTATTGGGTTGTAAAGAAAGAACCGAAGTTAATTCTTTCTTTCTTTGCGACCTGATAATGGTAGATAATGTTGAAATAGTTTTATATTATTCCAACAATATTATGGTCCGTACGATAATTTTCTCCAATGTAAGATAATCTTGAAAGGCTAATAAACCCACTTGAAGTAGGGGGGACCAGAAGTTGGCAGTTGAGTTGTTTAGGGATATTATATCCTCACCCTCACCCAATTAGGTTCAACACTTCAACGGCAACGTTGGATTTCTGGTTTAATGCTGAAAGTGATGGTGAAGCAGGTAAAAAGTTGAGGTACCTACTAAGATAATATAAAATATATTAAGTTTAGAATTTAATTTCTTTCAAACATCGTTAACTTTTTGGTCATTCAGGAGAAAGGAAATTGGTGAATCGAATCTCAGCGGAGAATTAGATTCCTAATTATTAGTCGATCAACCGGATTAGCCAAATGATGAATTTATTTGGTATCGATGTACGTAGCACACACATTCAAGCTCTCATCAGGGAGATTGAGCAAGGTTTGAGAGTAGACATCAGCGAAGAAATGAATTTCGTTCGATTTAGAGTTATTGATTTCCCTGGAAAGTTAATGCCGTTTTCATCTGAAGTTTATGATGAAGTTTTTTGGATTCCGTAGTGGTCCAAAACCACTGAGAAGAGGGACAATACTACTTTGCATTCTATGTGCCTAACACACATATTTGTTTCCCAATTGCCGCTAATGTATGTGAATACCATTACATATGCCAAAACCATTGAGGGAAGGGAGAATATTACATTTTTATGTGTTGCCCAAGATCCCCGGCTTGCATCTATTGCACATTAAACTGAACCCCATCATTTATGTGTAGCCTGATGAACTTTCCACTCGAAATGCATAGCTTCTCACATAATAAAGGAGGATAAAGTTGCAAGGACCGTAACAAGACTATTTCGTTCACGCATGCGCAGAGCGTACCGCTAATGCAATTATGATGATTGTTTTATGGGACCTCAAGGGACCTTACCCACATCATCCCTGCAAATCTGACCGAAATCCGTTCAACATTGACCGAGTTATGACCGTCACAAGGAATTCACGTTAGCGCCTGCGCAGAAACTACCGTTGATTCGATCATGATGAAGTTGATAGGGCACCATCTAGAGCTTAACCCACACGATCCCTGAAAATTTGGTTAAAATCGGATCAAAATTGTGGAAGTTATGGCTGTTACAAGGAAATGTGGACGGACAGACAGACAGACAGACACGGAACCAAATTTGTTCAGGAGGCTCTGAAACGCAAAATGCGAATGGAAATTTGGTTTTTGGAGCAAAAAATTGTTTTTCATTTTGAAAGTGAAAACAAAGCTTCCGCTGCCTTGCAGTCTCGGAAGCAAAATATAAAGTCCTTTTTTTTTGCAAATAAGATCCAGTTATCGTACGAAACGGTTGTTGATACATCCGGCGACAGTGCTGCCAACGAAATAAACCATGGACCAGCTGATTCAACTGAATTAAGAAGCTAGCTAGGTACATTCACGAACAACCTAAAACAACACTAAAACTAACACACGTATATTTGTTTCCCAAGTGCCGATAGTGTATGTGACTACCATTACATCTCCCAAAACCATTGAGGAAAGGGAGATATTACAGTTTTATGTGTTGCCCAAGACCCCCGGCTTGCATCTATGCACATCAAACTGAACCCCATCATTTATATGTGGCCTGATGAAGATTGGAGGTTCTTCTTTCCACTCGAAATGCATAGCTTCCCACATAATTAATTCTTCAACCAGTTCAACTGATCATAACAACTGGTATACCTGCATTTTTAACATGCTTGCTGTCCTTGGCTCCCACGATATCCTAACAGCTGAGGACCCTCGAAATTTGAAATCGATCCTACCGTCACTAATCGAAAAACTCTACAACCATTTTTGGTGCCAGGACATCAATCTGGTTTACAGTGCCAGATTTAATATGTTCTATAGGAGGATAGCGGACTATTCAGGTAAGCAGAAGTACTTGGGACTTATTCAAAATGTCCAGATTGAGAGGGTGTTGTGCCAGTTGCGTCTGTCTTCAAAGTTTCTTGTAACTGTTTATTATAGAGGTTCTTCTCATAAGTTTAGAAGCGAGAGCTTATGCAATATATGCAATATGAAAGAAGCTGACACCCTCAGCGATTTTTGTCTACGTTGCCTGATCTTAGAACCGTACCGAAGGCAATTCATAGCTAAATACATCTGTGGGTTCCCAGTGGTTGAGGATGAGGATCGTCTGGCTAATTTGCTCGATTTTGGTGATGATAGGGAGAAAATGTTATATTTATTTCATTTTGTTACTAGTGCACTAGCACTTCGATCATGCGCTCACCGAATAGGTGTCTGATATGCACACCATTAGCATAGTATAGTGTACAACAGGATAGGGTTGTTGTGGATATTGTACGAGTACCAAAGGTATAGCGTCGATGTTATGGATTCATAACGGATTATTACTATTTATATTAATTTCATATCGATGACCTCGTTTATTTTGCATGTACTTCATTACGCTGTAATGCCCTGTTAACTAGATTAGGAAGAAGATATTTGACTTATTTCTTAGCTATTATATATTTTTCTAATGATACTGTGTAAGTGGACCTGAACTCTTTGTAATAATTATTGATTTAATACAATAAACAACTTACTACTACTACTACTACTAGCTTCCCACATAATAAAGGAGGATAAAAATGTAATGTCTCCACATCTTTTTTTAAATTTTTTTTTCGAAATTGGCTAATAAGATATACTGTTACGATATACTGATATATTGTTCTCAGTCCAGTTATCGTACGAAACGGTTGTTGGTACATGCGGCGACACTGCTGCCAACGAAATAAATCATGGATCAGCTGATTCAACTGAATTAAGAAGGTACATTTACGAACAAACTAAAACAGCTAACTAAATTGAGTCAATTAACTGAGTGAACCGACCTGTGCATACCGATTCGAACAGGTTCTAAGTGGAACTAGGTGTAATAGACTCAACTTTATTGAGTTCAAAAGTGAGCCAAGGCAGTTAGAAATTGTGGAGTGCTGTTAAATCGTTACTGCTCTACGGAAAGGTAACAAAACGCGACTGGTAAACGATATAAATTGATAACCCGCCGGGTCCGTCATAGTAGAACCGAAATATCAACAAATAATAACCGAACTCCCCTAAACGGTCGAGTAGTTTTACTATTCTACTAATCATACAAAGTGCTATTGGTTTGTCTTCTGAAAAATAAAAGTCGTGCTGCACGTTATTAAGTGAAGTTTTGTAATTTTTCGCATGATATTTATGAGTTAGATTCTACACAACTGAATGAAGGGAGAAACTCTGAAATCATCAAAATGTCAACTTGCTTTTGGGTTATTATTTCCAATAATCGGGTCTTTTCTAGAAAAGGGCCGACACTATTAACTTGCATCTGCGGCGCACCCCGCGATGTGGGGGTTGATTTTGTAATAGATCAGAATTGTATACATTGGTAGGCTGGATGCTCGCAAGCTCGCAGCTCAGAAATACATAACATCAAATAGTCAATACCTTAAGGCCGTATGACACTAGCATTGTTTCCGTGTTTTTTTTTTCTTTTTTTCCGGCATTTTTAATGCCCTTTGCGCATCCAGGTGGAGTATTTTTAAACTCACTTGAGAAAATTAGAGAAAAACGCTGCAAATTATTTCACAAAGGTTTATTATTTTTTCAATTGAGTATGATCGTAGTTTTAGTTGGCTTGCGTACGTCATAAGGCCTGTCCAGACTCCTCGGCGTGTCCTATTTCGAGTTGCCACAACCTATACTTCTATAATTATATACGCATGTTTACGTACGAAAAGTCTAGAGGATATGTTATTAAATATGCGTAGGAAAAGCATTGGTATCAACACACAAATATGACCTAGAAAAAAACATATATTCATGCCTCGAAGGAACGCCGTACCCACCTCATGGTGCCGCGGTGTATTATATGGGTATAACACGTAAAATTAATAAATATCCATTCTCCTAAACCCCTCTGCTACGCCCCTGGTCACCCCAGACACCACAAGGTGCCGCGGCGCCTCCATTCACTCCACCCCCGCTCACCCCCCCTAACCACCAACCGTGACCCCCTGCCAAGCGTGCCAGGCGCGCGTGCGTGCGTAAGTCTAACACTCAAAGCCTCGAAAAAGACACTTTTTTGGCCCATAGCATCTATGCGAGTAAAGCGATCGGGATGGTTAAACGTTAGGACCAACTAGATCCCAAAGGGAGTCTATGTGCGAAAGAACGGGTTTTTTAAGTCAATTCTTAGGCCTTTTATGGCCCGAACGGCGGACGGCGAACGGCGGGCGGACATTTCAAATTTGGATTCTGGATGGATTGGATTTGGATGTAAAGTGACAAAGTTTGAGGGGGGGTTATAAAAAATTTTTGCTACACGATCACATAGGCTTATTACTGGAAATAATAAAACAAAATGCAAAAACATAACCCAAGGGAAAGTAACAATTCACTGGAAAACCCCTAGGAGCCCTAACCTGACAAGACTCAATTAAACTGCATTCCGCTAGAATGCGCGGTTATTGCAGTTATTCCTCTTCAACATTCACATTTCTAGTCTTCTTCAGTTGCTATTTTCAAACCCGCAATACAAAAGAGAAATACGCTATACAGTGTGACAATCTACCGATTGTCGTGATCAAAATTCTTGGACTTTTATAGTATATTTCAATCTTTCGATGTAATTTTGAAACTCAGGTGAAATATTTAGAACAAGATTTCAATCACTGGGATAATTTATTACGCTTTTCTTTATGTCGCTCCAAAAGAAAGGTAATCAGGGTGGTTTTTTCTATCTAGCCTGTCGGTTGATTAGTTTCTTATATATATTCATTTCTTTTGAAGATGAAAGAAATACCGCAGGAGAGGGGGGGGGGGGGGGAGCGGGATAGCAATGGATTAGGTATTAGAATAAACAAAGGTCATAACATAACAACTGGTATACCTGCATTTTTAACATGCTTGCTGTCCTTGGCTCCCACGATATCCTAACAGCTGAGGACCCTCGAAATTTGAAATCGATCCTACCGTCACTAATCGAAAAACTCTACAACCATTTTTGGTGCCAGGACATCAATCTGGTTTACAGTGCCAGATTTAATATGTTCTATAGGAGGATAGCGGACTATTCAGGTAGGCAGAAGTACTTGGGACTCATTCAAAATACCCAGATTGAGAGGGTGTTGTGCCAGTTGCGTCTGTCTTCAAAGTTTTTCGTAACTGTTTATTTTAGGGGTACTTCTCATAAGTTTAGAAGCGAGAGCTTATGCAATATATGCAATATGAAAGAAGCTGACACCCTCTGCCATTTTTGGCTACGTTGCCTGATCTGAGAACCGTACCGAAGGCAATTCATTGCGAAAAACATCTGTGGGCTCCCAGTGGTTAAGGATGAGGATCGTCTGGCTGATTTGCTCGATTTTGGTGATGATAGGGAGAAAATGTTATATTTATTTCATTTTGTTACTAGTGCACTAGCACTTCGATCAATTGCGCTCACCGAATAGGTGTCTGATATGTACAGCTTTAGCATTGTATAGTGTACAACAGGATAGGCTTGTTGTGGATATTGTACGAGTACCACGTGGATGTTATGGAATCATAACGGATTATTATTCTTTATATTAATTTCATATCGATGACCTCGTTTATTTTGCATGTACTTCATTAAGCTGTAATGCCCTGTTAACTAGATTAGGAAGAAGATATTTGACTTATTTCTTACCTATTATATACTTTTCTAATGATGATGTGTAAGTGGACCTGAACTTTTTTGTAATAATCATTGATTTAATACAATAAACAACTTACTACTACTACTACTACTACTACTAAACTACAAAGGGAGTTTATATAATATTATTGCTATTAACGCAAATGGAAGAAAGAGGTAGACTCATCGTTATATAGGTTGAACAACGATAAAGAGCAAGGACCCGTGCATGTTGGGGATACCAACGGGCACGCCGTTCCATGAAAAAAGCAGAAAAAACGCTAATGTGATACTGCCTTTAGTAAAAATTCAGATTAGTTTGAAATATAGGTTAGTATCCTGTTGATACTAATAATAACAGTTGGTACTGTACCTGCATATAGCGTATTATTTCAGTTTAATATGTGTATTTACACTAACAACTACTCATTAATTACCTTTGTTTGTACAAAGGGCACAAGGAGAACATCTGTTTTGTCCAACTAATCAGTAATTTACATTTCAAACTACCTAATCTGAATTTTTACTAAGGGATTGACTACTTGATGTTTTGTATTTTTTAGATGCGAGCTTGCGAGCATCCAGACCACCAATCTATACTCATTATTCTGTTCTAATGTAAAAACAATCCCTACATCGCTGGGTGCGCCGCAGACGCAAGTATAGTGGTAGCCCTTTTCTAGAAACGACCCCAATAATGAACCTTATCGACATATATATTTTTTTTAAAGCGCACCTCTCTCAAATTTTTTATTCATTATTAATTGTTTAATTTAGTAGATATATTTTTATATCTTATATATTATGTACCTATATAACTTTTATGTTTCAATAAATGTCCACCTAGGTAACACGGAACATGGTTTTGTACAATTCTGCGTGTTGCACTTATCAAAAGGACGATTCCTCCAGCAGGTAAAGTAATCTGACCAGAGACAACGCATTATTTTTATCTCTCCGCTTATCGCTTAGAAACACTCGTGTTTCGTTCTGTTCGGATTCCTCACGGAAGTGTGACGCAAGTGGTTAGATACGTTGATTTTACAATGAAAATTGAAAACAAACGATGTTACAATCCTTGACAGATAAGGTTCAGGTCACGATTAGTTTGTTATTTCATTCATTATGCTATAATTAACAGTCGTAAAACGACTCACTTTGCGTTTTAATAATGCGCTTTTAGTTGGGTGGCACACCAAAAATTAAATTAATGGCACAATGATTGATTCAGCGAGAGGAATTTTTTCAATTATGAGAAAATCAGTTTTCGGTCTGGTATTTTCTATGAAGAACAATGTGCTGATTTATGCTTCAAGAAACAACAATTTCGAACATCTAAGGAAACCATCCGTCTACCATTCATCGCTTTTTTCTATAACCATTCCACCAAAATGTGATTGTTTGTTTGTTAAATTTGTTATAGCTCGAAAATCGCAAACTATGAGGATATCTCTTGCTTCTGAGTGACGTCCTAATAACTAATAATAAATTCTTATTCATTATATTCTTATATTATAGGTTGGGCGTTAAATTGTGACCGGAAAATGACAAAAGCCTGTCGACTATGACATAATGAATGAAAGAAAGATTTATATTCCAGCGTAGGACAAAATAAACAAGCATGAACATTGTGGCGTGTACCAAATATATGCCTTCAGTAATCCAAGTGGAGGATGTACGGAATTACCCCAACACCAAGAGACAGGCTCTGTGCGGTGAAATGTTACAGTTATCAATTAAGAATGTTGTCAGAAACCAACCTGCCAAGAAACGTGGATGCAAACTCAATCAATAGCATTCTCTTCAACCTAAAAATACTAAATTGCAATCCTATTTAGGGGAAAATCCCAGGAAAAAACTTGAAAAGAGGCTACAATAGCGAGAGGTATCAGCGAAGCTAGCGGTCAAGACACAAGAGGTAGGAACCTCCCCTACAAGAATTCTGTATAGCCTCAGGAGGTATATGTAAGTAAAGAAGAGAAGGTAGGTAGGTAGAAGGTAGTACAGGCTATCTTCTTTTTGTTCCAACCAATGTGCCCAGCTTTGAACATCCATCTGATTTATAAAAATCCTAGAACACGACCGGAGCAATTTATGTTCATAATAATTACTGCCTAAAGCTCTGCTCCAAGGGGAGTTGAATGCCCGTTCAATAGATGTTTGCAGAAAACATGATCAGTGACCTGATTGTGCCCAGCCTGCATCGGGCAGCTGAAAACATATACTATTTATAACACAATTGAACTTCTTGTTTTCTTCAAGCCGATAATGTTTTTAGTTCATCTCCTCCACAGCAACAGAGAGAAGTACAGTGTAAAATAGCGAACTCTCATGGAACCAGAATGTTGTTCGCAATCAAAGGGTGTTCACATTCAGGAAAAGCTTTTGATAACAAAAACCATCTGGTAATTGATAAGGTGAGTTGATAGGCTATTCTGTTTTGGTTACATTGTTTCATCAACTCGTTGCGTTTCTTTAAAACTTAAGACATTTGGGTCTTCGCAACGTTAAATTCATTTACAAGGTCACATAACGTAGGTAGGTTCGGCAAATCGTCATGGCTGAAGCGTTCGATCACTTCAATTTCGCTCTAAAATTATTGGAAACATAGCTCACGCAATACTAACTGGCATAGTAACCATATAATGCAGTTGCACGCAATCTTTAAATTTTGCAATTCTTCATCCTCGTGAACAAAAAATTCTTCGCCTTCCGCTACAATGCGATTAAAACCGTTATCGGGACCAGATTTTCAAGTCCAACCGCTACGTGGAGGCTCCGTATTTGTTTCGCTATTGATAGGGCTCTGTTATCAGAAGGTATCAATGTACAAACATTAGGTAAATCGGGAAATTCTCAATGAGCGGAGGACAGAGAAGCTAAAAGATAAGGAGCTAGCTAGATGTTTTCCTGCGTCATTTCCAAAGATGCTTTAACAACTTTGATTTAGAGTTTAGTGACCTTATTAAAAAATCGTCTTTCAGGCTGCAACTGGGGCAGTTAAATACAATAACAAGACTTTACAAAGAAGCCATTTCTGTCCTTGAATCGGTTTTTTATTATTCTCCAACGGAGTATTATTTTGGAAAAAATAATATTTCTCGAAATGGTTAAGATAGAAATTTCGGGAGACCGCCCGAGTGCTCCCGAGGTGCTAAAAAAAACACCTGAGCGCTCCTGTAGAAAAGTCACGCCAGTGCTCCCGCCTCACCTGAGTGCTCCGCTTGAAAAAAAGCGCGAGTGCTCCGACACGCCTGAGTGATCCCGTGTTTGAAAAGTAGCCAGTACAATACGTTTTGTCAATGTAATCAACTATTTTACTTACATAGTCATCAGTCGTCGTAGCTAAACGTACCATCTAAGTAGATGGTTGGACATTTCGTGAGGAATTTCAAGTTGTGCAATAACTGTGTCAAGTACATTAGGTTCAGTACACAATATTTTCGAACACAGAGTACTACTCAAAAAAAAGTCCAGTCATGCAGCATGACCCCATGAGCGAATTTTTGAAGAAATCTTCGACGTTTCAGTCGCTATTGATCGTGTAGAGAAATTTTAGTTTATGATTTAGATAGACAAACATGGAATCAAATTCTATCTACAGCATGGTTCTAGCCTTAAACAGCATGGTTCTAGGATTGGTTATACAGGTATACTTCCATAAGAGTAGTTCAATCTGAATTTGGACAATGTTTCATGCAAATATTACCGATTTTTACAACTAGCGAACGGCATTATTTCGATTTTTGACTGATTTTTCAACTTTTAAATTTTTGAAAACTTGATACATATTCTTATAGGAAATTTTACGCTGATTCCGAATATACCACATGTTAGTATGCTGAAAAAATTATTTCGCACAACAAATCGCAAAAAAACAGGCTATTTTGACATTTTTGACTACATTTTTGAACATTTCAACCCGAAGATGTAATCCGATCATGCTGGCCAACGAACTTGAACTTTCGTTTTGTGTCCTTAACATTTTAAAATTTGTTTGAAGTTTCTAGCACAATTCTACGGACAGTTATCGTCTGGAATGACACATATATACATACATACATACATACATACATACATATATACATACATATATACATACATATATACATACATACATACATAAAAAAATGCGTTAAACTTCAGAATATGATTCAGAATACCCTAAAACGGATTTCTGCATAAAAATTTTTCAAAAATTCACATTCTACAAATTTTGAGGCGAGAGCAATAGCTTAATTTTCTTCAAAAATTCGCTAAAAGGTGATCGGACATGATGTAGGGCATTTAGAAACTTACATAAAAAATTCAACAGAAAAATTTACTTCAATTTCATTAAAACAAGCTAATAAATTAATAAAATTCCAAAAAATTTGAACAATCTAAAATATGGTTTTGTGCAGCTGAAAAAGTTTATTTGGAATAACATGTATATTATAGCGATATATTATTATAGCGTTTGGTTTTTCACGTATACGTGTAGAAATACGCGTAAAAATCACGTGAAGAGCTAGCATCTCCAGCTGCTTCCTCTAGACGCTGCTCTACGCGTCAACGGGAAGAACAAAAACTCTCTATTTTTCCTCTAATTGCCCGAATTTCTAACCCTATAATTCGCTAGTTGAAGTGTAAACTTCTATTGGCGCACTGCGTCGGAAAATTTAGCGGGGTGTGAATACGATTTTACCGTCACGCTGTTTTGACGACCAAGCCGTTGAAATGAAACTTCTTTATTTTTCACCGGACAAAAATCGTTCTCCACTCGTTGGAAAGCTCTCGATTTATCACGCATTTCTTTCGTACTTGTTCCTCTATTCATGTCGTAGTTTTATATTTATTTATGTTATAAATGGATATAGTAAACAATGCCGCTTGTTTTGTTGTCACTTGGTTGAGAAGTTAATCTTGCTTATAGTAATTGTAGACGCGCACCATAACAGAAAATTACCTACACAAAATTGAGTCAAGAACATTTATCTCTTATTTCAGTTACCATGAGCCAATAATTTCTTTTCTAGAGTCGTCAGATGATTGTAATAATGATAACACTATTGTTGACGGTTAATGAATAAAGAATAAAATAATGATGTAAACAGAAAATATAGAAACAATGTGACTAGTTTATGTGTAAGAAAAGTTTAATAATGTTTGAATACAAATTTTGTATAGTTTAAAATTGGTCTTAACAAGATTTTTTCGGCAACCAAAATCATTTCCATAATATATTTTATATTTATTATATTTAGCAGAAAATCGTCATAGAAGTTTACACTTCTCCCGTGCGGTCTTTAGTACACCTGTTTTTTTTTTTTTTTTTTTTTTTAATGGTCCAGTTTATTGTTGATGATCATTTTTTGACTAAAATCATACTAGGATTCCCACGTAATATACCGAATCACTTTTTACGACTTGAGACTGGGTTCCCGGAACTTAAGGCCATTGTTTATGAAAGAGCAATTAATTACTGGGTCAGGATTTCTATGATGGATGAGAGTAGGTGGCCCAAGATTTGTTTTAGGGTATTGGAGAATATGCATTATTATTCTTCAACCAGTTCAACTGATCATCAACTGGTATACCTGCATTTTTAACATGCTTTCTGTCCTTGGCTCCCACGATATCCTAACAGCTGAGGACCCTCGAAATTTGAAATCGATCCTACCGTCACTAATCGAAAAACTCTACAACCGTTTTTGGTGCCAGGACATCAATCTGGTTTACAGTGCCAGATTTAATATGTTCTATAGGAGGATAGCGGACTATTCAGGTAGGCAGAAGTACTTGGGACTCATTCAAAATGTCCAGATTGAGAGGGCGTTGTGCCAGTTGCGTCTGTCTTCAAAGTTTTTCGTAACTGTTTATTATAGAGGTACTTCTCATAAGTTTAGAAGCGAGAGCTTATGCAATATATGCAATATGAAAGAAGCTGACACCCTCTGCCATTTTTGTCTACGTTGCCCGATCTTAGAACCGTACCGAAGGCAATTCATTGCGAAATACATCTGTGGGCTCCCAGTGGTTGAGGATGAGGATCGTCTGGCTAATTTGCTCGATTTTGGTGATGATAGGGACAAAATGTTAAATTTATTTCATCTTGTTACCAGTGCACTAGCACTTCGATCAATTGCGCTCACCGAATAGGTGTCTGATATGTACAGCATTAGCATAGTATAGTGTACAACAGGATAGGCTTGTTGTGGATATTGTACGAGTACCACAGGTATAGCGTAAATATTATGGATTTATAACGGATTATTATTATTTATATTATAATAATCATTGATTAAATACAATAAACAACTTACTACTATATCTCCCCTACCCCGTTGTAACCGAGAATAGTACCGAAGGCTCACAAATTTTAGATCATTCTTTATGATAAATATTACGTGTCTTTGGGGTGAAACTAGTAAGCTAAAGTGTAAAGCTTTGTTATAAGGGGTTTGGGGAGATATGCAAGTGTTGCCACTCGATTCAGCGTGAAAAAATACGTAGAAACAGACCCCGAACTATTTTCATGGAAGGTCAATTTTCATTGGAAAAAAACCGATGTTTTTCAACACTGAAACATAGTTTCCTCCCCCAATTAGCTATGTAAATAGTGTATTGCAAATGAATACCCACTCAAGTCCTGTACTGAAACGGTCACTATCTCATTGTGTAGCTATCTGCACACCATCAATAATTACTGTGAGACTATTTTTAATTATTCCATTCATTCTAATCATTTGTTTCGATACAAAAGAACAGGTACAATTTTTCAGCTTGGTATAATTCTTATCATGCAAGTGCATATGGCTAGAGTAGCGAATGGTAACTGCAATTTGCTAGACAGATACTCGTATCTACAGCAGATACGTAAAAAACACTAAGTAAACTGTCAGTCAACAATACGAGACTAAAATTCGTACGGCGTTTTTCGCTGTTTTTCGACGGAAACATTCAATTTTTGACATCGCCAATCGATTCAGCAAGAAATTTTCTACAAGGAGAATGTTCAAGTTCAAGATTATTTTGGAAACTAACGCCAATATCAACAAATTTCGACGCAAAACCTATTTGGTCGATTTCCCAAAAATTAGATTTATGCAATACGACTTTTTCGATTAGAACGGCAGAATACATAATTATACATGTACATAAATGTATATTTATACATACACATGTATATACAGGGTGATTCCCTCGCAAATGCAAAAAAAAAATTGGGTAAAACTACATCAAAAATGGAGTAAAATGCCGCCAACTGCATATTTTTATCTCAATCCGTTCTCGAGATTTGATTTTTTAAAGGTTTTTTTCAGGAAAACCGTGTTTTTTTCCTTTTAAAACTCAACTTTCTTCACTTTACTTCATTTAATTTTAATTTTTGACCACATTTTCGGAATCAGCACTAAATTTACTATAAGAATAGTGTACTTAGGTTCTTAAAAAGTACCATCCGAAGACCCTAACATCAGCTCAAACATTGACGATTTTGAAAAAATAATATTTCTGAAAATCTTTAAAACTTTACTAATTTTTTAAAAAGAATCCTAGAAACTGGCAAATCTCATGAAAGCTGCTTCGTCTAATACTCTTTCCAACGGTATAATCAAGTTTACTTTTATTTTGTTATTTAGTGGAGAAAATGATGTTTTAATGTTAAAAAATGTGGGTTTTTCAATGAAATCGTTGGTTTTCTCGAAAGATGACCCTCCATGAACCTACGAGTATGGGGTCGGTTTCTATGTATTTTTTCACGCTGTATCGAGTGGTAACATTTGTAGATCTCTCCAACTCCGTTATAACCGAGTTTTACACTTAAAATCGCAAATGTTTAGTTTGTTTGTTACGATTAAATGTATGTGTGTTATGGGGTAAAACTAGTTAATTAAAGTGTAAAACTCGATTACAACGTAGTTGAGAGATCTGCAAGAGTTTCCATTCGATCCAGCTAGGAAAAATACATAGAAACTGACCCCATACTCGTTGGTTCATGGAGGGTCATCTTTCGAGAAAACCAACGATTTCATTGAACATTTTTTAACATTAAAATATTATTTTCTTCCCTAAATAACAAAATAAAAGAAAATTTGAGAATATCGTTGGAAAGAGTATTAGACGAAGCAGTTTTCATGAGATTTGCCAGTTTCCAGGATTCGTTTTGGAAGAGTAGTAAAGTTTTAAAGATTTCCAGAAATATTATTTTTTCAAAATCGTCAATGTTTGAGCTGATGTGAGGGCCTTTGGATGGTACTTTTCAAAAACCCAAGTACACTAGGGTTTCCTGAAAAAACCTTTAAAAAATCATATCTCGAGAACGGATTGAGATAAAAATATGCAGTTGGCGGCATTTTACTCCATTTTTGATGTAGTTTTACCCAATTTTTTTTTTTTTTGCATTTGCGAGAGACTCACCCTGTATACGCATGTTTATATACACATATATATACACATGTATATATATTTATTCTTACAGCTGCCATGGGAATGATCTGTGTGGGTGCCCACCCATTCCACTTTCTCAATGTTCAAAGTATCTTGGTGTACTTTTTTATTCCAAGTTGACTTTTGACCTGCATATTACTTAATTAGCCAAAAAGCTGCGTAAACTTTCTATGTTTTTAAATCTTTGGGTGGTTTCCTGAACTCTTATTATTTAAAAATGGTATATTATAGCCTAGTTTCTTCCTTACTGAAGTATGGTATTATTGTATGGGGGGGTGCTACAAAAACGCGGTTAAGGGTCCTTCAGACAGTTCAAAATATTATTCTTAAAATTATATTAAGGAAGCCCTCCAGATACCACACAAGTTGGTTGTACTTCGACACATTGTGTATTTCTGATTTATTTGTTCGAGAGGCCTGTACTTTTGTATATAAAACGGGAGTGGATGTGGAAGATACCTGTACAGGCACATAAGCCACAATAACTACAGAAAGGTCTAATTTAAGACTACCTAAGATAAATATTGAATTATATAGGAGAAGTGCTTATGTTGTTGCTCTGAATTTTTTCTATGAAAATAATATTAGTTTTAGTGAATTTAAAAACGTATTGGCCTTAAAAAGGCATGTTACAGACTTATTAATGAACTCACATCATTAGGACTCCTGTTTATATCTTTCATAGTGCCATTGACAGCAGGAATAGTTTATTAGTTTAGAATTAATGAGACTCCACGGAAAAACACAAGTTCATTGAGAACTCAACTTTCCGTGGGCACATTATAAATTTATTGAAGATGTTAACATTAATTTTCGCAGATGTTTTGTAATTTCTCTTTTTCTTTTCTTCTCATGATTCTTATGTGAAATTTTGTATTGTGCCAATAAATAAATAAATAAATTAGTTTCCAAACTCTAAAATTTTTCATTAAAAGACAATCTTTACTTGAGAAAAACGCTTCTACATACTGTACGAGAACTCCAAATTTATTTATGATACCGCAGAAAAGTAATACCCTTTGTCTACTACAAGCACCATATCGTGGACCAATTTTAATGAATAGTATACCATCCCACTTAATTAACTTACCTTTCACAACAAAAAAGAAACTTGTGTTAAAAAGGATAATGGAGGAGATTTAAATTCAAATTCCGTTTATTTATCATGCATACTTTGTAAAAATTGTTGATACGTTTTAAAGATTTATTATGTTTGAATTTATAATATAAATACGAAATATAGACAACGAGCTTATAATTACCTAAGTCAATAGAAATGCCCACGCACAAGTGTTCTTTTGTGGGTTTGTGGTAAAATAATTAGGGTAGATGCACCAGTAGTAGGCACATGTGACTTCAACTCTTTAAAATAAGTTATTGAAACCAGTAAAATATTTGAATTTGGCTCCGTTTTAAAGGTTATTATGTGCTGCATTTCTTGTAGAATCATCTAGATGATCGAGGCAGTCTTGGTAACATTATGTCACCAGTTAACAAAACAATCTCTATGAGGTTGTCTGCCTCAACAGATCTGCTAACGAGGTGAGTTTGGTTTTTAGTATATTAGCCCCAATTTGAGGCAATTGTGGATCTATTTTATGTTTCTTGTTATCTTTTAAATACCCTCGAAAAGATGTAGAATGTTCCTGTACCTCTAGAAGTTTTAATTTTGGCTAAAATAAGGTCATAAAAAATACTGAATTTTCCAGTAGTAGGCAGAAGTGCCTACTACTGGAAATACCTTATTTTTCAGTTAGCAACAAAGTTTTCATCAGTTATTAATTTGGAATACGACAGTATCTGAGGTTTTCTCAGAAAATGAGTAGTTCCAATAGTTGGCAGGGGGTGCCTACTTTTGGATCCCGAAGGTGCCTACTACTGGAATAGGTTTTTTATCTCAGAACTCTACATGTTAGGATACTGAACGTTCACTACTGTTTACTACTGATGCTGAAGTACCAATGTGATACTTTGTCGTTTTGTGATAGACTGAAGTTTGTTATTAGTCAATACCTTGTAAAACTCCATTTTATATTTTGTATTTTTTTAATTTGTATTACGACTATTAAGTATGGCCTATGTATAGCATTTTTTTTAAAGAATACCTAATTCAGTATGAGGGCTGAGATATATGGTAAACTATGATGTTTCAGGCCTTGATGTATTTTCGATACATTTTCGTTGAGAGGAAATGTAATTAATAAAATTCGTTCAATGAGATTCAACTGCCTACTACTGGTTCATTTCCCTGCCTACTACTGGAATTTCAATGCCTACTACTGGTTCATTTCCCTGCCTACTACTGGCGTTTCAATGCCTTCTACTGGTGAAAAAACTTGCGTCCGGTTTTTACAATTTAAAAAATCATAATCGTCTATTATTTGGACAATTTAAATGTAATTAGCTTTGGGAGGAATTAAGTGATGTTGAACAAGCATTGGAAATAAAATAGTATGAAAAATAACATCGTGACACACAAAAAACGTGATTTTTTTTGTTAAAGTGCCTACTACTGGTGCATCTACCCTATAGACAACGAGCTTATAATTACCTAAGTCAATAGAAATGCCCACGCACAAGTGTTCTTTTGTGGGTTTGTGGTAAAATAATTATGTTGCTTTTTTACTTATGTTATTCCTATAGCTTTTTTCTTTCGTATTTATCCACAAATAAAGCATGTTTAAAATTGAAATTGAAATTGAATTGAAATATTCTCACAATGTTCGGATTAGAGTGGTAGTGCCAGGTGTTGTTATGATTGTGTTTATGTATGTGAGTGATGGTGGAGAGGGGGGGGGGATTTGAAGGTACCTACTTTATTAGGGTAGTCGGGGGCGGACAAAAGGGGGGCGGGCGGAGGGAAGGGCTTCTTGTCTGGAAAGATCAATAAGCTCCGAGAGAAGGACGAAAAGAGAAGAAGCAGAAGCGAAGAAGGGAGCGGACGAGGAGGGGGAAACGACCCGAAAGCGAAGAGAAGGTAACCGAAACCCCCCCCTCCTCAACGACGGGAACCTCAACAAGTCCTCTTTTTTTCGGGACATCGCGGGGGTGTCTTTAAAAAGCGCAGACAAAAAGAAACAAAAAGACGGAAGAACTCACCTCGATATCGTCGTATTTTATGTAGGACAGGATGGCGAACCCCTCGATGATGTCCTCCTCGTAAAGCGGCTCTTTCTTCTTGCGGCGCGGGGGTTTCGCCCGCTCGCGCGTCGGCGACTCGTCGTCACACGACACCGGCGGCCCCTTGCGCCGCTTCTCCGCCAGGATCCGCGACGCTCGGCGCCGAGAACGACTCGTCTTCCTTTCATCCATTGCGGCACTTCACCATATCACTTAGTACAAAAATTTAAAAAAAAAGAACCTAAATTTTCGATTTATTATTAAAAAATCACTATACTTAATGAAGAAAAAAAAACGGTAAAATTTGTGTTCAATTTAAGATAATTTCGACGTTACGTAAACGCGAGTATATACTGAAATACACGATTAATCTCTGCTATTACACTAAACTGTATTAATTGAACGGTTTATGCGTTTTCGTTCATTTTTACGGAAATTGCGGTGTTTTCGAGTGGTGTAAAGGAAGGAACTAAACGTGGTGGCGCGGAACGCGATGCGGAACACACGAGGAACACTGGTGGAACGTGTGGTGTAACGGAAGACCTCGGTGGTGGAACACAAAAGATTTTCAACATGGGACGATGGAGAAAAAAAAAAAGAAACAAAAAAAAAATCTCCCGGAGAGTTGAGGATTGAAAAACGGAACACGACGCACAAAACGAGTGGACCCAAGTTCGCACTGCACCTTCACCAGCGGGACTGGCGAGTTGGGTTCCCTCTCCATCCGCCGCCGTTTCCCCCTCCACGGAGTAAAACCACGTTCTCGTGGAGGGGTCCCCCCTCCCCCCCCTTCGTCCGCTCTCATCAGGACCACGTTCTCGTGGAGGGAGGGTTACGTCCCCCTCCCGCCTCCCTTCCCGCCGCTATCGCAGTGTTTCCACACTCGTCTACCGGATCTCCCGCTGCGCTTTGGCGACTCAGCGTTAGGACGTACGGAGGGGCCGCGAGTGCGAGTGAGAGGGAAACGCGAGGGAACGGGCGGAGGAGCGAGCGAGAGGGGAGACGAGTGAAGAAGACTTGTGGGGGGGGGGGGGTCCTCTACAACATCAATACACCTCCACTTATAACAGTCTAATAGCGCTCAAGATCGAAATAGAAATGGACCAGAGAAACAAACTCTCATTACCATAGTATGGCACAATACACATGTACAATATATTATTATATCGTACCTACATAATATATGAACGAACAAAGGTTTTACTAGGTAAAAATTTACTATTACTGTTAAACAGGAAATGATAGACCGAACCAAACTGATACTGAGGCTCCATACAAAATTTCAGCATCTTAGAGTGCAATAAACAAAATGTATGTATATAGAAGTACCTAACTAAACAACTCATAAACGAGTTCCACTATCTGCTTTACAAGCAGATACCACGTTACATGGATATGTCTTTGATTGGGGATTTCATAACGGTTGTCCTCAAGAGTTGTAAACAAATCCTCCCTGGGCCGCATCTCGACTAATTCCAACAAAACAACGGTTTACTTATAGAAATGTTGAAAATAACTGTGGAGAGAAGCCACTGCTATGAGTCGTTGTTAACAGTCGACTGTTGTCAAGAGTATGAAAATGTTTCCATCCCCTAGCAACGGCTGAGTTGTACGTGAAAAACACTGAAATTGTGACACAAATTTTGCGTCACGGAAATTTTTGGTTGACCCCCCAGAGCAAAGACATATGCATGTCAAAAAAAAAAAGAAACTTCTTTCCAGACAAATGAAACCTCATTTCATTCAAATGCAACTTTTCGGTCCACCGTATTGCTGATTACCTCGACAGACTGCTCCAACTTCGTGATAACATGATAATGAAACTGCTGCCTCAGCTTCTGGACACCAGTGTTGGGCATAATCTTATCGTCGAATACGAATACGAATCATTTCAGTCAAATGAAACCTTGTTGCAATCAAATGAAACTTCTCTTCAACCAAATGAAACCATGTTCCAATCAAATGAAACCTCTTTTCAATCAGATGCTACTTTTTTTCTATCAAATGAAACTTCTTTTCAATCAGATGCTACTTTTTTTCTATCAAATGAAACTTCGAAACTACCAAATGGAACTTTGTTCCAATCAAACGAAACTTCTTACCGACTAAATGAAACCATGTACCAATCAAATGGAACCTCATTTCAATCAAATGGAACTTCTTCGAATCATCCAGAGAAAAATCACATTTTATTTCAGATTTTTGCAAAACAATTTAATACCGAGACACTACAAATTAATTTAGTGGAGCGGGTGTCCAGAAGCTGCTGCAGCAGTTTTTCATCAAGTTATCACGAAGTTATGGTGGACCAAAAAGTTTCATTTGAATGAAATGAGATTTCATTTATTTGAAAGAAAAAAAGTTTCTTTTGCTTAAAAAGAAGGTTTATTTGATTGGTGTGTATGGTTTCAAGGTTTCATTTGGTAGGTACGAAGTTTTATTTGATTGGTGTGTATGCTATCATTTGGTAGGTACGATGTTTCATTTGATTGGTACATGGTTTCATTTGGTAGGTGCGAAGTTTCATTTGAATGAAATGAGATTTCATTTGTTTAGAAAAAAGTTTCATTTGGTTGAAAAGAAGTTTCATTTGATTGCAACAAGGTTTCATTTGGTCGGTGCGAAGTTTCATTTGATAGAAAGGTTTCACTTGACTGAAAAATGCTATAATCGCAGTTGACTCAGATTCAACGAATAATTATCGCGATTACAATCGTATTCGACGATAAGATTATGCCCAAAACTGGTGTCCAGAAGCTGCGGCAGCAGTTTTTCATCATGTTATCACGAAGTTATGGTGGACCAAAAAGTTTCATTTGAATGAAATGAGATTTCATTTGTTTGAAAAAAAGTTTCGTTTGGTTGAAAAGAAGTTTCATTTGATTGCAACAAGGTTTCATTTGGTCGGTACGAAGTTTCATTTGATAGAAAGGTTTCACTTGACTGAAAAATGCTATAATCGCAGTTGACTCAGATTCAACGAATAATTATCACGATTACAATCGTATTCGACGATAAGATTATGCCCAACACTTGTGTCCAGAAGCTGCGGCAGCAGTTCCATTATCATGTTATCACGAAATTGGAGCAGTCTGTCGAGGTGATCAGCAATATGGTGGACCAAAAAGTTTCATTTGAATGAAATGAGGTTTCATTTGTTTGAAAATAGGTTTCATTTGTTAGAAAAGAAGTTTCATTTGGTTGAAATGAGTTTTCATTTGATTAGTACAAGGTTTCATTTGGTCGGTACGAAGTTTCATTAGATAGAAAAAAGGTTTCATTTGACTGAAAAATGCTATATTATTATATTGTACATATATGAACGAACAAACTGGTTTTACTCTCTACTCAGAGTTAGGACGTACGGAGGGGTACGAGTGCGAGTGAGAGGGAAACGCGAGGAAACGGGCGGAAGAGCGAGCGAGAGGGGAGACGAGTGTAGAAGACTTGGGGGGGGGGGGGGGTCCTCTACAACATCAATACACCTCCACTTATAACAGTCTAATAGCGCTCAAGATCGAAATAGAAATGGACCAGAGAAACACACATTACCATAGTATGGTACAATACAACATGTACAATATATTACTATAATTACATAATATATGAACGAACAAACTGGTTTTAGTAGGTAATAAACAGAGCCCTTCACAACATGGCATTTATTTTTTCCAAACGTGGCTCTAAAAAACATAGCAAAATGGCACTCATTTTGGCCAAACATGGCTTTTATTTTGGCCAAACATGGCATGTATTCTTCAAAATCCAAACTTTCTTTTCTTTTTTCTTTTTTTCCCCCCATTGATAGGAAAATTGAAACTTGGCATTTTAATTACATTATGTACTTTATTTACAAAGAGCATGCTACAAATTACCAATTGTCTTCAAAAAATTGAATTTAAATGTATATAGGAGATAGAGAACCACGTTCGAACTAGCAACTTTCGGCATAACGAATTTGAAAATGAAAAAATTTATATGAGTAATACACGTCTACTTCACCGACACACTTTAGCTTGGAATGAACCACTTGGTGGAGGGAAGGAATATTTATATATATATATATATATATATATATAGTTTTGATGAAAGATGAAAACTCGCGTGTAATATTAATTTGAGGTATTACAGAAGGTTGGAAAAAGATAGGAAACACTTAAATAAACTTACAAAATTGAGAGAATATTTCGCTGTGTCAGCGTCGTCAGCTCTAGTCGTCTCTAGCTCTAGAGCTGACGACGCTGACACAGCGAAATATTCTCTCAATTTTGTAAGTTTATTTAAGTGTTTCATATCTTTTTCCAACCTTCTGTAATACCTCAAATTAAAATATATAGGTATATATATATATATATATGTATATAATTTTTTTTTTTTTTTTTTTTCGTGAGACGGAGGGCCTAAGGGCCTCGCAAGGGCCTTCGCGCCTCGCCGGATCTTATCTCTTTTCTACTGTGTAGAAAACGAGGATAATTTGCTATGCAATTCGTCTCACGAGAAAAAAAAATTAAAAAATTTTCAAGCCTGGCTAGGATTTGAACCCACGACCTCGCGGGTTCGCGTAGCGGGACAAAAAAAAATTATTGGGGGTCGGCCTAAGAATTGCATAGCAATTTATATATATATATACTCGGCCCTTCGGGCCTCGCAAGGTCGTTGACTTGTGAGCTTGCCCACATGAAAAAGCCCTTATCAGCTATACCTGAAACCCCAACTTTTTGGGAATTTTCTCAGAAAAAAAATGTTTTTTTTCACAAATTTTCAAGCAAATCAGCCGAAAAATGGCACAAACGTGGCATTTTCCCAGAAATAGGCAAAAAATGGCTTTTTACCTAAAAATCGGCCAAACATGGCATTTAAGGATGGCGCCATGGCAAAATGGCACTT
This sequence comes from Adelphocoris suturalis, assembly GCA_030762985.1. Lineage (NCBI taxonomy): Eukaryota > Metazoa > Arthropoda > Insecta > Hemiptera > Miridae > Adelphocoris > Adelphocoris suturalis. The sequence goes on from CM061044.1 coordinate 15,749,370, forward strand.
GAAGGGCTGTGGTAATAAATTACTATGAGTGTTTAACAGGAAATGATAGACCGAACCAAACAGATATTGAGACTCCATATCGAATTTCAGCATCGTAGAGTGCAATAAACAAATTAGCCAAATGGCTCACTTGGTTGCTTAGAGTTCCCCATATCTCATCATTGTAATCAACTAGTACCAGAGACTCCATATCGAATTTCAGCATCGTAGTTTGAATAGATAGATAGATAGGTAGAGATAGATAAATACTGTATTTGGTGAAAAATTATTTACATTACAGGTGAGTCGCACCACTTAAATATTCACAACTTAATGTACCTTTAGTTGTAATTCAATAATAATCATCATTTATAAACAAATTTGCAGGTTCTTTAGACCTTATGTTGCCCATTTTTACGTACTTACATGAACGGATTTAAGCAAATTACGACAAATTTCGTATAATACACTAATTTTTTATACATAACACATTTATATGTCACCTGTTATACTATGGGAACTTTTATATTTTTAATAAATACTTTCATTCTGACAATATACGTAAGTATTTTTAAGTTATATTTTACATTCATTATACAATAACAGTACATTTCTTATAAGTGCCACACATAACAAATCTTGTATTTTTATGAAATGTTACAGTTACATATGCATTGCATGTTATTATACTTGGTATAAATAAATTAGCATTATGATTAATTCATTATTACTGTTAATTGTTACTGTGATTAAGTTATTGTTTCCTATAGTTTTTCCTTGGGAATGTACGGATTCTATCAATAATAATTTTACCAACTAATATTATCAGTATTTTACTTATTATTGGTAACTTTTACTATCACTCATTCCTTAGGAATGTGCGGATTCTTAGGGAATTTTATATAATAAAACATATGGCAGTGACGGATTAATAGAATTTCGTGGGTGGGGGCGGTCCTCTACCGGGAGTACCCCCCCCCCCCCCCCCCCCCCCCCCCCCCCCCCCCCCGAGAAATTGTTCGATAAAAGACCTTGAAAAACTAGCAGTTTTATTGGTTATAGACCCACACTTTAAATCAGATATGTAAAAATTAACATGAAAAACATAATTATGATTTGAACAAATTTTAGCTTGGTTACCAAACATCCATGTACACACAAAAAATAAATAAATAAATAAAAAATAAAATTAACAAAAAATAAAGTGATTATAGGTATTATGTATTGTTACCGTTACCAAAAGCGGTAAACGAGAGACAAATACAGTAGGTTCCTACCGTAACTTGTTAAATAAACTGATGAACACAAACTTATCCCTATTAATTAAAATTGTATTCTTTACTTGCTGCCTTATGTTTTTTGAAGAAGAAAGATGTTATCTTCTAATATATGTTATGAACTAAAATTATCTATATATGTTATGAACTAAACTCAAACACAAAAAAAAACTAGTTCGGATTTAACATGAAGTTTGGTTTCTACTGCTCTTTTACTCACAAAAAGGCGACGATGGACGACAGCACGATACGGACTCAACACCACCGTTACGTTGCCAACCTGCTTTGATGATTTTTCTCTCAAGCACTTCTGGAAATCTCAGAGTTTACCGAAGAAAATTCCGACACTACCCACGTAAATCTCCGATTGATACCCCGTGGCATCTAAAAGTTTGTGGGCCTACTAAAATTCGAACGAACAAATTAGAAAATTGGCTGTGACAGATTAGTAAAACCGGTACCTATCATACCAGTTTCCCCACAGTATAAAGTTCCTTCATCTATACTCGTATTTTTGTCAATCTACAAGCTCGACGGCGTGATTCTATTCTGACGTTCCCTCGCAAGAATTTTTTTTCTTCTGCCTCTCGGGGGGGGGGGGGGGGGGGGGACCGCCCCCCCTTTAATCCGTCCCTGAGCGGAGCTCGACCCAAACTGTATATAGTCGAACAACAACCCATCGACGGATCGGCAGAGTTCCCCATATCTCATCATTGTAATCAACTAGTACCAGAGACTCCTTATCAAATTTCAGCATCGTTGTTTGAATAGGAAGGTAATTAGTCTTAAGGATCATTCAGCCGTTCAGGGGCCTCGCGTCCATAATCCGAGAATACCACAGAGGCTCCATACCAACTTTAAGCTTCTTAGGTTGGATTACAAGCAAATTAGCCAAATAGCTCATCCGGTTGCTTAGAGGTCCCTCATATCTCATCGTTGTAATCAACTATACTCTGTCCACGCTTTCGTGTACGCTGTCCTCCTTCAATAAACGGAATCCTATCAGATAAGTATGCTACAATAGGGTGGTTCAAAAAAAAAAAAAAAAAAAGTTCTGGGATTTCTGGTCCCCATTGCTTTTTTGCTTCCTCGGTATGTCTGGATGACCCTCCTAAATTTTTAGCAAAAAATATTAATAATAACCACTTTACCTGGGTCGATTTTGGCCAGTTATTGACCGCTATCGTAAACCAACCTCTAAATTGGTGCCGAGGTGATGATTTGAAGGACGGATTTCAATTTTTTTGGGTCAATTTATGGGTTTTTGCATACGCTGAAAACGATGAAACTATTTTTTTTTACGCTCCGTCCACTAGTTATCCGGTAAACTGGCAGAGGGCGCTGCTTGAAGATAAGTAAAAATCGAAAATTTCACCGAAAATACTGTCGCCTGGTTAAGAATTGTACTAGAAACATGCTATTATGGTCGGATTATGCTTTGGCATGTTCTGAACATGATCCCGTTTTTTCCTATACTTTTTCGCCGATGATTGCTTCGTGTATTGGCCATAAACCTCAAATTACTTGTAGCGTAATAGACAAATTCACCCTAATTTCACCAGAAATTATGTCGCGTTAATAATTTAAGGTCCCGAAATACCTTGTGCCGATAAAATTTTGTATTTTCCAGGATACTCGGTACAAAGCCGTTGGTAATTTGGCAAGGACTTGAACCGGCATTGTACTTATTCGCCAAATATAGCGGCAAAATGGAGAAAATAGCTAGAATGTTCCCATTTTTCTGTAAAATTCCTCAGTTTCCATTGGTTTTCCGGAGTGAAATTCGTAGTTCTGAATTTTCTGAACTGTGATTGGATCGTTAAATAAAAAATGATGTAATATAATTGAAAATAATGTAATATAATTTCAGTTTCACTTGCTCGAGGGACAATCTGGAATTTGGTCGATAAGTACAATACCGGTTCAAGTCCTTGCCAAATAACCAACGGCTTTGTACGGAGTATCCTGGAAAATACCAAATTTTATCGGCACAAGGTATTTTGAGACCTCAAATTATCAACGCGACATAATTTCCGGTGAAATTAGGGTGAATTTGTCTATTACCCTACAAGTAATTTGAGGTTTATGGCCTATACACGAAGCAATCATCGGCGAAAAAGTATAGGAAAAAACGGAATTATGTTCAGAACATGCCAAAGCATATTATCCGACCATAATAGCATGTTTCTAGTACAATTCTTAACCAGGCGACAGCATTTTTGGTGAAATTTTCGATTTTTACTTATCTTCAAGCAGCGCCCTCTGCCAGTTTACCGGATAACTAGTGGACGGAGCGTAAAATAAATAAGTTCATCGTGTTCAGCGCATGCGAAAACCCATAAATTGACTAAAAAAAATTGAAGTACTTCCTTCAAATCATCATCTCGACACCAATTTATAGGTTGTTTTACGATAACGGTCGATAACTGGCCAAAATCGACCCAGGTAAAGTGGTTAGGATTAATATTTTTTGCTAAAAATTTAGGTGGGTCATCCTGACATACCGAGGAAGCAAAAAAACAATAGGGACAAGAAATCCCAGAACTTTTTTTTTTTTTTTGAACCACCCTAATGCTACAATGTATGTTAGCGAATTTTTGAAGAAAATTAAGCTATTGCTCTCGCCTCAAAATTTGTAGAATGTGATTTTTTGAAAAAATTTTATGCAGAAATCCGTTTCTGAATCATATTCTGAAGTTTAACGCATTTTTTAATGTACGTATGTATGTATGAATATATGTATGTACGTATGCATGTATGTATGTGTCATTCCAGACGATAACTGTCCGTAGAATTGTGCTAGAAACTTCAAACCAATTTTAAAATGTTAAGGACACAAAACGAAAGTTCAAGTTCGTTGGCCAGCATGATCGGATTACATCTTCGGGTTGAAATTTTCAAAAATGTAGTCAACAATTTCAAAATAGCCTGTTTTTTGCGATTTGTTGTGCGAAATAATTTTTTCAGCTTACTAACATGTGGTATATTCGGAATCAGCGTAAAATTTCCTATAAGAATATGTATCAAGTTTTCAAAAATTTCAAAGTTGAAAAATCAGTCAAAAATCGAAATAATTGAAGATTTCTTCAAAAATTCGCTCATGGGGTCATGCTGCATGACTGGAATTTAATGAATTTGGATTCTTCATAAAATTTTGGTCGTAATGAGACTAAACAACACAAATTCTGCAGTGTTTCAATGTTTTTAACATGCAGCCGGGTTTTCCCCCGTAATACTTATAGACCTGGAAAAAATCAGTGGGTTGGTTGTTTATGCAACGTTGTGTTTATATTTGTACTTTTCAAAATTTTCCTCTGAATTTGATTTTTATTGAAATAATGATCAATTCCGTAATCCAACAAAGTTGGCTAATCGTAGAGGTTGCAAATATAATACTTGTGAATACCTGTGGTGTTAATTGAGGGGGTGAGAAGAACTTCAAACAGCACAGCGATGCCGGACTAAGGGTCGCCTCAGGTAGTCGAACTGCCACAAAAGCGTGGACAAAGTATAATACCATGGACTTATCAAATTTCAGCATCGAAGTTTGAATAGGAAGGTAATTAGTCTTAAAGATCATTCAGCCAATTAGGAAAGTACCTAACTAGTCTTGAGGATCATTCAGCTGATCAGGGACCCTCGCGACCATAACCAGGGAGCACCACAGAGGATCCATATCAAATTTCTGCATCTTTGGTTGGGTTAAAAGCAAATTAGCCAAACAACTCTTTCAGCATATCATAGGTCCTCCAAACGTCCTCATTATAACCCATGAGAACCAGAGGGTCCACTTCTGATTTCACCATCAGCTGATCAGGGATTATTCTTAACTCATCACGGAAACCCAGGAGTACCAAAAAGGTTCCATTTAACATGTCAGCAGCATTGGTTCAATTGGTAACAAATTAGCTTCTTAGCTCATTCAGCCTATCAGATATCCTCCATATCTATTATTTATTTATCTATTATACTATTATATATTTATTTATCTTATTGTAAGTATAGTATTGTCTATAAACTAGGAGTACCAGAAAGGTAGAGAGATTTTATTTCATAATTCAGCATCGTTGTTCAATTTGCAACAAATTAGCTTCGAAGCTTGTTCAGGTGATCAGGGATCCTGCGAATCTTCTCATTGCATCCCACGAGTACCAAAGCGGACTCCATTTCTAATTTCAGCTGTATAGATGGGATCAGAAACAACTTTCACCATCATTGATTCAATTGGAATGAAATTAGGTTCACCACTCTTTCAGCTGATCAGGGGTCCTTCGTACCTCATCACTGAAACCCAGGAGTACCAAAAGGTTGGATTTAACATGTCAGCAGCTTTGGTTCAATTGACAGCAAATTGGCTTCTTAGCTCATTCAGCCGATCAGAGATCCTCCGTATCTTACTATTTATTTATCTATTATATATTTATTTACCTTTTTATACTATTACTTAGGAGTACCAGATCGGTAGAGAGATTTTATTTCACATTTCAGCATCGTTGATTCAATTGGCAACAAATTAGCTTCAAAGCTCTTTCAGGTGATTAGGGATCCTGTGCACCTTCTCATTGCATCCCACGAGTACCAGAGAGGTCCATCCCTGATTTCACCATCATTGATTCAATTGGAAAGAAATTAGCTTAGTCGCTCTTTCAGCTGATCGGGGGTCCTTCGTACCTCTTCGCTGTAACCCAGGAGTACCAAAGAAGTTCCATTTCACACACCAGCAGCATTGGTTCAATTGGCAACAAATGGGGTTCTTAGCTCACTCAGGCGATCAGAGATCCTCCATATCGAATTATGTTATATGTTTATTTATCTTATACTATCTTTATATATAATTCCGAACGGTCTTTGAAATTGTGAAGAACTTCGCGGTCCGATTTTAGTGTTAGACTGCTCATTCGAATCAGCACGGCCCCAAGTTTGTTGCAAAAGTGTCGCCGTTTGTCTCTATACCCGCCTTGATCGTGTTCTAGGCGGTCCTTATCAACGAGAGTTGTTTATTAGGCTGTGGCGGTAACAACAGTTGCCATCAATTCACGGTAAGTAAGAAACGTAGTGTAGTTACTAACATCTAGGAGAGTTACAGAATTGAAACTGAAGAACTTAGCTCCTCTTTTTTAATCATTTAATAACATCGCCTTAGCTTTGCACCAGGTCACATAACGCCGCAAATAGGTAGGAATTGAAACTGGGCTGAGTTCCTGTTAGGTACTACTGTCATACGGAATAGATTAGGGCTTTCCAAGCCCTAAAAGGCCTCTAGTTATATATAAACCAGGAGTACCAGAAAAGTAAAGAGTTCATTTCACATTTCAACATCGTTGGAAACAAGTTATCTTCGAAGCTGTATCAGGAGAACAGGGGTCCTTCGTACCTTCTCACTGTATTCTACGAGTACCGAAGCGGCTCCATTTCTGATTTCAGCAGTGTAGATGGGATCAGAAACAACTTAGCCGAATAGGTCATTCAGCTGATCAGACGATCCTCCATACCACATCGTTTTAACCGACGAGTATACCAGAAAGGTTCCGTTTCACATTTCAACTTTTAACACAGAATGTGTTTTAGCCATGGACTAACTAGCCGAAAATGGAACGCGGGATGGTAACGAAATGTGTGACGGATGATTTTCACGTACAACCGAGTCGTTGCTAGGGAAATGGTACTTCGTCGTTTTTCATCCCACAAAATTCGTTGACCATTCGTTCGAAAGCTCTCGATTTATCCAACAATATTATGTTAACTACTGCGAAGTGCGTGTCCAACAAACTGAGTTATGAGCATGGTTATATAAATAATTGTTTACACACAGGTGATCATTCTCAATAATTGATATTGTGAACATGATTGCAACCGCTTGTTAATTTCTGATGATTTCATTGAGCTTGTGTTTCGATGATTTGATTCATAGCAGGTGATCTGAGTATTACGAAAACGGTTTGATTTGTGAAGCGGAGGTTAAATAATTTGAATAGGTAATTTCTATACTTTACACTCTAGGAAGCTGTAATTTCGTTTGTAGCCTCTTTAGGACATTTACTTGACGATGCTCAGGGTCCGGATCAGATGTGTGGCTCTTAAAGCTAATTTCTATGCTTTACACTCTAGGAAGCTGTAATTTCGTATGTAGCCTCTTTAGGACATTTACTTGACGATGCTCAGGGTCCGGATCAGATGTGTGGCTCTTAAAGCTAATTTCTATGCTTTACACTCTAGGAAGCTGTAATTTCGTATGTAGCCTCTTTAGGACATTTACTTGACGATGTCCAGGGTCCGGATCAGATGAGTGGCTTTTAAAGCTAATTTCTATTCTTTACACTCTAGGAAGCTGTAATTTCGTATGTAGCCTCTTTAGGACATTTGCTTGATAAATCGCTCTTGATTTATCACGAATTTATTTCGTATTTTTAACACAGAATGTGTTTTAGCCATGGACTAACTAGCCGAAAATGGAACGCGGGATGGGAACGAAATGTGTGACGGGAAACGAGAGGTCGTGGGTTCGAATCCCGGCCAGGCCTGAAAATTTTAACACAGAATGTGTTTTAGCCATGGACTAACTAGCCGAAAATGGAACGCGGGATGGGAACGAAATGTGTGACGGGAAGCGAGAGGTCGTGGGTTCGAATCCCGGCCAGGCCTGAAAATTTTAACACAGAATGTGTTTTAGCCATGGACTAACTAGCCGAAAATGGAACGCGGGATGGGAACGAAATGTGTGACGGGAAGCAAGAGGTCGTGGGTTCGAATCCCGGCCAGGCCTGAAAAATTTTTTTTTTTTTTCTCGTGAGACGAAGGTCGTGGGTTCGAATCCCGGCCAGGCCTGAAAAAAATTTTTTTTTTTCTCGTGAGACGAAGGTCGTGGGTTCGAATCCCGGCCAGGCCTGAAATTTTTTTTTTTTTTTTTTTTTTTTCGTGAGACGAAGGTTGTGGGTTTGAATCCCAGCCAGGCTTGATTTTTTAACAACGCAATTTTCGTAGTTTCATACTATAACTATATAAATTGATGTTATAAATGAATAGTAAACAATGACGCTTGTTTGGTTGTCACTTGGTTGCGCGACAACGCAAACACATTCTGTGTTTCAATAATTTCGTCCGAAGTATGTAAATAGAGGTAACCGGGGGTCCAGGGGGCTTGCCCCCTGGCGAGGCGCGGAGCGCCGAGTTTTTTTTTTTTTTTTTCATTTGAAACAAATTAGGAGATCAGGGGTCCTGCGTACCTTGTCATTGCATCCCATAAGCTCCAATGAGTCTGAATTTCCAATTCCAGACATGTAACTGAGTGGAATAAGCTAATCACCTAATGCATATTATGTATGTTGGGTTTGAAACGAATTTTCTAAAAAGCCATTCAGCTGATCAGAGGTCCTCCTCGTCATTTTAAACCACGAGTACCAAAAAGGTTCCACTAATCAGTTTGACGAAAAACTACGAAATATCGCTCATATGGTCAAGTTACACAACCAGTAGCTAAGTCATTTCGTATGAACCATCGCCGTATAGGAGGCATTTCAGGAACTATCAAATTCTTTAGCAAATTCATCTCGACATAGGTAGCATTTTGTTAGTTTAGTATTTTCAACAATAAACCTTTGTGATTTTGTATTATACCCACCTAATACCGATATCTTCAATGATAATTTCTAGCACAATTTTTAAACTTTGATTAAGAACCAACAATGTAGTGCACAAAAACTTCAAAACGAGGTGCCATATATTCTCGGGCTCTGACCCCTCCTCAAATTACGCCACTGTACACGACTGAAACTTAGCACGCTCCTTCTTGCTGATTTCAAACGCATCAATTTAACTGAAGTCGCCATCCATTAGTATTACGGTAGGTCAAGGCTCAGAAGTTCGTATTGAGTGGATTCCATCGATCCCTATCATTAGGTGGCCCGCCCAACCTCTTATTAGTCAATTAGTTCAGGTAATGAAGGAGCGAGATAGCTAATCGACCCATCTTTTTCTACATTCTCTCCCAGCCGCCCCTCAACCCTTACAAAACACCTTCAACGTTCTAAACATGAAGAGGAAAAAAGAAGAAAAAAACACACCTGTTTCCCGCAGACACCGTAATCTTCGGGATTCAGTTTTATATTTCCAGACGATAAACCTTTGTAATCGCCAAAGAGAGAAGAAAAAAGAAATACGGTACCCGGACAAAAGAAATATGGCGCAAATTCACTTGATACGGGAAGAACACTGAGCTCTACAGGCGGTCGATCTATACAATTAATAAAATAAACCATTGTGCGGGACTTCACACCGTTTGAAATCTTCACAATAATCAGTTTGACTGTGGATGGTGATTCTCAATGGATAAAGAGCAGACACCTGTGAAGATTGATGACCCCTTCCCCCTCCCACTGCTTTTGCGAATATTACTTTAACATGGGTTATACTGTACCTGCACATTAAACATTTTTTGGTGAAACACAGCTCATTTTCTTTAGTTCCTTTTTTTCTTTTCTTTTTTAGAGCCACTGTGTTTTATATACATATATATTCACCGATAATTCACAGAGAGTTGGCAAGGGTGCTGAAAATATGTTATGGTTATCACAGTTTCCAGGATGTAAGCGAAGAACAGAAAAAAAAAGACATTCACGAAACCTGCTCAAGCCACTGTCCGAGCATCACTGACATTCGGCAAACAAGTCATGATGTATTCTAAGTCACCCAGAAGCTTCATACGAATGATTTCTGCGTAAAAAGAGCATAAAGGCCTTTTTGCTGATTTTTTGAAATTATATCAACTTTTCAACGCGCTCTAGCGGCGGAACGCCTAATCTTAGAGAATGAAGTCAGGAATGCAAATTGTAGGAAATTTTATGCACTTTAATTCTGATAATAGTAAATAAGTCGCTAGAACGCTTACTTTTCGAGTTATAGGCAAAAAACCGAAAAAAAAGGAGAAACCCCCCCCCCCCCTCGTCGAGCTCACCCCCCATACTAGGGGACTTTTGAGATATGATTTACTACGTGTGAAGGAAGAACCTGGTGGAGAAATTTCTCCACTATGAATTATTTCCTCTATTTGCCTCTTTTTGGTCTAATTTGACTGGGCTATAACGTCTGCCGTGCAGGTTGCGAACGTCAGCTCCCTCGTTTCTCAATTTATGATATATCTCTTTTTGGTTTAATATTTTCAAACATTAATTTTTCTTATCGACTCTAAAAAAACTTTTTTAACGATCTCTCGAAATTTATTGGTATACGTTTCAATACGTAAATTCCAAAAATCGATTAAACCAAAACAAACAAAAAGAACATATATCAAGCGTTTCTGTTTCTATAGAAAATTGTTTTGCGGTTGTATAACAGAAAAGAACGTACGCGGTCGTATAACGAAAAATACCTAATTTTACACTTTTTACTAATTCTTGCTTAACAAAACGCTCAATGAAATCATGATCCCATCATTATGATAAGCATAACATCGTGCGTAGGTACACAATCGCTGTGTATCCATCATTTAATTTTGTATCTTTTGTTTATGCATATCGTGTCGTAAATGATTTTGCGATATAATTTCATAACTATTTTTTGTCCTTAATGCAGAATAAATTCATAAAACGTACAAAAGAAATTTTGACTTTTGTGAAGAAAACTCAATGCTACCGCCGGAATGAAGATCATATGATGCGGGCCAACATTAAACTCGGTTATTATGGCGGCGGAGGGATCAGAATGTTACCATTTGACTCAGCGTGAAAGTTTACGAGGAAATCGGCCCCTTGCCCAAGTTTATAGTGGGTAATTTTTCATCAAAACCCATGATTTCTTTGAAAACCATGTTTTTAACCTGTGAACGCATAACCAGTGATTTTACCAAAAGACCGAGCAAACACGGGAAGTAGAAACAAACCATAATGCTTGCATACGAGTCTGCAACACATTGGGACATTTTCATGTGTGTTTTCTTATTGTATTTATTACTAGGCAGATCTCACCCGTGCATTGCACGGCGGGGCGTACAGATCAATTAAATGGGCCATAAGAGAAACCGCCCACCCGTGGGTACTTAATTGAATTCGCGATCGTGTTGACTCATTGTTCCGACACCCGTGGGTACTTTATTGAATTCGAGCCAGGCTACATCACCTACCCCCCTGCAGACTCGTATGCAAGCTCTAAGAGCCACTCAGCTGATCCGGACCCTGGGCATCGTCACGTAAATGTGCTAAAGAGACTACATACGAAATTACAGCTTCCTAGAGTGTATAACATAGAAATTAGCTTCAAGAGCCACTCATCTGATCCGGACCCTAGGCATCGTCAAGTAAATGTCCTAAAGAGGCTACATACGAAATTTCATTTCATTTCATTTCATTTCATTTCATTTCGTTTATTTGTCGTCACAATAAATTGATTGACAATTGTCAGCACTAACAATTAAATAAGAAAATTGGTTATAATAATTTCAAAAAACTAAGCTAAAAAATGAAATTGAGACCACCAAGCAAAGATGCTGGCCACAGGTATCCATCCGCCCGAAACGGCGGCCCGGCCGGGGCGTCCCGGCCGAGCCCGGACCTGACCCACCATGGCGGCCTCCCGAGGGTGCTCATCCATTTCTGAAAGAGCACCCCTTAAACACGATCAACAGGCGAATCGCATCAGGAAGGGTGTACCAGGCGAGACCGCCCCCGGGCCAGACCGAGAGCCCCCACCGAACCACCAAGCGAACAAAACAGATAAACGCAGCCAAGCACACTATAAATTACAAACATACCTAACAATCATTCATTCCGTTAAAATATTTATGAATTAACAAAGATGTATAAAAAAAATATCAATAATAATTATCACGTACACTACATCTAAGTTAAAAGGAAGAAAAAAACAACAACAGTGCTCAACAAATTATCACAGTGTGGTCATAACTAGGATCTAGCTCGAGTACTTTTATCAAAATTCCTCGGCTGCTGACATAAAGAACAACTAATGGCTATAATAAATACTGAAACAAGAAAAATCAAGCGTAAGGGGTACAATGTCCTATCGTCAAAATTCAACAGAAAAAAAATCAGAGACTCTATAGAGTTCCGCAGTAATTAATAATTTTTGACATTTCATGTCTTTGCTATGGCACACAACCAAATTTTCGTTATGTTACGTTACGTTACTCAATGATTTCTGATGATTTCCGCCTACAACCGAGTCGTTGCTAGGGAAATGGTACTTCGTCATTTTTCATCCCACAAAATTCGTTGACCATTCGTTCGAAAGCTCTCGATTTATCCAACCATACTATATTAACTACTGCGAAGTGCGTGGCCAACAAGCTGAGTTATGAGCATGATTATATGAATAATTGTTTACACACAGGTGATCATTTTCATTTATTGATACTGTGAACATGATTGCAACTGCTTGTTAATATCTGATGATTTCATTGAGCTGGTGTTTCGATGATTTGATTCATAGCAGGTGATCCGAATATTGCGAGAACGGTTTGATTTGTGAAGTGGTGATTAAATCATTTTAATAGATAATTTCTATACTTTACACTCTAGGAAGCTGTAATTTCGTAGCCTCTTTAGGACATTTACTTGACGATGCCCAGGGTCCGGATCTGCTGAGTGGCTCTTAGAGCTTGCATACGAGTCTGCAACACATACGAGTCTGCAACTAAAGATATGAAATGTCCCAATGTGTTGCAGACTCGTATGCAAGCGTTTTTGTGTAATACCATGATTTTGGTTCAATGTGTTTACGAATAAAATATTCTTATGATTTTCACGTACAACCAAGCCGTTGCTGGGGAAATGAATTTCATATGAATATTTGATTTGATCTCTGTACCATCACTCATTGGATGACTAATCTATATCTTTGTAGCTCTCTTGAAGGCCGACGGAGTCAATTTTGATATCGAGTCAGGCAGGTGATTAAAAAGTCGTGGACCAACTTGTAGTGGGTTCCCAGTCATGGATGCGGAGAGTCTTACGGGAGGAGGACACAATAATTCTCTACTCCTTGTATTATACGTATGCACGTCAGATCCCTTGGTGAAACTTGATAAACTTTTTTTGACGTATAACAAACATTGGTGCTCGTAGAGGGCAGGCATAGTCAAAGAACCGAGTCGGCAAAAGAAACCTCTACAGCTCTCACGGCCTCCGAGTCCGAAAATAACACGAATTGCTCGTTTCTGCTGTTTGAAAACTGCCTCACTCTGAGAGGAGTTGCCCCATAAGAGAATACAATAATTAAGCCTGCTCAAGAAGCTGGCAAAGTATACAGTTCTCATCAAAAGAAACTGAGCACTTCAATCGACGTAACATAAAGTAATTACAGCTTCCTAGAGTGTAAAGCATAGAAATTACCTATTAAAATGATTTAACCACCGCTTCACAAATCTAACCGTTCTCGCAATAGTTGGATCACCTGCTATGAATCAAATCATCGAAACACCAGCTCAATGAAATCATCAGAAATTAACAAGCGGTGGCAATCATGTTCACAATATCAATTATTGAGAATGATCACCTGAGTGTACACAATTATTCAAATAACCTTGCTCATAACTCAGCTTGTTGGCCACGCACTTCGCAGTAGTAAACATAATATGGTTGGATAAATCGAGAGCTTTCGAACGAATGGTCAACGAATTTTGTGGGATGAAAAACGACGAAGTACCATTTCCCTAGCAACGACTCGGTTGTAAGCGGAAATCATCAGAAAACCAACCGTAACGTTACGTGACAGTTTTTTGTGCAATGTGCCAGGGCAAAGACATGAAAATGTCAAAACATGATTTCTTCCCACTAATTCAGGAACATTTTAATTTGTTTTCTTATAGTTATGATATTGCCAAACTAATTAGCCTGCCACCAAGCGGCACACGTTAATGACCAAGTGACCACTTCAACTAAGTGACAACAAAACAAGGCTTACAAGCGGCACAATAATATTGTTTACTAACCATTTATAACATCGCATTATTGGATTAATATCTTATAAATAAATGTAAAACTACGACATAAATATTTTACTGATAGAAATTAGAAGGAAGTACCTAGGTAGGTGATTTTCTGTTATGGTGCGCGTCTACAATTACTATGGACATTACTTTCCACTCTGTTGGGATGTTGGGAAAGAAGTACATTGCGGTAGTACCTCATTGATTTCTACCTAGCCTTCACTTTTCGAATTGATAATGATCTAAAGTGCCGGAGCGTTGCATTTTGTGTGAAGAAAAAAAAGTGTCGCGAAAAATTCCTTGACCCCCAGCCAAAAGACATATCCATGTCAAAGTTCACGCTGACTTCAAAAATGAGTTCAAAAGTTGAAATTGATTCAAAGTAGAATAATTTTGATTTTTGCGACAAAAATATTAAAAGAACATGATACAACTTCATCCACCCCGGTTTTCGAAAGTATTTCGATAATAATGTTCGAAATTTGAAACTAATTAATTTAAAGTACGATATTATGGGGTTTCAGGATATAGTACGTGGTTTTCTTGACAAACCCTTTAACAAATCGTATCATGAAGACAGACTGGGATAAAAAATTAAGATTGACAGCGTTTTATACCCCATTTTCGGGGTCTTGTTTCAAATGAAAGTTTTTCAAACTGATCAGTGATCTATGCAGAAAGATAATAGTACAGAAATCGTATACCTTTGTGTAATAATTTTCAATGGTTCTGATATGGTACAGTTGAAGTTTATTATTAGGTATACCACTGTACGAGACCAAAGGTTGTTTGTACGTTCAAACGTAAAATTCACAAAAAGGTGTACCCCAATGTTCTACTCTCAAGACAATTAACTTCTATTGAATCATATTGTCACTGTCCTATTGGGTTCCAGGCGCTAGCTTCCTGTCATGGGTGTAGGCCGTAAACCATGCCTCAATCGCAAAAAAGGCGGTCTTGTAAAGCAAGGGCCAGATAAGAGACCATGTAGCCAGTCTGCCCGAACTTGCCTACATGGGGGAGGTGGTGGATCCAGATGGACCAGCCCTGATTGCTGACATGTAGGTACAAGGGGTGTGGGATAGGGATCGAGCGGTTTTCTTTGACAATCGCTTGATCAACGCCGACACTCCTTCCTATTCCATCAGCGATTGCACCACTGATGTCGAGGAGGAAGCAGCGAGGGAAAAATATCGGAAATATGACGCAGCTGCTGAGGATCATCGAGTATAATTTATCCCGCTGATATGCTCATGTGAAGGCGCACTCCATCGAGAATTCCAGGCTTTCATAAAAAATTGTAGGTACTATGTTGGCTGGGAAATGGAACAAACCAAGGACTCAAGTCCTTGAGGGATCTGAACGAAGCATAAACTTCCAATCATTCGTGCCATCGCTCTCAGACTTCACTGTTCTAGAAGACCAATTACGAGCTGGGAGCCAACACCGGTACATGATGGAACAGAAATGGGTCTTGAGGACGTCAATTGCCCTTTGCTAGAAGCTGAGAAAGCATGCCCACCAATCTATTCCTCAGCCTAGCTTCTGTTCAAAGAACCACACAAACCTAGTTGGATTTTATGATAAAATTATTTATTCATTGTTATTTTCTAAATCCTCTCCATAAACGAATTCAATGATCTGTATTATATATAGATAAGATACAGTTGATGATACCACAAAGCAGTAATGCGCCATATCGAATGTTTTTTATTTAGTCGTACTCAACAATTTATTCGTGAGCAGAACATTTAATGGTTCTGTTATTAAATAAGCTAACAAAATCAGGGTTGAAGTTGTGTATGGTACACCAGTTGAAGCGCTATCGAAGGCGAAATCTTTTGCATTACCGAAGTTTTCAATCCTGGCAAAGACATTAGGCATGTCATACTTCCCACATGGATCGGAACCTGGACCGAAACTCATAATTCCGGCGATCAAAGTTTTTTCGTCATCCTTGCAAATTAACGGAGCCCCGCTATCACCTCGGCATGCCGTTTGATTCTTGAATATTCCAACTCCACATATATGCACAGCCTTGTCGTAATGGTCCGGTCCCGTAGGCTGGTGTTGAGAAACTTCCTTGACCCGATGGGCGCACCATTCTGACGGGTTAAGCCTCAATTCCATCTTCATCAACCAAATGGATGATTTCACTTTATCAGTACTACCCCATCCCATCACTTGGCAGATAATTCCTTTCCGGGTCAGGTTTTCAATGTAGTCCGTGTTATCATAAGTTGGAATAGTCAAAGGTTCCACGAAAAGTCGTTCAAATACAAATGACTTGTCCAATACGACTACTCCAAAATCGTAAATGACTTTATTGGACTCGAGGAGACACTTTGGATGTTTGATCAATCTCACACCATACCTTACCTGGGCGTGCTTGTCCCTAGATTTCTTTTCTGCCAACACCACCGATCCAGCCATCAATCTAATGTCCTTCGGTTTTCTCTGTTCAATACAATGACAGGCAGTAAGGACCCGCGAAGGCAAATACAGTGTTCCAACGCAATACTCGTCCCACTTATCACGTTCATTTACTTTCAGGGTCATGAGTGCGACTACATAAGGGAAATCTCCAGTGTCAGCTATTTCACCGTAATAGATCCTAGTACCTTCAGATTTTGCTTTTCTCTCATCTTCTACCACGTGTTTCCGCTGTCCCTCACTTCGGAATAAACTGTTTTTAACAGGTTGAACAGCCAAAACCACCACAATCAACATGAAGGTCCTCATGCTCAAAATATGAAGATGTCATTCGAGTCAGCAGTTGATACTCTCCGTTGAGTAAAGATCCCAATGAACTTCAAATTTCCGGTTGTACTTTGTCATCATCTTCTAATTTTGTCTAGACCTTTCGTTGCTCACAATTTTCAGTCATCATAAGGTTGATTAAATGTATGCCTAAGTATCTATTCGACTTTCAGTTTAGAAAAAAGTATTGAATTTTGGTCATCTACATGATCTCTACGTGCTCACACAACAACTAAAATATAAACGAACTGAAGTAATATGTAATGTAGTCGGTAATTTTTTGAAATGGATGAATATTTTGGCTGGTGTTTTAGAAAATTTTATATTAGTCATTAGTTTTTATTTTATAAACAACGCCTGTTGCCTCTTACTGTACGTTTTTGTATGCCTATATACACCATAACTGAGTAGTTCCTTCAACAGAATGCCAATGTGTCAAGGATTGACTTCCGATTTCATTGACGTTATTCCTTGATATTCTGTATCTTCCAATATTTGAGTAGGAGGCCCTGACGGCAGGTTCTCGTGGCCCTGTGCCAAGCCAGGGCTGCTTACCGGTGGTGGAGTTGTTTTATCGCGCTTGGGACTTACGTCACCGTTCGAAGGGCGTCACTCTTCACTGTGAATCCCTTCTCCGTGGATGCTGGATACTGAACTATACTATTTACTTAATTAACAAATAGATTGCACGAGATACAATACAACGCATATGCATCATCCGGCTTCCATACCTGAAGGTAAGCTTATTTATAAACCCTTCGTCATATACATGTATGTCCAACAAGATTCCTATCTAGCGAATTACTTTCCTTAAGGATGCGCCGGATGGCATACATGGTTTCTTTAACTTTTCTCGGTCAATGGTGGACCGATTTTGATGATTCTTGCGGCAATCTAATCGTATTGAAATTCCCCGAAGGATCTCTGAAATTTTCAAATTACAAAATTTCCAAATCTACATACCATTTAACAATTTAACTTTCAAATTTCGAGGTCTGGGGGGAGGGGGGGGGGGGTTTGAAAATAGAATGGTCTGCAAGAATCATTAAATCGGTCAATTATTGGCTGAGAAAAGTTGAATGAACGGTGTGGTCGTATTCGGTGGGAGCTTTAAGCCATTCTCTGGATCGGACAGAGTTCGCGCGTCTACCGCTAGGTATCTATTGAATTTATTTATTTAAATTTGAACCCCTCGAGTTGAGTTTATGTTTATTCACATGGTTTTGGTATTGGAAATTTATATCATACGAATTGTCTAACTCTACGAAATTTCTTACAACGGAAATTCGTCACAAAAATTGTTATGCTTGAATGTTGCTGAATGTTGCTGCTTGAATGTTACTGAATTGAATGCTTGAATCTCAAAAACGTTCTAGGTAGTAATAATTTTTTGCTTGTCAATGATAAGTTTAATCCCAAAGAATCGATTAAAACCACCTGCAACGCTGTACGTTGCACGGTTCCCTTTCCCTAAGGCTTCGAACATTGAAAAATTCCACTATCTACTTTACAAGCAGATACCATGTTACATGGATATGTCTTTGATTGGGGATTTCATAACAGTTGTCCTCGGGAGTTGTAAACAAATCCTTTAACTTTAAACAAATCCCTGGGCCGCATCCCGACTAATTCCAACAAAACAACGGTTTACTTATAGAAATTAGAAATGTTGAAAATATCTGTGGAGGGAAGCCACTACAATCAGTTGTTGTTAACAGTCGACTGTTGTCAAGAGAATGAAAATGTTTCCTATGGAGTGGAGTAAATGATGCTATTGCTTTACGTTAAGAATATTGTAACCGGCTTATTAAAATTGTTTATAGTCCAATCAACTTAATTTAGGAATGTAGCCAGGTAAGTAAGGAGGGGGAAATTGGTAGCTTGAGATGTGAACATTTATCACATAAATCAAGCGCTTTCCAACGAGTGGCGAACGATTTCTGTGCGATGAAAACTGCGGAAGTTCCATTCCCCTAGCAACGGCTGGGTTGTACGTGAAAAACACTGAAATTGTGACACAAATTTTGCGTGACGGAAATTTTTGGTTGACCCCCCCAGAGCAAAGACATATCCATGTCAAAAACCTTCGAATTTCTATGCGCGAGAAGATAGGGAAATCACGCGCTGCTAGTGGATCTATTGATTTAGCAGTCAAGCTATAAATGCCATCCCATCAATACTGGAATACTTAAAAATTGCCTTGTAACTATCAGCTGATGTAATGTCAATATTGGAATTATCAGGTGATATAGTTCCAATGGAATTTGTTCTAACGTTGCGAAATCGAGTTTATTAAGTATGGTCCGTGCAGCTGTATCTACTGGTGAAGTATTGGTACCTAAATGCTAACTTTCATCTCTTAAATTGCTCTCAAGTCTACCTATAGGTAGCGGAAGCATTGTTTCCACTTCTGAGAGCTGGAAAAGTTGTAGTCTCCACTAAAAACTAAAATCAAACGTTTTGACATAGATATGTCTTCGCTCTGGGGGGTCAACCAAAAATTTCCTTCAAGCAAAATTTGTGTCACAATTACAGTGTTTTTCACGTACAACCCAGCCGTTGCTAGGGGAATGGAACTTCCGCAGTTTTCATCGCACAAAAATCGTTCGCCACTCGTTGGAAAGCGCTTGATTTATGTGATTTTAAATGTTCACATCTCAAGCTACCAATTTCCCCCTCCTTACGTACCTGGCTACATTCCAAAACTAAGTTGATTGGACTATAAACAATTTTAATAAGCCGGTTACAATATTCTTAACGTAAAGCAATAGCATCATTTACTCCACTCCATAGGAAACATTTTCATCCTCTTGACAACAGTCGAGGACAACTCGAGGACAACCGTTATGAAATCCCCAATCAAAGACATATCCATGTAACATTAGGGTGGTTCAAAAAAAAAAAAAGTTCTGGGATTTTTGGTCCCCATTGCGTTTTTGCTTCCTCGGTATGTCAGAATGACTCTCCTAAATTTTTAGCAAAAAATATTAATCCTAACCACTTTACCTGGGTCGATTTTTGCCAGTTATCGACTGCTATCGTAAACCAACCTCTAAATTGGGGCCGACGTGATGATTTGAAGGACGGATTTCAATTTTTTTAGGTCTATTTATGGGTTTCGCATGCGCTGAACACGATGAACCTATTTATTTTACGCTCCGTCCACTAGTTATCCGGTAAACTGGCGGAGGGCACTGCTTGAAGATAGTAAAAATCGAAAATTTCACCGAAAATGCTGTCGCCTGGTTAAGAATCGTACTAGAAACATGCTATTATGGTCGGATAATATGCTTTGGCATGTTCTGAACATGATTCCGTTTTTTACTATACTTTTTTACTTCGTTTATCGGCCATAAACCTCAAATTACTTGTAGGGTAATAGACAAATTCACCCTAATTTCACCAGAAATTATGTCGCGTTGATAATTTAAGGTCCCAAAATACCTTGTGCCGATAAAATTTGGTATTTTTTTTATGTTTCGATATTTCATCGTGTTTAATTTTTTTTTTTTTTTTTTTTTTTTTTTTTTGTATATTTTTGTTATGTTATTCTCGTTAAAATGTTATGTTTTGTGAAACTAAAATTATATTACATATTATTTTCAATTATACTACATCATTTTTTATTTAACAATCCAATCACAGTTCATACAATTCAGAACTATGAATTTGACCCCGGAAAACCGATGGAAACTAAGGAATTTTACAGAAAAATGGGAAAATTTTAGCTATTTTCTCCATTTCGCCGCTATATTTGGCGAATAAGTACAATGCCGGTTCAGGTCCTTGCCAAATTACCTACGGCTTTGTATCGAGTATCCTGGAAAATACCAAATTTTATCGGCACAAGGTATTTTGGGACCTTAAATTATCAACGCGACATAATTTCTGGTGAAATTAGGGTGACTTTGTCTATTACCCTACAAGTAATTTGAGGTTTATGGCCGATAAACGAAGTAAAAAAGTATAGTAAACAACGGAATCATGTTCAGAACATGCCAAAGCATATTATCCGACCATAATAGCATGTTTCTAGTACAATTCTTAACCAGGCGACAGCATTTTCGGTGAAATTTTCGATTTTTACTATCTTCAAGCAGTGCCCTCCGCCAGTTTACCGGATAACTAGTGGACGGAGCGTAAAATAAATAGGTTCATTGTGTTCAGCGCATGCGAAAACCCATAAATAGACCTAAAAAAATTGAAATCCGTCCTTCAAATCATCACGTCGGCCCCAATTTAGAGGTTGGTTTACGATAGCAGTCGATAACTGGCAAAAATCGACCCAGGTAAAGTGGTTAGGATTAATATTTTTTGCTAAAACTTTAGGAGGGTCATCCTGACATACCGAGGAAGCAAAAACGCAATGGGGACCAAAAATCCCAGAACTTTTTTTTTTTTTTGAACCACCCTAATGTAACATGGTATCTGCTTGTAAAGCGGATAGTGGAACTCGTTTACGAGTTTAACTCCGCTGTAGTTTTAATTTTCATTCACGCTCTTGGAATATATTTCTGATTTATTGTTATTATTATTATTTTTTTTATTTATTTATTTATTTTTTTTTACAGTGGTAAAATTTCCACTCCGCATTTTACGTTAGACTATTCTGAACAACTTTTGTTCCATAATTTTCTGTGTGTGTTTGTCTGTGTATGTCCGCAAATCTTTGTAACAAGCTCAATTGTCACAATATTCAACCGATTTTTATGAAATGTTCATGGAATGTGTGGGATAGGGTGAAGATGGTCCCCTATGATTTTCGTTGTTCCCAAATCAATACTTGTAAATGCTATCAAGTATTGAGAAAATAATTTAATCATTTTCTCACGATCCTGTCTTGCTCAAATTTGGAGGATAGGTAGAAGAGGTTAATTTGAGCATTTCCTAACAATTTCAACATAATCCTATGTAATGTTAGATAAATTCTTTATATTATAAGCTAAAACACGGCGTCAAAATTCAGGTTTTCGGTCGTTCTGGTTTTGCTTCCAAGACTGCAAGGCAGCGGAAGCTTTGTTTTCACTTTCGAAATGAAAAAAAATGTTTGCCTCAAAATCAAAATTTCCACTCGCATTTTGCGTTTCAGAGCCTCCTGAATAAATTTGGTTCCGTGTCTGTCTGTCCGTCCACATTTCCTTGTAACAGCCATAACTTCCACAATTTTGATCCGATTTTAACCAAATTTTCAGGGATCGTGCGGGTTAAGCTCTAGACGGTCCCCTATCAACTTCATCATGATTGAATCAACGGTAGCTTCCGCGCAGGCGCTAACGTGAATTCCTTGTGACGGTCTTAACTCGGTCAATGTTGAACGGATTTCGGTCAGATTTTCAGGGATGATGTGGGTAAGGTCCCTTGAGATCCCATAAGACAATAATCATAATTGCATTAGCGGTACGCTCTGCGCATGCGTGAACGAAATATTCTTGTTACGGTCCTTGCAACACCCGTAATTTCCACAATTTTGATGCGATTTTCTTCAAATTTTTAGGAATCGTGCGGGTATAGCTCTACATGGTCCCCTATCAGTTCCGTCATGATCGAATCTACGGTAGCCTCTGCGCAGGCGCAAACAAAATTTTCTTGTTTCGGTCATAACTCAGGCAATTGTGAACGGATACTGGACACATCGTTATCAATGTTGACGTTAGTGATATAATATAATATAACATATAAGTTCGTATACTGTATTGCATGTCGGCAAATTTTAAAAAGGAAAACACCTTACAGTCGATTACTTAACAGTTTGTGATATTGACGTAGCTATTATTGTTCATCAGCAATTACAATTTTATTTATTACGTACCAATGTGCTTTATATTGCCACCTCCCTGATGCCCGGAAAGGTCGTTTCTAATTTTTGTGGTATTTCATGGTGTAACAATTAGCAGAGGCAGTAGCCTCCCAGACGGCAAGCCTCTTTACGTACAACAGTGAATGCACGGGCCATCCTCTTTGAGCCCGAAAGCTCTGAATGCGCTCTAGCGGATGAACGGCGCGGTAGCAGGGTGGGCCAGCAACACAGGGTAAGTTTGGAAAATGAACAAATCGGGTGGTCCATCATGCTCAAAGTTGCCAAAAAATATCCCCAAGGATGTTTTAATCATGAATTTAGATCAAAATATTAATGCAATCCTGTAAATCAATTAAAAACTCCTTCAGTTTTGATCCGATTTAGACGAAATTTTCAGGGAACATGCGGACTACATCCTGGATGGTCCCATGTTAAAATCAAAATTTACCTTATTAATTTCATTTATTATATGTACCATTCAGCTTCCAATTTCCCACCTTATTAATTCCCTGATGCCAGAAGCGGTCGTTTCTAGTTTTCTGGAATTTAATGGTGACGTACTGTGAAGGTCACGAGGAAGCTCATGTGCCATTTCCTTGGCAGTGTATTTTTCTTGTTTTTTCTCGTTAACCCTGATGTTTTTGTCCACCCACTTCTACAATTCTCCTCGGCCAATTTTAATGACATTTGAAACGTCGGGTAATTTTGACCTGACGAAGTGCCTTTTGGGATTTTATAGCCGCTACGACCAAGTAGTAAGGGATTTTAAGGGAGATGGTAAATATGAAACCATTCCCATTCACCCTAGGAAGTTGAAATTTGATAGAAAGACTCCCTGGGACGATAGGAGACGAATGGAATGACGGGGAACTATCCTGATGAGCTGAGTTAGCTAAATGCTATCCTTTTCACCGTAGGATATTTGATAGGGAGCTCCTAGGAGGTTAAAAGATGAACAAATTACGAAAGAAACAACAAAAAAAGAAAAAAAATAGTGAAGTTTCTGAGATTTCCAGACATTTTCATTTTTCACAATGTTTCTTGTTTTGGCTGGTTGTCTGCCGATGATTTTTTTCGCCAGTTTATGCACACAATTCATTTAGGAAATTTTATGCTGATTTCGAAAATATGTTCAAAATTTGAAATTAATTCAAAGAAGATTAATTTGGGTTTTTGCGAGAAAACTATTAAGAACGTGATACAACTTCATCCACTCCGGTTTCCGAAAGTATTTCGATAATATGTTAGAAATTTGAAACTAATCAATTCAAAGTACGAAAATATGGGGTTTCAGGATATAGTACGTGGTTTTCTTGACAAACCCTTTAACAAATCGTATCATGAAGACAGACTGGGATAAAAAATTAAGATTGACAGCGTTTTATACCCCATTTTCGGGGTCTTGTTTCAAACGAAAGTTTTTCACACTGATCACTGATCTACGCAGAAAGATAATAGTACAGAAATCGTATACCTTTGTGTAATAATTTTCAATGGTTCTGATATGGTACAGTTGAAGTTTATTATTAGGTATACCACTGTACGAGACCAAAGGTTGTTTGTACGTTCAAACGTAAAATTCACAAAAAGGTGTACCCCAATGTTCTACTCTCAAGACAATTAACTTCTATTGAATCATATTGTCACTGTCCTATTGGGTTCCAGGCGCTAGCTTTCTGTCATGGGTGTAGGCCGTAAACCATGCCTCAATCGCAAAAAAGGCGGTCTTGTAAAGCAAGGGCCAGATAAGAGACCATGTAGCCAGTCTGCCCGAACTTGCCTACATGGGGGAGGTGGTGGATCCAGATGGACCAGCCCTGATTGCTGACATGTAGGTACAAGGGGTGTGGGATAGGGATCGAGCGGTTTTCTTTGACGATCGCGTGATCAACGCCGACACTCCTTCCTATTCCATCAGCGATTGCACCACTGATGTCGAGGAGGAAGCAGCGAGGGAAAAATATCGGAAATATGACGCAGCTGCTGATGATCATCGAGTATAATTTATCCCGCTGATATGCTCATGTGATGGAATGCTCCATCGAGAATTCCGGGATCTCACAAAAAAAGAAAAAAAAATTGGTAGGTATGTTGGCTGGGATATGGAACAAACCAAGGACTTAAGTCGATGGGTGGATCAGGAAGAAGCTTCAACTTTCAATAATTCATGCCATTGCTCTCAGACTTCACAGTTCTAGAAGACCAATTAGGGGCTGGGAGCCAACATCGGGACATGATGGAACAAGAGAAACCATCTGCTGAGAAAGCATCCCCCTAATCCATTCCTCAACCTACCTTCTACTCTCCTGACAAGGCATCCCTACCCACCACCAAGATGCTTCTAGATCAAAGAACCACACTATAATATATAGTGAATGATAAAATTATTTATTCATTGTTATTTTCTAAATCCTCTCGATAAACGAATTCAATGATCTGTATTATATATAGATAAGATACAGTTGATGATACCACAAAGCAGTAATGCGCCATATCGAATGTTTTTTATTTAGTCGTACTCAACAATTTATTCGTGAGCAGAACATTTAATGGTTCTGTTATTAAATAAGCTAACAAAATCAGGGTTGAAGTTGTGTATGGTACACCAGTTGAAGCGCTATCGAAGGCGAAGTTTGCATTACCGAAGTTTTCAATCCTGGCAAAGACATTAGGCATGTCATGCTTCCCACATGGATCGGGACCTGGAGCGAAACTCATAGTTCCGGCGATCAAAGTTTTTTCGTCATCCTTGCAAATTAACGGAGCCCCGCTATCACCTCCGCATGTCGTTTGATTCTTGAATATTCCAACTCCACATATATGCACAGCCTTGTCGTAATGGTCCGGTCCCGTAGGCTGGTGTTGAGAAACTTCCTTGACCCGATGGGCGCACCATTCTGACGGGTTAAGCCTCAATTCCATCTTCATCAACCAAATGGGTGATTTCTCTTTTTCAGTAATACCCCATCCCATCACTTGGCAGATAATTCCTTTCCGGGTCAGGCTTTCAATGTAGTCCGTGTTATCATAAGTTGGAATAGTCAAAGGTTCCACGAAAAGTCGTTCAAATACAAATGACTCGTCCAATACGACTACTCCAAAATCGTACGTGACTTTATTGGACTCGAGGAAACACTTTGGATGTTTGATCAATCTCATACCATACCTTACCTGGGCGTGCTTGTCCTTAGATTCCTTTTCTGACAACATCACCGATCCAGCCATCAATCTAATCTCCTTCGGTTTTCTCTGTTCAATACAATGACAGGCAGTAAGGACCCGCGAAGGCAAATACAGTGTTCCAACGCAATACTCGTCCCACTTATCACGTTCATTTACTATCGGGGCCATGAGTGCGACTACATAAGGGAACTCTCCACTCTCAGCTCTTTCACCGTAATAGATCCTAGTACCTTCAGATTTTGCTTTTCTCTCATCTTCTACCACGTGTTTCCGCTGTCCCTCACTTCGGAATGAACTGTTTTTAACAGGTTGAACAGCCAAAACCACCACAATCAACATGAAGGTCCTCATGCTCAAAATATGAAGACGTTATTCGAGTCAGCAGTTGATACTCTCCGTTGTGTAAAGATCCCGATGAACTTCAAATTTCCGGTTGTACTTTGTCATCATCTTCTAATTTTGTCTAGACCTTTCGTAGCTCACAATTTTCAGTCATCATAAGGTTGATTAAATGTATGCCTAAGTATCTATTCGACTTTCAGTTTAGAAAAAAGTCTTGAATTTTGGTCATCTACACGATCCCTACGTGCTCACACAACAACTAAAATATAAACGAACTGAAGTCGTTGATAATATGTAATGTAGTCGATAATTTTTTGAAATGGATGAATATTTTGGCTGGTGTTTTAGATAATTTTGTATTAGTCATTAGTTTTTATTTTATAAACAACGCCTGTTGCCTCTTACTGTACGTTTTGACATGGATATGTCTTTGCTCTGGGGGGTCAACCAAAAATTTCCGTGACGCAAAATTTGTGTCACAATTTCAGTGTTTTTCACGTACAACCCATTCGTTGCTAGGGGAATGGAACTTCCGCAGTTTTCATCGCACAGAAATCGTTCGCCACTCGTTGGAATGCGCTTGATTTATGTGATAAATGTTCACATCTCAAGCTACCAATTCCCCCCTCCTTACGTACCTAGCTACATTCCTAAACTAAGTTGATTGGACTATAAACAATTTTAATAAGCCGGTTACAATATTCTTGACGTAAAGCAATAGCAGAATTTACTCCACTCCATAGGAAACATTTTCATCCACTTGACAACAGTCGACTGTTAATAACAACTCATTGTAGTGGCTTCTCTCCACAGTCATTTTCAACATTTCTATAAGTAAACCGTTGTTTTGTTGGAATTAGTCGGGATTCGTTTAAAGTTGAAGGATTTATTTACAACTGTCGTGTTCAACCGTTATGAAATCCCCAATCAAAGACATATCCATGTAACATGGTATCTGCTTGTAAAGCAGATAGTGGAACTCGTTTACGAGTTACTATTTTGTATGCCTATATACACCATAACTGAGTAGTTCCTTCAACAGAATGCCAATATGTCAAGGATTGACTTCCGATTTCATTGACGCTATTCCTTGATATTCTGTATCTTCCAATATTTGAGTAAGAGGCCTTGACGGCAGGTTCGCGAGACCCTA
The DNA here is from genome assembly GCA_030762985.1 of Adelphocoris suturalis. Classification (NCBI taxonomy): domain Eukaryota; kingdom Metazoa; phylum Arthropoda; class Insecta; order Hemiptera; family Miridae; genus Adelphocoris; species Adelphocoris suturalis. Next base: position 15,776,795 of record CM061044.1, read on the forward strand.
TGCCAAGCTAAAGCTGCCTACCGGTGGCGGTTGTTTAATCGAGCTTGGGACTGATGTCACCGTTCGAAAGGCGTCACTCTTCACTGTGAATCCCTTCTCCGTGGATGTTGGATACCGAACTATACTATTTTATTAACATATAGATTGCACGAAATACAATACAACGTATATGCGTCATCCGACTTCCATACCTGAAGGTAAGCTTATTTATAAACCCTTCGTGATATACATGTATGTCCAACAAGATTCCTATCTGGAGAATTACTTTCCTTAAGGATGCGCCGGATGGCATACATGGTTTCTTCAACTTGTCTCGGTCAATGGTGGACCGTTTTGATGATTCTTGCGGCAATCTAATAGTATTGATATTCCCCGAAGGATCAAGAATCTGAAATTTTCAAATTACAAAATTTCCAAATCTAGATACCATTTAACAATTTTACTATCAAATTTTGAGGATTTTGGGGGGGGGGGGGGGGGGGTCGAAAATAGAATGAAGGCTGCAAGAATCATTGAAATCGGTCAATTATTGGCTAAGAAAAGTTGAATGAACCGTGTGGTCGTATTCCGTGGGAGCTTTAAGCCATTTTCTGGATCGGACAGAGTTCGCGCGTCTACCGCTAGGTATCTATTGAATTTATTTATTTAAATTTGAACCCCTCGAGTTGAGTTTATGTTTATTCACATGGTTTTGGTATTGGAAATTTATATCATACGAATTGTCTAACTCTACGAAATTTCTAACTATGGAAATAGTTTAGAAAATTGTTATCCTTGAATGTTGGCCGTTTCATCAATATAATAATTTGTTCGCCCATATGTTCAAAACTAAGAGTTTCAAGTGGTTACGGGACCAGGACAGCGATCTGAAGAACGAATAAGTAGGTTGTGAAATAATTTAACCAGGGCGAGGAAATCGAGGTGTCGACTGTAACACTGCTTGAAAATGCCGAAAACTGTCCTTCATGGGATTTCCAGGTGGGAATAATACAAGAAGTCAATGTCATGGCTTCCCATGTTTCACTCTAGTGAAACATTTTCACTCAAAGCGGTTTGTTCTCACACAAACTTTCTCATTTTTTTGGTTTATTTTCAATAATGAACATTTGTAATCGACTAAGAAAAAAGTAAAGATGTCTTTCATTTCAAACTTCAAGTACCTAACTAAACAACTCGTAAACGAGTTCCACTGTCAGCTTTACAAGCAGATACCATGTTACATGGATATGTCTTTGATTGGGGATTTAGCGAACGGCATTATTTCATACGCTGATTCCGACTGTGTAATCCGATCATGCTGGCCAACGAACTTGAACTTTTGTTTTGTGTCCTTAACATGTTATCGTCTGGAATGACACATACATACATACATATAATTAATATATACATACATACATACATAGGTACTCAGAATAGAGGATTTCTGCAGTTGTATAACTAATTATTAAGTAATTTTTGAAATTGAATTGTAATTCATCATCCTAACCCCTCAATTATACTCAAAAAGACGGTAGCCATCTCAAAACTGATTTCGTCAGAACGGAAGCTGAAAATAGCTACTTAAACTGGCGAAAAATTATATTTTCCAAAAATCTTTAAAAAGCATTAACTTTAAATCCCGACTATTTCAACAAAACAACGGTTTACTTATAGAAATGTTGAAAATAACAATTTTCGATCCCTGGTCTTTTTACGCATTTTTCAATTTACGGCCGCATCCCGACTATTTCAACAAAACAACGGTTTACTTATAGAAATGTTGAAAATAACTGTGGAGAGAAGCCACTACAATGAGTTGTTGATTTCCGGAACAGGTTCGTGGAGTAAATGATGCTATTGCTTTACGTTAAGAATATTGTAGGCTTATTAAAATTGTTTATAGTCCAATCAACTTAGTTTAGGAATGTAGCCAGGTACGTAAGGAGGGGGAAATTGGTAGCTTGAGATGTGAAGATGTGAACATTTATCACATAAATCAAGCGCTTTCCAACGAGTCTCGAACGATTTCTGTACGATGAAAACTGCGGAAGTTCCATTCCCCTAGCAACGGCTGGGTTGTACGTGAAAAACACTGAAATTGTGACACAAATTTTGCGTCACGGAAAATTTTGGTTGACCCCCCAGAGCAAAGACATATCCATGTCAAAAAAACCTTCGAATTTCTATGCGCAAGAAGATGGGGAAATCACGCGCTATTAGTGGATTTATTGATTAAACAGTCAAGCTATAAATGCCATCAATGATCATAGATAGTGATACTGGAATACCTAAAAATTGCCTTGTAAATATCTTTTTTTTACAGTGGTAAAATTTCCACTCGCATTTTACGCGTTTTAGCTATTCTGAGCAACTTTTATTCCATAATTTTCTGTGTGTGTGTGTGTGTGTGTGTGTTTGTCTGTGTGAGTATGTCCGCAAATCCTTGTAACAAGCTCAATTGTCACAATATTCAACCGATTTTTATGAAATTGTTCATGGAATTGTTCCTTTTCGTTGTTCCCAAATCAATACTTGTAAATGCTATCAAGTATTGAGAAAATAATTTAATCATTTTCTCACGCCCCCGTCGTCCTATCTTGCTCAAATTTGGAGGATAGGTAGAAGAGGTTAATTTGAGAATTCCCTCACAATTTCAACATAATCCTATGTAATGTTAGATAAATTCTTTATATTATAAGCTAAAACACGGCGTCAAAATTCATGTTTTTGGTCGTTCTTGTTTTTTCTTTTTTTTTCTCGTTCACCCTGATGTTTTTTTTTTCCACCCACTTCTAACAATTCTCCTCGGCCAATTTTAATGACATTTGAAACGTAGGGTAATTTTGACCTGACGAAGTGCCTTTTGGGATTTTATAGCCGCTACGACCAAGTAGTAAGGGATTTTAAGGGGGATGGTAAATATGAAACCATTCCCATTCACCCTAGGAAGTTGAAATTTGATAGAAAGACTCCCTGGGACGATAGGAGACGAATGGAATGACGGGGAACTATCCTGATGAGCTGAGTTAGCTAAATGCTATCCTTTTCACCGTAGGATATTTGATAGGGAGCTCCTAGGAGGTTAAAAGATGAACAAATTACGAAAGAAACAACAAAAAAAGAAAAAAAAATAGAGAAGTTTCTGAGATTTCCAGACATTTTCATTTTTCACAATGTTTCTTGTTTTGGCTGGTTGTCTGCCGATGATTTTTTTCGCCAGTTTATGCACACAATTCATTTAGGAAATTTTATGCTGATTTCGAAAATATGTTCAAAATTTGAAATTAATTCAAAGAAGATTAATTTGGGTTTTTGCGAGAAAAGTATTAAGAACGTGATACAACTTCATCCACTCCGGTTTCCGAAAGTATTTCGATAATATGTTAGAAATTTGAAACTAATCAATTCAAAGTACGAAAATATGGGGTTTCAGGATATAGTACGTGGTTTTCTTGACAAACCCTTTAACGAATCGTACCATGAACACGGACTGGGATAAAAAATTAAGATTGACAGCGTTTTATACCCCATTTTTGGTCTTGTTTCAAACGAAAGTTTTTCACACTGACCAGTGATCTACGCAGAAAGATAATAGCACAGAAATCGTATACCTTTGTTTAATATTTTTCAGTGGTTCTGATATGGTGTAGTTGGGATCAACGTGTCATCTGCTGTGATCTGTTGTCATCTGTTGTTATTAGGTATACCACTGTACGAGACCAAAGGTTGTTTGTACGTTCAAACGTACAATTCACTAAAAGTTGTCCCCCAAAGTTCTACTCTCAAGATAATTACGACTTCGTAACTTCTATTGAATCATATTGTCACTGTCCAATTGGGTTCCAGGAGCTAGATTCCTGTCATGGGTGTAAGCCGTAAACCATGCCTCAATCGCAAAAAAGGCGGTCTTGTAAAGCAAGGGCACGACCAGATAAGAGACCATGTAGCCAGTCTGCCCGAACTTGCCTATATGGGGGAGGTGGTGGATCCAGATGGACCAGCCCTCATTGCTGACATGTAGGTACAAGGGGTGTGGGATAGAGATCGAGCGGTTTTCTTTGACAATCGCGTGATAAACGCCGACGCTCCTTCCTATTCCATCCGCGATTGCACCACTGATGTCGAGGAGGAAGCAGTGAAGTAAAAATATCGGAAATATGACGCAGCTGCTGATGATCATCGAGTATAATTTGTCCCGCTGATATGCTCATGTGATGGCGTGCTCCATCGAGAATTCCGGGATCTCACAAAAAAAAAAAAAAAAAAAAAAAAAAAAAAAAAAAAGAAAAAAAAAAAAATTGGTAGGTATGTTCGCTGGGATATGGAACAAACCAAGGACTTAAGTCGATGGGTGGATCAGGAAGAAGCTTCAACTTTCAATAATTCATGCCATTGCTCTCAGACTTCACAGTTCTAGAAGACCAATTAGGGGCTGGGAGCCAACAACGGTACATGATGGAACAAGAGAAACCATCTGCTGAGAAAGCATCCCCCTAATCCATTCCTCAACCTATCTTCTACTCTCCTGACAAGGCATCCCTACCCACCACCAAGATGCTTCTAGATCAAAGAACCACACAAACCTAGTAGCATTTTATGATAACATTTTATTATTTATTCATTAATATTTTCTAAATCCTCTCCATAGCGAATTCAATGATCTGTATTATATATACTACTGCTGTAGATAAAATACAGTTGTGGATACCACAAAGCAGTTACGCGCTATATCAGACATGTTTTTTATTTAGTCGTACTCAACAATTTATTCGTGATAAAAACCATTAATGGTACTACTACTAAATAAGCTACCACAACTACGATTGAAATTGTGTATGGTACACCAGTTGGAGCGCTATCGAAGGCGAAACCTTTTGTATTACCGAAGTTTTCAATCCTGGCAAAGACATTAGGCATGTCATGCTTCCCACATGGATCGGAACCTGGGCCGAAACTCATAATTCCGGCGATCACTGTTTTTTGGTTATCCTTGCAAATTAACGGAGCCCCGCTATCACCTCCGCATGTCGTTTGATTCTTGAGTATTCCAACCCCGCATAAATGCCAATTCTTGTTGTATTTGTCCGGTCCCACAGCCTGGTTTTGAGAAACCTCCTTGACCCGATGGGCGCACCATTCTGACGGGTGTAGCCTCAATTCCATCTTCATCAACCAACTGGGTGATTTCTCTTTATCAGTAATACCCCATCCCATCACTTGGCAGATAATTCCTTTCCGGGTCAGTTGTTCAATGAACTTCGTGTCATCATACTTTGGAATAGTCAAATATTCCACAAAAAGTCGTTCAAATACAAATGACTCGTCCAATACGACAACTCCAAAGTCGTATCTGACATCATTGGACTCGAGGCGACACTTTGGATGTTTGTTCAATCTTATGCCATACCTTACCTGGGCGTGCTTGTCCTCAAATTCCTTTTCTGACAACATCACCGATCCAGCCATCAATTTTATGTCCTTAGGTTTTCTCTGTTCAATACAATGACAGGCAGTAAGGACCCGCGAAGGCACATACAGTGTTCCAACGCAATACTCTTCCCACTTATCCTCTTTCATGTTCATGAGTGCGACTACATAAGGGAACTCTCCACTCTGAGCTCTTTCACCGTAATAGATCCTAGTAACTTCAGATTTTGCTTTTCTCTCATCTTCTACCACGTGTTTTCGCCGTCCCTCACTTCGGAATGAACTGTTTTTAACAGGTTGAACAGTAAAAACAATCACGATCAACATGAAGATCCTCATGCTCAAAATATGAAGATGTCATTCGAGTCAGCAGTTGATACTCTCCGTTGTGTAAAGATCCCAATGAACTTCAAAGTTCCGGTTGTACTTTGACATCATCTTCTAATTTTGTCTAGACCTTTCGTTGCTCACAATTTTCAGTCATCATAAGGTTGATTAAATTATGCTTAAATGTCTATTCGACTTTCAGTTTAGAACAAAGTCTTAAATTTTGGTCATCTACATGATCTCTACGTGCTCACACAACAACTCAAATATAAACGAACTGAAGTCGTTGATAATATGTAATGTAGTCGAGAATTTTTCGAAATATATGAATATTTTGGCTGGGGTTCTAGGGAAATTCATGTGACCACACGATGGTGTTATATTTTGACTGATAAACAACGTTGGTTTTTCGGTACGAAACGTTTTTGTAATGAAATTTTTGTAGGAAATTGAATTATAGCCCGAATTCACTACACATACGATTATAAAGATGTATTCCGTTTTTATAGTCACCTTAAAATTGATATGGAATGATCAAACTGTCGTCCACCAGTAATTCTCTAAATTTGAGCGAAAGCGAACGCTTCAGGACGTGAAAAAATTATGTACACTTGAGAGCAATCAAACTAATAGGAGACTGCTTATAGCCTAACCAGCACATCCCCTGAAAGGATTTATAGAAACCGGATGAAAACAATGAAACTTTGGCTTGTTACAAGGCTTGCAGACACACACAAATAATTAGAAACGAAAACAAAGTTGTTCTGCGTGGATTAAAACAAAATGGGAGTGGAAATGTTGATAGATTCGAAAGCAAAATGTCTTCCAAGTTGTGGGCAGTATCGTCTTATACAGAAACGTGAACAAAATATACAATTAGGAGGGAAAAAATGACTGTATAGTTTAGATTAGTTTTGGCTATAATTTCCAACGAACTTGACGGACATACAAAAAGTCTAGTCATGCAGCATGACCCCATGAGCCAAATTTTGAAGAAATCTTCGACATTGCTATTGATCGTGTAGAGAAATTTTAGTTTATGATTTTGATAGACAAACATGGAATCAAATTATTAAAAATAATTAGGAGGTACTCAGGAGGTAATCTTGTAGATTTAAAGACAAATGTAGGTAAATATTCATAGATTTCGATGTCCGATGTGGTCAATATTGAAGGCAGTTGATATCTTAACAGTATTCTATCATAACATCATCAAATCTTGACATAAAATAAAATAACATATCGACGTCATATGAAAGAAACGTATTTCCAAATGGCGAACGGCATTATTTCGATTTTTGACTGATTTTTCAACTTTGAAATTTTTGAAAACTTGATACATATTCTTATAGGAAATTTCACGCTGATTCCGAATATACCACATGTAAGTATGCTGAAAAAATTATTTCGCACAACAAATCGCAAAAAACAGGCTATTTTGAAATTTTTGACTACATTTTTGAAAATTTCAACCCGAAGATGTAATCCGATCATGCTGGCCAACGAACTTGAACTTTCGTTTTGTGCCTTAACATTTTAAAATTTGTTTGAAGTTTCTAGCATAATTCTACGGACAGTTATTGTCAGGAATGACACATACATACATACATACATAAAAAAAGCGTTAAACTTCAGAATATGATTCAGAATAGCCTGAAACAGATTTCTGCATAAACGTTTTTCAAAAATTCATATTCTACAAATTTTGAGGCGAGAGCAATAGCTTAATTTTCTTTAAAAATTCGCTAAAATTGGTGATAAATATATTTTTTACAACGAACGAATACAACGTTAGTCACCAAGCACTAGTAAGTAATTTGGTAACTCAGTAGGTAACTTGTCGGATCAGCTGTGAGGAGACCGGCCTCAACAGTGACCCAACCTCGAAACACCGACCAACCGAGGATTTCTAAGACCCACAAGCGCCGAAATCCGGCATCTTTCAACATTGGACAGAACGCTTGGTAACGATTGGCCCTCGTTATCCCGCACCGTGCGTTGGATCCGGGACGAATAGCTACCGTCTCGTCAACGACAGTGCTCCCTCTTGGAAGCCCTCTTTTCAGCCTCACTGCTACTCGAAGACGCCTAGACCTTCCAGATCTTCAAGCCTCTACCGAGAACCAAGGTACAGAGAAACTTGGATAATTCGAACCTCAAGGGACCAGTCAAAAACTTCGAATTATAACAAGTATAACGAATTATAACAAATTATATTTTAACAAACTACAGTACGAAGTAAAGTACATACAGTAACATTGAATAGGTACTGTATTGACTAACAGAATATTGAACAATCATATAAAGACACCTGGAATACCTAGTACTGTATTTAACTGCAACCATAAAACATAATCTAAACTTTTGCTATTTTTCAAATGATGATGATATTGCGTACAATGGCCTGTCCAAAAAATCCTTGAATTAAGTCTCACATCGGCCATTATAAAAGATTCCAACGCATACACCCAGTGCTAGCTTTGAAGCGTGCCAGGCGTTGCTTCCCCAATTCTTTCGGCTAAAATGACCTTGCTCAGCCTTGGCCCGGTCTCTGTTTTGGGACGGTCGGAGGGCAATGGAGTCTAGGTGCGAAGAAGGGAGTTATCAATTCTTAGGACTTGTATGGCGATGGCGTCGACACTAACTTGCATTGCATTGGTGGTACGCACCTTGAACTAAAGTTTTAAGATTTGAGCAAACCTTTTGCCGAATATCGTTAACTGCAAAACGGATATTTCCTGTTTCCTTGAATAAGTCTCTCGATTATACAATTAAAGAGTTGAAGTATGATTCACTTACATTCACAGTCACACTTGTCTCATACGCCCAGCTGCTAGCTTTGAAATTTAATTCTTTGGCAAATTGCTTAGCCTTGGCCCGGTCCTGTTTTGGGACGGTCGGCGGGCAGGAGGGGAAGGGGAGTTATCGACTGTACGATGGCACTAACTTGCATGCATTTGGTCTTACGCGAACCTTTTGCCGAACATTACTAAAACGTATTTCCCGATAAATTTACAACTATTTTGAGTCGCAGCTTAAAATTTATACCTTAATTGGCACACCGAAAATTCGAATTATCCACGATTTTTTAGCATTGTTTAAATACAAAATGCTAGGGACCAAGAGAAATATTCGAATTAAAGAAGTTCGAATTATCCAGGTTCCACTGTACAACGAGGAGAGACTTTAGGGTGAATTAGGTTTTAAAAAGATTGTATCAATAAAGGGGGAACATTTATCACTCTCTTTGTTTAATATTAACTCTTCCCAAAATTCCTAATCTAGTTCTAAATCTAGATCACTGACAAACTAAACACGTGGTGGGGTTGGATAAAAATTTGTTCTGTGTCAAGCTATGACAAGTGTCTATCCAACACTCCCCCTCACTTGGCGTAGGTCGAGATGAGTCCTAATTAAGTTCTCAAATGATTAAGACGAGGCCCTGGGAGCCCTTTGGTGAAGATGTCAGCCGAATGAAGTGTCCTTTGATGCTGATGTGCTTGGATCTTGAACCAATGACAGCATTCTTCGTTAGATGCTGTGCTGCCAAGTTATCAATATAAATGGTCAATGATGCCACAGGTGAATCCATGTCGTTATGAGCTGCTTTAAATGAATAGCTACTTTAGCAGCTTCGATAAGAGCCATATATTCAGCTTCTTGGGTCGATAGGGCAATAGTTTGCTGGTTCGTCGATTCCCAGCTGACGATTGATCCACCATATTTGAAGCAGTAGCCTGTGTGTCTTTGATATTCACCACAGGCTCCCCAGTTGGCATCTGCAAATACAGCTAATGGTTCCCTGGTTCTTTATTTTTTTCATTTTATGTGAGGCATAGATCCCTAGCCCCTCGAGGGTATCTGAGCACGATTTTTGCTGCAAGCCAGTGGTCTTTGCCAAAACATGAGTTATATTGACTCAGGTAGCTGACTGCGTGCGCACTGTCTGGTCTGGTTCCAACTGCGATGTAGATCAGTCCACCAATCAGGTTTTGGAATGGATAGTTGGGTAATTCATTTGACGTGTTTTTTGTTCATTTTAATCCGGGGGCCATTGGTGTACTGTTTGTTTTGCAGTTTTCCATGTTATATGTTTTCAAAATTTCGTCAGTATGTTTCTTTTGACTGACAAATATTGTTCCATTTTTACGATGAAATTCAATACCGAGACGGTATTGAAGTGTCCCTAAATCTCTCATTTCGAATTTACTCATCAATTGTTTCTTGAGATTTTCTATTTGGTTTTGACTGTTGTTATCCTGATTCATTTTGGATAACGTAGTATCTTTAATATATAATTCCGAACGGTCTTTGAAATTGTGAAGAACTTCGCGGTCCGATTTCTGCTCATTCGAATCAGCACGGCCCCAAGTTTGTTGCAAAAGTGTCGCCGTTTGTCTCTATACCCGCCTTGATCGTGTTCTAGGCGGTCCATATCAACGAGAGTTGTTTATTAGGCTGTGGCGGTAACAACAGTTGCCATCAATTCACGGTCAGTAAGAAACGTAGTGTAGTTACTAACATCTAGGAGAGTTATTTCTGAACGAAGAAATTGAAACTGAAGAACTGATGAGCAGTCTAACACTGAAATCGGACCGCGAAGTTCTTCACAATTTCAAAGACAGTTCAGAATTATATATAAAGATAATTCCGTTATATATAATTCCGAATCAGCACGGCCCCAAGTTTGTTGCAAAAGTGTCGGTAAGTAAGAAACGTGGTGATGGGGTCTTTTCTGATCAGCTGAGTGAGCTAAATCCTTTCCTGTTCACTGTAGGAAGTTGAAATTTAATAGGGAGACTCTCTGAGATATTAAGAGACGAGTGAAGTGATGGGGTTTTTTCTGATCAGCTGAGTGAGATAAATTCTTTCCTGTTCACTGTAGGAAGTTGAAATTTGATAGGGAGACTCTCTGTTTATTAGGCTGTGGCATTAACAGTTGCCACGGTAAGTAAGAAACGTAGTGTAGTTACTAACATCTAGGAGAGTTATTTCTGAACGATCCTATTGGACATGACACAACACTCGAAATTAATCCTGACACAGAACAAGCACGAGCTTTGCTGGAGTGGTACCAGACACATCAGGACGAAGACAGCTGTAGCATCTCCTACACACAACTCAACACCAGTTCGACATCTACGAGTACTACCGATCAAGATACAATCAACGACATAAAGAAGGAGATAGAAGACACGGACGCGCAGATTCACACGCTTACAAAGAAACGAAGAAGACTCGAGATAGAATTACACCATCATCTCACCATGCCCAAATTCTGAATTCCCCGATTCAACTTTTTGTTTAGTCTCATAGTGGCGAGGACCACCTCAACTGGTGGTATTTATTTTATTACATTACTTACATTTTAATCGTTATTTCCTCTTTCTTAATTATTTATTAACATCGCCTTAGCTTTGCACCAGGTCACATAACGCCGCAAATAGGTAGGACTTATATCGTTACTATAATTTGCTGGGTTCCTGTTAGGTACTACTGTTATACGGACTAGATTAGGGCTTTCCAAGCCCTAACAGGCCTCTAGTATGTTATGATATAGGTACACGTATAGTCCTAGGGTCCTATACTAACATTGAACATTTGTAAAGAAGAAGGTATGTATCGAATTCCTGAAGCACATTTTGCTTGCTTTCTCAAATATCGTGGTTCGCAGTGTTTCCGTAAAAATGTCTATGTAGATATTCTAGATGAATCAATGACCCAATCATGACTGTTTCGTTGTGTAAATTGTGTAATAACTACCACTCTAATTAAGTCCATCTGGTTCTGACTCAAATAAAGGCTTGATTGCTGTAGTGGAAGGATGGAGGGATCCTTCTCTGTGTCGGGAGGGGGAATGTTAGTAACAAGTGGGCAGCGTCAACAAGGAATAATAATGACCGAGCCATCTCATCTCTGTGATCCGGGGGAACTCGGAGCTATTCATAAGGTCGGCAGCTGTTCCTTCAGACCCTCGGAAACCTTTCATTTTCGTCGGTTCATTTCGAGATCTCACTGAAGGCTCACCGCATCGGCTGCCCGCGCGAGAAGCGATTCGTCCCGGTTTGTAGGGAACAGGGAACGTTGATGCGTCTCTGGAACGACTTCCCATTTCGAAATAAAACGTTGCACGAGTTTGATGAGATAAAGGTCAGGAAACATTCAGATAACATCCATCTGAACAATCGAGGTACATATAAGAATCTTTCTAGTGCCAGAATTTTTCATTTTCGATCCAAGAATACCATTCTACACCCTTGAAAACCCCCAAATAGTTTGGTCAAAAATCCAATAACCGTATACCCTTCATATTGAACCTTTTTGGAAAACTCTGGTCGAGATAATTTTAGCTGATGGAATTAAACAAAGCAGCCGAAATCGCCCATTCTAACCAGAAACAAGTGTAAGTAACGGAGAACAGCTTCCCTAAATTGTAAACATGAATCGATTTGGTGAGGGGGGGGGGGGGGGGGGATTTTAAAGGGAAGCTAGGAATTTATCTTAGGAAATGAAATGGTAACGCGATAATTTCTGCTCACTGAATTTTTAATTGAGAACATCGAATGTATGTAGTATGTTGGGATTAATACATAGAGTATGTGTTATTACAATATACATACAGAAGTGTCAGAGTAGAATATATATATACAGAATAGTGTCATAATAGAAGTTTTCATGAAGTGTGTCTAATGTGATACTTGGGCTTGTTTTGTTGCATATAGCATTTTGAAATCTCTCAGCACTTTTGACAAATGCACTCTAGAGTCTAGACTTGCATCAAGCTTGTTACGGATTTGTTTTTAATAAAGGCATATGAAGAAAAAGGTCTTCCTTAAAAACTCCGTTTTAGTAAAAGGCGCTTAAACTTGGAGTGCTTTATGTGCTTATTATAAGAAGATTACTGCACGCACGGCCGGACACCGACGCGACGTAAAACCAACAAAGACAATGATTTTTTTTTAACACAGAATGTGTTTTAGCCATGGACTAACTAGCCGAACATGCAACGCGGGATGGTAACGAAATGTGTGACGGATGATTTTCACGTACAACCGAGTCATTGCTAGGGAAATAGTACATCGTCATTTTTCATCCCACAAAATTCGTAAACCATTCGTTCGAATGCTCTCGATTTATCCAACCATATTATGTTAACTACTGCGAAGTTCGTGTCCAACAAACTGAGTTATGAGCATGGTTATATAAATAATTCTTTACACACAGGTGATCATTCTCAATAATTGATATAGTTACCATGATTGCAACCGCTTGTTAATTTCTGATGATTTCATTGAGCTTGTGTTTCGATGATTTGATTCATAGCAGGTGATCTGAGTATTACGAAAACGGTTTGATTTGTGAAGCGGAGGTTAAATAATTTGAATAGGTAATTTCTATACTTTACACTCTAGGAAGCTGTAATTTCGTTTGTAGCCTCTTTAGGACATTTACTTGACGATGCTCAGGGTCCGGATCAGATGTGTGGCTCTTAAAGCTAATTTCTATGCTTTACACTCTAGGAAGCTGTAATTTCGTATGTGGCCTCTTTAGGACATTTACTTGACGATGTCCAGGGTCCGGATCAGATGAGTGGCTTTTAAAGCTAATTTCTATACTTTACACTCTAGGAAGCTGTAATTTCGTATGTAGCCTCTTTAGGACATTTACTTGATAAATCGCTCTTGATTTATCACGAATTTATTTCGTATTTTTTTTCGTAGTTTCATACTATAACTATATAAATTGATGTTATAAATGAATAGTAAACAATGACGCTTGTTTGGTTGTCACTTGGTTGCGCGACAACGCAAACACATTCTGTGTTTCAATAATTTCGTCCGAAGTATGTAAATAGAGGTAACCGGGGGTCCAGGGGGCTTGCCCCTGGCGAGGCGCGGAGCGCCGAGTTTTTTGGTATTATATCCGCCATTACAGATTGTTTTTTGCGTACCCTCAACTAGGTCACCGCGTACCCCAGGTCGGGAACCACTGATCTTGATCCTAACCCCGTGTAATACCTGATAATTTCATCAATGTAGTGACTGCTATGCATGTAGGCACCGAATTTTCTGAAGTTTGATGGAATTGTATTTTACACACCCCAAAATATTGTTTACGTGTTGCTAATTAATTGTGCCTCTGGCATTGGCTAGACGGAATGGACTTCCTATTTCAATTATGAACCTTGGTATTTTCCGGTCGTGAATCGATCGAGGAAATCCTATTTTTAGTTGGTTGACAATCGTAAAACTTCGAAACTAATCGACAGATTTTGATAAAATTTTTAAGAATTGTGTGGGTTAGTTCCAAAGTGGTCACTGCCGTAGAATCAATAGCAGCTTGTGCGTATACGTAACTATGAATTTCTAATAACTTTCATTGAATGGTATTTGGTTCTTTCAACTAATTCTTTTCGTCCATGTTACAATAAGTGAGGAAGCTGTACTGACCACCCAACTTGTTTTTCTTATCGATTGTGTCCCTGCACTGCCAGGAAAGTAGTACCTACAATTAATTATACTCCACGAAACAAAGAATTCCGTTCATACGTTCTGCATCAGAAGTTCAATAGGAAAATAATTTTCTACAGACTCACTTAACTGATTGGAGTGGTTTCTCATATTGCATTTATACTCTGCCACACCCAGAGAGGCCCCGTTCCAAATTTCAGAATCTAAAGTTCAATAGGAACAAAATTAGCTACAGAGCTCACTCAACTGATTAAAGTGGTTTCTCATGTTGCATTTATACTCTGCAACCCAGAGAGGATCCGTTCCACATTTCAGCACCTTCAGTTGAATAGGAACGAAATAGAATAGAATAGAATAGAATAAAGCTTTATTCGTGGCATAAAACAGGCAAACCTAGTTACGATATGGCACACGTCGGACAATTGTACAATAACAAAGTTTTAACAATAATAATAAAAATGGAAAAAAGATAAAAGTTAAAAAAAAATAAATAAATAATATATTGGGCTACAAACATTTGAGCCATTGGTCCAACAAGGTAGAGCAGCATAATGATTTGAACTCGCCAAAAGAGCTGTGAAATATATCGATTTTCGGGTTTAAACTCTCAACTAAATTGTATGACAAAACGGATCTATGACTCAACATTGCTGAATGAGCCGCAGTACGCCCAAATGGAACATGGAAAAGGCTGCTCTGTCTAGAATGAAAAGATGGTACCCTAATAGAAAAATTGGCTAACAGTTCAGGGCAATTTATAGCACCGGAGAAGACTTTGTATGAGAAAGATAAATCTAGCATTGACGGCGCACAGACAGAGGAAGTACATCGAATCTCTTACATAGGTCTGAATAATTGGCTCTTAGGTTATATACATGAGATAAGCGGTAATCGAGGTATTTCAGGAAACGTTTTTGAATAGATTCAAGCGAATTGATGTACTTGGAGTGGGATGGTGACCAGATCTCCGACCCAAACTCCAAATGCGGCCGAACGAGGGTGAGAAACAGAAGCTTCATGATGTCAACACTCTTGAGCTGCCGACAATTCCTGATCACCATGCCAAGCATTCTGGTAGCTTTGGACGCAATAATAAGCAAAACAGCAAGCGCATGTGCGCGTGAGTACGTTAGAGAGGTGAATCTCAAGAGTGAGTACTCAATCAAATGAATTAGTAAATTTTTTTCAATGTACTATGATTTTATTAACCAATCAAATATAAATCCAAACAACACATAATAATGGCTTGGCGGTGCACTGTCTTCATTTAAGGCTCTAGGCAGCTCCGCCCTCCATACCCAACCTTCCGAATTTCAGTTTAGATCATTTTTGGTTTCACGCCGGTCTTTCTATGCCTGGGCAGATTACCTAACGCAGCACATCAACAATTTCCTTCAAACTTTGATGAAATGTCCAGGGATAATCTGGATTACAGTACGATTCTCTAGGAGAGTCTCGTGGGAGCACACCGAAAGGCACAACTAGCGCTTCCTTGTGGCATTCTGGGCAACTTACAGTACTAGACATCTGATCACTTATCATTGGTGATAACACTGTGCTTTTGATTTCAGGTTCAGGTGGGTTGGTTAAAAACTGTCCCAATCACACCCAGAGATCTTAGCAAGCACACAGAGACGGACGAATTTCTTATTATCTACTCTCGGAAAACTTACATAGGTGTAGGTACCTAACAAAAGGGACATTACCAAGAAAAATTCCTTATAAGATGAGCTTTTCCAGCCATGCTACATGACTAAAACTAAACTGAGAACTAGAGGAGCGAATTTTCGTTAATTTTCTCTCCTCTATTCGGAACAAATTATCGGCGAATTACATTCGTGTATGTAGGAATTGTACAAGAATCGTCGCGAACACAAAGCTTCCACTTTTTTTCCGCAAAGAGCAAAATACTGATATCATGGAGGCAAAAAGATATCTTCCCTTGACGCTCGACATGAGTGTCAGCGAAGAGAGCTGCAAAAAATGAAACATCAACATGTATGTACACTCAACACTTATTAGGTAGGTACCTACCTACCTTCTACCTACTTCTTCAAACGCTAAACACTAATTCAATCTCTGATGCTTCCTGTACCTAAACCTATTTTGAGATGGTTGCCAACCGCTTAACGAAATTACTTGTATTGGAACCATTTAGATGTATACCTAACTCATGATTTCTCCCAGATTCACTAAAAAGCAACGAGATTCTAGTGTAAGCGGGAAGCCAGCGAATACACACACACACACACATCAGGCACCCGATCAGCTGACTAGTAGCCCGGAATGCCAGAAGGATGCGCTAGTTGTGCCTTTTGGTGTGCTCCCGGGAGACTCTCCTAGATTCTGTAGGCTGCATTCTGTACCGAAAATTGGGCATTGATTGGTCCAGGGAAGAGAGGAGAGGATTGGATCTATGGAACAAACTGTTCTAGACGAAGAAGAGGGACTGCGAGGCTGTAGATTTGTATATTATTTGAAGCACTCTGCTTATATTTGGTTCCCGTGTCAAAAGTATTCCTGCATTTGCGAGTTTACTGCGCCTCTTCCTCTTGGGACAGACGTCGGGACTTCAAGCTACAGGCCGGACCGGTTCACCTTGCCTCGGTGCACTGGTCGTCTCGGGTTGACTGAACTCTCTTAACCATTCTCGCTTTCAACGCCCTTCTCCTGTGAGCGAAGAAAAATTCCAACATGTTGGGATGTGGTGGGGTATTTGGATTCGATTTGACCCGTAAATGCGCGACTATCAAAATATTCAAATTGTGTAGCGATGAGTAGCAACTTGGAATTATCGTTCCGACGCAAAAGTAGAAGTTTTACATACCCTCTCTCTCTCTCTCCTCTCTCTTTCTCCCAAATATATATGGAACCTCTGTCAAATGGAAGATTTGACAAAGTAATACCTAGAATGAGATAATAATGTAAAATATGTGAATGTTTACTAGATTCCCTTATTGTTGAGTAACGAGTGGACTACAGGACGTTTCATTTGTGATTAGGTACCTATTTCGAATATGAACCTTTGTAATCGACCGAAGGTAGAACAATTTTTCAACCTTCCCTAAAAATTTGTTGCTTGACATTTTGAGGTATGTAGATTTAAAAAAATCAAATTCCTTCATCCGCCGTTTTTCTTTCAAACTGCTGGACCAAAATTTACGAAATTTGACTTAAAATCACCGTTTTTTCCGGACCCCGAAGGATGTAAGAAGATACCTAAGATCTTGGATTCACATTCAATCAACCCCCAATTGGTGTAATTTTTAGGATAACAATTTCAAAAACGATGTATTATTCCAAAATTTTTTAATGAAAAGTCTGTTTTTCGTTAGATTTTGGTGGATTTGATTGCAACGAATCGACCAGACCATTTTGAGCACTAGACGACCAACCACTCGTGCCCCAAAAGGACTTGAGTGATGGGGGTAAAATCAATGTAAATTATTTTATAACCAAATTACTATTATTACCTAATGTACATATCAATAGTTAAGAAATGCTGGTAGCAACAAAGAATAATGACTGTCTCCTTAGTTCTGTTTGTTATGTTTTATGCTACAAATAAACATGATTTTATGGTTGTGGATTTGTGCATTTTTGTATTGGACTAGTGACCTAAAGATGATAGGATGATAGACTGATTGATGTATGAAAGATCATTTCAGAAAATGCCATCATTATTAAGAAAACAAATTCGTAAATAACACATGCATGACAGGGTCGTCCCAACGCATGGGTTGTAAATGATTTTGGTGAAAATAGCGAATAGGTCTTGATTTTACTTGATTTACCCCCTCCATTATAAGCTAACTTGAATATGTTACGAGCAGGACAGATTTTACAAATATACATTGAGTGAGCTGTATTTACCCGTGTAACCAAAGTCTAAAACACTTGTTTTGACCTGGTACGTGCAGTCCCATTGGTCAAATGGGTGAAGGTTTGAGCTAAGGTAGGTTTTGGATATGCAGAGAGAAACGTAGCCATGCTGAGATCCTGCGCTATTATACCCCTAACGTCCTCCCTCTTGTCGGGATAGTAGGAGGAGTTCACGAGAACAACACCTGCCACCCCAACAGTCACCTGTAGGCGTATTTTGAAGGTCAGCTCGGCTTCTGCACTTTAATTGTGAAATCTACATACAGGTTGGGTGGCCACGACTTAACATTCGTACGTATTATATTGTTTTTGAGTAGAAATAATCGATAGAAAGGTAGGTATAACATTTTCAATAACCCCCCCCCCTTTCCCAGAACATACAGCCCTCTTGGTTTTAATTTTACTACATTTTTCCACTCCCAAATCGGAATAAACCGGACCATCTTGAGACGTCATCTCTAAAATTACCAAACTTTGAATTGGTGGGATTATACAAAACTTAGCATATAAACACCGCTTCTATAAATTCGCTCCCAAGAGATCTTTGAATTCCAGGATGCTTCTCATAGCACGTTAATTCTTCTTGGAAACTGCAGAAAAGGGGGAAACTTCGGGTGGGAAGGACCGTAAGCCGCTGCCCGACAGGCGAGTTGCCGCTCACCCTCCAGTCTTTTCATTATTATAATTTGCTCGGTCTCACCCTTCTCATTTCAGTTATAGGCTTCTCTTTCGAGTCATCTTTAAATTTATATGGCTTCCTTTTGCAATAGGGGCACCCGTTTGATTTATATCCTCTGATGAAACTTCATGGAACCAACAGCTGCACTTCCGCTTTCGCTGTGACGCATCCCGTATTCGGCATAAACGCAGGGAGAATTATAATGGAGAGAGAGATAAATGTTGGAGTGGAATCCAAGCCCTTGCATTAAAAGGGTTCCTTATGTAGTAGTACGAGTATATTATTTTAGAATTTAAGTTTTAACTGTCGGCGTTGCGAATATGGTATTGGTACGTTGGTGAGGTCATGAATTTATTCTGGGAGAGGTAGAATTTGCAATAATACAGATAATAGTTTTCTGTAAGTATGATTTTTATGAATAATGATACCTAGTAGATGATATTAAACTCAATTTCTTGATAAGAAATTCCTTCAATTGCCGTAGTATACACTAGGAGTTTTTCTTTTTCTCGACCCTTAGAGCTTCTGATTCTTCAACATTTCAACCCTTAAATTTTACCCTTTATTTTCATTTGTGATAGGAAGAATCTGATTTCCAGTAGAGTAGCCCTCAGGCTCTGATGAATGAAATATATTTTTTCGAAAGGTTGGTGGGAGAGGCATTTTTCCACCATTTGACCCTCCTCCCGATATTAGAGTTATTAGTGAACAGCATGTTGATAATCACAATAATTATAGCATCAAAATTATGGTATCTTACTTAGAAAGTACCTATAACATAATTTAATAAAGCCAAGCAACCAAACCTTTAAGCAAGCAATTATAACCAATCAGTGACCTAATTTTGCCGATCGCTATCATATATCCGACACCTTATGTGGCAGCAAGCCGCTTCCTCCATGTCGTGCCATCTCGTCCAAGTGTCATCGCGTCCAGATTCCACGAACGTAGGGGAGGGGTTTAATGGCGAGCATTCAGACCACCGAACTATACACATCATTCTGTCCTATATGTCCAAATAATCTGTATTCTTACTAAGGGATTGTCTACTTGATGTTAAGAGTTTTTGAGATGTGAGCTTGCGAGTATCCAGACCACCAAACTATACACATCATTCCGATCTATATTTCCGAGTAATATATATATTACCAGCGGATTAGTGTGTTTAATCACCTGTTAAACTAAGCTAGACGACATGGCACTTTTTTCTAGAAAATTTGATGTTGGACGAGATAGCACTGGGATGACATGGCACTACATCGGGAGTGCCTTAGGATTCCCACATGTGCCAATTGCTTGTTCTTTCATCAATAGCACTACTGGATATCTTGGGAACGTAAAATGTCTTTTGTTTGCGGTTAATAAAGATTTACTAGGTAATTGAAACCACACATTATTATGGAGAACGTAGAAAAAACCCCGAATTTGTTCATTATTTAGCATCATACTACCTAACCATTTAAAGTTGAATCCATCCAAGTGCAGTGCGATGTCGTTCTATCAAGTGACTTGACCCCCACATACTTATACTGTCCAAAAGCTTTTCTCCAAGACAACTGGATCGCTTGGGGTTTCTCATTAATTGGTCCCTTTTCCACCTCCTCCAACAGAAATACAATATCAAAAACTTCATTTGATTTCCAATGACGATAATAATGGATATTGGAGTAGACGAAATAAAAGGAAAAAGCTTATTTACAACTTTACTCACCTGTGACGTAAAGATTATTGTCCTCGTCGGCAAGAGCTCCTTTTGCACGCTTTTCACAGATTTTCTCAGTATTTTCAGTTTGACCATCTCGATATTGTTATGTATAGGAATTGAATTTCACAAGCCAATTTTATCTTTCGTTTTTAGTGTGGACCGATAGGGCGTCACTTTTTTTTAGATTCGAGAATATCAAAAGTGTTATGTATGAGGTAAGTATAGGGAGTTGGCCAGTTCTCTATGCTTTTCTTTGATTCCATCTATAAATATAAATAATCGCACAATCTTATCAATCTAAATCAACACTAGAAGCACAAACCGAATATGCATTCTCGGGACCAAGCGAATGATAAGTGGGGGGAAATACCCACTCGACCTTCCCGCTCGCTAGATAAGGCATCTCTTCTCGATGTCACCGGAACACAGGAAGTTCAACCTGGGATCTTGGATCAATGGTAGTTCAACTGTAGTTTTCAATGATCCGAGTTCAACTGAAAACTCGTTCCTAGGAACTCAGTTCAACTTGGAGAAACCGAAATGAATCCAAACTGAGATTAATTCATAGTTTACAATGAACTTAGATCCTGATAAACCGAGTTCACTTTTTTTTTTTTTTTTTTTTCTCTAATGACGCAGCCCTTAATCGGTAATATCTCCAATAATTCGCTATGGAAATTAAAATATGAGGATACCGTTGGAAAGAGCATTAAATTTCCTATCGAAGAGAAGCCTGACTTCTTTTAGAATCAAGGTTCGGGATATCAATAAGCCCTCTGAAAAGCAAATTTTACCAAATTTGGGAAACCTCGAGTTTTTTCAATCGGAAATTGAACTGTAGGAATCAATAATATTTTTTCAAGATGCAAGAACGATAAAAACTGAGCCGAGATATCACCTATTCAAAAGTGTTGTCAATTTTACTTTTACTGTGCTTATCAGGGGAGAAAACTAAGTTTTAATGGTGAAAAACACTGTTTTTTTCTTCTTTTTTTTTTTTTTTTTTCAATGCAATCAAGGGTTTGTTTTTTGGAAAATTACCTATGAAAATACGAGTTTGGGCACGGTGTGTACGTATTTGATTACGCTGAATCCAATGGTAACACTTGCAGATCTCTCGAACCCTGTTATAACCGAGTTTTCCACTTTAGCTAACTAGTTTCACCCCTAAAAACCCATAAAATCTAGGTATCATACCAAATGAACTCGAATTCGTGAGTTAAAGTGTTAAACTTAGAGTAGAACGTGGTTGGGGTGATTTGCAAATAATGCCTACCATTCGATTCAGCGTAATAAAAATACATAGAAACCGACCCTAACTTGTATTTTCATGGAAGGTAATTTTTTCAAGAAAACCCTCAATTTTAACGAAAAAATAGGTAATTTTTTTTTTTTTTAGTTGAAACATAGTTTTCTCCCTAATTAGAGAAGTAAAAGTAAAATTGACTACAACGTTGAAAACGTGAAATCTTGGCGCAGTTTTACTGTTCTTGTATCTTGAAAAAATATTGGTTCTCATAGTTCAATTGCCGATTGAAAAAACAAGTGGTTTCC
The DNA here is from genome assembly GCA_030762985.1 of Adelphocoris suturalis. Taxonomy (NCBI): domain Eukaryota; kingdom Metazoa; phylum Arthropoda; class Insecta; order Hemiptera; family Miridae; genus Adelphocoris; species Adelphocoris suturalis. The sequence continues at coordinate 15,798,819 of CM061044.1, forward strand.
GAAATTAGGTAAAATTTGCTTTTCAGAGGGCTTATTCATGTCCAAAACTTTAATTCTAAAAGGAGTCAGGCATCTATCTATCCGATAGGAAATTTAATGCTCTTTCCATCGGTACCCTCTAATTTGAATTTACTCGAAAAATTAAGGGTGTTATGACCAATTTAGGGACTTAAGGTAAAAATCACGTGAAAAAATTAAAATAACTCGTTTTTAAGCGGGTTACGAAAATCGTTATAGGACAAAAGTAGTTGCAAATCAGTTATAGAATCGATGCCTGCAGTTTGGCGGACCAGTTTTGAGTACACCATGTATATTGTACGTAGAAAAGCATACTGGAACTTTATAGGTAGGTAGGGTAGCGTAAAACAGCAGGTTTCTGTATGACCAGACAAACCACGGGTAACTGCATAAACTGTGGGTCACAGAATAAACCATAGGAAACGGGACTAACAGGGATAATAGAGCCAACTTGAGGCCAGTTTCACCAAGTTTTCAGCCCTGACTCCAGGACTATTTAGCACATTCAGCTGATTTCATTATTTCAATCGTCTCTTTCATGTCCCAGAGAGGCTCCCCATCTAACGACCCACAAACCAAACAAGATAGGTATTTATTATGATAGACAGTTGGTTGGCAGGGTCACTTTCTTAGTTACCTAACACTTAATCCTTTTACGCAAAAATTTAGAAACCTACCTGGCCATCCTAAGGACATGAAGTTTGACAAAATTTCATTAACCAACCCTCTCAGTAAAAGATAGACTTGCTGAACGATTAAATCACAAAATCTAATCTAAATCTAATTTGGAAATAGGTACGATCAATTAACTGATTCAGGGTTATACAATATTTTATATAGATACATCCGAGTTATCTAATTTTTCAATCATACCTTCTCTCTATTCCTAGTTCGCCTATTTTCTGTGCAATATGGAACAAGAGAGTGAGTGAACTTCTGCGCACATTAAAATATTAGCATGTATCAAAAATTTTCAACTCCATATCAGGTGTTGACTTATATTTTCAATTAAAGCAGCGATACATTTAATTCTATATTTGAGTGTTCCCTGTTCTCCCAAGTATTTTGTTATGGGGTAAAAGTACCTACCCGTTTTATAAAGACATTTGAAGAATATTATAACAAAGTCATTATTGAAATTATAGTTTATTTATTTATAAAATTTACCTACACTTAGTTTTGTGAATAGGTTAATAGTATAAAAATGTAACAATGAAAATTAATTTTAATTTGAAAATCATTTCATTTCATGCTTATGGGAACCCCTATTAACCCTATATCATTCGAAAATATCGGAGGCGAGGGGGGGTTGTAGGGATGTTGTGGTGCTGCGGTGGAATCGAGGGGTATGGTGGGAATTTCCTATTAAGGCATCTGGCAACACTGCTGGAGTCGAAAACTAGTTCCTAGGAACTCGGTTTATCTTGGTGAAACCAAAGTGAATTCAAACTAAGATCATTTCATGGTTTACATTGAACTTGGATCCTGGCAAACGTTTTTCACGTTTTTCACGTTTTTTTTTTTTTTTTCTTTTTATGAAATTGGCGCTTAGCGTTTGAGTTGATGCGGAACCGACAACAGCAGCAGAAACATAACATCAGCTACCACCAGTATTTACATTTTTTAAATGCTCCTGATTGACAGGACAAATTACTGATAAAGGGTCAACGTGTGACGGTTGAACCACTGTAAACAGTGGTGAGAGCTCTGAAGCTAATTTTGTCCCAATTCAACTCAAGATGCTGAACTTTTGAACGGGGTTCCTCTAGATGTGGTACCTATATTATAATGACAAATGGTGAACTACTGTAATCTATTGACTAAGCTCTGTAAGTAATTGGACTAGCGATATAACCACATTGTGCCTCAGCGAAGTGAGGTAGAGTGCAGCTAATAAATCAATAAAATGCGAAATTATGATTATGAAACATGAAACTTTATTTGACTTCTTGCACGAATAAATGGAACACTCCAACCCCGCCATTGGCACGGTGGCGATAACAGAATTCTTCATTTTCATAATAAACTCTTCTTGAAGAATAAGATCTGCTAGAAAGCTCAGCACAAAGGTCCCTTCAAAACGTTGCATCCCACCTCATGCATAATACAGCTCCAACTCCAATCGATCTCTGTACACTGCAGGAGCTCGAAGGACCCCTCACCGCCCTTTCCGTCCCAACATTGCCCTTAGGGCCTTAATTTATTAAAATGCCCTTCTCCTCCCCAAAACCTCCCTGAAGTTATCGCTTTCATAAACAATGAGGCTTTTGCTTTCAAATGATATTCCTGCAACGTTGACTGCCATCCATGAATAGTTGATAAAGTCAAACATTGGATCAAAGAGGCTTTGGATCTCATGGTACGAAAAGAAATACATCGGGTGCGACGCTTCATTCCACGATCCCAACCTGTATTTTATTTACAAGGGTGTTTACTTGTTTAATTTACTGTTGGTGTTTATCTGTCTAAAGCCGCGGCCACGCATGCGTTAGGTAGGTACTCGACGAGCACCGGTTAACCGCTGCGCACCGCGCATGATCTCAGAATACCAATGGTTTGTTTGAACAGAGAGTCCAGAACCAGTCCAGGATAGAACTACGTTCTGAAAAGGGAGGGAATAGAACCGTCAAGGATTGAGTCCTGGCTGAGTCTGTCCGAACGCGCTCGGATGATTCTGATGGGATAACCTGAATTAAAACCTTTCTTATTTTGTATTTCCAAAGTATATCTGAGGAGTAGATACCTAATTCATCAAAAGGGAACATATCCACTTTTCGAAAAAATTTGTTTTTTAACATTTTTATGTCTTTGCTTTGGCATCTAACCGCGAAAAACGTTACTTTTAGGGAGTGACACTGTTTACGGGTGACGAAATTTTCTGATGATTCTCTCTCACAACCAAATAGTTGCTAAGTAACTTATCTGCTATTTTTCATCTTCCCAAAAACCTATGGGAGAAATTAGTTCATATACCTTGTGAACTTCATCAGAGTCCAAGGAAAGAGAAAACGCCTATCAATCCCATTGACGTCTTCTTCCCTTCATGATTTAAAACATCTGATTGTTGGTTACGCGTATTAAGGAATAGGGAGTAAGGAGAGGGAGAATTTGACACCGTGATGTTTTCAGGTAAATTGAGAGCTTTCCAACGAGTGGTGAACGATTTTCGTGGGATTAAAGCTAACGGAGTTACAGATTCATTAGCAACGGAGCGGTTGTACAAGAAAAGGGTGTTACACGATGTTCGTAGATGCGAACCAAAGAGAAGTTAATTACATTAAATACCTATATATTTTGTATTTACCTAGAGCTGAGCTGCCAACTGAAAATTATCAAGGTAAAATAAATCACCTTATGGGTGGGTAAAAAAATTTATAATAAACTCGATTTCGTATTATAATTTTACGATTTATGCAAATCCTGGTTTATTTTAAGATTTATGCAAGTAAAACGCCAAAAAAGTTTCCTATTACCGGTATCTCCACAACTTTAGGTAGTAAACGATGCAAATTCAAGAGAAAATATTGTTGGAAGCGCGAAAGAACAATTACAGATAAGAAAAGATTGTGGAGAAGAAGCAAGAGGGGGACCGGTCACATCGAGTGCGCAAGTGCGGGACCAACAGTCCGAAGAAAAAAATCCAGAACTGTTTGGACTAGTCCTGGACCGTCTCAGCTAACTGTTCGTCCAGAACAAGTTCCGACGCTGTCCGAACGCACAAAAGGGGGCGTGGCTTGAATAGAAAATCATCGAACAGTATGACCGTATGAACGAATTTTCGTAATTTTTCGCATTATATATATTAACCTAGGAACCTGAGTTAAATCTTTTGAAACTTGAGTCGTTCAGAGTTTAAAAAAAAACTACATGTCATAAAGCTACATGTCATAAAAGCTGCATAAAAGCTACATGTCATATTTTGGGCGAAAAACGAGTGAGGATATTTAAACCTTTTTATATTGCCGTGGTAATGGGTGTCGTGATAATTGCATTTCTCCATCAAATAAGGCTTGAATAGCCGGATAATGGAAAAATATATAAAATATAATTATACCCATTAAATTTCATGAGTTGTCCCTTAAAAGGAGGAAGTAGCTACATTAACAGACATTGGGGAAACTTTGTGTTGCTCTTGCGAGACTTAATTTGATGATGTAAATCATAAAATCATGGTGAAATCAAATGTAAAAGTCATGAATACGTTAATTTATTTTATTGAAACGAACACATACCAAATTAAATTATTCAAGGTGGTTTTGGAACATGAGTGACATAGTTTTCCTTCTATAATCCTAAAAAGAGCATTTTTGCCCAAATTTTCATTTCAATATTGATTGCTGCCAGCGTTTCTTAAAATATCACAAAATTTACCATTTTACAAACAAATATTTTACTGATTGGTAGGTAATGGCCACAGAAATCATCACAGGATTATTATTATATTATCATACCTAATTATTATATATTACTTAGTCCCTTCTCGTTGAATTCCGAATTTATGATGATGATTTTTTGTCTTTGATATATATATATATATATACATGACAAAGTCAGAATTGAAGTTGCAGAATTTATCTCTGAAAAACAGGTGAACGGGTTTGGGTGAAATTTGGCACACAGTTAGTTTATAACTTGAATTGTAACATAGGCTAGATTAAAATCACATAACTGAGTGAACTGAATTCTCTCCTGGTCATTCTAGGAAGTTGAAATTCGATTATGAGACTCTCTGGGATATTAGGTAATTCACGAATGAAATGATAGACTCAGTCTTGATTAGCTGAGTAAGCTGTACAGGGTGGAACCGGATAAGTGACGAAAATTTGTTGGTGTTAATAATTTAGGGGGGAAAAAATATGTTTTAATGCTGAAAAATGTGGTTTTTCCCATAAAATCGATGGTTTTCTTAAGAAATGAACCTACGAGTATGAGGTCGGTTTTATCGTATTTTTCCACGCTGAATCGAATGGTAACACTCGCAGATATCTCACCGACTCCGTTAAAACCGAGTTTTACACTTCAATTAACTAGTTTTACACTTGAACTCACAAATATGTAGTTTGTTCGTTACACTTAACTGTATATGTGTTATGGGGTAATACTTGTTATTTAAAGTATAAAACTCGATTATAACGTAGTTGGAGAGATCTACAAGCGTTACCATTCGATCCAGTGTGAAAAACTACGTAGAAACCAACCCCCTACTCACAGGTTTATAGAGGGTAATTTTTCTTAAAAACCAACGATTTCATGGAAAAATCCACATTTTTCAATATTAAACATAATTTTCTCCCCTCAATAACAAAGTAAAAGTAAAATTGATTATACCGTTGCAAAGAGTGTTAGATGATACAGTTTTCATGAGATTTGCCAGTTTTCAAGATTTTTTTTGGAAGAGAAGTAAAGTTTTAACGATTTTCAGACATTTTATTTTTTCAAAATCGTCAATGTTTGAGCTGATGTGAAGGCCTTTGGATGGTAAGTACTCTTTAAGAACCCAAGTACACTATTCTTATGGGAAATTCAGCGCTGATTTCGAAATCGAGGTCAAAAGTTAAAATTGAATGAGGCAAAGTGGATAAATTTGAGTTTAAAAGGAAAAACACGGGTTTTCCTGAAGAAAACTTTTAAAAATCATATCTCGAGTATGGATTGAGATTTTTTTTTTTTTTTTTTTTTTTTTTTTTTACAGAAATTTTATTTTTTCAAAATCGTCAATGTTTGAGCTGATGTGAAGGCCTTTGGATGGTACTCTTTAAGAACCCATGTACACTATTCTTATGGGAAATTCAACGCTGATATCGAAATTGAGGTCAAAAGGTAAAATTGAATGAGGCAAAGTGGATAAATTTGAGTTTAAAAGGAAAAACACGGTTTTTCCTGAAGAAAACTTTTAAAAATCATATCTCGAGTATGGATTGAGATAAAAAATATGCTGTTGGCGGCAATTCACTACATTTTTGATGCAGACTAACACACACAAATTTTCGTCACTTATCTGATTCCACCCTATATTTACAAGTTTTCATCCTAGGAAGTTGAAATTTGACATGGAAATTCTCTGGAACATTAGAATTAGAAGACGAATAGAATGACGGGATCCGTCCTGAGTGGCTGAGTGAGCTATATTCTCAAGTTTTCATCCTAGGAAGTTAAAATTTATATGGAAATTCCCTGGAACATTAGATATTAGAAGACGAATAGAATGACGGGATCCGTCCTGATTAGCTGAGTGAGCTATATTCCCAAGATATTAGAAGACGAATAGAATGACGGGATCCGTCCTGATTAGCTGAGTGAGCTATATTCCCAAGTTTTCATCCTAGGAAGTTGAAATTTGACATGGAAATTCTCTGGAACATTAGAATTAGAAGACGAATAGAATGACGGGATCCGTCCTGAGTGGCTGAATTCTCTTCTGTTCTGAGATGAAATATCTATGGGACATTAGGAGACGAATGCGATGGGCTCCGTCTTGATCAGCTGGGTGAGCTAAACACCTACTCTCCTGTTCACCTTAGGAAGTTGAAATTCGATAAGGAAACTCTGACACATTAGGAAACGAATGAAATGATGGACTCCGTCTTGATCAGCTGAGTAAGCTATATTCTCACGTTTTCATCCTAGGAAGTTAAAATTTGATATGGAAATTCTCTGGAACATTAGAATTAGAAGACGAATGCAATGATGGGCTCCGTCATGATCAGCTGGGTGAGCTAAATTCTCTTCTGTTCGGAGATGAAATATCTGTGGGACATGAGTAGACGAATGCAATGATGGGCTCCGTCATGATCAGCTGGGTGAGCTAAATACCTACTCTCCTGTTCACCATAGGAAGTTGAAATTCTGTAAGGAAACTCTGAGACATTAGGAGAGGAATGGAATGATGGACTCTTTCCTGATCAGCTGAGTGAGCTAAATTCTCTCCTATCCAACCTAGGAAGTTGAAATACGACAGAGAAACTCCCTAGGAGACGAATGGGATGGTGGGCTCTTTTCTGATCACCTGAGTTAGCTTATTTCTATCCTGTTCACCGTAGGAAGTTGAAATTTGATTGGATGACTTTTTGGAACATTTAGATACGATTGAAATGATTCACGATTTGATTTGATTGAATGAGACGATTGATTTGATGAGGGGTCTCTCCTGATCAGCTTTGTGAGCTAAATTCTCTCCTGTTTACCACTAGAAGTTCAAATTAATACGTAGGTGTACTACCTATGACACAAAGAGGTGATTGGCGTGGTGGGCTCAACCCTGATCAGCTTTGTGAGCTAAATTCTCTCCTGTTTACTCTAGGAAGTTGAAATTTAATAGGTATATAACCTGGGACACAAAGAGGCGAACGATATGACGGGCTCCTAATCAACTGAGTGATGAGAATTTTGTTTTTTAATATTTATTTTTATCGAAATTAACTATTGAACTCAACAAATTGTTATTACTCCGACATCAAGTTTAGCTACGGTACGAAGTTCGCCTACTTTACACTAGGTTATTTATCCACCCCGACCGTGGTAACGCCCGGGTAATCTGTTAGTATATACATATTAACAATTTTGTCTAGTCACCTACCTGAGTGATATCTGTTCCTTCTGAGGAACAGCTGTCAAAGTCAGGGATACGGAATCTGGTCCTCTGAAGGAACATAACTACCAACTGGAAGGTACGGGTTCAGGGTGGAAGTTTACTAGGGATCTTCCAGAAATAACAATTTATTCAAAGTTCGACCGGTTTCGACATGTAAGGCATCTTCAGGACATCAGGTAGGTACCTAATAGTTACATGTAGTGTTCACTCAAGTACTCATCTATGTCAGTCATACATCACTATCTACATGTCATGACTAAGTACATGTCTATGTCAGCTTATAATAATGTACTATTGTAGGAGCAATAGCTTGTCATTTAATATTAGCACATGGGCTAGAAAAGAAAATCCACTGAATAAATGATTATTTCTGGAAGACTCCTAGTAAACTTCCACCCTCAACCCGTACAATCCAATTGGATCAGAAGATTACTACCCGCCAGTCCCTACCTAATTTTAGGGCGTCCCCCCTGAAGCTATATGTCTATAGGCAAGACTTTGTTAACAAGAGAGAAGCCTATTGGAATTGATCCAGGAGGGGGGTTGTAATTCCAAGTAGTCATGTTACTTTTGTTTCAACTCTTATTTTAACTCTCATCAGAATTATATAAAAATCAAAATTATATATTTATATATGAAATGTTATAGAATATTACAGGGACGTCCCTGTAATGCATGGATTTCTTATCAATATTTTAAAAATATCACTACAATCACGAAATTGAAATGAAGATATACAAAACCAACCCCTAGCATTGACAGAATAAGAACAATCCGTTTGCTGGATGTTCCTATAATTATACCTAGTCATTGGTTCGCTGGATTGAGTTCTACCTACCTATACTTACATAAAATAAACTCAGAATAAACAAAAATCCTAGTAGCTTTGAGCCTGGCTCCTGACTGGCCTGATACACAGGCGAGTTTGTGTGTTACTTTTCACAAAAATTAAGTATGATGATGATTGTAAATGCTTTATTAAACAATTTCCATTAGTACAATTAATATATTCATAACATTATACGGCTTGAGCTATTAAGCTATAAGTATGCCGGGGTCACGGTCCTTTACCACCAATATTAACAACAACAAATATAATAAATAAGCATACAGTAAATATAATAATATAATATTATATATATACATATATATATATATATATATATATATATATATATATATATATATATATATATATATACATAATAATATAACATATATATATATACATATATACACACAATAATATAATAAACAACAATATAAACAAGCACAAGTAAGTTGATTATCAATAATTATCAGAACATAATATTAATCTAAGTTTGGAGTCAACGGACGAATAAGTATTCATAAATTCTACATAAATTCGATAACAAAACAATGACTTCAACGGACGAATAAATAATTATAAATTCTACGTAAATTCGACAACAAAACAAACAGTTAAAAATTAAATTCGTCGACCAATTCTCTTCTGTACCTCATGGCGTTTTTTACATACCAACCTAACTTCACCCAATTCTTTCCATTTAGGTACTCTATAGCCATTTCTACTGTCAGAAACCTTGAACCTAAGTATGTTTTCCTGTAATTGCTTAAGATAGGGCATCTAGCCAAAAAGTGGATTACGCTTTCATCTTCACCAACATTACATAGTGCACACGTATAATTCTTATTTTCTATCCACTTTTTGCTATTAAGGTCTAACATTTCGCATCTAGTCCTACATATTATTCTGACTAAGCCATGGCTAAGATTCTCCTGTTCCATATAGGTAGGAGAACTTAAATCCTTATAAAGTAGGTGAAAACGCGCATTTATGGCATCACTCTTACATTTCGCAACGAATGCATTCTTTAATTTCAATCTCAATCTCCCCCATTGCACTATTATACCCTCCGGATTATCAAAATAAAAGCTTCATCATTCATTTCAGCCAGTCGCTTACATACTTTGTACCTTGATATCTTCAATTTAATCACATCCAGCGCCACAATTTTCGTCTATCTAGCATTAGGAATTTTTACTATGCTTACCAGGTATTTTATAAATAAATCAAAAGTATGCAAGTACAGTTGTTCAACCCCGGACTCTAAATAAATCATATAACCTGGCGTATTCATACGTAACGCCAATAGCTTCTTAATGAAAAAATTTTGTAATTTTTCAACCAAGTCATAACTTTCATACCCCCAGAACTGACTTCCATAGCATAAAACGGTTCTGCTTACTGAGTTGAAAATCTTAAACTTAGCTGACATTGGAATCCGGTTATTTTCAACAAATTTTGACCACACTGTATTTAGGCCCGTCTTTGCTAAACTTAACTTTTTAGCCAGATGCGGTTTCATGTCTAGCCCAGAGGTCAATGAAATCCCCAAGTATTCATAAGAGTTAACTACATCCACATGCTGACCGTTTATTGTCCATTTCTCTTTTTTGGATAATCTACCACCTCTCCTTCGAAACACCATCATTTTCGTCTTACCTAAATTAATAATTAGATGCCATCGATTCATGTATTCTTGAAGGCGATTCAACATGACTTGCATTATGCTAGGATCGTCAGCCATCAAAACCAAATCGTCAGCAAAATGGAGCACATTAATACGCATGCTACCGATTCGCAACCCTCCGCCTATGGCTTCAGACAGATCATTAAGAAACAGTATAAAAAGGAAAGGCGATAATTTATCCCCCTGCCTTACACCTCTAAATGTACTAAATTCCCCTGATAGCCCCTTTTGATTATACACTCTAGCGGTTGTATGTGCATATAAACTTTCCACTGCCCTAACAAACTTGCTCGATGTACCCATCTCATACAATTTATAATATATTTCAGACCTTACCAGAACGTCAAATGCCGACTTCAAATCAATATAACACACATACAGCTTTTTCCCTTTCCCCTCCGTCCAACATTTGACTAAATTCCACAATATAAACAAGTTATCATTTGTCGATCTACCCTTTCGAAAACCTGCCTGTCCCTCGTACAAAATATCTTTATCTTCCACCCAATCAGTCAATCGATCCGTTAGCATTCCTGTGTACAGTTTCACACACGCATCCATAAACGATAGCCCTCGATAACTCGTAGATAAACCAGGGTCCCCTTTTTTAAACAATGGATAAATAATTGATCCTCCAAAATCCTCAGGTACTTTTCCGCTTTCAAAAAAAGCATTGAAAAGATCCAATACTATTGCCAGCAGAAACTCCGAACCATATTTGTAAAATTCATAAGGTATTCCGTCCGGCCCCGGTGCTTTCCCCTCCTTCACCGTCCCTAAAACCCTTTTCAAGTCGACCATAGAAAATGGTCTATCCAGTTCATTTTCTACCCATGGTCCCACGTAAATAGTACATTCAATATCCGGATTTCTTGCGTATAAATTTTGAAAATGTTCCACCCATGTATCACTGTCCACTTTATTGACTTGCCCTGTCTTTATTCTGAATACAAATCGTTTCACCAAGAGCCACCACTGCTTTGAATCTTTTACTTTTCCAAATTGCTCATATGCATCCTTCAAATATAAATTACTTTTTTCCTCACACATTTTCTGATACCTGGATCGTGCGCGAAGGTATTCCAGTTTTACCAAGTCCGAGGATGCAATCCTAGACAAATTAAGCAGTCGAAACATTTTGTCCCTCAAGTTCCTACATTTATAATCAAACCAAGGTTTGTCCACCTTATCTCCCTGATTATTTTCTCTATGAGGAATACTACTCCTAATCGCCAATGCAACCCTACCAAAGTTATATGACTCATACTGCCTCAATTTCTCATCCACACACTTCTGATAATGTTTTTCATCCATATTCCCCCAACGTAACCTCACCCATCCCTCACCACCACCATCCCCCCACCCCTCTATTTCTTGGGTATTTTGAAGCTCCAATTCAATTGGCATATGATCAGAGTAACACTGACTACCCACAGAAAATGAGCCTACCATCCCAGTCACCGGCAGTGATACCGCGCATAAATCTATTACAGAACTCCCATTTATTCCGAGGTAAGTATAATGTCCCTCCCCATCCCGCTGCGATCTGCCATTCAAAATCAAAAGACCATGATCTTCCATTAATTCCAATAACCTCCTACCCCGCGAATCTACAGTTTTGTCCTTTGATGACCTTTCATATTCAATATATTCATTTCCCAATTCAATTTCTGCACTAAGGGCTTGTAGCTCTCCGACCCTAGCATTTAAATCTCCCATTAGTATTATATAATCCGTCTGTAAATTGCTCATCAATGAGTTCATGCATTCAAAATCTTCATCCCACCTGTTGCAGTTGATATAAAAGGGAACCAACGCAATTCTTTCCCCATTTGCGGATATACGAAATAAATCATAACCATTAATGTGTACATAGCTGACACCCCATTTTTCAATATCCCGTTTGTACCCCAACAATAAACCCCCACATGCTCTACCAAAAACTGATCTTCGTGTTGCGGAAATCCACTTTAAATTAAACTCATTGAAATAATGCTTATACTTAATTATATTACTTTCTTCCACAAATGTTTCTATCAAACAAAATACATCGAATTGCAATAAATATTTTCGAAAACCGGGATCTGATATAGAGCTATTCAGCCCACATATATTATAAGACACAATTTTCAGTTTTGGATGATATTTTACCATCGGCTGACTAACTTTGCTGCTTTTTGATTTTTCATTGTGCTGTCCATCTCGTAGTCAAGAGCCCAACCCTCCTCGAGGAGTGTTTTTGTTCGATTCCATTTCAGTCGGAGATGGGAGTAGGGCGTTAAGAGTATTTGCTAGCGCAAAATTTCTTCCAGTTAGTTGTTTTCCGGCTTGATCCCAATAAAAAACGCTCGTTATTCACCCATAAGACATCTCTGCTTACCGACATCTTAAAGTCTTTATTCTTATTCGCAATAGATTTTTTCGCCCTAAACAATTCAGCGCGAGTTTTCCGAGTAGCGTCCGAGTAATCCTGCTGAATAGAATAATCCGTTCCTTTCAAACGCACCGACCTTTTAAGTATGGTGGACACATCTCTTGGATCAGCAAATTCCGCCAATATCAAGTTGAATTCTACACCCTTAACAAGATATGTAGCATAAACAACGCTAATATTCACTTCGCTGAGCTGCAGTACTTCCCTACAAAATGCGAAAACTGCTTGTTTTGCGTCCACGTCTGTGTGTCTGGTAATATTCCTGAAAATTAAATTGGACTTCCTGGATCTATCCTCTAAACGAGTAATATGTGCTTCCAGTGCTTCATTCTTTGCAGTGAGCTGAGTTAATTTATTTTCCAATTCCTCATTTTTCGTTGTAAGCTGCTCAACTTTTCTTGATATTTCCTCCACGTCAGTTTTAGTTGCCAAATTTTTTCCATCGATTAATTTTCCGAACTCCTCCAGTAAATCCTTCAAACTCATCTTCCCCACTTCATCGGCCATCACTGCTTGCATTCTCTTGGAAGCCCGTGGTGATTCCCCCGGTGACCGAATTCTTTTGTTACCGGCTGCTAAATCTTGGTTCTCTACGGTCGATCCGTTGGGCATCGACTCGAGTATTTGATAACTATGACAATAATATTAATTCTCGGACTCGGCCTGAACGCGTATTACCGTAAAGTGGGGACACTTACGAGAGGCGTGACCTATGAGTATGTGGAAGGGGACGGGCGCACGATGGACGAGCGGGTGCAGAGGGGATTTCCCTTATCAGCACGTTCCTCAAGCTACCAGCCTCTCGACCGTATATCTAATGCTTTGATACAAACCTCGATGGTGAAACAATGTGCCTGTTTTATCTCACAAAACAACCTTTTTGACAGTTTTAATGCGTATAATAACTGTGGTCACTTGGGTTAACTATAGCACTCCTCCAAACCCGTTCGAATTCACTTTACTCACGTAAAACACTACTATTTTCACGGAACAACAACACCTACGATCCTCGCTCGTTGCCGGTCGAACCGTGACCCACAAAAATTAAGTTCGATCGGTCTACGAGTACCTAGCTAAAGCTGGATATAGATTGTATGCAAATCCACAAATAAATTCAAGGAAGATGATGATCCTTGGGGTTGGGACCTAGGTAAAAGCAAAAAAAGGGTTGTAAAATAAATTTGTGAACAACTCTACAATCATTCAACAGATAAGAACTCTGAAATGAATCTCATTGCAGCGCAGTCTGACAAGCAGACAGTGAACGTTTACTTTCTCAACGCGACCGCAAGAAGCGCTAGATGCGGCTTATTTATAGGAGAGGATCAGGACAGCACGATGCCATGCAATGGTACCAAGCGAATAACTCTGATATTCCTGCTACAGGTTATTCCTTCTCTTGTTCTTGCTCCATTTAATAGCAGCTCTTTTACGTTGCCATGTGGGAGTAGGTGAACTTCGGAATTGTTCCCTCATATACATACATTGGTTGAACATAAAAATCAATGTAAAACATGTCGGCTCGCGCTGAATTTTGCTTAATTTTCAAGCAAAAAAATCCAGAGTAAACCCATGATACATGTCCAAACGGCAGATCTCATAAGTAAACCTTAATGTTTAAATTTTAATTTGGCAATCACGTCAGGACCTTACCCTATTCATATCATTCATCTGTCATATATATATACCTATTCATTGGATTTTGGGAAATGAACATAATATGAACGATGAGTTTAACAATACTGCTGTGTGATGTCACAATGATGTAATTGTAAGTGATATCATCGATGCTCCTTAATAGGTACCTATAGGACTTCTCAACATCGGTGGACTAAACATCGAACACTAGGTTAGTAGGTATGCCAATTTTCAAATTCCTAGAGTGAATTTATCTGATTTAGCTGCTCAGGAAAGAGCCCCATTATTTCAATCGACTGTTAATGTCCGAGTGAGTCTCACTATCAAATTTCAACTTCCTACGATGAACAGAACGGAATTTAACTGTCCCATAGAGGCTAACGACCCACCATAGAGGCTAACGACCCACCATAGAGGCTAACGACCCACAAACCAAGGGTAGGTACTGTGGTGAGGACCCTCGCACCACAGGTACTTAGTTGTTTTGACAGATGGTTGGCAAGGCCACCTCATAGATAGTACATATCCTAAAATGCATCTTTTTACGCAAAAATGTAGATACCGGACCATCCTACAGACATGAAACTTGTCAAAATATCATAAACCAATCCTTTTAATCATATGAGGGACTGAAAAATCCGAAACGTTCCAAGTCGATTTTCCCCGATGTTCTTCGGATATTTTGCTATTAAAATTCTAGGCGTGTTGAATCTAAATCCGATGAGTCTGTCATCGATTTTGCCTTATTTCAATGAGACTTGCAAAATGCGCTCGGGACTGGCAAATTTGTAGCCCCCGTACCTACCGATAGATTAGCTGAACAAATAAATTAGAATTTCGTTTAATAATATGTTTCAAAGTCCGAAAAAACACTACTCTAGTTGATTTGAACACTAGACTTTCTGCTTAGGCGTCCAGTGTTCTACGTAGGTTCATTTTTTGCCACTAACCTGAAATAATGATCGCTCAACAACACTACTCGTTGAGAAGCAAGGTACTGCACAGCATCTTTTGCCACCGTCGACGTAACAACGATGTTGTGTGTAGTATTTAACAATAATATTGGACAAAAGCAATAATTATTATTGGATCCATAATATCGGAACTCTCAACGTCGATGACTAACTAAGCGAAAATCGAAGCAAAACTATTGCTACTGTGAAATGTGAATCTACAGTTCCTCACATACACTGAGCGGTGACAAGAAACTGTCAAGCCGTTCCACGAATAGAACGGATACGCTAGCGCTTTTAGCGGATTTATTACAAAACAGCTCAGCATCGTGCTCTCCTGATCCTCTCCTCTTGTTTATCCGCAGCCCACGTTTCTTATCAACCTTATCACAACGGTTTATTGTAATCGGGCTCATCCAATTTTCCTGTCATTCAAGGATTCAAGCCACAAGCATTTCAACATTCAACGCGACGCCCTGGCCGGTAAATAGACGAACGAAGCAGCGAAAACTTGAACGACGATGTCGTCCTTCCACAACCTTCCGACGCTCAACCTATTGATCCGGTTTAGCTGTCTGATGGGATTCGTGTTGTCGCTGTACACTTACATCGTTGAGCTCAACATTCACCACAATCACGATTACGTCGCTATGTGCGATCTCAGCGAGCACATGAGCTGCTCCAAGGCCTTTACGTCTCAGTAAGTACCCAACTATTTACCTTGACAAAAACAGTTGTTAATTCCAATATCTAATATTGAACGTTACTGCGTTTAAAACTATGTGTTTTAGTGCTGTGAGATAGCTATTTTGATTTGCATGATGAAACTTGAGAGAAGCGACTCACGAGGGTGAGTCCAGATTCAACTTGAATGGTTGCTAGGTAGGTATATAAAGTGATTCTGAGTAAAACCTAGAGAAATATATTCTTTCTTTTAACGATCTTGAAGGTGAATGGAAGGACCGGTAGGAAAATGCACCTGTACGAAGTAGGAATTTTAAGCAAAAAATTTCAGGTTTTTTGCGGGTAAAGATGCTATTTTACAAACTATTTTACTTTCATTGCTTGTCCCAACTTTCATCCCATACTTTCTCGACTCGTCCTTTAGGTAATTAGGTTTCGATTTCCATATATTGGACGATTATAATCTATTAAATTAAAAAACGTTCCAGTCATGCAGCATGATCGTATGAGCGACTTTTCGTAAATTATCGTACTATATTATGTTACATTGTTTTGGGAATTGAGAGCTTTGAGAGAAAATAAATTGTCAACTAGGTAGGTACTAATTTTATGAGAAAAAAACTCGTTCTAAATAAAATCTGAGCTATTCAAAAAGAGATTTTCTAACTTTTGTAGTTTTTAACGATTTCTTAGCACATTTCAATGAAATTTAAGTACATTTTTACGAATAATTTTGTTCATCAATTCCGTTATAACAGAGTTTTGCACTTTAACTAGCTAGGTTTTTCCTTTAAAGACTGCCAAGATCACTGAAGCGAATGTTGAAATTTCTCCCTTAATAGGAGAAACACTATGTCTTTCCATGATAGGTCTCTAATATTTCCAATTACCAACGGAGGAAATCAGAGGTCTATTCATCGTCTAGTACCTACTAGTTACAAGTACCTACTACTCAGTTCTACCTACCATGTAATCCCTTCTTTTTTTCAACTCTTTCTTTCAACTTCGATTCTCTTCTTGAGATCTTGAGACAAAATTTCAGATCGATTTTTAATTCACTTCCCGATATCCAAACGATCTGAAATTTTGCACACGAGTTCATGCTGGCGTACATTTTAATCTATCAAATTTTCGCGAAGAAAAAGTTAGTTATACTATAAATTTTCGAAAATTTGAAATTTAATATGGGACACCTTACAAGTGTTGTGTATTGTAGGGAGGAGGAGGAGGATGAGGGAGGAGAAGGATACTATTGAACGTCTGCATAAAATTACAACGAATCCAGGGTCAATAAAATATTAAATGATTTTCCTTGTCAATAATTTAAGTTATTATCAATTTGATTTTGAAACAATGTGATTTTGTTTCAATTTACTGTGCCAAGAAACTACCAAATATTGAAACAACAATAAAATTAACCGAGAACATGAGAAAAAGAAAGAGTTACATTAAAAACTTGTTTTTATGGGTTCCTTTTTTTTTCCAGTAAGGCCCAGTTTTTCCATAGACGCCTCTCGGTGCCGATCAAAAATCACTCATGTATCCTGATTCTGGGTATTATTTATGAATGTTTTGCGTTCCATAAGTCCTTCTAAGGAACATACATGACTTTTATAAGTGAGATCACCTGTGAATCTCATGGCACAGAGAGAAAATATTTTCATTTATTTGCCGTGAGAGTCGCCGGTGATCACACTGATACTGTAGATACTTATTTCTATTAGGTTTCATTACAGAACTTCTGGTATTATTATCTGCAATAATATGATCTCGTATGAATTGAATTCTTCTGAATTTCGCACGAATTCGAACGAGGTAAATGAGCTGATTTCTGAATTCGTAAGTCTTTCTTTGGTTGTTCTCTACTACTGTGAGAACGTTCCTTTTGCTCCCCCCCCCCCCAAGTCACTTCTATAATACAACCGGGCTTGTCCATTTTTGCAGAAAAAATGAGTCAGAAAAAGAATCATGTACCCAAAAGGAATTATGTTAGAAAACGATTCCCTAGTAAAAACACAAAGTGGAAACCGCGATGATATTATTTAATACTTTATTTAATAACTTAATAAATAACTGATTAATGTAATGGTTACAGTTGTCTCAAATGGTGGCCACGTCACCAATTGCTTGCTTAGGTGTCTAATAACAAATGCTGAAATATTTAGAACCCAATTTTCAAAATTAAACAATGAATTTGAAGGCTAGGTAAAACATAACGTGAGATCACCGGCGACTATCATGGCACCCTGGTGACAGTCAGCTGAGAGCACCGGTGATCCTTATGGCACTCTAAAGATTAAATGATAAAATGTCTTTAGCAACCCTCTAAATTCGAAGTTTACGTTTTAAATATCATGAACAGAATCATAAAGGTTCATTATTGAAAACAATAGACCATTAATGCACGATGATTGGATAATATTAATCTCAATATCATTACTTACTTTGAAATAGATTTAAGACAAATAGGCTGGGCTCCAATCGTAAAATTCGCTTTAAGGACGTCCCTCTGAAGCTAGGTAATATTAGCAAGACTGCATATTATAGGAGGGACGTCCTATTGAAATTGGTGACCGTGACGTGACGGTCGGAAAATGGAAAGGTCCTGTTATCATATTAAATGATAATAACGCTTCCTGAACACTTTTTTGGACTAAAAAAAAGTTACACAATTTTTTCAAATACCCCGAGTTAAAAGACGTTTCCATGTCAAAAAATTTGTCATGGTCTAATGATCTGAATTTGTTCAAAATTGGAGGGTACTTAACTGAGGAGTGACTATAGCTTCTCGCAGAACTTAACTTGGATTGGTTTTAGCGAAACACATTAAGATATGTACTAGTTTATAACGAAGATTTATGATTTACATTTTACTTTTCACTCTCACTCAAGTACTTTCTATGCTGTGTAGGAAAGAGGAACTGGCAATATTAGGCAATATTGTATCACATACGTACAATATTAGGTGTACATACGAATATAAAAGTAGGTAGGAACCTAATCAAAGACAATATGAGGTATGTAGGGAACATATTTCCAATCACGTGCACGATTTTTAGAAAGAGTTTGAAATATCGAAAAGGGATATACCAGCGTTCAATGCGTTCGTAAGAGGTATCCAAGAATAAAATAATAAACATTTGTGTAACAGTTAGCAGTTCTTTCTTTTCTATAGCCCCGCATACTTGTGGATAGCACGCTCAGATATGTATTGTGCCAACGTTGAAAATATGAATATGCAAATTTCACTTTAGTTATACCCTTCGGAACGGCCTTCGACATGGAAAGGCCATCTAAAAAACCATGTGAAATATGCAAATCCAAGGCTCTTCTCATCACTGCCGATCGGTTATGCGGGTTTTGTATAATCACCGACAGCGCATCCGCCCATTTTTCGGCATAGTAGAGGATTTTCGAAACGTTCGGAAAAATTAATCCTGTCGTTTGAATTGTGGATCTTTATAAGCTTTTCAAAGAAGAATCACAATGAAATGTTCCATGTGTGTTGTGTATGTGAAAGTAATTTTTAAATTTAAACAATTCAGATTTTTCGTAAATGTATTTGGTTCAGTAGCTAGGTAGGTAGGTACTCTAGTATGGCATATCATTGTGGGAAGGTACGTAACCAACCCATCTTTAAACGTAATCTTACATCAACTCTACGATCATATTGCGTAAGTGAGGACTATTCTAAGTAGCTTTGCTATGGATTTATAGCAGATATTTACGCCACAGCAGTGTATTGGTATTCGTAGAATCTAAGTAAAGAATAGGGAGGAGTTTTTGCAGTTTTCCATCTTTGTCGTTCAGCTAAGTCGTTGTACGAAAAGAGGTTTTTCTAGCGCAAGCAAACCAGAAGCTAACCACTGAGTCGTACTGTACGAATAGGGAATCGTTGTACGATTGAATGAAACGATTCAAAAGTCACACTAACGTGACTACACTACTCCAAATCTTCATAATTAAGCCCGAGTCATAGATTACCTAACTTGTAATGAATTCTTTCATAATGGACGAAGTATCAAATTAGCAACAACTTTATCTGTGGTTTAATTGTTTCACTTGAAATAGATGTAGTAGAAGAAGGTAGCCATTTCTATCTGTGTTTATTTTCTCTCTAATGTGGCACAATCCCATCCTTTTTCATCAAAATCGATCTATCAGTATCGGAGCTTCGTCTATAACAACCAATTTCAGGTTTTGCAGGTGCAATGGTTACCTATTTTAACAAAATTAGTAGGATAACATCCTGAGACTCGTACCCGAATACTCTTGAACGAAATCGGACTGATGGTAGATCGTGAAGTTCTAAAATCCATTATTAGGTTTCAGCATAATTTAATTTATGATGAATCCTACAAACCAACCACCTTTTTTGAAAATCACGAATATTACAATGCGCATGTCATTCCACCTTGAAATAGGAACTAAAAAAAAAAAAAAGATTATAGCATTGTAGGTTATCGTCATGGAAGGTTACATGCGAAAGTTCTATCTTACATTGGCACTTAACTTCTTCACGAAAAATGACACGTTTTCAACTCAGTATTCAACCTATGAAATTAATATTTGAAATAGTATGAAAAACTTAGTCTACGCTCATCACTATTTAGCCTTAGGCGCAACGTGTGGTTTTAGTTAAATTTATTTTAACATTTTTTCGTCAATTTAGAGGGCAAAGTACATCTGATTTTGGGAGTAGCCATTCATTGGTTCTTGCCGGTGTACGAGCCACAGGCCTCTTTCCCGGTAATACGTTGTTTCCACTATCTTATGTACTTGAAGAAGTATACGATTTATTAAACCAATTTATGTGGTAGGGCCTATAATAATTCATGTCTCATATTTTGTTGAGTAGGCTACCTACAACTGAATAAAAAATTAAAAATATGTCTTAGGCCAATAAAGTCAAGTACCTACCTACCTATTTCTGCTCAACCATGTCAACAGACGTTATTGGTTCGTTATTATCTCGAACGACTACAAATATTTGGAGAAATAAAAAAAAGTTACTTTTTAGTCCAGTAAACATTACTTCCAAACATCACCGTCCCATTCATAAACTGAATGGCTCCCAAACTTTACATAGTAAAAACCACTATTTTCTTGTTTATACACTGGAGAACTCCAACTCATGACATTTTAGTAGGCTAACCTGATCTTTTGCCAATAATTTGTTGTTGCAGAATATCATGGTGCAGCAAGTAATGTGAATAAATATGGGCGGACAATGAATACTCCGCAAGCTTCACAAAGTCCAACAAATATTGCCAAGTGTGCCAAATGCGATCTCCTTAGCCCAAATGCGAAATTTAGGGAATGATAAGAATGAGTTTTGTATTTTACTTTTATTTCATGCATTAAATTTTCTCAGGTGGGGTACCGGTTTTGGGTTTGTTGGAAAGCTCCTAGGCGAGGATTCGGCTTTTAATCAACCTAACAGCGTTCCAGGAATGGTGTTCTACGTGATATTTTTTCTTTTGAGTGAGTTGAAGTTACTTGAAATTTTTAGTATGGATACAGTAGTAATTATAATCATAGAATATATATCACATAAATATATCACATTTTTCAAAATCTATTACATAATTTAACAATGTTTGCCTCACGGACTATCAATCTTTCCATTGATCAACACATTATAGGATCCAAATCTATGGCCGAACAAGCTGCATATCAAAGGACCTCAACATGGATATTTCCCCTAAGGACCTAAATACTATCTTGTGGTCCATCCTGAAGATGAACATGAGGCTAGGCGAAAATTTGATGGTATTGGAGTTGTGGTGGTGACAGGCCAAACATTTTGACAGGCCAACTTTTTTGGATGGCTATATAAAACAAGAAATTGGGAAGAAAGCATACTTGGAGGGAATATGCAAAATATGGGCTGACTGTTGAAGATTTTAGCCATGGCAAATGAAACTAATCCACAATCTGCCTATATCCAACGAAATTCTACATGTCAAATTCAGCCAGTCGTCCTAAAATTTGGGCCAGAATCTCAGCTTTCCAACGGTATAGTCAATTTTACTTTTACTTTGTTAATTGGCGGAAAAAGTATGTTTGTATGTTGAAAAACATGGGTTTTCCTATGAAATCGAGGGTTTTCGTGAAAATAACCCCCTAAGAAAATACGAGTTTGGGACTGATTTCTACGTATTTTTTCACGCTGAATCGAATGATCACACTCGCAGATCTCTCCAACTCCGTTATAACCAATTTTTACACTTTAACTAACTAGTTTTACCCTTAATAATACTTAAAATCGAGCATAACTAATAAACTAAAAACTCGTGAGTTCAATGAAGAAATTTTTTAAAATTTCCGAGTCATTGCAACGAAAATGTCTATGAAAATTCGCTACAACCATGTTTGAGATTTGTGAATTGGAAACTGCCCGCCAACTGAGCAACAGCTCGGTATGCTCCACTAGGGTGGTTCAAAAAAAAAAAAAAGTTCTGGGATTTTTGGTCCCCATTGCGTTTTTGCTTCCTCGGTATGTCAGAATGACTCTCCTAAATTTTTAGCAAAAAATATTAATCCTAACCACTTTACCTGGGTCGATTTTTGCCAGTTATCGACTGCTATCGTAAACCAACCTCTAAATTGGGGCCGACGTGATGATTTGAAGGACGGATTTCATTTTTTTTAGGTCTATTTATGGGTTTTCGCATGCGCTGAACACGATGAACCTATTTATTTTACGCTCCGTCCACTAGTTATCCGGTAAACTGGCGGAGGGCACTGCTTGAAGATAAGTAAAAATCGAAAATTTCACCGAAAATGCTGTCGCCTGGTTAAGAATCGTCGGATAATATGCTTTGGCATGTTCTGAACATGATTCCGTTTTTTACTATACTTTTTTACTTCGTTTATCGGCCATAAACCTCAAATTACTTGTAGGGTAATAGACAAATTCACCCTAATTTCACCAGAAATTATGTCGCGTTGATAATTTAAGGTCCCAAAATACCTTGTGCCGATAAAATTTGGTATTTTCCAGGATACTCGATACAAAGCCGTAGGTAATTTGGCAAGGATCTGAACCGGCATTGTACTTATTCGCCAAATATAGCGGCGAAATGGAGAAAATAGCTAAAAATTTCCCATTTTTCTGTAAAATTCCTTAGTTCCATCGGTTTTCCGGGGTCAAATTCGTAGTTCTGAATTGTCTGAACTGTGATTGGATTGTTAAATAAAAAATGATGCAGTATAATTGAAAATAATATGTAATATAATTTTAGTTTCACAAAACATAACATTTTAACGAGAATAACATAACAAAAATATACAAAAAAAAAAAAAAATTAAACACGATGAAATATTGAAACATAAAAAAAATACCAAATTGTATCGGCACAAGGTACTTTGGGACCTTAAATTATCAACGCGACATAATTTCTGGTGAAATTAGGGTGAATTTGTCTATTACCCTACAAGTAATTTGAGGTTTATGGCCGATAAACGAAGTAAAAAAGTATAGTAAAAAACGGAATCATGATCAGAACATGCCAAAGCATATTATCCGACCATAATAGCATGTTTCTAGTACGATTCTTAACCAGGCGACAGCATTTTCGGTGAAATTTTCGATTTTTACTTATCTTCAAGGAGTGCCCTCCGCCAGTTTACCGGATAACTAGTGGACGGAGCGTAAAATAAATAGGTTCATCGTGTTCAGCGCATGCGAAAACCCATAAATAGACCTAAAAAAATTGAAATCCGTCCTTCAAATCATCACGTCGGCCCCAATTTAGAGGTTGGTTTACGATAGCAGTCGATAACTAGCAAAAATCGACCCAGGATTAATATTTTATGCTAAAAATTTAGGAGAGTCATTCTGACATACCGAGGAAGCAAAAACGCAATGGGGACCAAAAATCCCAGAACTTTTTTTTTTTTTTGAACCACCCTAATGCTCCACGCATACCGATGGTACCCCTGGGGGGTCTTCCCCCACTCATTTTGTGCGCTGCAACGCGAGCAATCGTGTGTTCTCTCGCCATCTTTACCACCACGTGTGTAGCCGTAAATAGTCGATTTTATTCATATTTCTATCACATTTATCCACATATTTATCATCTCATCTGTTGTCAATTCATAAACTCCCAGCATTCGTCAATAAAGTATTTTTCTACATTTCTACATCTCTCTCGTGTGTGTGTGTGTGTGTGTGTGTGTCCCGCTCCCGCATTTTCTAACAAACCATGTTTTTCAACATACAAACATACTTTTCTCCCCAATGAACAAAGTGAAAGTAAAATTGACTACACCGTTGGAAAGCTGAGATTCTGCCGCAAATTTTAGAACTACAGGCTGAACTTGACAAGTAGAATTTTGTTGGACCAACAGAGTGTGAAAAACGTGTTCATTCTGAAGATTTGACAAAATTCACTTTTCAGATTGATTTTTCACCAATTGAACCATCTTCAAAAACTTTTATAGTACATTAGGTAGATGAGAAATTCAACACTATTTCCAACGGTATGATCAAATTTGAATTTTCTCAGGTAATTAAGGGAGTTATGGCGGTTTTAGTAAGTTAAGGTCAAAAACACGAAAAAATCTTAGAAATTGAATAACTCGAAAACAAAGCGATTAAAAAAAATCTCTAAGAGGAAGTTTCAATAGGAAATTAGTTGCAGATTACGTGGTTGAAGTTTGCCGGATATAACGTGAGACACCCAGTATACAGCTGAGTTAACCGCGATCTTAAAGGCTGTTCAATACATTAATTCTTTAGAAATCCCTTCAGGCCGTGCCATAATATTATCAGACCCTTAATCGCCCTGGAAAGATTGAAAAACCATAAACTAAAAGGCAACACAAATCATTTACTGTTTTGGCAGAAATGCGTAAGTCCTGTAAAAATGGTAAAACAGTTACCCTAGTTTGGGTAAAAGCCCACATAGGGATTTTGGAAAACGAAATAGTGGATAGGCTTGCAAAAACTGCTACAATTAGAGGTGTGCAAGGAGTCATCAATTGTCCATTCACAGATCTAAAAAGAATGTATAGTATCGGAGCCAAAAAAATGACAAGAATACCATAATGAATATCCAGCAGGAAATTTCCATAAAATACTATTCCCTAACGTGACATGGCTCTCTACAACCTTAACGAAAGAAGTTGGCAAACATTTTTACAAAACATTCAGCGGATTGAGATGTAACAAAGGAATATGTAATGAATATTTATATATGATTGGTCAACGTAATGTCCCTTTATGCGAAATTTGTAGAGAACCAGAAACTCTACGAGTAAAACGCATAATTATGGAATGTACAGTAGGGTGCCCGCTATTTTGAGAATGGTGGAATTTTGATGACTTCCACCCGAAATTTGGTTTAAAATGTCAAAAAAATTATCCCTGAATTTTTTTCAGAATTTTTTGCATTACAAAAACCTACGCCGCTAGCTCGATTTTGGTTTTTGAATTACGATTTTTTTACCAGTATCAGACTTTTGAATATAACTTTTACAAACTAATTTGTAGAATTGTGAAACTTCGTATACTTACGTTTTTGGGGTCGCTGAACTCGAATATTCAGTCAAAACAAGTCAACAGCAACAACTTTTGACAGTTTGGAATCTCAAAATCGTCAAAATCATGTCTAACAATGACAATTTTTCAAAATTCATTGTAAAATTATGAAAATTTGTATTCTTATGTTTTTTGAGTCGCTGAACTCGAATTTTCTGTCAAAAAATCAAAATTCTAACAGAAATACGTAAAAATACAAATTTTCATAATTTTACAATGAATTTTGAAAAATTGTCATTTTTTGACATGATTTTGACGATTTTGAGATTCCAAACTGTCAAAAGTTGTTGCTGTCGACTTGTTTTGACTGCATATTCGAGTTCAGCGACCCCAAAAACGTAAGTATACGAAGTTTTTCAATTTTACAAAGAAGTTTGTAAAAGTTGTATTCAAAAGTATGATATTAGCAAAAAAAAAAGCGTATTTCAAAAACCAAAATCGAGCTAGCGGCGTAGGTTTTTGTAATGCAAAAAAATCTGAAAAAATTCAGGGATAATTTTTTTGACATTTTAAACCAAATTTCGGGTGGAGGTCATTAAAATTCCACCTTTCTCGAAATGGCGGGCACCCTATGTACAGCATACCAATCTCAAAGAGAACAAATGTTCGAAAAAATAATATCAGAACAAGTTATAAACTTACCTTTCAGTTATGGATAGTATTAACAACATAGAAGTATACTATATTATTTTCAACTATTTACAAATGATTAATTATGGTATATAGTTAATCATATATTCAAGACACACAAATGTTTATTAATAATCAAACTAAACCTTAAGATAATCAGCAGTTTACGCTAATGCAAAAAAAAAAAAAAAAAAATTAACAATTGTTTTGATTTGTCGCAAATTCTAAATATTATTAAGTGCATAGAAACTGACGTATGATTTCTGTAAAGGTTTTCCGGACCGCACACCATTCGCTGTGGCGCTAGTGTTCCAGTCCGTCCTCGCCAACATCATGTCCGTCTACCTGGCCTTCATACTCTACTTCCTTCTCCACGATTTCTGCATCGTCTGCATATCCACGTACGTCACCAACGCTACGCTCTTCTACCTCTCTTACCACAAATATAAAATCCTGAGATACCAAGACTCTATAGATCAGGCGAAAAAGTCGCATTAGACGCAACAATTTTTCCCTTCAACGAAACCTTGAGATTTAAATTAGGTAGGTAATGTATGTTTTACTTCATCGGAAAGTGAACCGCTCAAACTAAACGAGGCATGCCATACATTCACATACATTCAAACACATCACGGATATCAGTGGTGTAGTTTGAGAGAATAGCGACAGATGGTTAAGTGTTGATTTTGGGAATCTTCACATTTTGAGGAAGATAGAAATTTTATAAATTGATCGGTTACAAAGGTTCAGTTCAATGAAGTAAGCAACCAAAACATCCACAAGGAGATGGTACAGGGAAGGGAGTGGGATATTTATCCAATATTTTAGCCTCGCTGTTGAGGTACTTATATTCAGCTGCCAACCCATTTAATAGCACATTCCTACCAAATCGAACAGTTAATAACCCACAAATTACTCATCACTCGCCACTATTGTGGGCTATTATTTATGTACCTAAAAGAAATTTAGTTAATTTTTCAAAGGTAAATTGTAACTTAAAAGTTATTGTGGTTACCAACCATATTTATTACTTACTTGCTTAATTTGATATATGTGATTTTTTTAAGCAAAATAATGGCATTTTGAAATAGATTCTTGCAGTACAATTATAATAATAGGGATCTTTATTATTGTGTTTAAAGCGTTTTTTACAACTTTATAGGAACGTAAAAACTTCCATTCACACTAGTGTTATTTCTAATCTATTTTAGCATGGAACATGCTTTAGCCTTGGACTAACTAGCGAAAAATGTTATGCGGATGTGTCACAAAATCTTAGACGGACTAGCGAAAAACGTTACGCGGATGTTTCACGAAATTTTTGACATTTTATGTCTTTACTTTGGCACATGAACGGAAAAAGCGTTAAAAAAAAAAAGAAAGTACCGAAACTCGTAAACGAGTTCCACGATCTGCTTTACATGGATATGTCATTGATTGGGGATTTCATAACGGTCGTCCTCGAGAGTTGTAAACAAATCCTTTAACTTTGGACTGTAGGCGACGAAATGTAGGATGAAGAATTTATTTTATCATTCTTGGAGGCACAAAAAGCATAGGTACTATAAATTAAAGTTATTTCTCCAATACAGACGCAATGAGTTGTTGTTAACAGTCGACTGTTGTCAGGGGATGAAAATGTTTCCTATGGAGTGGAGTAAATGATGCTATTGCTTTACGTTAAGAATATTGTAACCGGCTTATTAAAATTGTTTATAGTCCAATCAACTTAGTTTAGGAATGTAGCCAGGTACGTAAGGAGGGGGAAATTGGTAGCTTGAGATGTGAACATTTATCACATAAATCAAGCGCTTTCCAACGAGTGGCGAACGATTTTCGTGCGATGAAAACTGCGGAAGTTCCATTCCCCTAGCAACGGCTGGGTTGTACGTGAAAAACACTGAAATTGTGACATCAATTTTGCGTGACGGAAATTTTTGGTTGACCCCCCAGAGCAAAGACATACCTATCCATGTCAAAAGCGTTACTGTTGGTTTTGACATTTATTGACATACATTGACATTGGTCTTTACTGTGGCACATAAACGAAAAACGTGTTAAGAAAAACCGTTACGGTTGGTTTTCTGATGATTTCCGCTTACAACCGAGTCCTTACTAGCGAAATGGTACTTCGTCGTTTTTCATCCCACAAAATTCGTTCACAATTCGTTCGAAAGCTCTCGATTTATCCAACTATATTATGTTAACTACTGCGAAGTGCACGGCCAACAAGCTGAGTTATGAGCATGGTTATATTGCATTTGCCGATTTAATTAAACCTTTTACCAAATGAATCAAACCTTTTGCCAAATGAGTTGAACCTTTTTCCAAAATAATTCACCCTTTTCCCGAAACAATTAAACCTCTTGCGAGAAAGTATGACGTATGTATAGATACGAATTTCGAAAAAGTTTAATCGATTAGGAACTACAGAAAAACTTGAAACGAGGTGTGCAATCTATGGGTCAATGAATAATGCACCACATTTTTACCCCCCCCCCCCCCACAATTTTTTGGCTAACATTTCAAGGTACGTAGATTCCAAAAATCTAATTAAGAAAATGTATACATATATACATATGTACATATATTCTTATATGTACATATATAAATATAACCCGTCCATCCACTTTAATTTTTGCTTTGATCCGATTTTTGGAATACACCACGCTTTTTTCACGTTTTTCTGTAGTTCCTAATCGATTAAACCTTTTTGAAATTCGTATATATACATACGTCATATACTTTCTCGCAATAGGTTTAATTTTTTTCGGGAAAAGCTCGAAAATTCAGTGTGGGCTGTCAAGTACTCATGTCAGCCTCCTAATATCCTAATAGACCTAGGACGCTGAAACTTGATCAAGTTTAATTGTTTCGGGAAAAGGTTTAATTATTTTGGAAAAAAGTTTAATTGTACTGGGAAAAGGTTTAATTATTTTGGGAAAAGGGTGAATTATTTTGGAAAAAGGTTTGATTCATTTGGTAAAAGGTTTAATTAAATCGGCAAATGCTATATGAATAATTGTTTACACAAAGGTGATCATTCTCAATAATTGATATCATCAAGCTGATTGATCTCAATTGTTGCTGGGGAAATGAAAGTTCTTTAGTTTTCGCCGGACAAAAATCGTTCTCCACTCGTTGGAAAGCTCTGTATTTATCGCGAATTTCTTTCTTACTTGTTCTTCTATTCATGTCGCAGTATTTTATTTATTTATGTTATAAATGGATATAGTAAACAATGCCGCTTTTTTTTTTGTCACTTGGTTGAGAAATTAATCTTAGTTATAGTAATTGTAGACGCGTACCATAACAGAAAATTACCTACCTAGGTACTCTGTTCTAATTTCGATTAGTAAAACATTTATGTCGTAGTTTTAAATTTATTTACATTTACGAATTAGAGGGAAGAAAGCATGTTCCATGTTTTAGCATTTTAGCTAAAGCCTCAAAGCGGAAATCAACCGGGGGGTACAGGGGGGCAAAGCCCCCCTGGCGGGGATAAGGGGCGGAGCCCCTTGCGAGGCCCGAAGGGCCAAGCTTTAATAATATATTTTTTTATTATGCCAGCCGTAATCTTATGGAGACGGATAGACGTACTAGTAGTGAACAGATAGTTTCATTCGATTGGTTGAAATGAAAGCTATCACAATGCACCAAAAACTATTCATTCTTCTATCGAAAATGTTAGAAATAAGCAAAGCTAGGTAGTTTGAGTTAGAATTTTTTTAAATGTCAACTCCTTATGGTTAATTGGAAATGACGAAATTTCTGAAGCATCCTCAGCTAATAGGGTTTTTGAGCAAACGCTCGTGAATTTCACAGGGTTAAAGAAAAGCGATAGACGGATTTACAAGGTTCTTATTTGATTTTTTGGTTCTACCACCTATCTCGACACTAACTTTGTGTGTTGTTAACAAAGGTTTCATTATTGGAAATTATCAACCGAAACACATCTACAAGGAGATGAGACATGGCCGGGAATGAGATATTCATTAAATTCTCTAGTCTTAGTATTAAATACTTATACACCTACGCACCAAACCAGTTTACATTCCTCAAATTTGAAAATTATTAAACCCACAAATTACTCATCACTAACTACTATTGTGGGTTATTATTCATGTACAAAAAATAAATTAATTTAATTTTTTAACCATATATTGTAACTTGAAATTCATTGTGACTATCAGACTTATTTTACTTACCTGCCTAATTTTATAAACATATGATCTTTATGCGCGAAATAATGACATTTTGAAAACAATTTTTACTGTACAACTATAGTAATAGGTATTTTTATAATTTTGTTAAATTAATTTTTCACAACTTGATAGTAACATAAAAACGCACGTGAATTTTTATCGATTGTCAATTGTTTATTTGTCTGCACCTTCATAAATTTATCTTAATATATTGATTGTGATACAAATGGTTTTAATCTTAATCCTTACAATCTTTACTCCGCTCGATAGAATTTACATTCCAGTTCAAGAGTAGGAAATTTCCTACACAAAACTGTCAGCTCAATTTCCTGTCAACTTAGGAGTCAAAATTCATCTGCGCAAATCAATCGTTACAATTACCTTTAACCCTTTCAGTCCCGAATAATTTGTAGTGAACAGAAAATTTTCAAATTTTGCACGCGGTCTAAGTAAGCACTGGTAAAAATTTCATGACCCTAGTACCATCGGTTCAAAAGATGTACCATGTACAGTATAGTACACTATGAGACTCAAGCGGTGCTGGGCACAATTTCGAATGTACACTGTACTGACAATGAGACTCAAGCGATGCTAGCTACCCAACCTGGATTCAAACAAAAATTCACACCAGTTTCAAATTTGAACATATTTATTAAACAATTTTATTGGACAATGAAACTATAAAACTAAAAATAATACCCTTGATCAAGAAAGAAGGCAGGGCGAGTAAAGTAAAGACTCTTTTGTACTTGGAAATCACAGAAACACATTGTATCACAAAATTATTTCAGTAAATTAGCAAAAGTAAAATTTATGGCTTCACATGCATGCGGCAAATTATAAATAGCACCAAAAACTGGCTGGTAGTACCTAGGCAGGTACACGAAAATCGCGAATTTATTTGATGAACGGTTTATTCATCGTAAACAGCTCTCCTATGATGTCGTTTCTTGGTATTATCGGGCCAAAATGGTTTCCAACCAACGTTCTCCAACATCCACAGGGGTGCTGCTTGACAAAATCTACACCCTTAATCATCCCCAATAATGTCTAGTTGCCGAAATCGGCATTTTCCCCGCCGAAGTTTCGACGGTCTTCTCATATTTTTGGACTCAGAACATCACGCGATCCACATCGGTCTGGTGCTGTGGTACAACCTACTGTACACTACGTTTGAACGCGTGGCAGCTTTTCCACGTCGCTCTGGTGCTATTGTACAACCTACTGTACACTACGTTTGAACACTTGGCACAACTTCATTTCGCAAATAACCAACTCGATTTTTGCTTCTATAGTAACCAAAGGACGTCTAGAATCAATACCAAGCATAAAAGAGCTGATGGATCGTATTTATATTGCATAAAAAACCAAAAATTGTGGTGCTTGCCTGTATCTTCCATGATGGGCGGGTGGAGGACGGAATGAATCAGCAAAAAAGGCTTTAGTTTACATTATGTGGAACTTGAAGTCACGCTACCGTCGTTGTTAGGGGGTTGTAGTTGCTGTTGAACACAAATGATGGCCCTAAAACGGCTCTGGTTATAAAAAACAAAGTGATAAGGTCATGTACAGTGGACTGCACAAAAAGACTGAAAGGGTTAATGCAAAACTTGTATTGAATTTATAAATGTGTGAATGGGCAAAACATGTTAAGAGAAGCCCCAGACGTGCCACATGATCTCACGAGCTTGCTTTGGTAGGGACCGGCATATTATTATTTTTTTAAATGCCAAGGCAATTGTGCCATACATGAGTGGACACAAAATTACTTATGCTTCGGCATTAATAAGAGATAAAGGGTGTTGAACAGTTTTGGTTCTAAACCTTCTAGGGATCGGTTCTACAACTTGTTCCCAACCAAAAAATCCTCTTGGAGATTTTCTTTAAATGCTTTGTTATGCAATAAAATATCATAACAATAGACATAACTCCTTTTAGGTCCACTGTAAAATAGAAAATAATCACACCGTTGGATAGATCGTAAAATTTCCTTTCAGGATCACCCTTTTAAAAGGTTTTAATCACATTCAGTTGGGTAAATCTAGGTCTGAATTAAACATTTTCTAATTTTTACGAAATCACTACATTTCAAATGGCTCTGAAACCTTTGATAAAAATACATAACTAAACAACTCGTAAACGAGTTCCACTATCTGCTTTACAAGCAGATACCATGTTACATGGATATGTCTTTGATTGGGGATTTCATAACGGTTGTCCTCGAGAGTTGTAAACAAATCCTTTAACTTTAAACAAATCCCTGGGCCGCATCCCGACTAATTCCTACAAAACAACGGTTTACTTATAGAAATGTTGAAAATAACTGTGGAGAGAAGCCACTACAATGAGTTGTTGTTAACAGTTGACTGTTGTCAAGAGGATGAAAATGTTTCCTATGGAGTGGAGTAAATGATGCTATTGCTTTACGTTAAGAATATTGTAACCGGCTTATTAAAATTGTTTATAGTCCAATCAACTTAGTTTAGGAATGTAGCCAGGTACGTAAGGAGGGGGAAGCTGCGATGAAAACTGCGGAAGTTCCATTCCCCTACCAACGGCTGGGTTGAACGTGAAAAACACTGAAATTGTGACACAAATTTTGCATCACGGAAATTTTTGGTTGACCCCTCAGAGCAAAGACATATCCATGTCAAAATATATTTTCCGTTTTCGTAAAGGGAAAAACTCCCAAAATGTTAGCTTTCTAATCGTGTAGTCAGTTTTACTTTAACTTTCAAATTAAGGACGAAAATCCTGTTTTAATGTTAAGAAACGTCGTTTTTTCAAAGAAATAGAGGGTTTTTGGGAGTTTGGGTTCTGTTTCTTCGTATTTTTTCATGCTAAATCAAATGGTAACACTTGCAGATCTCTCCAACTCTGTTATAACCGAGTTTACACCATAACTTGGTAACTAGTTTTACCCCTAAAAACACATAAAATTGATCGTAACAAATGCACTCAAAATTTATGGATTAGAGTGTAAAACTTTGTAATAACAGAGTTATAACAAAGACAGACGGCTAATACATTATTATTCGTCTATCCCTGTCTATTATATAAATATATCCTTGTGAAAGTACTCATCGAGAAGTGGAGTAACGCTTTTCACAGTTTTAGCCCTTTTCGCCACAATGAATTTAATATTACCACTTGAACGAATTGCTTGTGTGCCGACCAGATTCACACTACCTTCACATTATGCTGGACAAGTCTCATGAGAGAATAAAGGTGGTAGGTACAATTAAAATACCTAGGGAGGAAGGGGTCCTAACTATTGGTGTGTTTTTTCAAACCGAATGCACATTTGCCCCGTTCAGTCAATTTCCCCACCTCACCGTACTTAAAAAGCCTCTGACAATTGTTTCTGTACCGTTGGGATTTCATTGCTTTGGACTCATTGTAAAAATGACCAAAATTCATGGATTTACTATTTTAACCCTGGAGAACGAGTAAAATTACCTTTTGCAATGATCGAGATATTAGAAGCGGGTTGAGGCAAATGGGTTGGCGTTGGCAGAGGTCAATCTTGTCTTAACAATCAATTTCACACCTTTGGTTTCTCATCGAAGCCAACGTTGATTGACATGCTCATGATTATGGAGTTGTTATTATCCCCATCTCACGATCGAGGTCCTGTAATACGTCAAGGGGGCTGCAGAACTGAAAACGCTGTAAATTATTACACAAAGGTTTATTATTTCTGTACTAAAAAGCCCTTCTACGCAGATCACTGCTCTCTCTATATAATTCACAAATAGACATGCATCACACGTGCGTAGAGTTTTAACGGGAAAAATGAGTGAGATCGAGCTAATCCTGCATGCTAAAGTCGCTTTGCGGTTCACAGTCGTGTTGACAATGTTTTCTCCTCCCAAAACCAAGTCTCATTCGAATCATTGAACTGTTTTCTTACTAAACCGAATTAAACATGACTGCCAAGTTGGGTGGGCAGTATAGACTCCTCGCATATTATAGCATGGACGTATATAGAATCAGTTGAAGAATAAAGTACGAGTCGAAATGATTGAATGCAAAATATAACAGTATCTAAAACCTGCGTGTATATAAACATGCTAGAATGAAAATTAGGGCTATAATTCATGTTTAAATGAGCGGAAATTGTCTACAGACTAACCCACACAATAATTGAAAATTCAATCGATTCATCATTCTCGAAGTGTCATCCAATATTGGTTTTGCGTATGCGCAATAGTTATCTGTTATTTAAGCAAATGCGATAAAATACAAAGGGCGTCATCCTGGACCCAACAACCTCTCGAGTTTGAACAAAATCGGACGAACAGATGATAAGAAATTGACGTTATAATTAACGTTTGCGCATGCGCACAGACTACTATTTATTCAACTGCACTGAAATTTACATTTCCTCCGTCTAGGGGCTAAATCCGCACAATCCCTGAAAATTTCATCAAAATCGTTTCATTAGAATAGTTTTGCCTGTGTCAATCAATACTAATTTTGCGTAGCCGCAATGGTTATTACCACACGAATCTCGATATAATTTTTAGGACATTTTTCAAGAGCCTATACCCAACTGCCTACCCAATTTGAACGACATCAGGCCAACAGATGATATAAAATCGACGTTATAAAAAATTAACGTTTGCGCATGCGCACAGACTACTATTTATCCAACTGCAATGAAATTTATTGGGGGCCGTCTAGAAGCTAACCCGCACAAATTTCCTTGGAAATTTACATCAAAATCTTTCCATTACACTCGGAATTTTTCCCCAATCGATATTAGTTTCCCTTGCACAATGGTTATTACTCCACCAATCGCAATATAATTTTCAGGGCATTTTTCAAGAGCATATACACAACTGCCTTCCGAATATGAACGAAATCTGATCGACAGATCATGAGAAATCGACGTTGAGAAATTCACGTTTGTACAGACTGTGGTGAACTCACCACTTACCACCGACCCTTTTCAGGGCCACCAAAATTGAGTTCACACATAAAACAAGGTAACTAAGACGTCGGAATACCTAACGACGAAAGAAGATAACTCGCGGGAAGAAATATATAAATTACATAACCGCCAAGTCAATAAACACGGAGAAGGACCAGCAGACAGAGAAACCGGAGTTTCCGTTGTGCCATCTTCATATTATATACTCTCCAAAAGGCAAAAACTAGGTGTTCGCTCCATTTGGAAGAGTTTATTCAGTTCTGAAAATAACTAAATTCGGGGACTCGCTTTCAAATAAATTTGAAGGGTCCTCCTGGGGTCGACTACTTAACTAACGAGTGAAGCCCATTCGATATAGTAGGTCCATACTACTGTTGATCCGACGGCATTGAAAATTATAGTAGACCGTCTAGGAGCAAACCCGCCCAGCCGTTGAAGAACGGAAAAAACTTAATTTTCTAATTGATTGTAACCTATTTTCTTATTGTTCCTTGATCTAGGATAGGTACCAAACTGATCCTTTTTCAGGGGTAAAGAGAATTATTCAAATTTCGCCCGAATCGAACAAGCGCTTCTAGTGTGAAAACCGCGGTTTTCAGTGGATTTTTGCTGTAAATTCATGTAGCCTGGTGTCACCTTGTATACACAGAATGATCTAATAGCAGCTTGCCACGGGAGGGCATGCCAGTGCACTGCCATCCCCACTCCAACACACCCCAGTACCAAGCGAGATCCCTTACAAGTGTTTACAGTAGCGAGTATGTGCCAGTTGTTTTTACTCGCTGAAGTGCTGGTCATTGCTGGAAATCCGTTTTTAATTCCTTCCCTTACTTATCGCTTCCGAGTCTACCTAAAGGTTGCGGAAGCTTTGTTTTCACTTTCGGGAGAAAAAAAATTTTTCGTCTCCAAAATTAAAATTTCCACTCGCATTTATGTTTTATACCATTCTGAACAAGTTTGATTCCGTGTGAGTGTCTGTCCTGTGTCCGCAAATCCTTGTATTTTCCACAGTTTTCATCCGATTTGTATGAAATGTTCAGATGTGCGGGCTAGGGGGTGGACGGTTCCCTATCAGTTTCATCGTTCTTGACTCAATACCTCACTCTGCGCACGCGCAAACGTAAACTCTACCAAGCATAATTTTCTCACGCCCTAGTAGTCCGATCTCGCTCAAATTTGGATGATAGTTGGGGGATGACAATTTGATCATCATATATCAATTTCAACATGATTGTATCATTAATAGCTACTGCGCATGCGCCAATATGAAATCCTTGTAACAAGCTATTTTCAGGGGATGTGCGGGCTAGGATGTAGACGGTCCCCTGTCAGTTTCATTGTTGCGAAATCAATACTCCACTCTAAATTCCGTTTACGTAAATTCCATTATGCTCCATTTTTCACGCCCTTGTCGTCCGATCTCGCTCAAATTTGGATGATAGTTGGGGGATGACGATTTGATCATCCCATATCAATTTCAACATGATTGTATCATTAATAGCTACTGCGCATGCGCCTATGTGAAATCCTTGTAACGACCTTAATTTTCACTGTTTTCGTCCAATTTCGATGAAATTGTCAGAGAATGCGCGGTTTAGGTTGCAAATGGTCCCCTATCAGTTTCATTGTTGCCAAATCAATACTTCATTCTGCGCATGCGCAAACGTAAATTCCATTATGCTCTATTTTTTCACACTCTAGTCGTTCGATTTCCCTTAAATTTGGATGATAGTTGGAAGAAGATGACTTGATTACCTCATATCAATTTCAACACAATTGTATCATTAATAGCTACTGCGCATGCGCCAATGTGAAATACTTGTAATGACCTTAATTTCCACAGTTTTCATCCGATTTTGATGAAATTATCAGCGAATGCGTGGTTTAGGTTGTAGATGGTCCCGTACCTATTTCATTGTTTTCAACTCATCAGTTCATTCTGCGCTTGCACAAACGTAAATTAGGTTTTTCGAATCTTAATTGACCAATTATGACATTTTACGCTACTTCTTGATTTACTCTTTTGCGCTATGAAATTTTTCAAGATCATTTGAAACTTTTCAATGATCTACACATTCATGATAGGTTAGCGAGGAAGCTATGTGCCACAACCAACTTGGCAGACTTTTTTTTAAAATTGTATTTCCTTGATCTAGGATAGGTACCAAACTGATCCTTTTTCAGGGGTAAAGAGAATTAATAAAATTTCCCCAGAATGGAAAAGCGCTTCTAGTGTCGCCTTGTAAGTTGGAAACACAGAACACAGAATGATCTAATAGCAGCTTGCCACGGGAGGGCATGCCAGTGCACTACCATCCCCACTCCAACACACCCCAGCACGAAGCGAGATCCCTTACAGTACGTGCCAGTTGTTTTTACTCGCTGAAGTGTTGGCCATTGCTGGAAATCCCTGTTTTTAATTCCTCAGGTTCCCTTACTTATTATTGTAATTATTTTGTGTGCGTGCATAAGTCTAACATGCCTCGTTCCGCCGCATTCGGATGCAGCACGAAGGAATGTGACAAGACAACTGTTCCTTCCATAACTGTCCATAGGTAAATACCTATCTAATTATAAATCACTCACATCTAGTAGAATTAAAATGTGCTTATTTGAACTGAAGTGATAGACATATAACTTATAGCGAGAATTAATTATTTACAATTGAAGTATGATCTGAAAAATTAGAACTATTTGTCCTTCTTGTCTCCTTAGGATTGAAATAAAAATGCTTCTTGCACCAAAAAACAAGCTTTCCAAATGGAATATGACTTCTCTGATCAAGTTAGGATATATAATTCAAATGACGCCAAAAATGGGCTTTAAATTGGGGACTTTAAATCAATTATTTGTACCTACATACCTACTTTTAAAAAGCTGTTTTCTTTCATTTTTCAACTTTTATAGGCTTTTGTTTTTCACAGATTCCTAATCAATAAATTGCTAACTGTATTCTTACTCCATTTCGCTACCTCCCCAATTATAACGTTATATATTGTAAAAAATAAGGTAGGTATTTAAAAAGATTGATCGTTAATCGATTGAACGACCGTTGTTTGTTGTTGCAATCGACTTCCCTACCGGATCCCTCCCTCGGAATTTCGTTGCAATTCTATTCAAGTTTATAATACTTTCTACGACTAGTCAATGAAAATGATTGTGTTGAAATGTGAAAACTGTGTTAACTAAGAAAATATCTTAATTGCTTCTCATTTTCTGATTAAATGTGTTTTGAATTAAGGAAAATTGTCAAATTTACATTGGCTTTTCCCAATCCCAACTAGACATTTTTTTAAAAACATCTACTGTGTTTATTCAGTTCAGAACTAATATTAATAGGACAAAAAGCGTTTTTCAGTAGTGTTCCAGGTGACAAAATTCAGATGATTTGGAACAGGCACAAAAAATGAAGTTTTTAGGACGTCAAATTAAATAATTTAACAGTGGCATCATACACCTCTAGCAGTTTGCTATAAATATTGAGCCATCAAGCATATTTATTGTACATTATTCTAAGAAATGGCAGCAGAAAACACAGAGTTCAAAAGTGTTCCAAGTCACCTGGCTTTACTGTAAAAAACAAAGGGATGAGTAGGAGAGAATCAGGCACCAACAGGTTGCGCCTAAGTGGCCAAGGGCGTAGACAGGGTGGGGCAGGGAGGGACCGTGCCCCCCCCCCCCCCTAGACTTTCACTTTCGGGAACACAAAAATAAAGTGTGCTGAACTTATTTATAAGAAACTCTAGAATATTGAATGCGTAGTTAGGGGCATTGGAAGGTATTATTGGAATTAGGAAACATGTCGTTTGTGAGCAAGAGTAGCTTCATAGTAAGAAAAGGTTCAAAGTAGATCTATTGAAAACACTTTTGGGATTGAACATAAGACAGGGAAGAGCGCGAAAGGGGAAGTAATTCTGAGAAGCTTAAATTCTAGAAGTTTCTCATACAGCCTGGTTCCTATATATACAGGGTGTGGCAGAGAGGACGGACGGTTTTAAAAAAATCATAAAATAGTTAATTTTTACTCAAAAACAAATTTATTGATGCAGTCAGTTTCGCAAGGAAATAGCATTTGAGACAGTCAAGTGTGAAAAATCACATCAGGCATGTGATGCAGTGCTGGAGGCGTTCTTGGAAGTTCGCGTAGACTCTCTCCAACATAGCGCTTCGTCGAAATAATCACCAACTTCTTTTTCCATGAATTACGACGGCGACGTGTTCCAACCCGACGTGTGTGGTTCCAGCAGGACCGCCAACACAGCCAGAGCATCAATGGACGTTATTCGCCCTCTCTTCCCTGGTCGCCTTATTTCCAGGTTCGGCGATGTTCATTGGCCTCCTCGATCCCCAGAATTATCCATATGCGATTTTTTCTTATGAGGACACCTCAAGGCTAGAGTATACAGGAACAAGCCCCGAACTCTGGACGAATTGAAGGACGCAATTCTCGTGGAAGTCGCCCAAGTTGAGAGAGCTATGTTGGAGAGAACGCCCAAGAACACCTCCAGCACTGCATCAACTATTTCGTGATGTAATTTTTCACACTTGACTGTCTCAAATGCTATTTCCTTGCGAACCTGATTGCATCAATGTATTTGTTTTTGAGTAAAAATGAACTATTTTATGATTCTTTTAAAACCATCCGTTCTTACTGCCGCACCCTTTATATATATATATAAGTAGTAAGTGGGCACGTTGAGAACAACTGAGTGAAAACTAACAGTAAAATATTTAAAGTGAAAACTAACAGTAAAACATTTAAAGTGAAAACTAACAGTAAAACATTTAAAGTGAAAACTAACAGTAAAATATTTAAAGTGAAAACTAACAGTAAAAACTTTTCAACACAAAACATCAGAACCAGTGACTTTTTCTTTTTGGGGCGGTAAGTTAAAAGGATCTCTCCAATAAAAATAAACATGTCTCAGTCATTTTTACAATTTTCACTTAAGCATATCGAATTCATTGAATGTTTCGCGTATATCGATAGAGATAGAGATATGAAAGTATACAGGTTTATTGAGCAACTAGTATACGGAGAAATCTCAGCTGATAAAATTGCAAATTTTAAAACACAGTTGAAAAATGTAGGGGTTGAAAATTTCGTAAATACCGTTAAGAAAACAATACCAGTATCTCCGAAAAAAGACGTGAAATATAAAAGGAAAAATATCAAAGAATATATGTTGGAGAATTACGTTATTCGTAATAATCGAGATAAGAAATTTCTACAAGAGTTGAACGTAAAGATTTTTTTAAAGATGATCCCAGATAAAAATATAATTGTGGACGATGGTAATATTATCGATATAATATTACCTTGATTTCGTATTCACCTTTTGCAACTCCGTCAGTTCGTAGTATTCTGAGGGGTAAGTTAAAAGGATCTCTACTATAAATAAAATGGAATACTTTAAAGCGTTAAGAGAACTCGAAGATGGAAATTGTCTTTCCAAGAGCGAGTGGCAGGCAGTATCTAAATCTGGAGAACTGACTGATTATTTCGTGAGGAAGTATCATAAGTTTTTGGATTTACCAACTGTGAAACGTAACTTTCTCAATGGAAAAAATAAACTAACTGAAAACATTCTAAATTTTACTCCTTTCAAAAATATTAACGTTTGCAAAAATTGTGGTGTTAGAGTACTAAATGGTAATATTTGTTTTGAATGCATCGAAGAGGATAATCAAAATATGCTAAAGAGTGTGCACAGTATATTTACATTTGTAAGAGAATCTGTAGTAAGAGGAGAGATGGAAAAGGAGATGGAAAAATATTAGGTTTTTATAAGAATCCCTTATAAAAATTATAATTTAGTATTTACTTTAATCCTACCTATAATTCCATTTTCTTTCTCGTTTTGTGTAGTTCGTAGTATTCTGAGGGGTAAGTTAAAAGAATAACATTTATAATAAAAATGAGTACAAGCGTACAAAAACTTAATTTTGATAGTGGAAATTTCTGTCAAAATTGTGAAAACGACGAGACATTTCTACTAGAA
The DNA here is from genome assembly GCA_030762985.1 of Adelphocoris suturalis. Classification (NCBI taxonomy): domain Eukaryota; kingdom Metazoa; phylum Arthropoda; class Insecta; order Hemiptera; family Miridae; genus Adelphocoris; species Adelphocoris suturalis. The sequence continues at coordinate 15,839,973 of CM061044.1, forward strand.
AACGACATTTTAATTTGCAAAGTATGTTTTTCAGAAGTTATACAAACGACTTATTTTAATAATAGATCTTATAACGTCGTAGTACCAAAATACAAATATGATCGTGTTAGTCACTTTAAAAAATGTATTCAAAAGTATCAAGGAAAACAATATACTTTTATAAACCCCACTATTTATTCAGACCTCGAGCGCTTATTGATATTTCATGGAATAATTAAAGACGAGCGAGAATCTAGGTCTAAAAAATTTGCAAACGTAAAAAAATCTCATATTATACATTTCTTAAAAGAACTCGGATATACTAAACATTATGACGATTATGTACTTATACACGCAAATTTAACTGGTCAAAAATTAAACGACATAAGTCATCTGGAAAACATTCTAGTCAAAGATTTTGAAAAATTTTCTGAAAAATATTCGTCTATATTTACAAACTCTGAAAGAAAAATTTTTATAAATACAAAGTTTATTTTATACAGACTGTTATTGAGACACAACCATAAATTAGACGAAGGAGATTTTCTTACATTAAAATCTCTTGATCGTAAAAATGAAACAGACAGAATTTGTAAAGCTATATTCGACTCTTTAGGGTGGGAATACAAAACTAAGTAATTTTTTAATGAACACTGCTCATTAAAAAATAAAATCTCCTTCCCCCCAGCATTCTGAGCTTTTATCAATCGTATAAATGATCCTCAAACTGATCCTTCAGATTGTCTTTAAAATCATTATAAACCATTTTTCTAATTTGACGTTCAGTAGCATTTTTAGGAACCTTAATCTTATTTTCATAAAGGTATGCCAAAACTTGCTCCTTTATATGGAGTGGTGGTTCACCATCGACACCAAATAAACGTTCTCTCAACGACCGTTTACAAAATCTATACTCATTCAATTCATATAAAATAGCATCTAGTGCGTCAAGGTTTTTATCATAAAATTGAAATTTAGGTGTCTTTACAAACTTCCAGAAACCTCCATGTTTTTCACATAAATCTAATGCTTCGTCGTTTAAACCCATAGCTCTTTATTTATTATAGGAAAAAAAGTTTTTTTCGGACCCACCTTTAAGAATTCATTGACAATGAGGTGTAAGTTAAAAGAAAGAAAAATAAACAATAATAAACATTTTATTTTACATCATAAAAGAATAACTAGAAACGCAGAGTCTTTTCAAGGTTTACACTCGAATCTTGAGACAGCTGGTTCATCCTCTTCAGAGTGTTTCTGTAGATAAGGCGTTCTTCGAGGAGCGCTTTTGGAGGGGGAAATCACGTCACATCGAGTAGTTTCATAAAAGAATAATACTAGATCCAGGCGTTCTTCGAGGAGCGCTTTTGGAGGGGGAAATCACGTCACAACGTCCCGCGGTTCTCAAAGATAAGGCGTTCTTCGAGGAGCGCTTTTGGAGGGGGAACTCATATTTTTAATCAGGCACATTTTATCTGTGATTCAAACTGGAGACCGAGGCGCTATTATCACGTCAGAGAATTACGTCACACCGTCCCGCGCTCCTGTAGATAAGGCGTTCTTCGAGGAGCGGATTGGGTGGGAGAACACGACCTTCTGGTTCAGATGCATTTCATTCCATCTCCCAAAATGTTTTATACTCAGGAATCTTTAACATGGTTTCCACTCGTAAAATAATTTTATAAAATGATGAGAAGTAAATGGAGAGTTTCTTCAGCTTTGGGTTTTTATAAACCATTTTGCCAACTGCCCTGAGTTTTCTTGCATATCCTTCAGAAATATTAAATTTTGCTTGCAAGTGTTCTTTCCAGGTGGTTGCAGAAGTATTTTTCTTGAAGTTCTCGAAATATTCATTGAGAAAGTAGCCGTATGCTGAATACAAATAAAAGAGCTTCGTCTTTTGCTTTTTTATGACAACATGAAGTTTAAGTAAATAATCTTCAACTTCACCAATGTTCGTCTTATCAGGAGGTCGTAAGTCTTCAGTATTTCGATCTGGTACGAGATGATTAAGTAAAAAAATATGCGTTTTTTCAGGAGGAATAGTCTTAAATGTTCTTGGAAGTTTTAATAATTCTTTATAATTAATACGCTTTACCACTGGCACTTGAATGTTTCCAACTGTTATCAATGTTCTTGCTGCTTCCAAACTTTCACAATTTTCCACTTTCTTGATAAAGTCTATACACTCACTGTGATACTTTTTATGACTCTGAAGTTCAAAAAAAAAATCCTCTTCATCACCAAATGCAAGCCTCATGTAATCTTTAGGTTGAGACATTGTACACACAGCGTCACTTCTGAAAGGATAACTGAATGAGAACTGCGTATAGCCTCTTCCTTGACTCATATCGGTTATGTAACCAGTTCATGATAATTTAGATTCACCGAACAGCCGATAGATTGTGTTTGAAGTTCTAATTCTTTAGTGTCTCGTTATTCGGAGTAGTTTTTATTGAGAATTCTCAATAAAAACATATTCACCCTACCCTAAACAAGTTTAAAATTCCTCTCGAATTATATTCTTCAACGGAATGTAGTTCAGAGTAACTTCTGAAACCAAAATTACGTAAGCAAAAGTGTTTTCTGGTGCATCATTTTCAAAATCCGCTCGTAAAACTATATTATTTTTTTGTCCAGTTATGGACTGTGGTTGTCTAGTCATATTCACACTGAATACTGGATAGCTCTCTTTGAAGAACTGAGGCTCATAATATGGATGGGATGAGTCATCTTTACATATTATTCTCTTGAAATCTGTAAACATGTCGTAAGCTAAGTTATACTTCTCTGAACTCCAATCTAAATTCAAAGGTTCTCGAGGAAAAATTTTCCCTGCTATTTCAAAACTAATATTTTTTACACTCAAATGATCAAATTTGGAATTATTTTTCTTTTGATTATTTTTTCTGTCAGTTTGGAAGACAACAAACCCCCAGATCGGATTCTGTAAATTTCTATAAATATCGGTAATATTATAAGTGATATAATTTTTAATGACACGTTTTTCAATACATTGCAATTTTTTAAAGTGAAACAAATAAGGAGCGGTACTAAGTTCCGCTATTAATTTATTTTTGGATTCACCCGTATATTCGATTATCGGGACTCGCAGGTAGAAAGTTTTAATTTCCACTTTTCCCTCCACAGCTTCAACAGAAGCTGGATCGGAAGGTTTCTTGTAACGGAAGAGCACATTATCATCAGAATTTCTAGTGAATGTAATTTCAAAACCTCCCCTGTAAATTGGAACTGTTAAATCACTGAAGAACCCAAGGCCTAAATCACCCAATTTACCGCTTGCACTGAAATTTCCACCTCCTATAGCTTTCGTATTAAAACCTGAATTTATTACTTTACCATTATAGTTTGCAGGGCCTGGGAAAGAAGCTATACCCATCACTGTACTAGCAATACCTGGATGATCAATTTCATCAATAAGCGTATTGTGTTTTCTTAGTTCAATTTTGGAAAAAAGATGTGCTACAAAATTGTTTATCATCATTACACTATCATTTGTTCCATATGCTTTTGTGGTATCTTTAGGAATGTATTTTCCATCAATGTAATATTTAATATTGCTGCTAATAAACTCATCGTTTAGAAGCAACTTGAAAACGGTTCTTTTGTTCTCAGAGTTAAATTCCAAATTATTTTCAGGATTATAGTTTTGATACTCAATACTTGTGATTTCAGAATCGTATTTCGAGTAAATTGCTTTAATTTCATTCATACTTATTTATTATAGGAAAAAAGTTTTTTATAGAATCGAAATTCTATAAAAATATCGAGATAGCGGAATAATTAAAGGGGAATCCCTATAAAAACTGACTTAAAATCCAGTTCTGAAAACTTCCCCATGTTTCAAAAGTGATAGTTTGAAAGGGTCCGCACTTTTAATTTCTTTCTTATTTTTATTATATTGATTTAGAATATTATTTTTCATATTTATATAATTTTTTATTTCTTGTTCAATATCATTGAACTCTTCATCAGATATTTTACCGTCTTTAATTGCTTTTATGAACTTTTCTTCAATCGAATTTAATTTAGCTTTTGCCAAAAGCGCAATTTCAGAGTGTTTAGTAATTTTTTTATTGAAAAATCCGCTTGAAGTCCTTAATATTACTGATAAGGTTGTCAAGCCTACAGAAATTGGAACACTGAATGGAATTATTATTGGTAATGTTATAGAAGCACCAGTCAGTCCGAGTTCTGAGAGGGCAAATAAAAATTCAGTACCGTAAAGAGTACTGGATAGTTTTCCATATTTTTTACTCAAACCATTTCTCATTTTCTCTTCATCTTCTAAAAATTTAAATTGATTGATAATTCGATTGATTCTATAATTGTTCTCTTTAAACTCGGGAAAAATTATTTTTGGATATAATCTAGGATGAGTTATTGGATTAAATTCTTCAGGGGCTGAAGGTGTTTCATTATTTGTGTACATCATTTTATTATAGGAAAAAAGTTTTTTTATAGAATCGAAATTCTATAAAAATATCAAGACTATAAAATTTAATAAAAGAAATTAAGATTTTTCTTCAATGTTCTCACGCTATTTTCAAAATCGTGTCCTTCTGATAGCTTTTTCAAAATTAATAAACATAAATGTCCACAGATAGGAGGATCATATTGGTTTTGGATTTGTTCCTCATTATAAAATAAATTTTCTGAACCTAAATATTGAACAAGTTCTCTTGGTGGTGGTGCATTACCGTACGAATCAAAATAATATTTTAAATTGTTATTTTTATAAAATGCAGTCCAGTGGCTTCCAGCCTCATCAGAATTTTCTAGATTTATAATTCCACATTCCGTGTGGTTCACTTTCTCTGGTAAATCATCCTTCATGAAAACTCCTTTGAAATTTTTAATTTTCATTTCTTTCGATAATCTTTCAATATCAAAATTGGTAAGAGGTTGGAAGCTATTTAGTTTTTTGATTTGGTAGGTTTCTTTTTAGGTTTTGATTTGGTAGGTTTCTTTTTAGGTTTTGAAATAGTTTTTTTCTTCTTCAATCCAGAACCGATACTTAAACTTTTTGCGTTTTGTGCTAATCTCTCCATTTCCAAGTTATGGCGTTTGATTTCTGCTTCTTCAGCAGATTTATGCTTAGAATCAATAACGCTAGAAGCTACTGCAGCTCCACCACCCAATAATGCCCCAAGAGCGCCAATTCCTGCAAAAAGTAAGGGTAAAAATCCCCCTGAATGATTTATTTGCAACTGATCATAATTCATTTCCAATTCCAACCCTTTTTTGTTTTTGATACATTTATCTATCTTTTTTTTCTGAGTTTCATTTAACAGGATTCTATGATTTCCTTTTCCACTAATATCTGCAAAAGTCAGTCGTACTTTTACTGGAACACGTTTTTTATAAGCAGATCTTATTTTTTTCATTTGTATTTCTGACAAATTTATTTGATGTGTAATCATTTTATTATAGGAAAAAAGTTTTTTTATAGAACGAAATTCTATAAAAACAATCATAATAACTAATTAGTATACACCCATCCCAAAGTGTCTTTTGATTTTCATACCACCTACCACAGTAGCAGCTCCCAATTTTTCACCGATATTTGTTGAACTTTTCATAATTTTATAAGCTTCTGTTTCTAGTTGTTTATCAGCAAGATGCCTATCACTTGTTTTTTCATGATCCCTATAAAAAATGTCGTGTTGTTTACAAGCTTTATCAAGGCTATTTATACCTTCATCACCTCTATTTAATCTCTTATCCAATTTAGTAAATGGTCCGCAATATTGATAACCACCTGGGAGATGCATTTCAGGTACGAAACCGTCTAGTTTGTTCAACAAAGTATTGAAAATACCAGAACCGTTTTTTATCATATTTTTGGGTAAATTATTAATAATTTTAATCAAGTATTCAGTTCCCTTGGGATTATCAATATATTTCTCCAGTTGATCTTTAATGAAATTTATAATTCCCAATTTTTCATTGTGAAAATTATTATTTCCTGCCTGCTCTTGCGCATGCAAATAGTATAGTCTTTGTTGAAGTTGATTCAAATTATCTATATATTTAAATTCTACAGGATTTTCAGTATATTTAATCAACCCAGTACCAATCTTTTTCTTTTTACTATACTCCCAGATTGGTTTTATGATTTCTTTCCATTTTTTACTAACACTTGATTTTGGTTGTTTAGATTCGGGATTATTATTTTGAAACATGCTATTTGTTTGAATAAGGATTTTTGCATAAGCTTTAAAGTCTTCATTAGTGTATTCATCTTTGGATGGAATATCAGAAGCTATGGGTTTTGTTAAGAGCTTCCATAAGCCTTCAGTACCGGAATATTTCATTTTTTCTATTTCAATATCATTGCCATTTACCCGTATCTGTTTATTTCCAATAAATATATGATTTTTTAAAGGATATATTCCAAATTGCCTATCAGGATGAAGAATATATAATTCTGCAATTGGCCCAATACCTAAAGGGCCTACAGAAGAGTTTGGTAATTTAAAACTTTTTTGTAATATTAATTCCATTTCATCATCCCTATCTGCATTGTCACTTGAAAAGCTTTGATTTAATGTATCTTCAGTATCATTATCAATACCTTGAATCTCACCATCAACATCTTGAAAAGAAACTTTTTTAGGTGAACTGATAGCCAAGGGGTTAAATGTTTTTATTGCAGGAAGGAGTTCTAATTTTTTACCAAGATCTTCATCAGTTTGTTTCACTGCTTTTTCTACCTTATCTAATCGTGAAGTTATAGGTTCATAAGCCTTTTCTTTTGTCTCCTTATCAGATGCTTGGTTAATCCTTTCTTGTCTCGCTAATTTTTGTAAATATTTTCTAAGTTTAATCGATTTATCAGCTTCAGCTACGCTCATGGGTTTACGGTTTGGTTTTGTGAAAAATATTTGTTCATCTTTTTCGGGAGGTTTATCAATCTTTTTTATTTCTCTAAGTTTGGCTTCTTTTTCCTTCATAATTTCAAGTTGCGCTTCTTTGTATTTCTGTCTAAGCGCTTGTTCTAAAGTAATTTTAGTCATGTTTTTATTATAGGAAAAAAGTTGTTTTAAAAATCGGTCAAACGTTAAAACGTTAAAACGCTTAAACGCTTAAACGCTTTAGGAACGCTATTTTTGCGTTTTTAAGCGTTTCCCAATGCGTTTTTGAAGCGTTTCCCAATGCGTTTTTATAGGGATTCTCTATAAAAACAAAACTTAAAATCTAAAATATTTCGCCAAATTTCTTTCGGTAACGTCCGTCATTGCGTTTCTTTGTTATGTCAATCGTTAGAAAACCAAAGTCCTCATCCCAACAAGAATAGCATAATTCTTTGAATTGATCATAAGTTAAATCAGTTCCCACATATTCATCATAAATATCTCGCATGTATCTTGGTCCTTGTCTAAATACACATAAAAAATTAATATTGTTTCTAATGAGTTGTTTATCAACTTTTGACCATGATTGTGTCAAGTAAACGCACGAAATTTTCTTATGACGTCCTCTCACAAAATAATCTTTGATTTCTCTCTGATGTTGAATGTTTACACAATCATCAAAAATAATAAGACTTTTTTCTTCACATGCGTCCAGGGTTATAAGTTCGTCACAATTACTGAAAAACTGCGCTATTTCCACACCATCTTTTGCAGAAATTTTTTCATAATTGCTTCTCAAAATCTCATATGCATTCTGATCCAGAGATTTTGAAAAAATATATAGATGATTAAAGGGGATTCCCCATGGCTTTGTGATGAGATTATAGAGAAGTGTTGTTTTCCCACAACCAGAAGTTCCTACTATTAATGATCTTAAAGGTAATGGTAAAATTCCTTTTCTAGCCTCTTTTTTATCATGCGAAATTGGATCAATCTCGTATTTACTCATATTTATTATACGAAAAACTTTTTACCTATAATAAAAGCATGACTCTAATAAAGATTTCTGATAAACACAAAGATCTAAAAATAACTTTTGAGCCAGAAATTGTTCTAAATCCCAATAAAAATTATAAACTCGGATTAGTAAAGTTATTATTTACTTCACCTTCTCTTTCATTTCAAGTAAAAAATGTATTGATATCATTAAAAATGTTTATTATAGATGGATGGTATCATACCGAGCATGTGTTAGATGGTACATTTACTGTTGAGACGTTTAAAAGAGAATTATATTTAAAAATAAAAAATTATATAACTGAACTCATGAAGAAATTTGAGGAGAATAAAACACTTTATAAATCACAAATTGACACATTAAAAAAAACAAAACCTGAAAGTTTGGTTTTTAAAGTAGACTACGGTCCAAATTGTAATAGATTTTATCTTAAATCTCCTGTTGTTATCGGGTTTATAAAGTATGGAAATTTCTGCGATCTGTTCGATTTTAAACAGTGTAAAACACCTGGGGATTATTTTGATGCTAATAAGGAATATTATTCAGAAGACAATCCAAAATTAATCAAACCTATTTCATTAATTGAATGGCATTGCAATATTACCGATTATAGCTTCGCTAATCATGATGAACATTCACATCGCCATAGTGTACATGAATTACTCCATGTATCTTTGATAGAGAAAACGATTCTCCCAAATACTACTTATATGGAAACGAATAAGAAAATTCTCTACAGTTCTCTACGAAAAGGAATTAGTGAAATTAAAGAAATTGAACTATTATGTAGAAATGAAAATGGAGATGAGCTGCAATTTGAAAATGTTACAGTTTATTTGCATTTGATTGAAGAGTGAGGAGTTTCTTTTTTATGAGAAATATCTCATAAAAAACCTTTTTTCCTATAATAAAATAAATAATGTACAACGAAATTTATTGCTGTAAGTGTAAGAAAAGAACGAAAAATATAAACGTGAAAATTGTACAAACTGTGAACGGAAGGTGGAGAATTTCAGCTAAATGTGTTAAATGCAGAACTCATAAGAGCAAATTCATTCAAGATCCTAACGGAGAAAAAGCACCAATTCGTGCCATTTTTGATTGGGCTATAGAAGGCAAGGTACCGGACACATTAAAAAAACCTGTTTTCCTATAATAAAAATGGATAATGATTTAACTGATCCTATTTACTGTCACAAGTGTAAGAAGAGAACCAATAATATTGATGCAGAAAAAATACAAACGATAAACGGGAGATGGAGAGTGGCTGCAAAATGTACAAAATGTGAAACTAATAAGAGTAAGTTTATCACTTCCCCCGAGAGAGAAAATTCTGAAGAACCAACTGTAGTAAAAGATCTGAATGTTGATGAAAAATTATCTCTCGCTAAAGAATTACACAAGCCGATAAGAAATAAATTTCAAAAAAGGACAATATTTACTAAAGGTATTGATGATTTGTGGGCTGCTGATTTGATAATCATGAAAAATTATGAAAAAGAGAATGATGGATACGGTTATATGCTTAATGTTATCGATACATTTTCAAAATTTGCATGGACCTTACCCTTGAAGAAAAATAATGGAAAAAGCGTAACAAAAGCTTTTGAGAAAATCATAGAAAAGGCCAAATCACAAAATCATAAAGCTCCTAATTTACTGCACACTGACAAAGGTTTAGAGTTTGAAAATAAAATGTTTAAAGAATTTCTGAAAAGTCACCAAATAAAAATGTATCATACACAGAATGAAGAAAAATCGGCAATCATAGAAAGATTTAATAGAACTTTAAACGAAAAAATGAAAATCCATTTTGAAGTACGAAATAATAAGAAATGGATCGATATTCTAGAGGATTTGATTCATGAATACAATTTTAAAGATTTCCATAGATCGATTGGTATGATACCTGTACAAGTTAATAAAAATAACGAAGATGAAGTGTTAGTTAGATTGTTTAGGAACCAAAAAGCCTCACAAATAGTAAAGTTTTCTCTTGGAGATCGAGTTCGAATAACAAGATTTAAGAAAACATTTGGGAATAAATATGATGCTAAATGGACTAGAGAAATTTTTGTGGTTTCTGGAATTCTACCAACAAATCCAATTACTTACAAAATAAAAGATTTAAACGACGAAGAGATTGAAGGATCTTTCTATGCTCAAGAACTACAAAAAACAGAATTCTAGAAAAACTTATTGGTTCAGGCTCGAAAGAACCAAACAATTGTTAACCGAGATCAAAATTTGCGGTCGGGTTTCCGGCCGCAAAATTTCGTATGAAATGAAAAAGCCGCAGTCGGGTTTCCGACCGCGGCTTTTTTAGTCAACTGACTTGTATTCGACTTTAACGTTAAAGAGGGTGGGTCCAAATCGGACCCCCCCACTTTAAGAGTTTTCAAAACTCTTCTTTAAATGTTCTCGACTTGTATTCGACTTTAACGTTAAAGTGGGGTGGCCAATTTGGCCACCCCACTTTAAGAGTTTTCAAAACTCTTCTTTAAATGTTCTCGACTTGTATTCGACTTTAACGTTAAAGAGGGTGGGCGAATCGCCTCCCCTCTTTAAGGAATTGTGTTTTAAAAGAATATATTCTATAATAAATAAATAGAAATGAATAGGGAGCAGCTATTGAAAAAACTTAATTTTGAAAACAACACAAACAAGCTTTCTGAACTAGAAATCGGAAAACCTTACAAAATTATAAACTTTGAATTTGTGTCAACGAAATACTCGTGGGAGGCTGTTATAGCCAATCTAGGAGAATTTAGAGTGTTCATACCAGAAAGATGTATTCAAAAATTTGATAAAAATGAACTCCAAGCTCTAGTTGAGTACGGTGTTTGCTTAGTGTACCATGGAATCACCAAATCAATAAATGGGAGAGACATGTATAACATCAAGTTTGTTTAAAACCCAATCTATTAAAGGTGGCGGCGAATCGCCCTCACCTTTAAATATTAATAAAAACGTTTTAATGGAAAATTTCCATTAAAACAACAATATATAGTATCCATACAAGAAAAAGCGGGTGGATAATATAAAAATTGAGGGATTAGTTAAAAGAATCTCTTTTCTAATAAAAATGAACGATACGAAAAAAAATGAAGGGTTAGTTAAAAGAACCCCTACTATAATAAAAATGCAAGATACTATTAAAAAACGATATGCAGATAAAATCTGTGAAAAATGTGATCGAAAAATCACATATAAAAACTGGGCTCGTCATTTAAAAGCACCATTCCATCTAAAAAATGACCCTAACCAAACTCTTAAACCTCAACAAAGAGTCGTTGAGAAAGGATTCAGAGTTAAAGATTTGAGAAATGAAGCGAAAGATTACAATTTAAAAGGTGGTTATAAAATGAAGAAAAATAATCTTATTACAGCTTTAAATGATATTAAAAATGTATACTTTAAGAAAAGTGATCTAGAAAAACTAACTGTTAAAGAACTACGCGAAATAGCTAAAGAAAAACATATTAAAATTAAAAAACCGAATAAAAAAATCAATATCATCGAACATCTAATGCACCCACAAGGGCATGCATTTAAAGTAAAAACAGGAAAAATGTTCAATTTCGACGATGACTTGGTTAATGAAAACAAAGAAAAACGAAAATCTCCTTTTACTATTATAGAAACTAAATCTCGATACATTAAAAAATTTAAAACTACAGAAATCGATTATTGTATAAAATTATCTAATATCATACAAGTCGAAAAAGCTGTATTTGCTATGTTAAATTTGGCTAAAGAAAAATCTAATTTCCAAACCGGGGATAAAATTATGATCGTTGCCCAAAACCCTCATTTTCACCATGATATATCGAAAGATTTAAGTAGTAAATCAAACGTTTTTTCTAGTATACAAGCTAAAGAATTTACCCAACACGTAAGCAACATTATTAGTTCAAACGAAAACGTTGAAATTACCAATACCACGTTCCACATTAAAATCATCAATTTACCGAGAGGAGCAAGAGGTGTCAAAATATTAAATTTGGCTGAGAGTAAACACACAAAACAATGTATCACTCAAATTAAAAATGTCGATAACTTATGCTGTCCAAGAGCCATAATTACCGCGTTAACTTATCATACTAAGGATATTTTCAATCGGAAACTCTCAGAAATTGATGTAAAACAAATCAGAATGGGCCGCCCAATTCAACTAGATTTAGCTAAAGAACTTTGCGAAAAAATGGGTTCATACACCGAGGAAGGTTTCACATTGCAAGATATCAAAGTTGTTGAAGAATTATTAGACATTCAAGTTAAAGTTATCTGCGCCGAAAATTTCAATACCGTTATTTACGAAGGAGAAAAGAAAGATACTATAATTTATCTTTATAAAGATGGGAATCATTTTGATGTTATTAATAGTGTAGCAGCCTTTTACGCCTCCTCATATTACTGTAAAAATTGTGATACTCCCTATAATAATAAAGAGAAACATGAATGCAAAAAGACTAGAAATAAAGATGTCTGTACACTCTGTAAACAAATACAACACGATGAAAAAGATAAAAATAAAATATTCTGTAACGATTGTAACCGTTATTGTTATAATGATAATTGTTTTAAAAATCATAAAGAAGTTTGTAAAATAATCTATAAATGTTTAAACTGCGGGAAAATTTGCAAAAGAACCGACGAACATAGATGTGGTTCTGGAAAATGTCGAAACTGTCAAGAAATATTCGACGATATAGGTGGTCATGAATGTTTTATGTTAGCAAGACGATCAAACGGTGGGTATTGTACAGTACCTTGTACTTGTAATAATCGTTCTGATATCACAGCAGAAAAATGTACTTACACCGAAAAATACATAACATTTGATTATGAAGCAATGCAGGAAACAGGAACCCATGAAGCAAATCTTGTTATAGCTCACTACCACGATGGTACTAAATTCGTATTCAAAACTAATGAGGAATTTTGCGAGTGGTTGATTTCAAGTAAACACAAAGGGTACACTGCCATAGCACATTATGCAAAAGGATATGATTCTCAATTCATTCTGAAATACTGCGTCGAAAATACTCTGAAACCTTACACTATTTATAATGGAACTAAACTAATGTTATTAGAAATTAAAGGAATAATAAGAATAATCGATAGTTCTAACTTCGTTGCATCTCCGTTATCTGCTTTTCCAAAAACGTTCGGATTAACAGAACTAAAAAAAGGATATTTCCCCCATTATTTCAATACTCGAGATAATCAAAATTACGTTGGTCCAATTCCTGATACTAAATTTTATGGGGCTGATTCAATGAAACCCGAAGTAAGAAAAGCATTTTTGAAATGGCACGCTGAAAAAGTAAAGGAAAATTATAAATTCGACTTTCAGAAAGAAATATTAGAATATTGTGAATCAGATGTCGATATTTTGCGAAGGGGTTGTATTGAATTTAGGAAGCAATTTTTAGACATAGCTAATATCGATCCTTTCCAATATTTAACTATAGCGAGTGTTTGCATGGCCATTTTTCGGTCCTTATATTTACAGGAAAATACGATAGCAAGTATCAAAGAGGACAGAAAGGAAATGTTTAGCAAAGGATCTATCACTTGGCTGAATACTTTTAAAAATGTACAGCACGCATTGAATGGAGGGGAAGTAACTGTTTGTGGTGCCAAAGTTGATGGTTTTGATCAAATTACTAACACGGTTTATCAGTATCACGGGTGTTTTTGGCACGGCTGTCCTACATGTTTTCATGAAAATACTCCCAATAATGTAAATCATCTATCTATGGGAGACTTGTATGAAAAAACGAAGGAAAGGAGTAAACAAATCATTGATGCTGGATACCAATTAGTAGAAATGTGGGAATGTAACTGGATTAAATCGAAAGAGGGTAAAGCAGCAGTAAAAAGTAGTGGAAACGTAATAGTGGAACCATTAAATCCTAGAGACGCATTTTTTGGTGGCAGAACCAATGCTAGTAAATTGAAAGTCGTAAATAAAAAATTAAGATATATCGATGTTTGTAGTTTGTATCCAACAGTTCAATATTTCGATTATTATCCCTTAGGTCATCCAACAAAAATTCATAAACCTGAGAAATATGATGAAAATTGGTACGGTTTAATCAAATGTAAGATATTACCTCCTAAAAAATTATATCACCCAGTTCTACCGATCAAAAGAGATAAACTTCTATTTATTTTATGCGAAAAATGTTTTGTAGATAAATGTAATACTTGTTCACACGATGAAAATGAAAGAGCTCTGGTTGATACTTGGACTACAGATGAAGTAAATAAAGCTATTGAAAAAGGTTATAAGATTCAAGAAATTTACGAAGTATGGCATTTCAAAGAAAAAAGTAATGAATTGTTCAAAGAATATGTAAAAACATTTATGAAAATAAAACTAGAGACTAGCCCGTGGGAAAGCGACTTTGAAACTATTGAAGAATATATAAAAAGCGTTAAAGGAAGTCTCGATATAGATTTAGAAAAAGAAAGTATTAAACCAAATCCTGGACGAAGAGCAGTAGCAAAGATTTGTTTGAATTCTTTGTGGGGAAAGTTTGGGCAAAGATTGAACATGTCACAATCTGAATATGTTGTTGATATAACAAGATGGTACGATATACTTTTAGATGACAGACTAGAAATTGGTTCATGCCAATTTCTGAATGACAATATCGTGCAAATATCTTATAAATTTTTGAATCAATACATCGAAGATAGTTTTTCAACTAACGTTTTTGTAGCTGCTTTTACCACTTCCAATGCAAGATTAAGATTATATGATATGCTTGATAAAATAGGAAAGAATGTCGCGTATTATGATACTGATAGTATTGTTTACATTGATGATGGGAAAAATTCTGTAAAAACTGGCTGTATGTTGGGTGAGTGGACTGATGAATTGGGAAAAAATAATCACATTGTAGAATGGATTAGTACGGGCCCCAAGAGTTACGCTTATATAACCAATCAAGGAAAAGAAACTATGAAAGTTAAAGGATTTACTTTGAATTATCAAAACGGTAAATCATTAAATAGAGAAGCTATGAATAAAGTTTTAACGAAAGAAATAAACAACGTTAAGCTTAAATATAACATGATTACGCGAAATGTAAAAGATAAAACATTAGTAAACAAAGAAGTGGAAAAAGAGTTTAAATTTCTGTATGATAAACGAAATATAATTAAAAGCAAAGAAACCGATATTATCGATACTTTACCTTGGGGATATTAAACGTAAACATTTAAGAAACTCTTTATATAAAAATCGGTAGTAAGTGGGCACGTTGAGAACATTAACAGGGATTCAAGTCGTTAAATGAAAAAGTCACTGGTTCTGATGTTTTTGTGGCAACTTTTAAAATTGAAACGATGAGTTAAAGGAATGGGGTTTTATAATAAAAGATGGCCGATAAATTTTTGGAAAGAATCAATGGTAGGAGCGAATTTAGTACGTTTAATGATTTAAAACGTAACAAACCTTATGTGATCCTTAAAGCGGAAAAGGTGAAAGCTAAATTTGGCGAAACTATAGCGGTAGACTTGGAGGGTGGCTTTACCAACATATTGTTACCAATTCATTTTTTAAAAAATAGGTTTAACCAAGAGGGGGATTTAGAAACACTCGTGAAAGACAAATATAAATTGATCTATAAAGGTAAAGTGACACTTAAAAATGGTAATAAAATGCATTGTATAGAGTTTACAGAATGAGCTGATGGTATAATTAATATATACAATTTTTAGTGATACATGTCATTAAAAATTAAAACCTACTGTAATTTTTTAGAGTTTCACTAAAGTTTCTAATGGGGAAAAAATATTCTTTTAACTTACCGCCCCAAAAAGAAAAAGTCACTGGTTCTGATGTTTTGTGTTGAAAAGTTTTTACTGTTAGTTTTCACTTTAAATATTTTACTGTTAGTTTTCACTTTAAATGTTTTACTGTTAGTTTTCACTTTAAATATTTTACTGTTAGTTTTCACTTTAAATATTTTACTGTTAGTTTTCACTTTAAATATTTTACTGTTAGTTTTCACTCAGTTGTTCTCAACGTGCCCACTTACTACTTATATATATATATATATATATATATATATATATATATATATATATATATATGTATATATATATATATATATATATATATATATATATAATACTAAGTATAGTAAGTAATATATACTTTATATATAATAATCTTGGGGGTGCCCCCCCCCCCCCCCTTGGCTAAATCCTGCCAGCGCCCATGCTAGTGGGCAAACTTGAAGAAGAGTTGAAATCCAAATTTTGATTCTGGGTATTCCAAAACGAATTTCCATGGCAAAGCTTTTCGTAAGTGTAGCTACTTATTGAAATGTCTGATCATAATGTATGTACGGTATGAATTTCCTAGAAATAATGTTTGTCGAGAAAACTCAACGGAAGGAATTAGGTACATGCATATTGCAGGACTGGAAACAAATAAATATTTTATTATAACCATCACGATTGCAAAAATAATTTAAAACTGAACACGGCAAAAAATGAATGTATCACAAAACATCGGTACTTATAGACTAAACAAGACCTTAAATTGAGTTATGCAGTGAATTGAGGCACTCGTGTAGGTCCCCGCTGATTGCACAGGTTTCAGTGAACACGAATTTAAGCAGAATGCACGGATAATGTAAGTAATATTTTAAATCCCACACAAAATTATGAGGGAATGGGATTGCTAGTGGTAATAGTACTCCATTTATCCAGAGCAACAAAATAATTCATTGGATTCTAAACTACCAGAGTTTTCTGAATGGAAAGAATAAAGGCGAACATTATTTTCGTGGTTTCTGCTAAGGAACAATAACAATTATAGTAGTAACAATATTATTTAACGAATTAATAAGTAGTTTAGTTATCAATAGCTAGACCATAAGAGCTCTTTTAACAAGAATGTTCTCAATTTCATCATTGTTCGACAGCAACTAAACAAAAAATATAGATTTCCAAATGTATCTAACGAATATTAAGTAAATACACACACGAAATCTAATAAACAGTAACATTAACAAGAGACTAAACGAAAGGTGAAGTAACCTATGCAAATCTTTTTGCCTCAATTACTCATCATTTGATGGGGGAAAATAATGATAATAAAATTATATTTAAACAAATAAAATAAAATGAGAGGAAATTTAAAAAACAAATAAAAATGAATATCACAGCTCAAGTCGGAATACAAACTAACAATTCGCAGTAGTTACACTAGGGGGTCTGCGTGACATGGATCACTCAGAAATGAGGAATGGAGAATCATTTTAAACTATTCAACCGTGTTACCTATACTAGTAAATTCATTTTCCTGTATTTTAGAGAAGATCCAGCGTTTTTGGATTAACAGGTTCCTCAACCAAAAAATAACATTAATTATATGTAACTATCAAACTACCTCATTACGTAGGTATAACCGGTATTAGGCAGACCCCAACCAGTTCCGAATCATATATTTTTATACAAGATTTGGTTCAAAAGGAAAATAAGATTCCTAGGAAGGAAAATGTACAACTTAAGTACAATGCCATAAATAACTTACAAGACTTAACCTTAAAACGAAGTACCAACTGTAATGTAAGCTCTGCTACAACAAAAACTTGATTGACGATGTATTCGTTTCTTACAATGCATTCCGAAATTGAAGAAACTAGTGCCTCCTTATACTCTTACAATGTGAAATTAGGTTTTATACATAGCATAAAAAATTTGAATTACGTTCATGTAATTTCGGCTGAAATAATTTACAAGGATTTACTTGGTAAAAAGGCACTTTAAAGCCTAACCCATAAGGGCAAAAGTGGCTTGAATTGGTAAGGGAACTGTACTTACAATAATGTTAAGTTTCTAAAAACATGTATCTTAATTTGGTATCATGGAAAGAGTATGAGGCACTTCTGACTGATATTTGAGAGGTTAGCGCTACCTATAGAATGTGAGACCTAGGGTGATGATACAGATAGTTGTTGGGGAAATACTGGTGTACACGATATTGGCGCTGCTGGCGGTGCGCGCTTCAGAGTTCAAACTCCGGCACTGGAGATTGTGAGGCTCTCTTTCTTGTCCTTCGCTGTTGATGGCGACAATGCACAATTCAAGAGGACCCTGCAACGAAAGATAAACGAATGAATATCTCTATTAGCTCACCTTACTCTTTGAATCTTGTAGGTACGGATAGGCATTGCTGGCTTGTGCTATGAGGAGCATAGCGTGATGAGTGATCATCACGCAAGTGAGAAGTAGGGTGGAAGGAAATACAGTTCCGTGTATTCCCAAGCACTAAAATCTAGCCTTTTTGATCAAAGTTAATTGACGTTTTGAAGAAAAGAAAAACATTCCAACATTGCCAAAGTAGGTTTCAGAAAAAGGAATTTAAGGAAAAAATTGAATGGTTGTTACATTGTTGTTGAAAGCGGGGATGTAAAACTGAGTAAGATGAAGTGAAACTAATTTTTGTTAACCCATGTTTTTAGACAAGTACATAAAGTGTCACTGACTGACAGTAGGAGTGAGCTGACTGGTGTGTAGCGGGAGGTTCTATAAAGATCTTCTTAGAACCGGGGTTGGCGATTCACACCTTTCAGAATCCATGGCCTCTCGGAAACCCCTGTCAGCACTGCCGGTCTCTGATGCTTACAATGCGGATCACTGACCTCACTCACATTTAAAATAGCGTTATGAATCCTAAAATACGATCTGGATGTCCATAGGATGTGGAGTCGTGTAACCCCTACCTTTGAAGTTGATTTTAACATAGCTATTACACGAAGAAACATCTCTATCTACTTTAGGTAAACTGTTTTGTTCTCCCAATAGCTACTAGAGTGCCAGAAAGGGTGGAGCACACACCAAAACAGCTATCTATCAGATAGCTAACATATAGAATTTTCTATCATGTTTGCTAGTTCTAAAGTTTGTCAAGACGATATTTGAAAACTAGAGTGGTGAGGACCACCATCCTGGTGTGTGCGAAATAACGCCAGTGCTTGTGGAAAGAAATGTTCACATTGCTCTCTTTTCCGTAGCCTCAAAGGTTGAAAAGAGCAGGGTAGAGATTCGGAATTTGATTCATTTTCTCTGATGTTACCATAATAGCAACTAGAGAATTGAAAACAGCAGTGCAAGAGCAGGTTGGTACATTAGTGTCGTGAAACTTAATTCTGGTTACAAAAATAAACCTGTTGGCAGTTGACGCATGTGTTGGAGCAGGAACACAGGTACGAATCGACTCAACACTCCTTATAATCCTGGCCCTATGGCCGATCGGTCCATTCCATTCGCAACTACACTCTTGTAATAATTTCACCTAGCTCCAACTTCTACTTACCGTTTGCTTCGAGTGAAGGATATACGTCGCCAAATTCCAAGTACTTCCATCCACATAGACCTTACGGTGATATCGCCTCATCGAAATCAGTGACTCATGTACAACAAATCGTACAGTGATGGTAGTTGCCGAACTTTGTCTTTCGCATATTTTGTACTGCGAGTGAACAGTGGTGCTTTCCAGCAAACTTATGGCACTTTCCTATCTCAGTCCACAGCGATATTTGTTCCTGTGTTGGCTGTTCCTTTCCCTAAGTCCTACCTTAATCTCTTTCCACTCTATAATACAAGTTCAAAGTAGTAAAATAGTAGCTAGGCAGTCAGTTTAAATTCACTTTCTTGCAAATTTAAATTCACAACTCTGGTGACCACAACAAATAGCTTTAGGTAAGTGTGGCATAATAAGAAATCCAACAGGAAAATGAAAATATTAAAGCCCTCTCCTCCTCCTAAATTGATTTCAATAATGTTATAAGTAACTTACGTTTTCTGAGGGAAAGTTTGACAATACAGCGCTTCTCGTGCTGTATGCCAGATTTTTCTTCAGAAGCGTCGACTCTTGATTGTCAAGATTGTTTCTACCTTTTACCAAGAGTGCGAAATCGGCTATATCTTCTTTCGCCGTGACGTACCACGTCAATGATATTTTGCCAGTAGGGTCTCTGAAAACAGAAAAAGGTTGTGATAATTGTTGAGAAAATCTGTTATTATCGATGCAATCTTGATAACACTTGTGATTACAATTACAATCTATACACTATCATATTGTCAGGGTGAGTGGTTATAATGGTAATTACACTTCAAGCGCTTATGCCTACTCTCATGCCTGAACCACCAGTTTTTGTTGTAAGTCAAATACCGTAACATGGGGTTACTTCCTACCAGGTGGTACAACTTCAGACCAGCGTACGAATGCAGGCGCGCAGAGCCTTCTACCGGCCATAGAAATGAAATTAGGAAGTTCATTAAGGTTCCAATAGGCCACATTACTCAAACCTACATGAAACCTGAAGATAGTTTCTTGACGTCGCTTATAATCGTTTTCTTTACGTTTTTGTTATCAGCTATTTCGACACATTTTCCTGTTGAGTTTATAGTGTTCCTGCAGCCACATATTTCCGCTAGATTTTCCGAAAAGGTAAGTTCACATACTTCTTCAAAATTATATGAGGAATTTAACTAAGAAATCAGATGTTTTATTTAGTTGTCAGTTAATTTTCCAGCAACGGAAAACTAAAAGTCGCCACTTTGGGATGCAACTTCCGACCACCCGATTTTTTGTGTTTTAGCGAATTTTTCTCATTTTGATTGAGCTTACTCATGTTTCACTGTTTTCCATGTGTTACAGGCATGCCACGAAAGTACCGAAAGAAAGTCGGGGGCCGTCCCTAAAGAAATTATACCCAAGACACTTTGGAGGCGGGTCTGAATGGCAGCTCTGAAGGGAGCTCATTTCTGGTTTTGTTTTGTATGGAATAAGTAAATGTTTAAAAATGAAATATTTTTGTCGTAATAAGTGAGAGAACCCATCTGGTAGCAAAATACCGGGGTAATATCGAGCCAGGGCTTCATTTCTTGTTTATTTGAGTGAAAAAACGTGAGTGGTCCGAAGTTGCCCCCATGCGAGGTAATGACTACACCACTTTTACCGTTGTTTTTCATGGGTTCCTAATGCTCGAATGTTAAATTTTGAAATGGGAATATGACGGTGAATAGATCAGGTGTGACATATTGAAAGGCCAACTTGATTGAAGAGATACAGAGAAATCTAAAAAAAAAACCCTGAAAACGTGGTCTGAAGTAACCCCATCTTACGGTACTATCTCATAATGAAGACAACTTATGTTGTACAGTGATGAGCACCTTTGTATTTCTCTAAATTTTATGTCCGGTGTCGTATCATAATCTTCGTTGCCTTCAGAGCCCGCCTCCCCACAAGAGAGCTGCTCTTCTTCAACTTGGAGAATTGACTTATTGGCCAGTGAAGTTGGTAAGTGGCACCTGACATCGACCCAGTCATCGGCTCGTGACGGTTCGTCTAATATCCACCTTTTCAAAGGACGCAGGCGACAATCACAGTTTATGTGGTTATCTGAAAAATGTAATAAAGTGATTTACATTGTTAGGTACATTTTTATTTACAGAAGAAATAAAGTTAATGGGGTTTCGCTGGTGAATGAATCTTCAATTGGGGCTTAACCAGGAACATTAGGTCTCTACTCGGTGGCCCAATCCATCATTTATCAACTTCCAGGAAACTTAGCCATGTCAGGTCTTTAGCACCAGAGGAAATTGTCACCATCCCATAGAAAATAAATCCAGCAAATACAGCCAGTAGAAAGAAAAAGCTGGTAGTATAAGGACTTGTACGTATCTTTTACAGAACCTTCGTGAATGTAACGCTAGTGACACTTTCTGGTCCATCTAAATGTTTATAAAGTTAACAAAGTGTTAATTACTCAGTATGTTTAATTACTGCCGGTATCCAATGCTCAGGGGTAGTGGAGCCGATAGGATTCCGTCTTTTATCTGAATAAATAATCCAATAATCACCATTATAAACGTCAATCTTCGCATATTAGAGAGTTTTTGGTGACCACTAACGTACCCTTAACGTCACCCTAACGTACCCAAGAGCACGTGACCTTGAGGGGACGTTAGCAACGTCGTACGCTAGAATGGCTCATTTAACGTCACCCGTTTGGGGACCTAAAGGCACACGACACCAGCCTAACCTTCCTGAGAATGTAACACTACTGGTCACCTCAAAATTACTCGAATATGGTGAAGTAAATAATAATAGTTTTTTCAAAATGCCCCATTACTAATTATGTTGATGTAGCGAGTAGGTTTTTTGAACACCCCTCAAACTTGGTTATTTTACGTTTCAAGTCGCGTAGAAACCGAATCTGCTATCTGAAGTCCTCCTCCGCCGTCTGGCTTTACTATCCTTCAACTCGATCGAAAAAATCGTTTTTTTTTTTTACGCACAGGCTCTGTTTGGTCAATTATAGCCTTGTTTTTATTGTTTCACATATTTTAAATGAGAAACCTGAGTTTTAAGACACTACTTCTTCGCAGTATTGTTCTTAGTTTGCCTGATATCTCAGCTGTTTTCTCGTGAACATTGCGTGAAGAGCTGCCTCCACTGATGATTATCAGGTAAAATCCTGGTTCATTGTCATAGAGGTAAATACTTTTTCATTCTTGTTGATATATTACCCAACGGAAAACCTAAAAACGTGAAGTTCGTGACGACTAATGATCTATAAGTGCAACTAAACCGTGGTGTTTCCCACTTGAGGCTTACTATTTTGCGTTAGATCCATGCCTTGTTTACGAATTGAACCCAAAAATGAGAAACTATCCCGTATTTGTACAGAGACTAACATGAAATTCGAATTTAGGAATGAAAATCGGCGTTCCATATCGAAATAAAGAAGTTGATTAGACAACCAGTAGACAACAAGATAGCTGGGGGGAAATATCGCGTTGCCCAACCACCGTTAGCGTGACATTAAAATTAAGGCAACCGTGCCTCCGGTTTCATTTGGGTTAGCATCTTCATTTGCTCCCTAAAGACTATGGTACCGGGTGACGTTAAGTTGAAGTCACCAAAAACTCTCTAGTAGCTTTGTTCCAACAATGCGTCGAGAGCGAACCCCGGGGCTCCTCCAGAGTTGCCGTGGGGTTAGCTCCAAGGTCGCTCTTTTCGGTGGTTGTTGGAACACTTCGGAGCTCACCCGAGAGTTCAAAACGCGTTAACGGTAGTTGAAGATTGACGTAACGCAGATGTGATAACAAACGTGAGAGAGATGTGATTACAAACGTAGTAGAGAAGGTGGAAACAGTTTGAAAAAGGTTACGCGGATTGTAGTTTACCCAAGGATAGCAGGTTATTTTAAAATGCGCATGCGTAGGGTTCGGAGCTCTCGATGAGACCCCGTCAAAAGTGTGGGGCTGCTTGGGGCACCCCCAGAGCAGCTCTGTGGGCGCTCTAAGATCTGTTGGAACACGGAGCTCTCAACCCCATAACCTTGTTGGAACGCAATTTCGAGCTCTGAGCTCCTCTAGGGCGCTCTTTTGTCCTTGTTGGAACAAAGCTATTATTTCGTTTTCTTGACGGGCTGTTATAGGGTGAAATTAGTATCACTTAATGTCTTTGTTGCTGGTTGCAAGTGAATGATACTAGTGTGGACTTGCCTATACAAGAGGGTACTGAAGCTCTATAGCCTCATATCACTTCCTTAAGTATCTGCCTTTGGGCCTTTTCATTACCAAAATTTCAGTGGAACTTGTGACAAAGACGGTTGAAGTAGATTTATTGCTTTCATCTTAGACGGAGAGCGATATAAGAAAATAAGGTGAAACCCCAAGACCCCCACACAACATCTGTAGAATAAAATCTATACACACACTGAAACCTAAAGGGGGGTACTGCTACGGAGGGGCATTCCCTCCCCATTATGTAGATTAAATCATGAGTGTTACATCTGGTCTCTGGTATAATCAACCCCATGCTCTCCTGCAATGTAAGTATAACAAGAAGAATCGCAATGCAGATTATATTCTCAACATACAATGAACCTAAGGATTTCTGGACGTGAACTTAAGTTAGTTTAACCTATTGGATTAAACATTGCATGTGTTAGTGCCAAATAAATCACTTCAAAGTGTAGTAAATTAGCAAGGTGATACCACCCTATGTACTTACACTAATGCTAGATAATGTTATCTAATTTAGTTTCTTGAAAATAGCTCTAAGAAATGGGCGACCCAATCATGAAGATCTTGTAATATAGCTATTTCATGATGTCAGTACAAGCCTGTAACCTATAACCTAATTTAATTTGGGATGCAAAAAATCCCTTACTTTCCAGGGTGGATGGTGTTAGCATAAGGTAGGTTTTTTTATACCTAATTAATGAATCGTTTAGCACACTCACCAGCGTACAAAACTCTGCTTCCATTTTTCACCATTTTCGTCACCTCTGTGTAGTACTCAAGTTGGTTATCACGCAAATCCACATTAGAGAGCTGTTCAAACTGACCAATGGGCAGAGTCACGAGTTGGTTGGCTCTGAGACTCACAGATTTGAGGGAGGGAGGTAAATCAAAAGTGTTGGGCTGCGTCAGCTCGGTCAACTCGTTGTAAGATAAGTCCAGCTCTTTGAGGGACGTGAGGTTCCCAATTACACCTGAAATGAATGTTTAAGAGGAGAAAATTAGAATCTTCACCTTATTAACAATTATATCTAGGGGCACTAGAGGGTGTTTTATCAACCATTGTAGTGGCCT
Organism: Adelphocoris suturalis; assembly: GCA_030762985.1. Lineage (NCBI taxonomy): Eukaryota > Metazoa > Arthropoda > Insecta > Hemiptera > Miridae > Adelphocoris > Adelphocoris suturalis. The sequence continues at coordinate 15,864,489 of CM061044.1, forward strand.
TTGACACGCGCCGGACAGAGCTAATTTCAAAGTTATTAAAAAAATCACGGGACGGGCGCTTCAGGGAGGTCGTACCACCGACATTTCGCCCAGCCATGTTGGCAGTGCTGTCCCCGGCCTTTATCACTTGTTCTTCAGCTCGTGCCGTGACAGTTTCGCTGTGCTTTTCAACTTTTATATTTTGCATTTTCCCACACAATACCCATTTGTTTTCCTGGATTTTCCCGGAAACATTAGTTATTATTTGTGGGTGGTGTTGTTTTGAGTTCAAGTAATTAGTTTCAATGGTGTTCGGAGATTGTTTTATCCTTAGGGAACTGTCCCCCCTCCCCCACCCATGACTAGGGTCCGTTCTCGAAACAGGACGATTTGGATGAAGATTCCCAGGAAAGGCGGTTTTCCCAAGTAATCAGTGGTAAAGTAATTTCGCCAACTTTTATGGTAGCAAAGGTGTCCAGGTGGAAACATTTCATCCCGAGTTTGAAATATTTAAATTTCATTTCGCCCCACATTTTAAATTGGAGGACCACCTCACCATGCGAGATTTGGTTTCCAGTGATTGTCATGTGACTACTGCCTCAAAACGGATTTCAATGAAGAAATTTTCCAAAATTTTGATTTAAATTTTTTTTTGGAGTCATTGCAATAGCTTCACTTTCTACGAAACTTCGCTAAAAGTCTGTGGACCATAGTAGTCCGAATTTGAAAATTAACAGTTCATTGTCCTAACCTTAAAAACATTCTCTCACCACTGAAAACGGATATTCCAAGGGGAAAAAAATCATAAGAATGTTTTTTTACACTAGGAGGTATAGTTGAAAGCAAACGAGTTTACGTGGCAGGTTTGAGAATAGAAAAATAAGGGAAACGCTAACGTGACGTGGGATGACGCATGATCAGGCAGCGACAGACCACGTCAGAGATGGGCCCACAGGTTCACACTTTGCTGATGTGACGTGAGGGTGGGGGACGTGATGCTGGGATATCGTGCTCAAAGGAGGGTGGAAGGTGTGTTCAGTTGATGTGTAATCTTCGACAATGTACTCAACTTGCTTGACGAGGAAGAGGAAGAAATTGCTGGGATGGCAATCGCCTGTGCTGCAGCAGCAGCATCAAGGATATGGGTGCATCCCATCAACAGCACGCGGGGCCTGTACGGCGAATTTTCAACTTTGATGCCCGAATTGGTGGAGGGCGAAGAGCGTTTCGTCATGTATTTCCGCATGACGAAAAATGAGTTCTATTATTTGTTGAAATTAGTTGGTCCAAAAATTTAGAAACGCTCGACTCAACTACGAGAGAGCCTCGACCTCCTAGAAGGTCCTCCTCCATCGACCCGACGCCGTAATTCTCTAAATATGACAACGCGCCGAAATCGGACTGGTCATCAACCAGAAACAACAACAACGACCCGACGCCGGCTGATGCCTTCACACGACTGACGAAAATCCAAATCTTTTGACTTTGACCTGACGCGTAGATGGCGTGTTAAGGCGTAGGATACGCTAGACGGCATCATCCCACGCATTACCACGTCACCTCAGAGCAATCTGTTTGTGATCGTCCGAATCCTTTGTTTACATTTTGTACACACGTGGTCCCCCGTCATACTACGCCATCCCGCGTCAGTGTAGTCTGTTTTCAGTTTAAGAGTCACAGGCGAGCTGGCTAGAGACACATCCAACGTTGAGACCCGACACAGAGTCTCGTACCACTAGTTCAATGCATGTGAGGCCTTGGATTTGAACATATTTTGCATATTTCACTTAACCATAGAACAGGTTCAAATAATAACATTTGAATTCATAATTGGATAGTCATTTTCAAACGGCATAATATATAATTTTGAATAATGAAAAGTCTGTTTTCTACAAAATTGGTCGATTTTTAATTTATTTAAGCACATCTGAACCTTTCTTGCTGAGTTTAGTGATTAATGAATGCAAAAATAGAAACAATATTAGAAAAAGTCCATTAAACGCATGTAATTATCAAAAGATGGGTCTCCTTTTTTCACATCAGAGGCGGTCTTTGCCCGTGACTGAGCTCTCATGAGCTTTCAATTCAACCCCCTTCTTCTATTTTGAAGTAACTTCCTAAAATATTAGATATTTATCAAAATTCAAGTAGCCCAATGGAATTACACTATGTGAGTATCAGGTTTACCTTTTCTGACTTCGTTGATGGCGTTGTGGCTCAAATTCAACACTTCGACCTTCCGAGTTCCGTATGTCAAATCGAACGTGACAACAGGCATAACATTGTAACTGAGATCGACCTCTTTTAATTTGTATGGCTGGTAAGGGTCGCTCGGGAACGTTTTGCGGGTGACAAAAGAAATTCTATTATGGCTCAAGTTGACCTGTAACCCAAGACCAAACATTACAAAACTGTATATAGTCTGGTAAAACTAGACCTACATAGGGGGTGGTACATGGAAACGGTGAAGGGTTCCCCGAGGAATAGTCATAAAACCTTTTATCTAGTTAGGCTGAGTTCGCACTATCACTCCAGAGTTTCGGATTTTTTTCAGATATAAGTCCCAAAGGGGATTTTTTGGCGCAAGAATGGTATTCTTATCTCAATCCTAAGGAGAGTTATCGTCTGGAATGACACACACATACACATATAATTATATATATATATGAAAAAGCGCAAACTTCAGGAATCGTTTCAGACTGCCTCAAAACGGATTCAAATGGAGAAATTTTTCAAAAATTTTGATTTTAAAATTGTCCGAGCCATTGCAATAGCTTCATTTTCTACGAAAATTCGCTTAAAAAACTGACGAAGTTGTGTTAATCTATCTTAAATGAAAACAGGAGTAAATAAAAACGAAATAACCGTTATTGTTCAATAGTTTCTTATTGATCACGACTTTAACCGTCTTTACCGAATCAGGAGTGTAGACACCTAACTTTCCATTTAGTGGAATTAGACAACTTTTTTTTTTTTTTAAATCAACTTCCATTTTCTTTATTAACAAGGGTACATTAAGACAACAATTTCCGGGCAATGCACCGAAGAAAACACTTTAGAATAACTCACTCTTTCCAAGGACAGGCAATCATCCAAGATTCCGTGGGTTTTATTGTCCAACGTTTCTATCATATTTTGGGACAAATCCAAAGTTTGGAGAGACACTAATCCTGAAAAGCAAATCATGATCATTGTATCTTGGTCAACCAAGTTCATAAGTAAGGAAATTCGCAACTAATAGTTAAACTCATAAGTACGAGTCTATAAGCATGATAAACTGGGATTGTTTGATGTGGAAATCTATACTTTGGAATATTTCCTTGTGAGTACATTCAAATATTGATTTCGCAGACCCAGATTCCCAGAGAGTGAATGACATCACAATACGATATAGATATGTGACAGAATAAAAATGATGTGATAGAAGACTGTGTCTTAGAAGACTTTGAACTACTCTTTCCAGAGAATAGCAAAGTCAAACCTCATAAGCCGCCTAGGGTATTCAAGGCAGGATTTCATTAGGTGGTAGGTATGGTACTTTATCTTTACTACTAGTATCTCAAGACACATCCATAACTGAATACGAAGGTGAGTGGGATTTTTCTGATTCACCCACTAAAAAAAAAAAAAAAAAAAAAAAAAAAAAAAAAAAAAAAAAAAAAAAAACTCGGCGCTCCGCGCCTCGCCAGGGGGCAAGCCCCCTGGACCCCCGGTTACCTCTATTTACATACTTCGGACGAAATTATTGAAACACAGAATGTGTTTGCGTTGTCGCGCAACCAAGTGACAACCAAACAAGCGTCATTGTTTACTATTCATTTATAACATCAATTTATATAGTTATAGTATGAAACTACGAACAAAAATACGAAATAAATTCGTGATAAATCAAGAGCGATTTATCAAGTAAATGTCCTAAAGAGGCTACATACGAAATTACAGCTTCCTAGAGTGTAAAGTATAGAAATTAGCTTTAAAAGCCACTCATCTGATCCGGACCCTGGACATCGTCAAGTAAATGTCCTAAAGAGGCTACATACGAAATTACAGCTTCCTAGAATGTAAAGCATAGAAATTAGCTTTAAGAGCCACACATCTGATCCGGACCCTGAGCATCGTCAAGTAAATGTCCTAAAGAGGCTACATACGAAATTACAGCTTCCTAGAGTGTAAAGCATAGAAATTAGCTTTAAGAGCCACACATCTGATCCGGACCCTGAGCATCGTCAAGTAAATGTCCTAAAGAGGCTACAAACGAAATTACAGCTTCCTAGAGTGTAAAGTATAGAAATTACCTATTCAAATTATTTAACCTCCGCTTCACAAATCAAACCGTTTTCGTAATACTCAGATCACCTGCTATGAATCAAATCATCGAAACACAAGCTCAATGAAATCATCAGAAATTAACAAGCGGTTGCAATCATGTTCACAATATCAATTATTGAGAATGATCACCTGTGTGTAAACAATTATTTATATAACCATGCTCATAACTCAGTTTGTTGGACACGCACTTCGCAGTAGTTAACATAATATTGTTGGATAAATCGAGAGCTTTCGAACGAATGGTCAACGAATTTTGTGGGATGAAAAACGACGAAGTACCATATCCCTAGCAACGACTCGGTTGTACGTGAAAATCATCCGTCACACATTTCGTTACCATCCCGCGTTCCATTTTCGGCTAGTTAGTCCATGGCTAAAACACATTCTGTGTTAAAAAACCACACATCACACTGGTATGAAGATGTACCAGTGTATATCCTCATACATATATCTTAAAGGAGGATAGGATAGAGAGAACGCTAAGAAGTACAACTGTATTCTGAAGAATCCAGTAGTAGGTAGTGCTAACATGTGTTCTATTTTTGGAATGACTCGAACCAGTTTCTTGTCACCATTCAGTGTCTGTGAGGCTTAAGTTCACAACTTTAAGACATTTTTGCTTCGATGTTTTTGTCATGAACCAATAATTATTGGTATTGTCCGTTATTCTGGTTACAACACACAACATCGTTGATTATATTGATGGTTCCTATATGTGGCAAAAGATTGCAGCACGATTCCCTGATCCGCAGCAAAGGAGTGTTGTTGAGTGATCTCTAATAAGGTCCTCCGTGGCCGAATGGATTGAACGTTTGACTCAGAAGTAAAAGTGATTATGTTAGTTTTAGTTGGCTGTGACCTGCGATCCAACAATAATGAGGCCCGAGGTGTTAGAATATGCACAGCCCACATTTGGCTCCACCCACTGTCGAGCCCTCTCTCGACTGTGGGGACACACTGTGGCAAAGTGGAGGGATTTTAGTATCAGCATAATTTCCCTGTTCCCTCTTGGGCTGTGAGTCAAGGTCAACCCAGGCTATTAGGACTTCAACACACGACCACTCTAAGAAGTGGGGCTTGGTGGTGTTTGTAACGTTGAATTTGCAGAAGATTCCATAATGACAGAATAAACAAACTGTGATTACGAAAAAAAAAAAAAAAAAATCCAAATTTAACAACATCGCTTCGACTGTGCAGATATTCATAAACATTGCAGAATAGAATATCCTTAGACCTTAGAAAGTCACCTAGGAAAATGTTTAAGGGCTTTAGAGGCTTCGTTTTCTCCAAGGTTGGAATTCAAAGCACACTAAGCTTGCAGGTCCTATGGGAGTGCTTTCCCCACTATCCTATTCTCATCTCGATGTCTAGATATCAGTAGGAAAGTCATAAGCTCTAAGGCGTCACAGAGAACCATGCTTTTAAACCAACTGAAGTACGCAGTTGGGATTCTGATGGCTTGATATGGGATATTGTTATGTCGAGGAAGTTGTAGCTGCATCAATTTCAGATCAGTTAGGTTCTTTGCAGTTCTCAATGTTTACAATAATGTTGGTGTTAGTGTTGATGACATTGTTACAATATAGTTGCCGCATCGTTCTAATATGCAGAGGCCACAATAGTCGGTTTACCTACTCAATCCTTATAAATATTATGATAAGAACTCCCCTTTTTCTCCGTGTCTGTATACGTTTCTTTGCACACCATTTGATCGGAACAAGGACACACTTAGACAGGATATTGGCTCATATTTTTCGGCAATAGTAAGGTGCCTGACAACAGAGTTTCTTGATGATGTATCCATCTTTACAGTAGGTCTGTATATATTATATACTAAGTAAATACCTTCACGTTTAATGAATAGACCAATATCATACCTTGGAAAGCTCCGTTTGGAATGCTTTCAATCTGATTGTGTGATAGATTCAAGGTTAGAAGTTGAAGAAGGCCGTCAAAAGCCTTGGCGGAGACGTTGACGATTTGATTATCAGCAAGGTTCAGTTCGAAGACGATGGGTAACTTTCCAAAGGCGCCCTTACTTAACGATGTAAGGTTATTGCCCTGAAAACAAGAAATGGATAGCTTGTAAATAAAAAGAGAATGAATTCAATTAAAAACCACATTTCATCTGCATATTACTGCAAAAATGATCCACCGTGATCATTGATGAATTTTTTAATTTCCTGAAATTATTCCATATTGCATTGAATTAACTGGGATTCTCAAATTACTTAGCTCTTAAGATAAATATCATAATTAATGTAAAATGTCTTCATTAATTATACAAAAGTGGCTCGTCAGTTACTACACTCATATATAAACAGAATTGAACTGAATGAATGAGGCCATCTTCTCAACATTTCTGAAAGCTACGAGTAGAAGTAAAAAAAAAAAAAACCTGGCTTATTTAGATTCCTTTAGATAAACATTCGCTTAATAGATCCATCGAGATTATATCATTGATTGATTGAGGACAATATATCTGAAATTTATTCAGTAATTTCAACCATTCTCATTCCAACTTGTTCAAAACTCAAGTTTAGTGTGTATTTAGGGTATGTTTGTGTTGTTACCCTGTTAAACCACCTCTTAAAAAGTAAGCAAAAAAATTATTTGTGTACCTAATATGATTTTAAATGTACAAAATGTCGAACAGTAAGTTCAAATGACTCACTTGTAAATAAAGATATTGCAGTGATGATACATCAGCTAAACTTTCCCATGGAGCTTCAGTTATATAATTCCTGCTGAGGTCAAGCCTTTGAAGAGTGAGCAGGTTGGTAAAGGAACCTCTCTCGAGGTTATCCTCCAAGTAGTTATCACTGAGATCGAGGCTCAATAGGGCATTCATGGTCGGCCAGGATCTAGCGGGGATTTTGGTGATTTCATTGTAATTCAAATAGAGACGGGAGAGTGAAATGGGGATTTGGAAAATGGTTGGGAGAAGGTTATAGGCCACAGTCAGCTGTTGCAGAGACACGAGGCGGTTGAGAGCTCCGCGGGAGATGTCTGACAACAAGTTGTGACTCAGGTCCAGCTCGAGAAGTGTCGGGAGGGGCCCGAATGTGGCAGATTTGATCTCTTTCATGTTGTTGTGGCTCAAATTCAAGAAACGGAGTCCAAAAAGAGTTTGGAACACTCCGTTGTAGATTTCAGAAATCTCATTGTGACTAACGTCTATAGTATGAAGCTCGTACAACTTCGGGAACGTGTTACGAGGAATCGTTCTTAGTTGATTGTGGGTCACATTCAATATCTTTATGCCTGTCATATTAGCCAACGGCACCTAGAAAATGAGAATTGTAATTAAAACAATAATAAATTAATAGAGATTAATTGGTGAAAAATGAATAGAATTATTTAAATAGTTTGAAAACAATGAAGAGAGAAAGTTGAGGTTGCTAATCCATTTTGATCTGTTTCGCTAACGTCACGTAGTATTCAGGTAAGAAAAAAACGCGTCTAACCCTTCACAGAAATGCATTTGAAAAACATATTTCAGATTTATCCAAATCCCCTGTTAAGAGATTTTCCAAAACACTTTTATCAAGAGCATCGACTTACAATACTCTCCTTGGTTCTAACGACAAGTCGTGTGTGCACCTACCCGTTTTTTTCTAATGATTCACAGTATCAGTTTTAATTTGGTTTATTAATCCAATGGTTTCTGTTTCAGAATGCTCTGAATCCATGAATCCAAGACACTCAACCTATATGCTTCAAATCCAAATTAAATTTTCACCGAAAAGATTTACTTGTTCTGCAAAAGTGTCAGCAGTCAATCTGCTTATTTCTACCTGGACATATTAAGCTGGAAAACGTTATACAAAATCACTGTTGTTGAAGTAGCAGTTTTTGAAAAGGAGGTACCTATTGTATTGTTGAGATTCTGTAGAAATTATGCAGTTTCTTTTAGATCGGAAGTACTCATTGGGGATAATCTTCATACAAAAAATGTCCCCGGCAATCTGAAAATGAGATAATTACAAAATTATCTGTACCTACCTTTGAAAGATCGGTTAAATTGTTGTAAGACAGCTGCAACTCATTCGCAAATGATAATTCATCGAAAACTTTTGGCACGAATTCACTCAGTTTATTGAAAGACAAATCCAGGACTGTGATATTGACGCAGTTCTCAAAGGCGCCTGGCTCGATTTTGGAAATCGCGTTGTGTGAGAGGTTGACATGCACCAAGTACAAATCCTTGAAAGCTAGTCTCTGGATTTCCGTGACAAAGTTGTCGGAAACATCAATTTTCTGAAACGAAAGGACTTGTTATTTTTAATTTTTTCAACTTTGACTCACATGTAAACATTTGCACTCTTCTTCAATCAGCGTACCTACTACATGGACCTGCTCAACCTTAAGGCCTCCTGAAGACTGTTCTGTCGATATCAACAATATGTTTATATATAGGTTTATTTGTAACGAGTCAGTAATTGACTGTAGCAACAAGTTCAGATATACACAAAAATTAAGAACAGTAGAAGCACAAAGAAAAAGAAAGTAACAATTTATTTCCGATATAAACACTGGAGTACATATGTAAAACAGTCATCCAAATATTTTCAAGTAATAAATAGTGTTCTCATCAGAAAAGAAGCATCATATGCTCAGTTTAATTGTACAGTAAAGAAATAACATAACTTGTGGCTGGAAAGAGCTGGACATTGATAGGGATGGTACACTTCAGTGTTGTGCCCAGCATTCAAGACCTGAATGGCACTTAGAGTAGCATCAACAGATTCAGAGTGAGAGGGGTAAAAATACTGTTATGCAGAGAACTGAGCTATTGTAGGATTTCAGTCTCACCCCTGTTGTAGATCTAACACAGCTCTAATACTCCTGGCAAACCTACCTATTATGCTTACATCAAGAGCAGATCTCGTCATTGAATGATCAAGTTGCTCTCTATGGATATTACCAAACAGGCAGCACTGCCAGCCGTTGAAGTTCAATACAGACCGATATATGGCATTAAACTCAAGTGTTCCTTTCCCACTGATGGATTTTAGTTTATGAGCTTCCTAAACAAATTCTTTGTCTATCAATGAGTCTGGCAAGGCCAAATGCAAGGATCCACATTCCATCCACAAGGATTTACATTTATTTGAGTTTTATGAAAAGTAAAGGATAACACAAATAGATCCTAGCCGATACATATGAAGAGTCAAAACTTGACGTTTATGGGGGGGATTGATTAATTGGAAAATTGAAAATTCATCCTTCCTCCAACTTTTTCCTTCTGGTTTGGATTTTTAAAACGTACAGCTAATCCCTGAAATTCTTATCAATGTCTGAGGAAACAGAAAAAGTTATTACGTTCGTTAGATCTGAAAATGGTTATTACTGAAATCTATCCTTCGATTCGAGCGATGTTGAACCATTTAGTTCAGAGAAATTGACATTTAGGACTCAACTTTGTACCTCTGCAAGCGACGAATTTCATAGGGGACCATCAATAGTCTAACCCACTTACCTACTCCTTGAAAATATCGTCCAAATATGATATTATTAGTGGACGTTTTACGTATGGCTGTGATGAGCAGAAACACACAGACAATTCTTCAGACAAGACAGGTAGGAGATTCAGAAGCTAAGGGTGAACATTTAATTTTTGAAATACGAATTGTTTAGTTGGAAATGGATGCAGAAAAAAGCGACGTCATCAAGTTTTACCATTTTCTTCCCATCAGGTTTTACCATTTTTTTCTCACATGCAGGGACGTGAGGAAAATGCTACCCTAGGACTGTCACACTTTTTCTTCTTAACACATAAATCAATAGCACCTTTTTGGGAACCTCAAAATAAGATTTTACCTCGGCATATTGAAGCTTGGCGAACATCTGGAAATCAATTTTCTTCAATCGATTCCTGGCCAGATCAATGATTCCGATCCTAGCAACTGCGCCAAACGTGTCGCGCCCCACGTCGGAAATTTCATTATCAGCCATGTACAACCTTCGGATGAACCGCATCCCTCTGAACGAGTTTGAGTCGAGTTTCCTCAATTTATTGTGATTGAGATTTAGAGATCGTAGAACTGTGTTACGAGCAAACGCACCACTGAAAGGCAGAATTAGAAAATATATATATTATCCCATATTAATACGAGTATGACTATTTACATCTTTATGTGAGAATCATGCAACTTCACGTTTTCCTTTTATTGCAAGCTATTCTATAACAATTGGATCCATTGCTTCAATATTGATTAATATTGTAATATAAGTATCAGGGTCACAGCTTTAAGGCCTAACGGGGCTGCACCACGTAGGTACCCATCATAAATGAAGTAACGAAAAAAGTATGAGAGGCTAGTTTGAAAACGCACACCAAGACTTGCAGGTCTTTCTGCACGACTGGATCCCCTCTCATTTCAGAGGGATATATACATGAGCCAAGAACAGGTAGGAGTTAGTAAAAAAGAATCTGATAGGGTTCTAAACAAATGTCAAGGCTGTGAAGACCGATGGAAAGGCTCCAAGGTGGAGGGCTGTAGCTACGATTTCAACGCTGGGAGGGTGTTCTGTAACTTTTGGAGATATAACCAACAGTGGACTAATATTCCACTAACAGGCAAAACGCGGGCAAAACAACAGTAGTAAACTAACCAAGAGTATTTAGTTGCAGGCATTAAGTACTGCCAGAACCGCCATGGTTTAACTCTTTTGACAGCAAAATGAAAACAAATTTCTTCTTCTTCTTTTTTTTCCACTTCAACATTAAGGACCACAAAACTCATGGATTAAATTTATATTCAATACATGAATATTAAAAAATATAACTCAATGAATTCTTAAAGAGTGATATTGGACGAGGAAATACCAAAATCTCAGTGTAAATACACTTAACCTCATCTGGAAATCTTCTCACTACCTTCTTGGGTGGTCATAAGATAAACTAGAGTAGAGAAGATAACTGCCTTACAGAAAACCTGGAGAAGTTCTCCCAGGCAAAGATGGCGGCGTATCTCCACTATGGAAAAATTTCCCATCGAAATAAAGTTACAGAACCCCCCCTGCTTCTCTGTCGCCCACATCACGTGCCTAGTATTGCGCTTGTTTTGGAAATTAATCGTCCGTCACAGGACCGTTTGTTTCAAATGACCGTTACCCATGGATGCAATAATGTACTTCACTTATCTTTAAATGGAAGAAGATTCCATCCTAATAAATTTTCACCAACCGCACTTTCCTACGATGAGTAGTTTTCTTACTGGTTTTTCAAAATTTTGGGCACTAGTCAAAATTCACCCTGGGCGGGACCCTCTTGGCACAGTGTGACGTCCATGACCATTGGAGGAAATTTTGAAAAATCAGAGAGAAAACAACTGATCGTATGAGAGATGGTGTCAAATTTGAAAAATCAGAGAGAGAACAACTCATCGTATGAGAGATGATGTCAAATTTCTTACAATGGAATCAATTTTCATTAAAAAATACAAAATGAATACATGGGTAACACTAATTCAAACGACAAATCGGTAGCAATCACTTATTGTAATCCTTTAGGGTATCTATTCTGTTTTTGGATTCTTAATAGAGGGTTCACCATTCACTCTGATTCCAATCTTTGAAGGCCTAATAATTTATTACTCTCTGATTCACGCACCTACAGGGTGGTGGGAGGGGGTCTTAATAATTTTGGGCTTGGTTCATAAAGATGATTTTTAGTTAGATGTGCGCTAGTGCAGGAGATTGCCCAAGTTAAGCTACTAATTATATTAGTTTACTGATTATTATTATTATTGTTTCAATGATCTGATATGTACCTGTTATCTTCATTAATATTAATTTGTGCAGGTAGGTACATATACATACCTAAATTTACAAGCGAGAATAGGCTAACTCATTTTATCTGTGCATAATATGCTTCTGTTGACTCAAGATTTTACTGCATACAATTAATTTGATTTATGTAATTTAACTAACCGTAAAATTTGACAAATGGTTTAATTTCTGAATTCTACATCCTTCAAAAGCTAGCCGCTAGTGTAAACTTCTCACAAACGTACCGGTAGATGAATAAGTTATCTCAGACCTTAAGAGGAATATTAAGCTGGTATTGACTTCACAAATGTAGGATTTTGTCACATTGAAGGACAAAAAATGGCTAAAAAACCTCAAAAATTGAATTTAGAGGCAGAACAAAATTTGAACATTAATAATTTGTAAGTTTAAATTTGATAAACAATAATTGTGAAACACTACAACAATGTGCTCGTGAGTCATATTGTTTAACTGACCGAGTGATGTCTGTGATGGCATTGTGGGAAAGGTTACAAGTTGACAGCTTGTTGAGATCGGAGAGATGAGAAGCGTCGATTTTCGAGATGAGATTATGAGACAAATCGAGCGTCTCCACATTCCTCAACCCCTTGAACTGGTTCTTCTTGAGAACTTTAAACTTGTTGCCGTGAAGATCGACCACCTTGAGTTTCTTGCAAACGGCGAGAGCGTCCACCGAGAGGTCCGTCAGGTCGCCGTTCACGAGGCTGATCCTGTCTAAATTGTCAGTGACGTATCCGCTGAGGGAACCAGCGGTGAAGCTGGACAAGCGGTGGCCATCTATGTTGAGATAGGATAACTTCCCGAGGATCTGCAACAAAAGATGGGAAAAGTGAAATTAAAAAAAAGTTCCAGTCATGCAGCTCGTATGGGCGAATTTTCGTAAATATTATCGTGTTATATTGTTACACTGTTTTAAAATGTTAGCACTTTGAGAGCAAAGGGATTGTTAATAACAAATGTTATTTGGGGTGGGAGAGGGAGGGGGCTTAGTCTAAACATTCTTTCAAAAAATATTTCAGATTTGAAAAAGTTTTTATCAATTTTTCAGTAAATATAGATGAAATTCAAGTTCATTTTTTTAAGCATAATAAGCATATTTTTATGTTTTTTTTTTTACGTTCTAGTTCTGTTTTAGTTTATGTTGAAAGGCTGATTTCACAAAAGGGCTGCGACATCTATATATGTATACGTATATATATATATATATATATATATATATATATATATATATATATATATATATATATATATATATATATATATATATATATATATATATATATATATATATATATATATATATATATATATATATATATATAATGTGCTGTATCTCTTCCGTTCAGACCAGTAAGTTATGCATAAGTTTGTTATACCAACTGAACCTACTCGAATCTATAAAAGTCCAGTCATGCAGCATGACCCCATGAGCGAATTTTTGAAGAAATCTTCGACATTTCAGTCGCTATTGATCGTGTAGAGAAATTTTAGTTTATGATTTTTTTTTTTTTTTTTTTAACAAGCACCTACTACCTACGTTTTAAACAGCATGGTTCTAGGATTGGTTATACAGGGATACTTCCATAAGAGTAGTTCAATCTGAATTTGGACGTTTCATGCAAATATTACCGATTTTTACAACTAGCGAACGGCATTATCTCGATTTTTGACTGATTTTTCAACTTTGAAATTTTTGAAAACTTGATACATATTCTTATAGGAAATTTTACGCTGATTCCGAATATACCACATGTTAGTATGCTGAAAAAATTATTTCGCACAACTAATCGCAAAAAACAGGCTATTTTGAAATTTTTGACTACATTTCTGAAAATTTCAACCCGAAGATGTAATCCGATCATGCTGGCCAACGAACTTGAACTTTCGTTTTGTGTCCTTAACATTTTAAAATTTGTTTGAAGTTTCTAGCACAATTCTACGGACAGTTATCGTCTGGAATGACACATACATACATACATACATACGTAAAAAAATGCGTTAAACTTCAGAATATGATTCAGAATAGCCTGAAATGGATTTCTGTATAAAATGTTTTCAAAAATTCACATTCTACAAATTTTGAGGCGAGAGCAATAGCTTAATTTTCTTCAAAAATTCGCTAAAACAATAACAAATCACAGTGGAAGAATTTGCAGCGTTCCTTCGGTTATAAAACAAAATAAATTTACTACAGAGGATCCTTGCTGGATCGACTGTTGGTCCCATTTAGGTGTAGGCCCATTTCCATTCAAGTCACTTAGGTTTATTTACCTCAAAAGCCTCTTTAGGAAACACACTCAAGCTAGTGCGAACGAGGTGAAGCTCTTCCAGAGTCCTGTTGACGCCGAGGAACGTCTGGGGTTCGATTGTTTTGAGCGGAGTGTCTTCTACTACCAGTTTCTTCACGTCAATAGCGTACAGAAGGCCTCCATAAAGCCGAGCTGAAACAACCAATGTTGGGTAAGTTATAACAGCTTCAAGAAATAGTTCAGTCAAGATGTTCAGTGTACGAGTAGATTCGTGCTTGCAACAGGTCATGCAGTCCAAAATGTTTACTACGTTCGGAGCAATACTACCTCTAATAATATACCAAAACAAGTTGTGAATTTTTTATTTTAACCAAAATCCAAAAAAAAGTCTGCCAAGTTGGGTGTGGCACATAGCTTCCTCGTTTACCTATCATCTTCTTCCAAATAACATCCAAATTTAAGCGAACTCGAACGACTAGAGAGTGACTAGATAGAACATGATGGAATTTACGTCTGCGCATGCGCAGAATGAAGTATTGATTTGGCAACAATAAACTGATAGGGTACCATCTACAACCGAACCCGCACATTCTCCGACAATTTCATCGAAACCGGATAAAAACAGAGGAAATTAAGGTCATTACGAGGATTTCACATAAGTGCAGTAGCTATTAATGATACAATCATGTCGAAATTGATATGGGTTGATCAAATTGTCATCCTCTAATATAATCCAAATTTTAGTGAAATCGGACGAATAGGGTGTGAAAAAATGGAGCATAATGGAATTTACGTTTGAGCATGCGCAGAATGAAGTATTGGTTTTCAACGAGGATACTCACAGAAGACCGTCTACACAAGGTGAGGTACTGAGTTAAGAACGATGAAACTGATAGGAGACCGTCCACTCCCTAGCCCGCACATCCCCTGAAAATTTCATCCGAATCGGAAGAAAACTGGAAAATAAAGCTTGTTACAAGGATTTGCGGACACACGACAGAGAGACACGGAACCAAAGCTGTTCAGAATGGTCTAAAAACGTAAAATTCGAGTGAAAATTTCGATTTTGGATAGCACAAATTTTTTCTCCGCTACCTTTAGGTAGACTAGAGTAGCAAGAGAAATAGTTTGGTAGAAAATGGTTTCTTTTTTTCCAAAGAGCGGCAAATTCTGAAAATTGTGACTTTCATTGCTTATTATTATCGAAAAAACTAATCCCATGCAAAATACCAAATGATAAGAGCTTATTGTTTTCTTTTAGCTTTCATTTGTGACTAGTCTGACACCTGTTGGCTCAGTTCTAAAAATGGCTGATAACTGAAACAAGTCGCAGGGGAGAGAGAAATTAACGTGAACTCTTCATCTAGGTATGCTATGTTGCTCCATCTATGTTGCTTAGGTAGGGGTTTATTAAAAGAAAACTGATTGTAAACTAGGTACCCTTATGTCATAATTACGTTACATACTTTTGTATCATTATCATTATCTCATCATCATAAGTATCATTATTAGGTTTGTAAAATATAAGAAGAGCGCAGCCAACATACTTTCTTCCACCCTCAACCCAACTGAGAACAATGTAGCAGGCGACCACCTCCCATATACATATTATCTGTGTTAAATCGTCATAACCGATGTTTTGAGCTTTTCAGGGTGATGCCCAAATGGGGAAAAACACTAAAAAAGAAAACGGTAATTTTTCACGGCTTTTCAAAAGGTCGTGACGTCACCAGTTACATACAGACTGACAGATTGACACACGCATATGGTATCTACATTTTATTTGAATTGTAAATATGGGTGTTGGTTTGTTGCCGATTACAAAACTTTCCCCTGGTTCTTTGGGAAGTGTGCTTAAAACAAAAATAAATAGGTACCATAATATATATATATTATATATATATATATATATATATATATATATATATATATATATATATATATATATAACTTTAAAAATGATAAACAAGCTTGGTTTTTGAAAACGCTATTAAAATCGTAACAGAATGGCTTATTAATTCAGTGTTGGATAGTAATACTGTTATGCAAAGATCTCTAGTCTACCCTGGTCAATTGACTTACGTCTTTCAACCGCAGACTGAACGTAATTGTTGAGCGACAGATTTAAAAAGGAACAGCTCGTATTTGGGTGATCAGCTGAGCATGACGTTAAAAAGACACTTCGATGAAACTGGCAACGCCAGGAAACATTCACGAATAGATACCTAGATGGATCAGGCAAGTAACAACTGAAGTATGAAGGTAGATATATGTGTTTGACACGCAAGAATAAATAACTTTGAAATCATAATGAAATTAGACAATGGTGTTGAAGAGATTGAATCAAAGGGAGACTAACACATTATTCAAGGTCCCCTTTAAGTGTAATTACAGCTACCAACTTTTTGTTAATTTATAGACATATGCGATGAAAATTATTAAGTTACACAAAAAATAACCTTAATTAGACTCTAAAAAGAACTTGACCTTGATAAAGTCGAGGGAGATTCTCGCCATGACAGAGGAGTAACATTATGATGTAATCAGCTGTTTCGATCCTCGCAATTCAAAAGGGAATTTGAACACTCGTGAGCGTTCTCATTAGATGCATTGGTACCAAAATCTACAGAAAACATAGATATAAATTACCTAATTTTCTATTTAAAGTTTCCAAAATATGCATTGATTTTGGAAACCTCATCCAGTAATTTCAGCCTTTTGGATTGGTAGAAAGCGATGCCGAAATCTCAGGAAGATTTGAGATTTTTGAGCAAAATTTCGGTCCAGCAGTGAGAGGAAAAATTGACCGACGAAGACGGTGGACTGATGGATTATGATGATTATTATTTTTGCTTCCGAGTCTTCCTATAGGTAGCAGAAGCACTGCAACTATTTGGGAGGTACGAATTTGTGTGTCTACAAAATCAAAATTTCCACTCACATTTTCCGTTTTAGACCATTTTGAACAACTTTTGTTCCGTGGTCCGCAAATTCTTGTAACAAGCATAAATTCCACAGTTTTCATCCGGATTTAATGAAATTTTCAGGGAATGTGTGGGTTGGGGTTTAGATGGTCTCCTATCAGTTTCATTGTTTCAAAATCAGTAGGTACTTCCGACTGCGCACGCACAAACGTAAATTCGATCAATTATTATTTTATCATGCCCGAGTCGTCCAATCGCGCTCTAATTTTGAGGATAGCTGGAAGAAGACGATTTAATCAACCCTTATCAATTTTAACAGGATCGTATCATTACTAGTTCTTAAGCATGCGCAAATGTGAAATCCTTGTAACAAGCTTAATTTCCACACTTTTTATCCGATTTTGATGAAATTCTCAGGGTATGTGCTGGTTAGGAGTAGATGGCCCATATCAATTTAATTTTCTCAAATTAATACTTCCCTCTTCCATTTCATCAAGCAAAATTTGTTCGCGCCTTAAGGGCCCCATACACTATGAGATCGCCTGCAGGCCGTCGCCTCAACAGACGAACTTATGACCAATATCGCCAAGCTACCAGTCAACGGCCTGCAGGCGGCCGCACTAAACTGCCGATCATCGCCTGAACATCGCACACACTATCTATCCGGGGCCTGCAGGCGGACTGTCGGACAGGAATCAGGACTGCAGGCGAACCTCAGTTCGCCAGTTTGCAATCGCTGAATTTTTGTGAGAATTCGCTTAAAAAAAAAAAAAAAAAAAAATGCAGTACTAAAATTAGCGATTTTTTAAATTTTTCTACTAACAATAGACGTCCCAAAACGGTTTTTGAACGAAAATTTTAAATTTTGGACCACTATTCAAAAATCGGAACGAACGCAATAGCTTAATAACAATAAGCAATAAGCTTTTTAACCATATAACTTAATAGCAATAAGCTTTTTAACCATATCCACGGTAGCTGACGGCACGGTTTTCTGATAGAATTTCAATAAAACGTCGTACGCCTCGTCCCGTAATCTTTTATTGGCTTACGCATCGTCCTTAATTTTCCACAAACACGGATAGGCCCGATAAATCTCAATAAATGCCGAAATAAAAGAATTTTTCCCGTCCATCCTCGCCGTCAGTCCGCTGTCAGTCCAATTTCGGCATGTGAAAACACGCTCAAAATTGATCGCACGGAAAACTGACGAAAACGGGGAAAAAAAGAGCCGACGGATCACGCGCCTGCAGGCCAACTGACAGTGTGTGGCGGAGGTGGACTTGAGATCACGATCTATCAGTTACCGGCCTGTCGTCGATCTCTCGCAGTTCCTCGCCTGCCGGACGGCCACACACCTTCAGTCCGCACTAACTGCAGTCCACGATCTTGAGATAAACTGATAAGTGTGTGGGCGACCACAGTCCACGGCCTTACGATAATCTGCAGTTAAACTGACAGTGTGTGGGGCCCTTTAGTCATTCGATCACACTCGAATTTGGAGGATAGTTGAGAGAAAACGATTTTTTGTTATACCCATATCATTTCAAATTGATTGTATCATTAGTAGCTGCTGCGTATGCGCGAATGTTTACTTCTTGTAGCGAGCTTATTTCCACAATTTTCACCTAATTTTGATGAAATTTTCATGGAATGTGCAGGTTAGGCTGTAGATGGTCACCTACCTATTTTATTACTCTCAAATCATTACCACCTATTTTCGTTTCGAATTTTACATAGCAACTATTTAAGCCTACAAATGGGCTTAATGATGGCCTACAAAGGGGGTTAATAATGGTAATCCTTTTTACTTAGTCGATTACGCACAACTGGAACCTGGATTCTTATTTCATGAAACGTTGTCGACATGGAGGCCAAAAACATGATGAGGATAGCAGCGTTCATTCCCAGATCGATCACTCAGTAGGTATTGAATCACTTTCGCACGATAGGGCGTCAAAAAGATTTTCGATTGGTTCATACCAAACTTTCTCCGAGAGAATCACCGTTGTGGTTGAAATCTCCCACAGTTCCAACCCCATCTCCGAGATCCGTGACACCGCAACCACACGTGGGAAGCAGAGAGGAATGAATGGGGGGGTGAACTTTCCTAATCACTCAATTTATCAGATCTCACGCGCGGAATCCGACCTCTAACGTACAGGATAGTGAACAATGAACAATCTGAACATTCAACTTTATCGTGCTTCCACACTTGTAAAATTAACCAGTACGATGAGAAATTTAGTAAAAACATTGAGTACGAGTAGAAAAAGAAAAGCATGCTTTATTCTTGACAACTGTTCTCATAAATGTATTCAGAATATCGTACACACTATATCCACACAAATTTCTATAATTTAGTATTACATTTCACCTTACAAAAATTATAGTCATGGCACAATATACAACCTATAACGTGTAATATACAACTTAGTGTAAACATATAAATTTAAATATTGTTATCTTGTCGTGAAAAATCAATATTTTACAATTCATTAATAATCAGATTATAAAAATCACAATTTTGTTCTATCTTGCTATACAATGAACTAAAGGTCCTTCTGCCAGGGAGAACCCGAGAGAAGGCTTTTAATTACTATATTACTATGAATTAAACTAAACATTGAAAATTAATAATTATCACTCCTAGTGCAATCACCAGTTAAATTCGCTAATAAGTTCAGCCATACAACGCCATGCCACCGTATAAAAACTCACATAACGACCCATGCTATCCCACTCAAAAGCGGTGCAACATGACCCATGATAACGCTAATCAAAAGCCGCACAACACGATCTCTGCTAAGCACCCAAGTACGAAGGCGCTTTTGTACTCTTCCAGCACTGGAGAGACCCCAAGAAAATTAAAAACATCCTCCAGTGCTCAATATTTCAAATGGAACACTTTCCCCTCCTATTTGTAGTAGGAAGAAACGGGCGGTGGTGGTGATGGATATTTTCCAAAAGGGAGCCTTGGAGCTTCACCAACCACCAGGGGTCTTGAATTCCTATTGACACATTCATTGTGCGCAGTGTCAATTCCAGCAAGCTTTATAACGAGTTAGGTACTGTATGCTACCTCCTCACGATACAGCCCTCCATATCTCCATCAGGCCGTATTTCCAGGTATTTCTTTTGTAATTATCTAATTTTGGTTTATTATTTCCAATAATAAGTCTATGTGATCGTATAGCAAAATTTTTTTTATAACCCCCCCCTCAAACTTTGTCACTTTACGTTTCAAGGTGCGTAGAATCCAAATTTGAAATGTCCGTCCGCCGTTCGCCGTCCGCCGTCCGGGCCATAAAAGGCCTAAGAATTGACTTAAAAAACCCGTTCTTTCGCACATAGACTCCATTTGGGGTCTAGTTGGTCCTAACGTTTAACCATCCCGATCGCTTTACTCGCATAGATGCTATGGGCCAAAAAAGGGGCGAAAAAGTGTCTTTTTCGAGGCTTTGAGTGTTAGACTTACGCACGCGCGCACGCCTGGCTGGGGGTCACGGTGGGTGCTGAGGGGGGTGAGCGGGGGGTGGAGTGAGAGGAGGCGCCGCGGCACCTTGTGGGGGCTGGGGTGACCAGGAGCGTAGCAGAGGGGTGTAGGAGAATGGATATTTATTACTTTTACGTGTTATACCCATATAATACGCCGCGCCAACCTGAGGGGGGTACGGCATTAGGGGCATAGTGGAACGGAACCTGGGGAGTAACAGAAAGGCGTCCGGGGCGTATCGGAACGGATATAATATATATTTTATATTATATTTTATTACTTTTACCCCATATAACATTTAACCTACCTTGAACACACTAGTATATTTAGTATATTATATCACACTATAGTATGTTACAAAAATAATTGATCCAGCCCTTCTAAAATCCTTCATTCTTCTTTCCAAAATTTTCTTAGATAGTTCGAAGCAAATCGTTTTTAAATTAAAATTGCATTACATGGGCGGGTTGGAGTCTGAACCCTCTGGATGAATAGCTGCTTACTTATATTTCTGCCATAGGGAAGTGGGGTGTTGTCACCCAAGTAATTTCGGACGCAGAATCGACTGGGATATGTCCCAGATGCTTTTGGAATCCAGTGTACCTACGGTTTTAGTTTGATTCCTATAGAAATTAGCTCCGTGGATTGAATGAGACCACTCGGGTGGCTGTACGATCATCCATTTGCTCCCCATCGGGAGCACAGCCTGTAACACTAGAACAGAGGTGGATTCTAGAAAAGAGACTGGCGAAAGCCCAGTTTGCACAGTTTGATAGGTAATTTTCTACGGACAAGTGATCTTCGTAGAAGGACTCCAATACAGGAATAATGAAACTTTGTGTAATAATTAGCAGCGTTTTTCAATTTAACTGACTTGTTTATAACTTCAAGGTGGTTAAAAAGTAGCTACTCCACTTTTCCACATCCATAAAAATACACTAAGGAGCACAGCTTCAGATTTCTCCATTGGACGCCTTGCTCGCGACTAACGTTGGTGGGTTGGTGGTCATCAAAGCACTGATGAAGCTCTCTATCGTATGCGTGCGACCTACCTAAATACAAATGGTGTTTTCCCTTAACTATTGAAGGAGGTTATTCAACCACGACAGCCGTCATCGACCAGGATCTCGTTTCTCATTAATGTGGTCTTCCAATACATTCTGTAGCCGGAGGAAGGAACTTTTCTTTTTGTCAGGATTAGCTGGGTAATGGAACTTTTATCTTATAACGGAATTCATCAGCTTGCACCCCTTATCGGTTCTCTCAAGCATTTCCAATTTCTCATGACCCATGGAACCTCTGATCTTTCTATCCTTCCACATTTTTGAATATTTCTATTATATATTATAATTATGCTCGTGAAGGTTAAAATGATGAGGTGGTAAGGCACGGTGGGCGGTAGTGTGGACAACCTTGCAGTATTTCATGCTCCAGATAGGGTTCACATTAATCGTAGCCACCCTAACAGTGATCATTTGATTCATTAGAGCCAAGTGACAGTATCAAGAGTAATAATCTAAGTACCCCCTCCCCGTAGTAGAAACACTATAATCTGTAAATATAAACACACGCTTGAACAGATACTGTAGTAGTTAATATCCACTTTATGATGAAGTTATTTATATTTTGAAAACAGGCTATTGCAATTAGGCCAATGCAATGGCTTCAAATGTTAAAAAATGGTTTTTATGAAATTTTGGACGGTCTAACCATATTTAGATGCATATGATAGATCAACAGGGTGGGCTACGAGAAGATTTGTCTGAAATTACCTGAGCAATTAGTAACCAAGTGACAGAACTCGTAGGAGCTCGACCAAAAGCTAGAGAATCACCACTCCAATTAAAGTGGATGGGAAACCCATTACACACTATACTTATATTATTCATCTACTTTGAATGCTTTGCTTACGGCTCATATTAATAAATTCAGCCAACTAAATTCGGCGTCAAATTTCAGAAACATTGATACCTTCAAACAGGTCCAAGCCTGTTGTGGGGGTTGATAGGGCGAGGTTACATGGAAATGTGATTCAGGACACCAGAGATCCCAGGTTGAACTAAGTTGCTTGGTCCCAGCAGAAATCTTTAGTTGAAAGAAACCGAAGCACCTATCAGAAGCAATTCCTACTGCCAACAATTCCCACTGAGGTTACAGATATGTCTGTAAATTTCAACGAGAAAATGACAAAGTGGGAGTTGATAATAAAATATGAATCCACTGTCCGACCCTATGGAAACATCTGCAGCGGTAAGAAAGTCGTGAAGGTCCTCCAGACAAGGAAGCAACACCTCGACCTCTTCGGTTCTTCGACCTGGAAGGGACAGAGGGAGGATAACAGCGCACCAAGGAGCAACAAAGACATTTCTGATCATCGCTGAGAGATTATTATAATTATATCAATAACAATTACTTAGGATTGACTTACAGAATTTGGATGAGGAAATGGTGAGCGACTCTACTCGGAGTTTGTGGGAGGCGACGTTAGTGAAGGCAACGGAGAGGGAAGCAAGGTTAGCGTTCTGGCAGTGAAGTGTGATCCCAGTGTCCGATCCCTGGAGACATCTGCAAGGGTAGAAGAGTCGAGGCCGCTCCGGGCAAGGGTATTTTGGCCCAGGAGGAACGTAGACGCAGGAGACCAGAGCACCCAGGAGCACCAGAGACGCCCCGGCCACAGCTCCAAGCATATCTCCTCCTACTGCAACACAAAACCATAACTTAGTAAAAATAAAGATACAATGATTTATAACAAAGTTCATTGAAACATAGACGAAAATATGTTGACTTCTTTGAACACAACCTAAAACTTCTATCAATATCGATTATGCATTGTGTTAGTCATAACTGTTGCTCATAAATATCGAGCTTATGTACATACTGAGTGATGTATGAACAAAGCCGTGATAGCAGTGTATTAATTTATAAGATTACACTTATGGAATTTAATAGGTATTTTAAACAAAAAAGTCTGCCGAGTTTTGTGTGGCACATAGCTTCCTCGTATCCGTAACATGAATGTATAGATCACTAAAATGTTTCAAATTTAATAATCTTGAGAGATTCCACGGAACGTTCATTAGGAGTTTGAGCTAAATTGGTCAATTAGGCAATGAGAAAATGATGCATGATGATTTTACGTCTGCTCATGCGCGAAAGCTACCTGAGTCGGAAGCACTGGAGTTCATTGTGAATCATCTACGATATAAATCGTTCAATCGCTGGAAATCTCGTCGAAGTCGGATTAAAACTGTAGAAGTCTTGGTAGTTATAGGATTTTAGGATCGCCCAAGAGCAACAATTACTAATGAAACGAATGTGATGAAACTCATGGATGAGGTAATCGAATCGTCACCTCCCAACAATCCTACGAATTCGAGCGAGATCGAAGAAATAGACCATGCGAAAATTACGCTTGTTGGATTTTATGTTTGCGGATGAGCAGTGAAAGCTATTAATTAATGAGAGATGAAAATAATAGGGGACCATTATCTGTCTTACTCGCTCATTCCCAGAAAATTTCATCAAAATCCGATGGAAACTGTACCTAGAAGTTAAATGTTTGTTGCAAGAATTGTTTACATTCGCGCAAGCGCAGAACGCTACTAATATGATCTTAATGGAATTGACATGATTGACATCAAATCGTCTTTTCCCAACTACCCTCTGAATTTGACTAAGATACAATGATAAGAACGCGAGAAGATTGTGTTTGATGGATTTTACTTTTGCTCACGCCAACAGTGCAGTATTGATTTGGGAGTAGTGGAACTGATAAGGGACCATTTACAGTCTAACCCGCATGTCCCCTGAAAGTTTCATCAAAATCTAATGAGAACTGTTTGCGGAGACACGGATGTGAAACGATTTGCGGAGACACAGACAGAAATAGACACTCAGACAGACACGGAACGAAATCTTTTCAGAATGGCCTAAAACGTAAAATGCAAGAAGAAATTTTGATTTTAGAAAGAAACATTTCATCTCTCGAATGTGAAATCAATGCTTCCACTAAGTGACGGTAGACTCGGAAGAACAACTTTAAAATTATAATCTGTTTTCTTAAGACGAATTCATGGTTGATTTTTTCTGTAAACAATCTCAATTTTCTCTATTAATGGTATTTTAGAACTACCGAACCTTTACAGAGTTTTGCATTACCGAAAATTGAATTTCAGTTTTCACCCAACTGGAGGTATTTGATACTGGTAGCTTCCAATAATCTATCAACTGCGTTTCTAATTGCCTTATGAATGATTCTAATTCTTTGTGATGAACATACACAATCGCATAGTTGGGGAGTTAAACCTTGCCTTCACGGCATCTAGTTACACTTGTCTACTTGAATTCCCCGACCAAGTCTCATTTCTTACAAATCGTTCTTCTCCTTTACATATCTTTTCAGTTTGAGTTCAGCAAAATTTTCGGAAGAATCGGTAATATTACAGGAATATTTTTACATACAGATTACATAACTTCCTTTTGGACGTTCAGTGTGTTGGTTGGGGGACGTCCAAAACCTACATTTCAAGACCATTAAGAGAGTACAACAGACGGAAGGGAAGGATTTACGAACGAACAAAGAACCATTTTGTTCGGAAAGCTCTAAATAACAAGATGGGTGTAGAATGATTTAAAGTGAGAAAGTCACCTATAAACCAAACCTGCACACAAAGGTTCTGCTACTTTGGCGGACTTGAGGGTAAATCAATGAAATTAACACGAAAGCGATACATATTTTTCACAAGTTTGCCAAATAAAAAAATGTATCATCTAAAATCACGTTAGAATAAATAGCAAACGTTTATGAACTGATTTGAGAATTAGGATCGAGCGACTAGATCAACTCTATCAGACGTGTTCTTGTATGATGTTACTAACTTACTGAAAATAAGGATGCAGATTTCATGGAGGGCGGGCAGAAGTTGTCTATTACCGAGGCGTGGCTCATGATTTCTCACCTCTTCAGGCTTCAGATGCGCTCTGATAACTTGGAGTCACCAATGAGCGAGCCGAGCATTCAACTCACAACTGGGCAATCGGAACTTCAAAGATGCCAACTTTCACAAGACAAGTGAAGTGAAGTGAAGTCCCACGCTACCAAGTCATAATGTAGTAATTGTTGGAAATTTAGAATATAACATGGATGTTATATTCCACATGGATATTCACTACTAAAAGATGTGTAGTTAGCTATGTGTTTTGTTACTTCTATGAAATTATTTCATATTTTATCAGCCAAGAAGTGAGGACTAATTTGAGATGATGTTTTTGAATCTAATTTATATTTAAATTAAGTTCCAGTTATGCAGCATGATCGTATGAGCGAATTTTCTTAAATTACCTATCGTGTCATAACATGTTAATACCTATGTAAATATAATTGTATCGAAATTTGAGCAAGTTGAGTACTCACAAGGAAATTGTTAAAATAAAATTCTACAATTCAATTAAGATTTTGGATTTTTAGATTCGATTGCATTTTTTATACATTTTTTAGCAAAAATTGGTGAAATTTAAGTACGGTTCAAGCATGATTTTGTGCATACATTTTTAATGTCCTAGTTAATCTTTGATAATTTTGTTTTGACTAAAATTCTGGTGTAAAAAAAAAAAAAAAAAAAAAAAATATATATATATATACATATATATATATACTAGCCGCTCCGGCTCGCCTCCACGCCCAGCCGGGGGGCAAGCCCCCCGGACCCCCATTAAATTGCTCGCTTCGCTCGCAAAGTGTGGCATGTAGGGAATGTTGCTCGCTTCGCTCGCAAAGTGTGGTATGTAGGGAATGTTGCTCGCTTCGCTCGCAAAGTGTGGCTGTATACATGGAATGTATTACAATTGAAACATGTAGGGGATGTTGCTCGCTTCGCTCGCAAACGGTAGATCTCTAAGGGTAGGTTTAACTTCTGTGGGGGATGCTGCTCGCTTCGCTCGCTTGAGGAAGTTATACTGCCCACCCAACTTGGCAGACGTTAATTAAAATATAAATTAAAAATTTTGTCCAGAAAATAAAAAAAATTTAGGGGTGGACTACCCCTAACATTCAGGGGGATGAAAAATAGATGTTGGCCGATTCTCATAGATACCGGATAAGCACAAAAAATTTCATCAAAATCGGTCAAGCCGTTTCGGAGGAGTATGGCAACGAAAACTGTGACACGAGAATTTTATATATATATATATACAACGATTTTTGGCCGTTTTTTGGGTATTTTTAGTGATTTTTTATAGGCAATTTTTTTGGGCCAATTCAATGAGCTCAAACAGTTAAAGCCGACAAACTATTCCTTTCATTTGGAAAGCTGGATTTTTTTGGCGCAAGAACGGTATTTATATCTTAATCCTAAGGAGAGTTAGTTATCGTCCTGAATGACACTTTTTTTCACATGGATACTCACTATTAAAAGATGAGTAGTTAGCTATGTGTTTTGTCACTTCTATGAAATTATTTCATATTTTATCAGCAAAGAAGTTAGGACTAATTTGAGATGATGTTTTTGAATCTAATTATTGTTTAAAATAAGTTCTAGTTATGCAGCATGATCGTATGAGCGAATTTTCGTATATTATTGATTTGTATAATATTAAATTGTTTTGAAATTTGAGATTTCTTGAGTTCAAGAAAAGTGTTAACTTTCATTATTTTATGGCAAAAAAGTATTCTAAATAATAATCCCCTATTCAAATAGAGGTTTCGAATTTTGAGCTTTTTTGCAAATTTTTATCGATTTTTCAGCAAATTTTAATGAATTTAAAGTACATTTTTCAGAATAATTTTGTACATAGTTTTTTTAATGTTCTACTTTACAGTTGATAAACTTTATTTGAGCAGTATTCTGCCAAAAATATAAATTTAATGATTTTTTGGCCGTTTTAGCCATTTTTAGTGATTTGTTTTAGTACATTTTTTATTTGAAATTTGGCTAATTTAATGTGCTCAAAAGGGCTGGCCAACGAACGCATCCTTTAGTTTGGAAAGCTTGATTTTCTCAGAATCGCTCAAAACTGATTTCAATGAAGACATTTTTCAACAATTTTGATTTTAAAATTTTCCTAGCCATTGCAATATTTCATTTTCTACGAAAATTCGCTAATGAAAGTTACTCGCCGAAACTGTATTTACTGTTGCAATATTTAGGTATAGCAATATGGTGATGTCATTTGGTCGTACATTAGGAAAGAAATTAACCTTCATCAACACTGAGGTGATCAGAGCGTTACGACACCTTGCCATTGTAACCCAACAGAACTGAAAAGTTCTTTTTCAAAGTGAAAGTAGAGAAAGCAGCCAGTTCAAATTTCATCAATCATTGTAGGTTCAATAAGAAAGAAGTTAGAAGAGCCCACTCAGCTGATCAGCTATAGCGGACGTTAACTGTCTGTATCAGCTTACCATGGCGCAGCGCCACCTCGTCATTGTAATCCAGAATTTTCTGCCGTGAGAGGCACAATTTCAAAATTCAAATTGGTAGGTTGTATACTTGAAAATCAAGTCAACGTTTCATAATGCACAGAATTTTAGCATAGGCCAACCAAAATACAAGATTATCCTTGTTAAAAAACCAAAGAATCGAGTTATCAATCTAGTTATTGGGTAACTAGCTGTCAATGGTCTTCTCTTAGAGGTATTATATTATTTATAAATAGTTGGTATACCTTAAATTAAAAGCCAGAAACAATTTTGCAAAAAAAATCAACAATTTTAGTTAAATCGGTACACAAAAAATAATAATTAATAAATTGAAAAAAAAAATGAAAAATCACATAAAAGGTTAAAATGGAGAAGCTGAAACTCTGTAAAACCATTTTTATACCTCTGTGGAAGTTTGTTAACTGTAAATTTGAATGTAAGAAGTAGTTGTGCATACGATTTTCTTTATCTTCGTGGTTTATTAGTCGGTTCTTACAATGTTCCACCAGTTTTGATTAGCTCCAACGTAGATGATATGTTTTCCTGTCGAAGTTCAAGCACATAGGGAGAGCAAACGGAAATGAACTCACAGCGATCAGGGTGGTTTCAATCAATTCTTTGTGATATCTTTAAATGTCAATCAAAAAATTAGGTACTCTTATTATATGACAGTTTTCGAGATCTCGATTTTCTAAACATTCCACTCTTAAATTCTACCCTTTGGAGTTGATGGAAATGATGCCGAGATTTCTAGTACATCCTTGTACATCTATTGCTAATGTTTCAGTTGATTATAGAAACACATTTTGTAATACCAAAAGTAAGCTATATTTATCCATTAGTTAGTAGGTTGTAGATGTGCATTTACATCGTAAGTAGTATCGAATGGGTCCTTCGTGGAATATGGTCATCTTTTCAGAAACGTTCGATTTACGAGGCGTAAAAACCACCAGAAATGACGAATAAATAACGGAAGGAGAAGAACGGGACCAGCAACGTCGTCATTCATAAAATGGTGAAGTATAGAAACAAACATTTACGATCGAAACAATAAAAATCAACAGCATCAACGGACTGGAACACGTCCGTCACTAGACAACCGACGACTTTGAGTACTAGGTACGTAAGTAAATTTACTTGTGTATAATTATTGACTATGAATGAATGTTTATTCAAAACTGTGATTGTTCAATTTCAACGTCGTTTAACGATTTAAACATACTCAGTCACAACAAAGATATCATGGCGAGAATAATAATTGAAGGCAAATATTGAAAAACTACAGTAGGCGGCGAAACGAGAGCCAACAACAATGGAGTGAATTCGGCAATGGAAAGACTATTTTTGTAAGTAAAAAACAAACTTATATGTACGCAATAGTCTACACGCAGGTAAAAGATGAAGATTTCTATGGTGATAATTATGCTCGAAAATTTCATTTCCTAAAATGATGGGTCTACAGCTTTCAATGAAAAATACAACAAAAGAGAATTGAAGTATTCTGTGTCAAAACCGATAAAACACTCTGTTACTTCTACTACAGCTTATTATGCAGTCCTTTGTTTTCCTTCCTACTTGTGACAAGGGTTTCAGTAACTTTCAACGAGTAAAGTCTTAGTTCGCAAGCGGTAAATAAATAACAGGTTTGACATAACGCAGAATGGCGTTTCCTTAAAGATACAAATAACTGCCAGGATATTGCATAAGAAGGGCGAATAGAATGGTCACGTGACTCTGTCGTTAGAGGAACAGTAGAGCTTAATGACCCGCAAAGATAGACCTGTTTCCTTCGCAGAAGGAGGTTATGAGGACGTCAAAATACTAAAAAAGACGTTATGTTTTAATGTTTAGTAGTGATCCTTCACATTTTGTGTTTCCTTTATACGAGTGTGTATACATATATTTTGTGATTTATTATTGCAAATGAAAAAATTACATAGGTACATTCCACTTAGCAATATTTGTTATCGGAAAATTATTATAATAGTACAACATAGCACTAATTATGATAGTAAGGAAAGAAACATCGAATTTCATTGCTCTACTATCAACACAGCACAACCAAATCCAGTGGTTAGTTTCGCTTGAGGCGCCGAAGTTCCCCTTCGTTATCCAAAATGTTGAGCACCTCCAGGTTCTCATATTTATGGAGGCGTTGTTCATGCTACCAAGCGTATTTTACAACGATTTCGTTCAAAGACTCTTTCTTCAAATTAATCTCGATTAATATCCTTGTTACGCATGCACCAAGTGTCACCAACTATATTTACTTCTCAGTATTCTATTCTATGACGTTAGGATTTTTTCAATGTTTGATTTCTCGGCACATCCTCCGAGCTGTATCCCGTAAGTCCAGATAGGGTGATAAACCGCCTGTATATATAAGAAGTTTGTTGTAAAGTGAGAGGCGTGAATCCTTCCCATCAACCTCCCCATCTTTCTATTTTAGCGAATTTTTGAAGAAAATTAAGCTATTGCTCTCGCCTCGAAATTTGTAGAATGTGAATTTTTGAAAAATT
Organism: Adelphocoris suturalis; assembly: GCA_030762985.1. Taxonomy (NCBI): domain Eukaryota; kingdom Metazoa; phylum Arthropoda; class Insecta; order Hemiptera; family Miridae; genus Adelphocoris; species Adelphocoris suturalis. The sequence goes on from CM061044.1 coordinate 15,895,199, forward strand.
TTTATGCAGAAATTCGTTTCAGGCTATTCTGAATCATATTCTGAAGTTTAACGCATTTTTTTTAATGTATGTATGTATGTATGTATGTATGTATGTATGTATGTATGTATGTGTCATTCCAGACGATAACTGTCCGTAGAATTGTGCTAGAAACTTCAAACAAATTTTAAAATGTTAAGGACACAAAAAGAAAGTTCAAGTTCGTTGGCCAGCATGATCGGATTACATCTTCGGGTTGAAATTTTCAAAAATGTAGTCAAAAATTTCAAAATAGCCTGTTTTTTGTGATTTGTTGTGCGAAATAATTTTGTCAGCATACTAACATGTGGTATATTGGGAATCAGCGTAAAATTTCCTATAAGAATATGTATCAAGTTTTCCAAAATTTCAAAGTTGAAAAATCAGTCAAAAATCGAAATGCCATTCGCTAGTTGTAGAAATCGGTAATATTTGCATGAAACATTGTCCAAATTCAGATTGAACTACTCTTATGGAAGTATCCCTGTATAACCAATCCTAGAATCATGCTGTTTAAAACGTAGGTAGTAGGTGCTTTAAAAAAATAAATAAAAAAATGTAATCACAACTGATGAGTTTACTCTGTGCATGTGTTAATAATTTGATTCCATGTTTGTCTATCAAAATCCTAAACTAAAATTTCTCAACACGATCAATAGCGACTGAAATATCGAACATTTCTTCAAAAATTCGCTCATGGGGTCATGCTGCATGACTGGATATTTTTAGTCCCTTCCTCCTTCTTCTTGTCTATGTGACTATTCCAGCTTAGCTTGGAGTCAAGGGTCATGCTCAAGTATTGTACTGCATCAGCTTGTGGGATTTTGTTTGAATTTAGTGAAACATCCAAGGATTAGATTATTCGATTAGTGAAGTTGATGTGTAATGATTTCGATTCACTTAGCTTTATTATCCACTTCTAGGCCCGTTTAGAAACTTCATTAGTAGATGTCTGTAGTTTGCGGGTTGCAGCTTCTATGTTATCCCCAACAGAGAGGATAGCGGGTCAACGTAAATGTGGGAAAGTTTGTATTGTCATCTTGGGATAAGTCTCGTGTGTACAGTACCTACTATAGTACGTTTACAGTACCGTAGTACATGTATACGATAGTATACTATTGTACGTGAATACAGTACCATAGTACTGGCCTTAAGACATTCCCTTGTTCCTTTTATGCCGGTGTATTCGTTATCATGTTTCACCCTAAAATGCCTATTCTCAAAGTAGGATTTTAATAGGAAGAAGTACTGCCATGCAAGAAGGTTCCTGTGCAGCTTGTACTCAAGTCCCTCGTGTCAAACCTTTTCTGAATAATCTGATGTCGAGATATATTGAATATAACTCAATACCTAATAGGTAAGAAATTAGGTACCGCAAGAGGGCGAGGGTATCAAATTGGGTTGTAGAAATAGGAGGGGAGGGGGGGGGGGGGGGCGCTGACAAATTCGGCGTTCTTTTGGGAACGTGCCGAGAAGCAGTTCCTTCGACTGGAACTTTTATATGAACCTTTTACTTTTGTATATAGGTCAGAGTTCTTCCCTGTTCAACATCATCGAAATAAACCAATTTTTTGTCGATAGCTAGGCCATTCACCAACTCAGGCCCTCTTGTACGAAAATTAACGATTGTCCTCCTGGCAGTCTCTTATAATCAGGTTTCACTCTATACATACTGATTGATAATTAGATTAGGTAGGTAGATTATTCCTGAAATTCAAGGTTAGTTATCTACGTGTGAAACACAATTCTGGTGTCCTTCAATCAACCTAGATGACAATTAATACAACAGAAGTTACATAGTGCGCTCCAAACTCAATAATCAAATATTTGCCCATTTTTTCCGCATTGAGTCAAACATCACGCCACCCTATGACGCAGCTTTAGTGAGTCATGTACATCCTGGAACAGCATAGGTAGGTAACAACTTGACAACTGGTGTTATCGCTTCGGCAAACTCTCGCTCTTCGTATCTCTACGGGGTATCACAATAAATCAGACGGCAAAGGGACAAGGTTTGACTTTTGGAAGATAACGGAAATTTGTGTTTACGTTATTCGGACACGTAAAACTCATTTAGAAGGGAATTCAACGAATCGAACAGCAATGTAGAAACAATCAAAACTCATCGAAGCAAATTGGTATTGCTGATACGACGGAAATAATTTAGATGACATTGCGATGATTTCAGATAATCCCACACGTCGGTGAAATATTTCCGTTACCTAATGAAAATGTTGAATCGACCAAAGGATAAATTAACGTTTTTACCACCCATCAACTTCGGATCGTTTGCGTTTCGAGACACGTGGATGCCAGATAATAAAAAATCACGAAAAATAATGATAATAATAATAGAAATGGGTCATTTTAAAACATAAGGGGGGGGGGGGGGGATCTGCAAATTTTCGCTTTTCTTTCAAACTATGAACCAAAGTTTAAGAAATTTGAAGATCAAAATCACATTTAGGCCGTAGAATCCAGGAAAATCGGTATCACAATCACCCTTAGGGCTTAAATTTAAGGTAAAAACACCAGCCGCAAATAATGAAAGACATTTTCGCTTTTGACAGGTTTTTGAGCAAACTTGAAAAGAAAGAAACCTAGTGTTCAACATTTGAGACCCTTCGAATGTAAAGCATTCATTCACGTTCCGAATATTAATCGAAAAAAAATAGATGATCGCTCCATAATCTGTGCAATGATGGGTTATGACGGAGCATCCAAAGGATATCGTTTATGGGACCTTGAACAAGGGAAGATGATCATAAGAAGGAATGCTCTTTGGAAAAGGGGGTATCAGATTTCTGTGAACCTGGTGATAAAGGAATTCAGTACGATGATATGGAATACATTTCAGTAGGTAAGTAAAGAATGTTCAAAAGGAACAAGTGAAAATAACCTAGTTATTAAAATTATTGGAACCAACAAAAAGAGGGATGATGAGAAATTCATTCTCGAAGAAGTTACAATAGGTAGCGAATGAAATATATCTTAAAAAACGTGTAATTTTGTAGGTTTTTTCCCCCACGAAAAACAGATTAAGGAGACCTTTTCCCTTTATATTCGGAATCAGAGTGAAATTTCCTATAAGACAGGGGCAAAAACTAATTTTGTCCAGGAAGAAACGCACTTTGGCCCACTGTGCCGCGCACTAAGGTCCAAATTACCTGAAAAACGTCAAAAACCTTCTAAAGGGCCCCAGAAGTGTTGAAAAAATCTGAAATTTGGCACAAAGGTTCGGCTTGGCCCCTAGTTAGTCCAAACATCTCGCCCACCCGATTACTCCACACCTACGGGTGTAAAGTGGGTGTGAAAATGGGTTTTCGGTGTTTTTTGATGCATAGGCATATGAGGTGTCGTTTTCGGTGTTATTTTGGACGTAGAATCGTTTTAGGTGGGTCTTAAGTCGACCAATCCACACCCATTGGTGCTATGAGTGAAAGCAGGAACAAAAATGGGGGATTTTGTGGGTTTCAGTTACATAGTCTAGACGGAGGGAGGAGAGAACTGACCCAAAATTAGCCCGATTTTCAATTGTTTGTAATTCGCTTATTTTTGGAGATAATTAATAGTTTTTGGGTCGGATCGCTTTGTATTTTTATGCTCTACAACTTTGCTCAGTATAAAAATTTCTGTAGGATGAATGGTTTAGGAATTATTGGAGAAAAACTTTAAGATGGGCAAATTAAGCCATGTTTATGAGGCCGCCATTTTGTATTCCATCACTTTTGAGGTGGCAGACAACGATTTTAGCGAATTTTTCAAGAAAATTAAGCTATTACTCTCGCCTCAAAATTTGTAGAATGTGAATTTTTGAAAAAATTTTATGAAAAATTCTGAATCATATTCTGAAGTTTAACGCATTTTTTTATGTATGTATGTATGTATGTATGTATGTATATATAATATGTATGTATGTATACATGTATGTATGTGTCATTCCAGACGATAACTGTCCGTAGAATTGTGCTAGAAACTTCAAACAAATTTTAAAATGTTAAGGACACAAAACGAAAGTTCAAGTTCGTTGGCCAGCATGATCGGATTACATCTTCGGGTTGAAATTTTCAAAAATGTAGTCAAAAATGTCAAAATAGCCTGTTTTTTGCGATTTGTTGTGCGAAATAATTTTTTCAGCATACTAACATGTGGTATATTCGGAATCAGCGTAAAATTTCCTATAAGAATATTTATCAAGTTTTCAAAAATTTCAAAGTTGAAAAATCAGTCAAAAATCGAAATAATGCCGTTCGCTGGTTGTAAAAATCGGTAATATTTGCATGAAACATTGTCCAAATTCAGATTGAACTACTCTTATGGAAGTAAGAGTACCTCCTAATTATTTTTAATAATTTGATTCCATGTTTGTCTATCAAAATCATAAACTAAAATTTCTCTACACGATCAATAGCGACTGAAATGTCGAAGATTTCTTCAAAAATTCGCTCATGGGGTCATGCTGCATGACTGGACTTTTTTTCACTAGGAATGGATATTTTCAAAACCTAATCTCAAACCTTCTCGTTAAATAACTACCTACTTTAGGGTATGCGTGACTCAACAATACAGGTTCTAATAACAATTCAAGCCCAGTCAACGGAAGCTGTTGTGAACCGACTATCAAGTTGAACAACTCCCACGGGAATCTATCCCAAACCACAGCAATCCTATCCGCGAACCTCATCGAAACAGTTCAATTAACATACGTAATGCAATACGACGGAAATGAAAATATGAGCCTGGCAACCATTGTTAGCACAGAACACAGAAAAGAGTCTTTTCCGTGTACTGTGATTATTAGTGAATGAAGAAACAATGGAACAACAAATAACCTATTACGAGTATTATTTACCTAGGTGCTTCATTTCCGATTGTTCTATACCAATTAAGTTTACAACTGGCACTTAGTAACAACTTCAACGATTTATGATAAATATTATCACATTAAGGACATGACAAAGTGTTCAGTAAAGGTTAAATTTAAAATATCTTTATTATTAGATAATAGGTAGTTACGATTCATCAGAATGCATATATTTTAGCTTTCTAAATCGTGAGTAGGTAAATGAAATGTTTTCCAAAAAGGTGTAATGTGGTGGTTAGATGTGAACAGATGTGAGCTTTGTGCTGACGCAATAAAACTCCGATCAAAGTGGGAAATGATTTTACTTCTCACTACCGCAGATAGGGAACTTGTGTACTCGCACTTATTGTATCACGTATTCGTACTCCTGGTAATTGTTTTCCAGAAAAATTCTATTTACCTAGTTTTGATATTTCACAGTTTTTGCCATACTTCTACTGTTTCGAGTCTGTTTGTCGTAGGTACTGTCTGACCATCAGAGGTCAATATTACTTCTCTCGTGACATTGTGCATGTACCAAATTTTGTTGAAATCGTGTTATTTTATTATTATTTTTTTTTTAAAATACGATTTTTATGAAATTTTTATTGGAATTCATTCCAATTTAGAGGAAATTCAGAGGGCGGAGGATTGATCCGCGATCTATGAACTTCATAGAGGACGATCTATTAATCTCAGAAAATGACATCAGAATCTACTAGAAGAAAATATTGAAAGTATTCAAATATTACGCGTGAGGCAAGGATATCAGATTTGAAAATACTCTACAGCCTACATAAAATACTGAAACAACCCTGTGACCGCCTGAAAGGTCATCGAAGATATAAAGAGAATCATTGACCATATCATCTATAAATATTCGAATCATTTTTATGCATTGTAAATCATCCTCATTGAAGGTCCACGAAGCAGAGATGCGCACATTAATTTACATTCGTAAATATGAATATAAATATATTTACAAACTTAATCTTTCTGTGAATATGAATATATTCATATTCCCTGGAAGATTAAGTTTGTGAATATATTTATATTCATAATTACGAACATAAATATGCCCATCTCCACGTAGCAATCGTTTGGCAGGTGTGGTGAATCAGTATGGACATTGTGACAACTTTGATAAGATTGAAAAAAGTTCCTGTCATGCATGATCGTATGAGCGAATTTTCGAAAATTATCGTACTATATTATGTTACATCGTTTTGAAAATTGAGGACTGAGTGAAAATAAATTGTTAATTTATGGCAAAAAACTCATTCTAAATATTAATCTTCTATTCAAAAAGAGATTTTGGATTTGCACCTTTTTTTTTGCAGTATTCACCGATTTTTTAGCACATTTTAATGAAATGTAAGAACATTTTCCATCATAATTTTGTATATAAATTTTCGAATGTTCAATTTTAAAGTTAATAAACTTTGTTTGATCACTATTCTGCTAATAATATAATTTTAACGATTATATAGGTACCTGGTTTTTGCTATTTAAGTGATTTTTTTCAGCACTTTTTTGAATTGTCACCAATTTAATGTGCTCAATGTGCTCCCTTTTAGAAAGCTTGATTTTTTTTGGCGCAAAAAAAAGTGTTTTATTTTTTAAGGATAAATACTTATCAGTGTAATCAGCTCGAGTGGCTTCCATCATCCAGATTCCATTCAGGTTTGATAAAAATAAATAAAAATAAAAAACCACTCCCGCGAATTTGCGTAAGCAGAACCAACTTTTCGAATCGGTCAGCGGAGCTCAGAGAGAAGCCCGTCATTTTATGGCTCCCTATCAAATTTCGTTGTAATCAGACAGGCGACATAACTTTTAGCAGTCTCAACTGATCAGGATGGAGCCCTGTAAGGTCATCCGTCTCATGTTATCCCAGAGAGGCTACCTCTCAATTTTCAACGTCTGACGGTGAACAGGAGAGATTTTACCGCACTCAGCTGATCAGGATGGCTCTCCTCAATTTGCTCGTCTCTTGTAGTCCTAGAGAGGCTCGCAATCAAATCACGTCCTACGGTGGATAGGAGAGATTTGAACACGATTTTGCCATAATTGTAAGTGACATTACAGCTCGCGGTCAGCTGATCCTTACCAAAGTAAACGAGGCACCAGGTTCTGACATGGTAATACATCAAATCAAAATTTGGTCCAAATCGGACCAGCGGTTTCGGAGGAGTAGTCAGCACTAAATTTTGTCCATAAAAATATATAAAATGAATATTAACCATGTGAAACGCAGGTATGATCCTCTGAAACGCAAAGAATGCACCCCTACCCCCAAGTGCCGCCGTGCCGACGGCTGTTATACCCCCTTTCCTACAAAAAGTTGGGTATAAAAGTAAATGAAAGTCTGCCAAGTTCGGCGAACCATTTTTTTCCCATTAGTACAGAGGACCCCTGGGTTCTGATTTTCAATTCACCCTTCAATACTCCAAAGAATCGAGTAATAATTCAGTTTTTCTCCCAAAAATCAAACACTCAAGAAGAAAGGATGCGTTTGACAGAAAACAATTTTTGAGAATAATAAGGTACGCAATTTTTAACAAATAACAGCATAAATCGATAAAATCTTAAAAAAAACATTTTCAAACGTAACAACCAGTTTCAGTAACAGAATATTATGTCTACTTATAAAGAAATTTGTTTTTTGCAATAAATTTGATTGTTAACTTGCTTTGGGCGTACTAAGTGCTTAAATTTCAGGAAAAGTTGACACACATTTTATGGGAAAGAATAAACATCAAGTTAAGGCGAAGTTTGTAACCATACCTCAAAAATTCACCAAAAGAGCACACATTTCTAAAATCCTTGAATTAATTGTTATAGCAATAATATAATTTTAAAAAAGTTCGTGTGCCATAAAATTGAACTTAAAACATTGGAGAGCATTGAAATATAAAAAAATTAATAGTTATATTCAATTAATTAAAAATAATTTTAGGCAAAGACCATCCAACATTCCTTGTAATGTTATTGCTTACTCACTTTCGAAAAAAGGTTGGAACCAACCTATGCCAAAATCAAAATTTTAATTTTCTTTTTGCGTTTCAGAGTTTGCTGATCAACTTTGTCTGTCTGTCTGTGGTGAATCCTCGTCACGCATGAAACAATACCAAGTTTTAGTCCAATTTTGATGACCTATTCAAGGATGGTGCGGGTTAGCTGGTGGACGGTCCCCTACAACTTTCATTGCCGTTATATTAATAGTAGTACAAAGCACAAACGTGCATTTCTTATAACGTCGATTTCTCATTATCTATCAGTCCGATTTCGTTCAAACTCGGGAAGATTGTTGGTATATGTCCAGGGTGATGTCCTATGTATTCTATCACGATTGAGTAATAACTATTTTTGCAATGGATTGTAATATTTGAAGTTGGACAATTGCAATGTGCACATAATTTGCTCGCTTTAATATAGTTAAATTATAAATTTGGTTCTCACGATGTAAACACCGATCAACTCTCAATAGGCGAGGGCGGCAAATAATATCAAACATGCGTTCCGCAGCATAGAAACTTGAAAAATTTTGAATAACGGTTCCTTGGATTGAAATCCGAGCGATGAAGCGAGTTTGTTACCTTGAGAAAGATTGGCTTCCGCAAAAAGGTGCCGGGTTGGATTTCGCCGACCTTGGCAAGGCGACTGGCTGCCCCCTGGTCCCGCATTATGCCGTGTGAAGCAGTTTTTTAGATAGTGAGCAATTTCGCTGGAGTGGTTCTAACCAGCCAATTGTTTCTTCATGTGTGAGACATTGTCATGTACATGTACAAGATACTGTCAAGCGAAGCGTTCTCTTTAGGTTGGCCTTTGGTAGACCTTATCAAGGAAAAACCGAATGGACCCGAAGTTGGCCTTCAAAGTTCAGTATTCTTCGGGTCTACAAGCGTCGCTACTGCCAACCAACCTAGCTCGGTGGAGTAGTTTTGCTGTTAGTGCCACAGAACACAGAAAACTGTCCTGTGGATAGTCCACTCGCCTCATAACTTTGCTTTCCGGGGATCGGATCCCTTTAGGAATCTGACTCTTCTAATTCCTGCCGGCTGTGGTCACTAAGCATAGCATTCTATGATCAGTAGCTGTAAAAAACCGTTCCGGAATTGTTCCGAGATTTTCGTGGAACATCACTCTTCTTCGCAAGGTAGGTACCTAGAAAAGATTGCTTCGTTACCCCCCACCCCACCGCTCGCTAACCACATATCAGCGTAACACATTACATAATTTTACATAAACAACTAGACGACTCTCTCTTAACCGGCCACCTCGGGACCAGAGGACCGTTAATCATTCGTAGAAATTGAGCGAGCGGTGAATGTTTTAGTTCTTCTATTTTTGAATCACCTGCATATGGTTCATAGAAACGGAAAGGAAGACATTTTCTTTTCTTTTAACATGTATCATGTTTTAGCCCTGGGGTCCTAGCAATTTTTGCGCGTCAATTTTGCGAGTCAATTTTTTTCTGCGCACGAAACATATAGTGTTACAGTGATTTCCGCCTACAACCGAGTCGTTGCTAGGGAAATGGTACTTCGTCGTTTTTCATCCCACAAAATTCGTTGACCATTCGTTCGAAAGCTCTCGATTTATCCAACAATATTAACATGTATCATGTTTTAGCCCTGGGGTCCTAGCAATTTTTGCGCGTCAATTTTGCGAGTCAATTTTTTTCCGCGCACGAAACATATAGTGTTACAGTGATTTCCGCCTACAACCGAGTCGTTGCTAGGGAAATGGTACTTCGTCGTTTTTCATCCCACAAAATTCGTTGACCATTCGTTCGAAAGCTCTCGATTTATCCAACAATATTATGTTAACTACGGCGAAGTGCGTGTCCAACAAACTGAGTTATGAGCATGGTTATATAAATAATTGTTTACACACAGGTGATCATTCTCAATAATTGATATTGTGAACATGATTGCAACCGCTTGTTAATTTCTGATGTTTTCATAGAATTTCGAATCAATATCGAGGAGAAAACATGATACATGGTTGAAATTTTTGGTTCTAGAACAGAAATTTTATGTCAACTACGGCGAAGTGCGTGTCCAACAAACTGAGTTATGAGCATGGTTATATAAATAATTGTTTACACACAGGTGATCATTCTCAATAATTGATATTGTGAACATGATTGCAACCGCTTGTTAATTTCTGATGTTTTCATAGAATTTCGAATCAATATCGAGGAGAAAACATGATACATGGTTGAAATTTTTGGTTCTAGAACAGAAATAAGTTTTTCATTACCTTCCGGAAAGGCTGTTCACCTCCGAGATACGCCATACTAGGAAAAATAGATATTGTTTTTTCCTTATCACCTTCCGGGAAGATCTAGGAGAGAGAAGACCTGTGAAGACTACAGGGGGGAAATGAAGAAACAGGGTGGCCGGTTAATCCGAAGGGATCGGTTCAATTTCATTACAATCGGGGTATAAGTAAAGTGTATATCGTTGCTGGGCCCAGTATTGTTTCTGATCTTTATTGACGATCTTCCACAGAGCTGTACCAGTGCAACTGTTCTCTTTTCAGATGGTTCTTCGGTTCTTTCCAGTAATGAAGATCTGAACAACCTCAACACCGCCACCACAGACTCAATCGCTAAGCTGACTAGATGGTTCAATGACAATGGTTTGGCAGTAAATGCCGATAAAACCCATAATTTTCAGTCTGAGAGATTAATCACTATTGGATGAGGGCTCCGACCAAGCCGAATTATTGGGTGTTCTTTTGGACCCAAAATTGAACTGGAAAGCGTATTGAGAGAATTTGGTGAAGTCATTGAACAGTATAATATTTCTTTTAAGAAGTTTGTCGGATAAGTTGCCAAAAGCAGCGGAGTCGCAGTAAGGAGTATTATGCCATTTTGTGTTGGGGACTCACCATCATCTTCTTTAATTCTCAGAGTACAACGGCGAGCTATTAGAGCAGTTTTGGGACTTCCATACAGAGCCGATAGAAAAAAAGCGTTTGCCGACCTTGGAATATTGGCTATTCCGCGTATTATATTTGTAAATTCTTATTCTACGTTGTCTATCGCATGGATAAGTTTGTGGCAGACGAACGATTTTATAACACAAGAAGCACCTCAGCTCTGTCTCTTCCCTTTTGTCGCTTATGTGAAGGAATTGTAAGAACCGGTGGCGTATTAAATTTTTCAATGTTTTACCAGCGCCAGTGCGACTTTTAAAAACAAAATTGTTTAAAGATGTATACATCCATCACTTATGAATTTAGTTCCTTTTCATTTGACGATTTTCTGCAGGCAGCAAACTCCTTCTCCGTATAAACTGTACCTCCTTACCATTTAAGGCTTTTCAGGTATTTTAAGTATTCATTATTGTTCACAATTGCTATGCATTTCATGTGAAGGCAAATAAAATCATTGATTGATTAATATATTGATTGTGTAGTTGATCCCCTGAAATCAACAAAAGGGCCTTTAATGTTGAATGCAGTTGGATTAATGGTAGGGTTATGCGCATGCGCAAACAAGATTTATGTCCCATTATAGCCATATTTTGCATATTAGCATATCTGCACCTATATTACTGTTCTATTTTGATTTTTCATTTCGACTCGTAATTTGTTCTTCAAACGATTATGTACGTCCATGTTACAACATGTGAGCTATACTGCCCACCCAACTAGGCCAGGCGCTTTTGTTTCACAATGAAAACATAGGATCCAGAATTGTTCCTGAATCTAAGTCAAAGTAGTTCTGCAAAAGTACAACATCTTTTCCAGTAAATGTAATAGATAAGCCATTCATTCAGCCATCAGTCATGCAATAGGTAATCACCATCGACTGGAAAGAATTAAAAAAAAAATAATAATAAAAAAATGAAAATAATAAAAAATAAGTAACAATTTTTTATCATTTACTAAATTTCATCTTTTATAATTTATATTATCATTTACTACAATTTACTTCCGAGCGACTCGAAGAACCCACCTACACCGCCAGACCGAAGGCGACTCAAGAGGAAAAGACCCCAAGACTCCTTGATATTTCATCCATTGTAACATTCATCTTTTAACATTTCTGGCATAGGACAGACAGTGGGCTGGTCGTAGGAAAAGTAATACGTAGTTATTATAATATCTTATACGCTTAACTGGAACGTCAACAAAGACAATAATTTAATGAGGAAAAATGAGAGGAAAAAACACTTCAATTATCCATGATTTTATCAATATGTCCCAGTCGTGAAACAAAACCGAATGTGTGATTTTTTCTTCTATATGATTTTGAATGAAATGAAATTTTCCAATTTTCATTAATTGCGCAAACTATCTTGTACCATTTACGATTCATAATATCTTTCAAATAAAAATTAGTCTGTATAAAATTCTTTGGTTTCAGCCATTTTTCGCCGATTTATGCGTTTTTGCACAAAATATGCTGTATTTGATTCTCAACTCATCTAGACTCTTTGAGGTACTAAATTAATTGTAATTTGGTAGAGCACAATAAATTACTATCCTGTTCCAAAGTCAACACTTTCAAGGACTCCCACACGTACTCGGATGTATATGAATAATGTACATGGAAAACTTTTTAATTCATTCCCAAAATGGTTTCCCCCCGAAAAGCATATTCAAAATTTGATACGAGAATATTTTTTCACATCGTAACAACTTTATTTTCTTTGAAATTGTGAAAAATTATACGAAAATGGAGTGATTCATGTTTTAAAACGAACAGTGACAGCGTGGGTCTCATACTTTCAATATGGTGAGGAGGTACCTCTGTCTTTAAATAGCTGGTTTATCGTCGACTTTGGATGGAATACAGCATAACTCATAGGTAATTGTTACTAATTTATAAGGGGGAAAAAATGGGGAATGAATTAAAAAATTAGATTGTCACGAAAAGGGAGGTCAAGGAATGAACGGCCTTCGCGGAGTGGACGAATGCCGTTGTGTCATACCTGGGTTGGGTCACCACATTGCGAACAATGGATTCAATTTGTCAGTGGTTTTATCACAGCGGAATCAACGAGTAACTGGAGAAACCGTCTAGGATTAGATCGAATTTGAAAAATAAAGACTTTAATCGAGGAACTGAGGTTGTATCCCACGATATTGAAAGTTGAGAAGAAAAAAAGGCCTGGCGCGGAAGCGACGAAAGATCAACAAAAGCCTGAGCATACTCACTTTCTCAAGTCTGGCGGGACAAGCTCGTCGCATAATGGGAGAACACGTGATGTTTTACAGCGGAAAATGACATTTTTTGTTGTTGTTGTTTCGCGTGATGGTTTTTTCGAGGTAACAAACAGAAAACCTTCCCGTTCCGACGCGAACAAGGAGAGGCGAAGGACTGAAGTGAACTGGCCTTCCACAGGAAAGTGAAAGTCCAACAAGAGATCCCCACTTCCACGGAGTAGAACAACTCTGGGAACAGCAACAGGAATTTAATGGGTACATTCGTCTATCAAAACTACTTTCTTAGAATAATTTAGATTTTTTCTTCCTTGAAGCAAAAAATAGAAAAAAAGTCTGACAAGCTGGGTGTAGCACATGGTTTCCCCGCATCCTCAACATTGATGAACACACGGCACACCATTAAAATTGAGAACTTTTAGCGTTAGACCAAAGTCAGTCAATTAAGCAGTGATAAAATTATATTTGATAGTTGATGAGAACGTCTGTAAAGTTGGGTCCGGCCCTCGTATCCGCAACATTAATGTATATGTTACTGTAAAAGCCCGAAGAGCGGTAAATGCTAGGATTTACCAGAAAATCCTAGCATTTCCCATTATTGTTGGTAAAAGCCCAGTGTTGGCACTCAAATCGGACTTTTTCCAGTAAATCTTAGGATTTTCCAAGAGGCTGGTATTTCAGTTAGAGAGCGTGTTTCGAACTTTTACCAACCGATTGTGGTGAATCTTAACATTTCCCAGCGTTATGCGGTAACAGCTGAAATAAAGGTGAACGGTACCTACTAACTTTGTTAAACTTCTAAACTTTATTAGCACGTAGTAAAATCAATAATTAAAATTATAGCAAGGAACTTACAATAAATTACTTGTTGCAACAAGGTAGAGAATTCGAGTTGCACTTCATATTTGCTGCCTTGCAGAGGCATTTTCTAGTGGAACACTTTTTTAAACAATTGCATTTCTAGAAACCCTGGCCGCCGACCAATGGTTGTTTCCGAACAGAGGTGCTCTGTAGCATTTACCAACGAGTTCTGGGAAATGCGCACATTTGCCAAGAAAGATTGGTAAAAGTCCGAAATGCCTCAGTCACACAAGGTTTTTTTGGGCATTTACCAAATTGGTCAGTCAATCCTAAGTTTAACCAACTGTCAGCGGTAAATGCCCGTTTTTCATATAATTTCGGGCTCTCACCAACAATATTGGGAAATGCTAGCTTTTTCTGCACTTCGGGTATTTACAGTAACATATATAACAATAAAATGTTTTAAATGATCTTAAAAATTCTTTTTCGGAAAATAGTAAATCAAAACGTAGCAGAAACAGGAAATTCAGGTTTGCGTATGCGCACACGCTACAATTTATCCTATCTATGGCGATTAAGACGATGGGGATAATCGAAAGGAGTCAAACTTAGATAAGTACTTTATGGTTTGGATGAGCGCTTGAAATTTCATCAAAATCGGTCCTTTAGTCTCAGAGTGCCGCAAGTTTCGCTTGTGTCAACCAATTTTATTTGCGCATGCGCAACTGTTATTACTCCACTAAACGCAATAAAATGCATTGGACATCTTTCTGGAACATACACCCAACCACCCCTCAGTGAAAACGAAATCGACGCACAGTCGACCAGAAACTGATTCTTATAGCGGAGAAAATAATTTTTTGAGTTATTATTTTAGGAAATTATGCGCTGATTCCGAATATACCCTATGTCCTTATAATTAAAATAGCTTCTTCGACCCAAGAAATCGATTTTTTCATTTTTCTTTCTTTTTGAAATTTGGAAACCTAAATTTTTTTTCGTAAGAAAGAAAAGTTGTAGAGGAAGAAATTCTGCATCGAATGGAACCATCGCCGGCTCTCTAACTCTTTCCCTCGATTTTTGGCCATGTTTCAAAGTTTTTGTGACCTACTACTCACTTGTCGAGGATTTCCATGAAAGTGTATAGGTCAAGAAAACTTTACGAATCACCAAAATAATTTAAATCAGTTCCAAAAGACAAAAAGTGAGAAAAATTTACAAAAATTGATTTCTTGGTAGAAGAGCTATTTTAGGTATAGGAGCATGGGGTACATTCGGAATGAGCGCTAAATTGTCTATATGAATAGCTCATAAAATAATTTTGTTCTCCTAGAATCAGTTTCTGGCCTACTGTGCGACGATATAGGAAATTCACGATTGTATTTGCCCACGCTATTATTGATCTGAGAGCAATGAAATTCGTAAGGGTTCAACTAGGAGTCAACCCGCATAATCCCTGAAAATGTGCCCAAAATCGGACAAACATTGAGTAGGTACCTATAGTTCGAGCCTGACAGAGAATTGGCATAGACACGACAGACAAACATGAAACAAAAATTTATCAGCAACCTCGGGAATGCAAAATGCAAGTGGAAATTTTGATTTTGCAGGGAAAAAATTTGTTCAACTTCTTGCACGAACTGCACTTTCTGTTGTAGCAAAATTAACCAATTTCCATTTTATCGTTTAAGGTTTAAAGGCGTTCGTGATTCTGTGTTAACTTGTATCTCGGGAACGACCCGTTTTCTAAGGAACTGCAAAAGATATCGAGGCCTTTCTTTTTTCCTCTTATAGATTAATATTTGTTCTAAAAGCTGTGTTTTTTTAGACACCTCGAGCCAAATAAATTTTTGGTGATTCAGAGAAACAAGCTTTTTTTTAATAACGTTCTATTGCCTCTCTCTTTTTTTTATTTTGTGAAATTATACCAAAAAACAAAAAAATTGTCGAAAGTACCTACCGAAACTCGTAAACGAGTTCCAATATCTGTTTTACAAGCAGATACCTACCATGTTACATGGATATTTCTTTGATTGGGGATTTCATAACGGTGGTCCTCGAGAGTTGTAAACAAATCCTTTAACTTTGGACTGTAGGCGACTAAGTGCAGGATAAAGAATTTATTTTATTATTCTTGGAGGCACAAAAAGCATACTATAAATTAAAGTTATTCCTCCAATACAGACGTATTGCTTTACGTTAAGAATATTGTAACCGGCTTATTAAAATTGTTCCAATCAACTTAGTTTAGGAATGTAGCCAGGTACGTAAGGGGGGGGGGGGGGGGGAATTGGTAGCTTGAGATGTGAACATTTATCACATAAATCAAGCGCTTTCCAACGAGTGGCGAACGATTTCTGTGCGATGAAAACTGCGGAAGTTCCATTCCCCGAGCAACGGCTGGGTTGTACGTGAAAAACACTGAAATTGTGACATCAATTTTGCGTGACGGAAATTTTTGGCTGACCCCCAGAGCAAAGACATATCCATGTCAAAAACACAGCTGACACAAGAGACTCTAATCTTTAATTAAAAAACAAACAAAAAATCGCATTGATCGGTCCAGCAGATCCGGAGAAAATGGGTCACTTATACGCAAAAATGTAGTTTCGAGAAAAACGCACGACAAAAATCCCTAGCGGTGGCATCGCTGCAACTTGCCTCACCCTACTTCACGTTTTTATTTATCTAATCCATTGGTAGGGTTTCTTACTCTGTGATCTATTATAACTTTTGTCTATTTTCATATCTTCCTCATGAATGTAACCTTTATTTGAGGTTATATTGTTTGACATATTGGTTACTGTCACGCTATGTACTCGCTAACTTTTCGCGATCCGCGCTCTCTTCACAATACTATTTTTTCTTACTTTCTATGGTCAACCCCCAACATATTCATATCAAACGATTCAGAATGAAATGCAGAGTTTTATGGAATAATAAAATAAAAATCGACTTTTCTGCTAAATCGGACTTGAAGATTTCCTTAACTTTGTTCACGCCTTTTATCACGTATAGTCAACTGTATTGAAAGTTTAAACCAAAGGAGAGGAAAGCGACAGCAAGCCAGCAGACTTCATACATTTATTGATTTGAAAACACTGAATGTTGGCCTATCGAACAACTGATCAGTAGAACTAACTTTCTCCTCTTTCTTCTGTTTTTTCGAAGCGGACAACTTCTATTTGACAGGAGACTTTAAAGATGAGTCTGAAGTTGAACTAGCCCCCGGACTAGGCGAGGCTCCCAGTAAAGTCTCGGCTATCCGGCCGGTCCGGAGAAAGGAGGGTTAGGAAGCAGGTTCTGTTAACTGGCCACGACGTTGTGGATCCTCCAGATGCCATACCCACTACACTGGATCATACTCCATTACTTTTGATTAGAAATTAGGGTCACTTTCACTTTGTTCTGGGAAGAAAGAGCATCCTCAAAAGGAATCTGCAATTCGTCTGAGTGGGTAAATGAGATTTCCAAAATCCTGCATAGATATTGCTCAACTTGATTTGAGCCCAGGTTTGCTCCTACTTCGATCGAGCATTTCACTGATTATTAATTATTGGTCAGGGAATAAGATGTAAATAAAGACAATTAAAAACATATACTATGATATAATAAAATTAAGAATGTTGAATAACAAATAAAACTTGAGTGAGCAAACTGGGGTTCTGCCATCTGACGAGGATTTCACATATCCTTTTTAACACTCGTAGTGGCGCTGTCGTAAATTTTAGTACTACAGCTGGGACGGTCTCTGAAAAGGGAAGTAACTCAACTCTTCCTATTTTCACAGTACAAACATCTTCCAGAAACTATTAAATATTCGTCCATGTTACAAAACAGCATGGATAATATTTATTACCAAGATTTAGTAGGGCAAATATATTAGAATGATTTGACTAGTTTGATGATCTGGATGCTCGCTATAAGCACCGGCGCTTCCGTCCCACGAACATTGGCGCTTTTGTGACGAAACACCACCGTTTACCTCTCATAAGCATCGGCGCATTTGTCCCACCTCAGCCGTAAAACCAGCTGTTCTGTCCAGCACCTTGTTTTATACCTAAAACATAATGAATAAAAAAAACTTGGGAACCACGATCAAGGCCGGAGAACTAAGTAATACTAATAATAACACCTACGTAGTTAGTAAAATTACTCTCGAGTTGAAATTTACGTAATGAGCCAATCCAGGTTTGACGATAACGAAACAAGTTGGAAAAGGTACTCATCAAATCGACGAATTGCGGGATCGGTAATAAGAGGTTTCAAATATACAAGTGGACTTGGCACAATAAGGCCTTGATTGGTTAAAGTTAAATCATTCCTTACCGTCTATAAACCGGTAAAGGAAACTTCTACCTAAACTCGAGAAAGCGTCATCATGCGACAACGGTGTCTCTATACGATCGCAGCAAACATCCGTATGAAGAAACAGAGTTCATTATAGTTTTTGTGAAGATTGCAAGGTGATTTGGAGGCTGGGTGGTGATGGAGAACAATCCCAAAGGATTGCTAAAAGAACTGCTCTCCGTCGACTCTCTACCTCGACGGAACGACGAGGTGTAGAACTAATATTGAAATTCACCATCTTGCAATGCTTTTTAGTGAAATTGTTGTCTTAATAGCCAGCAAAGTTATGAAAATATACTACTATGTACTACTTTATTAACTACAAGTTCCAAATCACTTTCGGGAGATGACCATTTTTTGGTTTATTATTTCCAATAATAAGCCTATGTGATCGAATAAAAAAAAAAATTTTATGACCCCCCTCAAACTTTGTCACTTTACTTTTAAGGTGCGTAGAATCCAAATTTGAAATGTCCGTTCGCCGTCCGGGCCATAAAAGGCCTAAGAATTGACTTTAAAAACCCGTTCTTTCGCACATAGACTCCATTTGGGGTCTAGTTGGTCCTAACGTTTAACCATCCCGATCGCTTTACTCGCATAGATGCTATGGGCAAAAAACGGGCGAAAAAGTGTTTTCGAGGCTTTGAGTGTTAGACGAGTTAGACGCACGCCAGGCACGCTTGGCAGGGGGTCACGGTGGGTGGTGAGGGGGGTGGAGTGAGAGGAGGCGCCGCGGCACCATGAGGTGGGTACAGCGTTCCTTCGAGGGATGAATATGTTTTTTTTCTAGGTCATATTTGTGTGTTAATACCAATGCTTTTCCTACGCATATTTAATAACATATCCTCTCGACTTTTCGTACGTACTTAGATAATGATATTATTAAGGCAATAACTATTTGAATAGATAGGAGCTCAAATCGAGAAATATAAACATGCGCATATAATTATAGAAGTATAGGTTGTGGCAACTCGAAATAGGACACGCCGAGGAGTCTGGACGGACGGGCCTTATGACTTAAGCAAGCCAACTAAAACTACGATCATACTCAATTGATAAAATAATAAACCTTTGTGAAATAATTTGCAGCGTTTTTTTTTTCTTCAAAATCAAAATTTCCACTTGCATTTCACGTTCAAGACCATTATGTGCAACTTTCCTTCCTTGTCTGTCTGTCTGTCTGATGTGTGTCTATTCGTAGTCCACAAATCCTTATACGAGCTTAATTTACACAGTTCCCATCCGATCTTGATGCGGTTTTCAGGGAATGTGCAGTTTCGGGTGTCCTCTATCAATATCATTTGTTCCCAAAGCAATACTTCCATATGCGCATGCGAAAACGTAAATTCCACCAAGCATTTTCTCACGAACTACAGACGATTTGATAATTCCACATCAAGTTGAATGCTATTGAATGCTATACTATCGTAAATATCTGCTGCGTAAGTGCGTATGTAAAATCCTTTTGAAAAGCTACATTTTCACAGTTTTCATCCGATGTTGTTGCAGTTTTCAGGGAAGGTAGATGGTGTTTTTAGGGTGTAGATGCGGTTCCGTATCAATTTCAATTTTCCAAAAGCAATACTTCCCTCTGCGCATGCGCAAAGGTAAATTTTGTCAAGCATTTTCTCACGAACGAGTCGTCTGATCTCGCTCAAATTCGGAGGATAGTTGGGAGAAGAAGATTCGCTCATTCCATGTCAATTCCGACATGAATGTATCATTAGTAGCTGGCAAATGTGTAAATGCGAAATCCTTGTAACAAGCTCAATCAGCAGTTTTGGTTTATTATTATTTTCAACAATGAACCTTTGTATTCGACCAAGAAACAAATTATTTCTCACCTTACCTCAAAATTTGTTTGGATTACTTGTTTCGATAACTTTACGAAATTCAGTTCAAAAATCAACCATCGGCCGGCTGGGTGCCAGTGACATCAGCATCAATTTCGCTCAACCCGAAGTAAAATTTAAGGGCCGGAATATTGAAAAATTACCATTTCGAAAACTTTCAAGGTAACAGTATGAAAGTTATTTTTGTTGTCATTGATAAATATTATCCTAAAGAATCGAATGTAATCACCCGAACACCCGTAACTTAATCCGTTTCTCACTATAAGGTCTAAAAAGAGCAGGAAAATACTTGAATTTGAGAGTGAACCGCTAAAATTCATTAATGACCCGAACTAAATCACTCGAGGAAAAGTTGTGGAAATCCATTTCAGAACGGAAGTTAGTAAAAAACGTTGTCCATTTCCACGAAAAATAAATAGTTACACTGTTAAATCGATTTCGACGGTTAGGCCATCATCAGTAACAAACAATAACTGAAGATACATTAGAAAGGACACAGCTTTTATAGTAACAGGTGAAGGGAGATTGAATCCCATTGGTCAAGAGAAAGGAAAGGGGCAGGAGGTACAACCAATTAAGTGCAAACAAGGTGACGGAGGATTATAGCAATTAGATGAAGTGAAAGGGGGAAATAACTAAATATGGTTTCAACATTGTGAAGGGATAATTCCAAGCTTTATAAAAATGGACCTATTAGTGGTGAAATATATTGAGGTATATCCTCATTTAAACATTTACCAGATCTGTCACTTTTGATCATTTCGAATTTTTCAAGTACATTCAACATACCTCCCTTCGGACAAAAATGAAGAAATTCTACAAACTGTCTATCTGTCAAATCAAAATTGTAACTATGATTGGATTCCTGAAGATGTTTCGCAAATGTAGACTTACCATTATTTTCCCTGAAATCCTCCTGATGCTCGTCTATTCTTTCCCTGAATTTCCTACCAGTTTGACCGCAATATTCGTAGCCACAAGAACATTTTAGTTTATAAACCCCACTTTTATCCCCCCCCCCCCTTTCACTTCATCTAATTGCTATAATCCCCCGTCACCTTGTTTGAACTTAATTGGTTGTACCTCCTGCCCCTTTCCTTTCTCTTGACCAATGGGATTCAATCTCCCTTCACCTGTTACTATAAAAGCTGTGTCCTTTCTAATGCATCTTCAGTTATTGTTTGTTACTGATGATGGCCTAACCGTCGAAATCGATTTAACAGTGTAACTCTTTATTTTTCGAGGAAATAGACAACGTTTTTTTGCTAACTTCCGTTTTCATTAATGACCGCTAGGTAGGGCGATAGGACGGCAACGCGCTGCGACTGCTATCCTCCCTTCAGAAGAGCGGTATTTTTACCGCCGTTTTGTGGTAGTAATTCAGAGTTTTCCTTTTAAGCATCTCCATTTTGCATTTGATTTCTCATCACGTTTTCACATTCCAGCCACATTTTCTCTACCAAATCGGAACGAAATCACAAAGTTACCGTTTGAAAGCTTGAGAATGTTTCAGTGAGATTTGAGAACATCAATGATATTTTTCAAAAGAGTAGTAGGTAAAGTTTCTCGGGTTTTCATAACTTTTGATGCAGGTAGTCTTTGATGAGAATTTGATTTTTCGCGAATCAATGGACAATAATTGTTAATTAAATTAAACGGTGATTTCGAGAAATGTTGAAATTGTTGAGTTTAAGAAGATCAATAAGTTTTTGGGGGAAAGCTATGTATAATTACAGACAGGTATTATGCGTAGAAGGGCTATTTAAAAAGAAATAATAAACCTTTGTGTAATAATTTGCAGAGTTTTCCCTATATCGACTACATCAAGTTAAAAAACATCATCGCTACAGCTGATACATTGTGACATGGATTAAGTTAATTGCTCCCCTGGTTACTACTTCACACATTGGTAGCAAACGATATGCGAGAAAAATCGTCAGAGAACTATAGTGCAAACCCAGTAGGGTAGTGGATTGATCTGGTGGTAGATCAAAAAACTTAGCTTGTATACGTAATGAGGCGTGTACCTAGGGCAGGAGGGTTAAGGAGGGGGAAATTGGCCCATTGAAATGTGTAATAAATTCACAGGTTTCCAATGAGTGGTGAACGATTTTTGTGGGAAGGGAGATCGGGAAGTTATATTCTCCCTATTCTCAATATTAGGAATAGAAACGTGAAATTTTTTTCTCTCGGACGAAAATTTGGAATGACTTACAGATCTAAGAAAGGTCCACGTCAATAGCCCGGTGGTTTTCAAATTCATTTCACTTACAACATATCCGATGATAGGATGCAATATACCTACTTTTTATTAGTGGAACATCCATCCATATACCCTTCCAGTTAAGTTTAGTGCAATTTAGGCGCACTAAGATGCGGCTGGCTGCGCTGGCTCGGCGCCAACCTGATCGTCTGGCACTATTACCTCCCATTTTTTGGCCTATTTTCTACAGTTGAAAATCATGGAGTCGGATGAAACTTCAGCAGATTGCTATGAATAGTACGACGATTTTACGTATGAGCATAATCAGAAGTACCATTAATCTGGTTTATGATTGACCACTTGTAACTATATAGGTAGACGCGAAAGTAAAATACGAGTTCGAAGTTCTCGTAGTTCGAAGGGTCAAATTCTTATGGAACTTTCGAAAAAAATACAACACATCGCTTGAGCCGTTAAGCAAGAGACATTGTCAAACTCGAAAATCTAATTTTAAGTATTATACGAGAACATGCAGGTAAGAATACATTGTAATATAGGCCATGTCAAGTGAAGACTCGTTGGGGGATGACAACAGGAAGCGGCTCAAATGGGAACCTGCGAGTGGAGGGTCGTGTGCCAAGTAAACCTCGGAAGCGAAAACAAAAGCTGTGACATAATAGTGATGCAATTAGCGAAAAAAAAACACGATATCACGAACCAGAAAAATAGAAACGACAGCGTGACCAGAATAGATCACGAAGAACAGTGTGCCAAGTGGTGTGGCACGTAGCTTCCTCGCACCAGTCACACTGATGCTAGTTAGCATCAAATATATTTTTGAGTAATGCGTGCATTTAAGGGGAACACCACGTTCCCTGTGGGGTAAGTAGTCTCTCAGAAAATTAGTGACAAGAAAGAACTGAAAGAAAGAAGAAAATAATGCTTTGTTAACATTAGCGGGAGGTCATAAGTTCTATAAAATCGAAATTCAATTTTCCATTTTACGTTTCCGAACGTCATGAACAGAATTGGATACCTTGTAACGGACAAAACAATACGAAATTACTGTCCAATTCCAATTTTTATTTATTTATTTATTTTATTTTATTTTTTTTGCGTACTAGCTGTTCCACTGTGCAATTCAACACTATGAGGAACGAATGCGCACACGTAAAATACTAGTAACAATTCCAAACCTGCTAAGTTCTACAGTTTTCATCCGAATTTCACAGAAATCGTCAGGCATAATTAGGGTAGGTCCCCCTACTCATTTCATCGCTGCTGGCCAATGGTAGTCTTTGTACATAAGCAAACGTGAACTCTAATAAACAGTACTTCTACTTACATTGAAGCAAATTTTTATAGTTTTTACAATACAATTTATGTACCAACACATTATAAATAATCTCTATTAACACATTTTAATCATCTCTACCTATGATCATTGAAACGACGAGGTATCTGCCACACCCAACTTGGCTGACTTTTTGTTAAATATTAATGAAAAATGTAGGTAATGCAGGGCACCATACAAAGGAATAGGAAATTTGCCGCGTGAAATGTGATGATATGTCAGACAATCAAGAGCTTTGCAACGAGTGGTGAACAATTTTGTATGATTGAAAATGGCGAAGATTAAGTTCCATAGCAACGAATAGATTGTAAACGAAAATCATCACATAGAAATTTTAGTACCGCTGTAAAAACTGTCAATTATTTTAAAATTACATATTTTTTACGGATATGTTTCAAAGTGAAGACATGTCAATGTCAAAAGATCTGCCAAGTTGTATAATGTGCCTGAATGAATATGCAGTATGCACTCATACTGCAAGACGCCAAACGTGGAAAATGTATATTTTTGAGCAAGAAAACTGTTCAGTTTTCGAAAGTCAACATTGTCCTTCCGCTACTTTGGTAACTCATAAACAAAATTGAAACTTGGTCATACAAGACCAAGTATCACTGCCAAGACCAAGTATCAGTAACACTTATAGTGTACAATTTATGAAGCTCTAATTGAATGATACTTTACGAACTCCTCGATGGACTAAACAAAATTAGTCAAACAAATAAAGATGTAGTTAAGCTTGTACACAATGACTTACGAGCGACCCTAAGGAAATTATATTCGTTCAATAAAAAGTAGGAACAATAGAAGCATAAAACATCTATAAAGTGTAGCGCGTAGCTTCCCCCGTATCTACTACATGATCCTGAGCTATCTCATTACAATGTTCAGGAGTGTTTTGAACATATTGATTTATAAATTGTTAGGCAGAAGCATAATTTGAAGGAATGGAGAAAGATAATTTACTATCTTGAAAACACGGAGAAGATACTTTTATGTGCTGCAAATGTCACACGTATCAGAACATCGACATACAAAGGTAAAAAATACGTTTTAAAATGTCAAGTTGTTAAGCCTTTGAAAGCAAACCGTTCAAGAACACTTGGAACCACAACGCCAAGAAGTTCTTACCCACGTAACGAGGTCGGGGAGTAATGAGGTGATTTCGTATTCTGAAGTTGCCACTTTCCAGAATTTGGGCTATGTGTTTTTCGCGTTTCATGCCAGAACCAAGAGCAAGGTGCCAACTTCAGGCTTGACAAACCTTGATGTATGGATACCTAACCTTTATATTCCTTGGATGATTTCGCAAAATATAATCGGGGATTTCCTCACAGCAATGAGCGATCCGTGGCGGAACTAGGAAACTCATCAAAAAAATCGTAGAACCCCATTTTTGATCAGTTTCCACGTGGGGTGGAAACTCGTCAAATCTTCATGAACGAGCGACTCATCAAAAAATGGAATCCAATAAATTTATCCGTTCAATTTAGTTATGAATCAGTATAAATTTTTTTCGACTAGAATCCAGCACTGTCGAGACACTCCTCAAAAACTACCTTGAAAGAAACTCATCGAAAAGGAGCTGACGGGAAACTCGTCAAAAATGGTGGTAGTAGTAGACGGATATTGGTCTACTTTGGGTCAACTACCTGCCATTGTTACAGCTCATCGCCACCATGAATAACTACCTGGCCAAAAACCTTATAATGGTTGGGTCTGGCAGACAGTGAAGCCTTCCGAAGTTTTGGTTTGATGACTTTCCTTTCGATAAGTTTCCACTTAGGAGCGTTTGACCAGTTTCCACAGGGGAAAGGAAAGTCATCAAAAATAATTGTCAACTACTTTTCATCTTCCAAATTTATATCCGATTTCTATTTGAAATTCTTTTTGACGACTTTCCCTTCCATTGTTTTGACCAGTGTCCCACCCGAAGGGGAAACTACTCAAAAAGCCTCGACCTCACGTTTTTGATGAGTTTCCGTTTGATGAGTTTGTAGGGACCCATCCGTGGCATGTAGGCACATTCAGTTTGATATGATTCCGAAACATCCAGACAAACTCCATCAAATGTAATGTTGTAACTACAACCCAGAACTTTCAACCCACAAATTCCGAGCATACATGTATGTATGTATAAAGTATTCAGATTCTATCCCCTCATGGTTTTCCTAATCTAAGTTACCCTTGTTTGAATATAGATTTCGAAATAAACCTATTTAGTTCCCTGTTACCGCTCACGTCTAAATTATTGCAGTCTCCGAGGACTAATCCTCAGTCAGTAGAGGATCACATGGTAGCATACCTATATAAAAGAGGAGGTAAATTGGCACTCCATGATGACGCATACAACTAATTCGATTCGTTATCCCTCCGTGACAGTTCGTCTAAAGCGCTCCACCACTCACGCCAACTCAACTCAGTCAGTTGCCATGAAGACATGACAGAAGCTAAGTTGTAGAACATCTTTATGACAGAGACAACCATTTATTTTGAGGCTAGTAAGTTTGACTCAACGCATAAATGTAGATCTGATAGCAGGTTCCCATGAGTTACATTTCTCTTTCCACTAATTCCAATAAGTTGCTTTACAAAAATGTTGAGATTTTGTTCTCGAATGAATTGCTAGAACGAATTCGTTTCTAGGCATATTTTTGGATATGCATACCAAATATGCCTAGAAACGAATTCGTTCTACCAATAATTAATTTGCCTGTGTATTGAGCCCAGCTACTTCAACAGGCTTTTCAGACCATGAAGTCTCTATTTTTTATACAAATTCTAATTCTAAGTTGTCTGTAATATTATTTATGGTAAATGGAAATGTAATCAACTGCAGTGAAATGCGTCACAAAAGACTGTTAGGTTAACTAAGCAACTTTGTTTAACCAGGATGCAAGTTGAATGCGATGTGAGTAAATTGAAGGTCTTGAGAAATCATTTTTTCGTGTAAAAATAAGGCAATAAGGCCTTTAGCATTCATGAACGAAAATTAGAATAAGTTGTCTCATTACTGAAATAATTAGTCGTATCACAGAATGAGATATGATATGAGCGAAACATGCGTGTAGACCACTATAACTCTTGAATCTACACATATTATATTGACACAGTGCTTATTTTTGGCTGATTGTTCGTATAATGCATAACTAGGCAATAATTTTGGAATATTATTTGTGTTTGAGAATCCACTTCAAATCCGAAACGTACCCACGTTACCAATGAGTTCAGTATGAAAAAAAAGTTTGGAGTAATTTACTTATTTGCCGCTTATGGCGAAGGGTAGACTCGGTACTTCAAATTTTGATAGATCCCAAATGCCATGTGGACCACGATTTAGGAATCACCGTGTGGTTTGGGTAGTATACACACATCACGGTACACATGTGTGGATCTATACACATTCCATAGGCATGGAATTGATTTCCAATAGATGCAATCAAATTATGGCTATGAGGAAACTATGCGACACACCAATTTGTTAAGACATTTTTGCTTGTTATCTTTCTTTGCATGGTCAGTCATGTTATCAATTTGGGTACGGCTTCGTTACACCGTTTACGACGATAGGTAGAAGCGGTTGTATAATATTATGGTGATGGTATACCTAATCACTTTGTTTCTGTAACGGTACAAACCCTCCTAATCTCCACGGTTCGCCCGTTTCAAATCCAAAATCGAATGAGACGCTTGATTTCCCTCGTTAATTTCCCTTTCTTCGAGAGATAACAAGCACAGAGCAGTTATGCCTTTCTCCGACTTCACTTTTGGAAAACGGACTTAACTCCGTAAGGAACAGAAAGAATGGTAAGAATTACCCATAACCAGGCACTGAGCACTGACTACGGCCCTACCGAACAACTGGCACGTGTGAGATGATTCGACGATTTTTTGTTCTTAAACCTCCGCCGATCTCTTCTTTATGATTCCCGCTCGCTCATTATTCCTTCTCGACGGAAAAACTTTCTACGGTTGACTATCTTCATTGTGAGATCGCCTCTTCATGAGCCTTCTAATTTCCATGCAAGGGAAGGAAACATGAAACGGTCTTTCCGTTTCAGAACGAGAAAAAAAGGGAAATCCATTCATTAGGTACCCATAATTTCTTGCGTGATCGTGTTCTGGGGACGAATGATGTTAATCTTCATGCCGGAGCATTTAGATACTGATTGCAGCATGGAGAGAAGGTAGGTCCGATTCATGAATGTATTTTTTGATATGTAGAAAATCTTGGGCAACTATCTTGGGCAAAGTTTAGTACCTACCTACAGAAAATATATCAGATTCTGAAGACAAGTAAGATATTTCATTTCAGAATGTATATTATACTTATTACAATCTTCAGGAAAGTCAGCATCACGTTTGATTAATCCTAAAGGGTAAAGAAGAGTTAACAAATTGGAAAATCAGGATCTCGAGAACTTTCGAATTGAGAATAGTTTGTTTGTTACTATCAGATTTCATTCCGAAGAACCGAATGAGACCAACGTGATCGCTTTAGGTTCATCCTTTCTATCTCCCTCAGGGCTCTATGGCGAGAAAAAATGAGTTGACATAAGTAGCCATAGTAAAACCCCTTAATAAACTCTGAGATCGAATCCAGCTGATATAGGAATTACAATGGGGTCTTTTTCGTTATACGACCGCACACGGTATTTTCTGTTAAACAACAGCAAAACAATTTTTTAGAAAACGTTTTCTACGGAAACAGAACGATTGTTGTTTTTCTGAAATTGATAAAGTTATCCATAAAATGAAACTTTACTTGTAAAAAAAGGACGTTTTCCGTTAATTCCCTACCATTCATTCATTCTGAAATGTATGCCCAAATATTCTGTATTTTTACTAAGGGATTGACTACCTACTAGATGTTACGTATTTTTGAGATGCGAGCTTGCGAGCTCCAGACCACCAATCTATACATATCATTCTGACCTATATGTCCAACTAATCTGAATATTTACTAAAGGTTGACTACTTGATGTAATGTATTTTTTAGATGCAAGCATCCAAACCACAAAACTATGGACGCACCACAGTGTACGTAAAAATGATTGGGGAACAGTTTTTACAACAATAGAACATATATCAAGCGTTTCTGTTTCTATAGAAAATTGTTTTGCGGTTGTATAACAGAAAAGACCCTTACAATGGTGTTCTCTTTTCTGACGAAATCAAGCTTACTAAAACTTTGCTTACTCGTGGTGCAGAAATTTGTAATGGAACTCCTTTAGGACATCTAGGATTAAGCCAAGTATAATTTAGTATAAGAGTTCCTAGTTTATTTCCTAATCCACCAACGGGGCAAAAATGTGAAATGTGGAGTTATTGGAAAACCTAGGATACAATTGAAAGGTAAGGAGGCACACTGATCAGCTGAGGCTAATTTCTGTTTTAATCGACTTATGATGCTGAAATACAGATTGATTCTTCGAAAACTATTGGACATCACTGAGCTTCGCTTAAGGTCTAAATACATCATGAATCATAACGCATTTTACATTATACAAAATAAAAACTGAAGATTTTGAAATGTTTGTCATTCGACAATCCATTAAATTTGTGGTACAAAAGAAGCCAATTGATTTCTTGCCAAAATAATGAAACAAAGTTTATGAAATTTGGGTCCAATTCACATATATGGGTTTGGTAGGTCCTAAATTCTTGTTTTCAACGGATCAACTTATTGTCCTGAGCATAATTCAGAAATAATTTTACTCCCGAAATAGAATTTGCAGACAAGCCAGTCGCCTCTTCCAAAGCATTCTACGCAAGACGTACAATAAATTATTTCGCTCTTCATACTCGCCAGTGAACATTTCATCCCGGTGAATGTGTCTTTACCTTACAAATCATGTAGACCGGCATACTTATTTTTTGTTACACATTAATTCCTAGTAGCGAGTGTTTTTATTTTAATTTATTTTACTTCCTTCGCGATCTATTATGTATGCACAGCTGAATTATTTATTCATTAAACCGTTGTAATTGAGCTTGCTCGTTCTGTAAATAAATCGTAATGTGGTGTCTGGGAAAAGTTGAGTGAAGCCTCGCTGTAATTATTTCCAAAGTTTCCACCCAATCATCGTGGTCATTATTTTGTAAATAGGTCGACCCTCAGAACGGTGTTTACGAAGCCAGGTTAAATAATGCGAAGGTACCCCTTTATCGTTTACTTATGACTGGCCGAACAGGAAAAAAACAATTCACTTGTGTCAACGATCTCTGTTGACACGAGGCACATACCATCGGGCAAGTGTGCGTTGGACGGCTATTGTGAACGGAGCTATATTCGACCTTTGATGAGGCATTCTTTGCTGTCATCGTCGATATACGTAGAAGTCCTCTAGAACGATGAATACAGCTCATGCTGAGTAGACCGCAAACTCATCAAACACACCATGTAGGAACAATGAATCGTCAATGTGGGTATCGGCAGTCACATCAGATCTTTTGTGCGCCGCCGTATAAAGTTATTCCATTAGTTTATGAAGATGCAGGCTGTATAATCTGTCACGAAGAACCTATATACACACTAATTTTCTAGACTGCAATAACCAGGTGAACATATATTCCAGAAATTTAATTTGATAAGAAGGCGTTAAATAGGGTAGGGTACATAATATTCATTTGAGTTGGTAACAAGATCGTGAATTTCCTGGCACTAATAACCTCTTCGATAATGCTTCAACCATCATCATGATAGGTTTGTATGGTTTTGCAAATTGTTTCGAATCTTTAACGGAATGTTTATATAGCTTTGATAAGTAATCATGGAGTTAAGGGACATTTTTAGGAACTGATTTCAGGAAGTAGGATTTCAGGATCAATACCTTTTTACTAGAGTTTAAATAATCTCCAACGTTCTTAAGCCTCGAATTGAACGAGCCCAGAGAGAATAAGTATTTCTATTCTCTTTGAACGAAAACACTTGACTTTGTAACAGTTTACGACAACTGTTACTCAGAATCGTTCAGAGGGAACGGCGAGTTATTGGCACCCTCAATAGCATGGGCCTGCCTTACAATCATTCGTTCTCCAGCTACCAGTCGAAACGGTAAGTCTACCTCATTTGTTCTACGTATAGCAATCGAATATCTTCAAAGTATTACTAATATCAACCAGGATCTGTTACCATGAGACAATCTAATGATTGTCATGATTAAATTACTACTTTTTATCCTATGTAATATACATATGTATATTAGTTATCAATGAAGGTGAATGAGTGGTACATAGAATTCAATCACTTGGATAGTTCTATTTACCGATTTCTTTATGATACTCCAAAAGAAAGGTACTAATAAAGGAGGCTGACCCACCGTTTCGACTGGTAGCTGGAGAACGAATGATCGCAAGGCACGCCGTTCCTTGTGAACGGTTCTGGGTAACAGTTGTCGTAAACTGTTACTACCTCTACACTAATTGTGTTCCAACTACTAGGCAGGTATGTTTTTCAACGAAAATAACGTGGTATAAAATCGTTACTTACTCCGATTGAAGGGATGAACGCTGGCAGCACCTTTTGAAGTTCAGGTATGGAATTAACCGATAACCAGCTAAAAAACCTGTAAAATGTAAGGATAAGGAATTAGGCTTGATACCTATTATTTCTACATATGTACATAAATTTATCATTTCAGTTTAAAACAACCATGATTTAAGTAAATGTATCATTAACAATGATGAGTAAATTTAGAGTTTAATTTATTAATTTATTTAAAATAAGTAAATTGTTCTAAAACATCTTTATAGGGATTTTGGCTAATGGATATAAATGTATTGACATACGATATATTATGTCATTTTACTTAACAATCAACTGAAGGTTCAAAAAAGTTACGTCAACTGCAATCCGATTCCATTCATAAACTTTGAAGTACTACTATACTATTAAATGTTGCGATTCAGATTTTTGTTAAATATGGTAACATGTTTGCAATTTGAATTGAATACCTTTCAGAAAAGCAGTTTTGCACCAGATAATTATGTTTTGCTTCAAAGTCCACCAAGGTACCAAAAAAGTGATTTGAAAAAAGTTAAAAAATAAATAAAATAAAAAATAAAATTTACTGTTTTAGACTATTCCAAACAACTTTGGCCTTCCTGTCCGCCTGTCTGTCAGACAGTCTATGCGTCCACAAATCCTTGTTACAAGAATATATTCTACGGTTTCCGTCAAAGTCTTATGAAAGCTTCAGGAAATTTTTTCGGATTGGCTGTAGACAGTTTCCTATCAGTTGATTACTCATTCAGTTTCAATATTTCACTCTAAAAATCCATTAAAATCCATCAACCATTGTTTTATCACGCCCAAATCATCGTTCGAATTCGAAGGGTTGTCGGAAAAATACGGTTTAATAATTCCATACGAATTTCATCGCAATCGAATGATTAAAAGCTCCTCCGCAAGTGCGAATAAAATCTACATTTTCCATTCGATTTCGATGAAATTAATCGTCCAGTCTCGCTTAAATATCGATAGTAGTCAAGAAATGCCAATTTGTTTACCCCATATAAGTTTCATCACGATCAAATTATTAGTAGCTGCTGCGTTTGTGCAAACCTCGAATCCTTGTAACACACATTACTTTTTTCCCATTTTCATCCGATTTCGATGGAATTTTCAGAGTTCAAACGGTTTCGACTGTAGATGGTCTCCAATGAACTTCATCGTTCCCGACTAACTGGTAGCTTTCGCGCGAGCGCCAATTTAATTTCTATATCATCATCACCCATTTCTATATCATTTCTATTCATCATTTTCTCATTGCCTTATAGATCGATTTTGCGAAAACTTGGAGGGTAGTATGGAAAATGCGATTTGATCGTTCTAACCATTGGAACTCGCTATGGAATCTTATAAAATATTAATTAAAACATTTGAATGGCCTATACATTCATGTTACAGATAGGAGATGCTATGTGTTTTCACCATACTTGGCAAAGTTTTTGTCCTTACTTGACGAGACTGTATAATGCCAAGCACCGAATTTTTAATCTGGATGAATTATATCAATATTTTTCCAAAAAATTGAAATTTAAGGTGTGCAGAACACAGGTTTTCTGTAACCTGACTATACCTAACACTTCAAAACTATCAGTTTTGGAAAGAAAGAGCGTAGAAATCTTTACTGAGGAACGCGTAACATCATGAGTCTCGGGGAAAACTGTTGATCGTTGAACGTAATGACCCTCCCGGTTAACGACCGAATATGCTCTTGATGGCTTGAATGACTTCATGAGGTGTATCAGTGACTAGGCGAGTTGATATAGCGACTGTTTCATAGGACGTATCAAGCACTAAGCGAGAGTCGTGCTGGCAAACTTCTTTACCTTCTCATCAACTCTCGAAATTCATTGTGACTATAAGTAGATAAGAGAAGCAAGGATGGGCCAAATATGCTTATCAAACACAATCCAAAGTATAATAGCTTCAATGAGAAGACCATATTTTTTGTGACAGTCGTTTCTAGAATGGTGATGTGGAACGGTCATTACGAATGAGAGTTAATGAAGTGAATGTACGGTTGGGAAAGTGCGACAGCTGTTAAATCCGCAAACGATCCAACTCAGTGCGGAAAAGCACAACATATTTTCGGTCATTATTACACTCGTTCCCAACCAAGCTCACGTCCAAATAGATGTATGGTCTAACACGGAATTTAAAAAAATATCACAACGGAAAACTAAGAATTTGAAAAACTGAATAATTTGAGGGTGGAATTCGTACATTAACTCAAACTTCGTGAGACACCAAGTCAGGGATACACTAATAATAATAGTAACAAAAACTTTCTATTTCAAGCCTTCTGAAGATTTTCCAAGCCGAACCTAGAATTTTCGAAACCGAATTTAGAATTGTTGGATGTTGTTATTTGATACCGTTGCGTTGATGCTTCAGTCTGCTCGTGGCGTCATCTGTTAGTTGTCAGTTCATTATGTAACTATATCAGCAAGTCGATATAGTTTTTATCCCCATTTCAAAGCCGAATTGAGAATTTTCTGAACCGATTGTAGGATTTTCCAAACCTTTTTATTTATTTATTAGACAAACGAACTTTGATGCTAATTGTTGATTTGTCTACATCCCCATCCTTTACATATTTACAACCCCTTTCTCCTCCTACACCAATGCAAACAAAATATTCATCAGATTGATGAGATCAGTCAGAATCGGAATGGGGTTGCATAATTTTAAATATAAAAAAAATTGTTAAAATTCGTTACGTTCGAGTTATAAACCGTTTTCACCTCAAATTTCTGGGCTTCAGATACCCACTACACTGCACCTTGTAGGACACTCCCATCGAAATCGATGGGGAAAAAGTTACATATCCCTCCGAACGTAACTTTGACGACGCATCTGAGATCAGTTCAGA
The DNA here is from genome assembly GCA_030762985.1 of Adelphocoris suturalis. NCBI lineage: Eukaryota > Metazoa > Arthropoda > Insecta > Hemiptera > Miridae > Adelphocoris > Adelphocoris suturalis. Next base: position 15,929,184 of record CM061044.1, read on the forward strand.
GTAATTCTGACTCATTGAATAATAAAGACGATGTTGATATTTCTAAAGATATCTATTTAAAGTTCTCTCAATGGGCCCGCCCGTATCGAGGGATTTTTGTCATTGACTCACAAATCCTGCTGCGGGCGACACCACAACGAGCAGATATGAATGTAATAGGTAGCGATCGTTGAAAACTTCCGGCCGCTTTGCTTTGAAGCGTTTTGTACTTTGGTCTCTCTCAAGATAAAATAAATTAGCCCCATAGCCCATTCGCAAGCACGCTGACGTTTGTTTGTGAGTGAATTTTCGTAGATAACGAAGCTATAGCAACGAATTTTAGAAAGTTAGAAATTCTGAAATCAGGGGTCAATTGAAAAACATATTGGTAAGTAATGTATGCATTACGAGGACGTCTTATTGTATGGTTTGTATATGAGTTTGTAGAGAATTGCGAATAGATCATGATTTGACTGGATGCACCCCCTCCGTTATAACGTAATAACATGAACATGCAACTAGCAACCCCTCCTCCTAAGTAAAAAATTGTAAGATAGATTGGGCAGCTTAAAAGAATCGCCTACTACCCCTCCACTCACCCCCTCCCCATGATGGCAAATCATCAATTTAAACATGACTGGATCATTAATAGCTACTGCGCATGCGCCAATATAAAATCCTTGTTACGATCCTAATTTCCACAATTTTCATCCAATTTGGATGAAATTGCCAGTGAATGCGCGGGTTAGGTTGTAGATGGTCTCATACCTATTTCATTGTTCTCAACTCATCAGTTTATTCTGCGCATGCGCAATCGTAAATAACATTGAGTACAATCAACTTGGCCGACGTTTTATAATTTAATAATGATTAACAGGACGTTTCCATTTTTTCCCCCCAGACCGTCACGTCACGGCGAAAATATTGATTTTCACGTTCATTCAATGCGTTACTAGGGAAGTGTAACACCCTTGGTTTTCATAGCAGGAAAATCGTTCGCCACTTTTTGGAATGCTCTCATTTTATCACAACATCTCATGATCCCTAATCCTCTGTAGTGTCAAGGAAAGCTGATTTATTACGCTAAGTTATAAACTAATATTGCTAAGTAACCGCACGTAATGAACTAATGTTTTATTTTATTTTTAAATATTATTTTACTACGGTAAATGTTAACACTACACATTAATTCACTTCGATTTCCATTATATTTTTAGGTCGTCACTTTGAAGCAATGTCATATAGACGAAGGCTTTGTGTATAAGAGACACGACCTAATAGAATTGATCAAGGGGATGTGGGACAACACAAGCTTGGAAAAAAACTTGACCCTAAGGGCATCGCCCTGTTTGTCAGCACAATGTTTACATCTGAGGCCAAATGAGCTGTTGACAGACTTCAGAATTTTCCCCTCTGGCATCCGTACGCTACTTCTGGCAAGGAAACTAGTGAATTGTACCAAAAGACTCCATTTTTAATTTTTTAGACTTTTTACACGTGTAGGAAGCATTGGTGCGGCACTGTGATTATACGGTCGCCAAAAACCGTTGGAATTGAAGAATTAAAGCGAGTTAAATGTTGAACATGATTGACTTCGTTGTCCGGACGCGAAATTGGCAGAACATGGGTTCCCGCGACTTGTCGCTTAGATTGATCTAAGTGGCGTCGGCACCTCAGGAATATTACATTAGAGCTCCTCATTGAGAATGTCAGGGACGGAGCAATTTCTATTGACCGATGAAACATTTACGTGGCGTGAGATGGGATAGGTAATGCCTGGACTGGAGTAAGCAGGTCAGTTCATCAAGACAAGTGCAGAAAGAAATTAGATCTCGTTTGCTGCTCTACAGACTACAAGTGGGCTCGCTGCCAATCGTTGCACTGTTTTGAGAAAATTGGGCGACTTATTGCATTCGTAGGTCAAACGGAATCATAGTTCAGAAATGTGCACTTTTGAACTCAACACAATAGATAACTTTCGAGTGTAGGAATTTCTTATTTTTGATCTAAGAATTGGATACTGAGCTACAAAACCCCAAAACTCTGAATTTTTAGTAAAAACTCCAAATGGCTCTAACAAAAATTTGATAGAAAGAAACGAAATTGACGTCATAGTTGGACGGCGCTGAGCCCCACCCACCAGGCGGATGCAGGTGTGAGGTCGTACCCCTATGACGTCATTTAGATCTTTTACACTAGTGTTTCGACTACTTCCAATCACCCGATACCCTATATATTGCACTTTTTTGGAAAGTTCTTTCCAAAGGAGTCTTTCCTTTCGATGTACCTTTCAGCTGGCAGAATATATTATAATCCCATTCCATTCCATATTATAAATTATAATTGCCCGTTTCTATTGATAGTGTTGTAAGTTTTCGGTTTACTATCCTGTCCAATCTACAATTCAGCAATAAAATGGAGCTTCAATTTTACCGCTGGGTTACAAAGACAACATGCATTGATAAACTGTCAAGGCTTCCGTTTGACCTACGAATGCACAGCCGTCCACCGCAAGTCACGTCAACAACTGATTTCAACAAAATATATATCACAGAAGAACGACAAACTCAATTTTTTCTCATGTTCGGGTTGTTTTCCATCCCCCTGAGTCAATTCCAATAGGACGCCCCAATTTTCATATACAAAGCCTTGCCTATATTGCCTCGCTTCAGAGAGAACTCCTAAAAATCTCATACTTATGGGGTCAAGTTGGTCCTAACATCTCGGCATCAATTTCAATCATCCTTAAAAGGTAGAATTTAAAGTCTGAAATGTTTAAACATCTAGATCTTGAGATTGATCGAAATAACACTTTTTTCTGTCATTTATAAATATAATTACAAAGAATCGAATGAAACCAGCCGGTTCTCTCATTACATCATCATTACAAAAGAATCGAATGAAACCATCCAGATCTCTGTACGTTCGAATCCGTTCGCTCTTTCTAAGGAATAGAACATTGGCAGGAAAAACGAACGTCAACTTGGGTGTGATTAGCAATTGGTGTGAACTTGGCAAAAATCGCCTTATAAATTTCGATGACCAGCTGATATAATTCTATTGGAACTCTTCACGAAATCCAGTTTATCATACGTTCGCCACCTTTAGATGGACTAATGAAGCGTTGGTATCTTATTCAATTTATTTTATCCATTTTTAGTTGGTGGGTGGATAACGACAATGTCGATATATATGTTCTTATATTCTGTTGCACTATTCTTCTAAGATATCATCTCTTGGTAAACACAAAAGTACCAGTAACGAGAAGGTGCTTAATTAAATTCTTATCGGTTGGTGTCTACTCCTATAAGCAGTCATATTTCGATAATATATAATATTGTGTGTTCTACGTGCGGAAATGCAGAAATAATAAACCTTTGTGTAATAATTCATAGTTTTTCATTGTATTTTAGTGATCTTATCAATAATTTTTCATTATATCTATCTATATCTTTTCATCACGAAGAGGAAATAACAAAGTTTTTGAAACATGAAAAGTTGTCTCATCTTGCGTGTAAAAAACCATTTGCTGTTCTAAATGACATATGGGGCTCTGAGATCACTTGTTCACAAATACCTCCTTTTCACAATTACCCCGATTGACCCTACATTGTTTTGGCCTTTACTTCTTTAATGGACGGTGGTGTCGCTAGGTTTTTGCCGTTTCACTTTTTTTCTGTAGAATGTTACAATTATGAAAGTCGGGATAAAATGCCATTAAATGTCGCTGCTCTTCTGGTGCGATTATAATTAATTGATTAGTAAATTAGTATGGCCGAGGGGGCAACTGGACCGGGACGAGCTTCCTACTTTCTTTTCCGAGCTACTTGGTATTCCGGACTGGGGTGTCGAGGAGACTCCAACGGTAGGTGTTCGCCTAGACATCGCGTGACGTCCGTCTACGTCGTCGCTCCTTCGCAATTCCGCCGTTCTGGCCTGTGTTTATCAATAACGTTCTGTGAGGTGAATATCGTCGGTTATGAAGTACATTGCGTTTTTGTCGATCGAAAATGACTAGTTTGCGAACCAATGCATCTGGGTCAGTGAATACGCGACGGGTGCTTTTGGAATCGAACCTTTTTGAGTCCGTAATTTCATTCGTCACTTAATATCCTAGAGAGGTTCCCTATCAAATTTCACAATCCTATGGTGAAAAGGAGAGAATTTACCTCTCTCAGCTGATCAGGATTGATTGCGGTAACCAAATCATAAATAACTTAATTAGTAGGTACATGCTTTATATTGCTGCCGACTACCTAGGAATGAGAAATACGCTTCTTAATCCCGTTGACGTCTTCCCGCCATACTTTAAAACATTTGCACATACATTCCAAACTGATTACGAGTTTTATGGAATAGAGAGAAAAGGGAGGGAGTCTAAGAATTTGGCAGCGTGATATTTTGTGGTAAACTGAAAGCTCTCCAACGAGTGGTGAACGATTTTCTGGGGGAGAAAACTAACAGTTCAGAGACACTAAGTGAGTCTCACTTCCCTAGCGACGGAGCGGTTGTTTGTTTTGGGTTGGGGTGTTTGTTATGTACTTTTTGTGTGAGAAACTCAAGCAAGCCCCCCCCGGACTCTCCAGATTCTGTTTAGAACCTACTGGTCCCATTCAAAAACATATATAACATGCTTGTAACGATTACATTTTGCTTCAGAGTCAACATGGCAACGGAAGCTTTGTTTTCACTTTCGAAATGAAAACAATTCTTATGCTCCAAAATCAAAATTTCCAATCGCATTTTGCGTTTCATAATAACCTCTTGAACAAATTTGGTTTCGTGTCTGTCCGTCCGTCCGTCAGTCTGTCCACATTTTCCTTCAACAGCCGTAACTTCCACAATTTCGATTGGATTTTAATTAAATTTTCAGGAATGGTGTGGGTTCAGCCCTAGATGGTCCCCTATTAGTTTCATCATGAGTGAATCAGCAGTACACTCTGGGCATGCGCCAACGTGATTTTCTTGTTACACTCATAAGTCCGTCAATGTTGAAGAGATTTTGGTCAGATTTTCAGGGACGATGCGGGGAAGGTCCCTTGAGGTCCTTTACGACATTTTTCCTGATTGATTCAGCGGTATGCTGTGCGATTGCGCGAAAGTTTGTCTGCCTATATTTCCTTGCCGCAGGCATAACTTCCCCGTTTTTTATCGGATTTCAATGAAATTTTCAGGAATAGTGTGGATTTAGCCCTAGATGGTCCCCTATTAGTTTCATTATGATTGAATCAGCGGTACGCTCTGCGCATGCGTGAACGTAATTTTCTTGTGATAGTCATAAGTCCGTCAATGTTGAACAGATTTTAGTCAGGTTTTCAGGGATGATGCGGGGAAGGTCCCTTGAGGTCCCTTACGACATTCATCATGATTGAATCAGCGGTACGCTGTGCGCATGCGCGAGCGTTTGTCTTTCTATATTTCAAGGTGTGAAAGCAATAGTGGGTATGGAGTCTCCCCAGGGGGGCGCACAGCGCCGAGTTTTAATCCAATTTTTGCTCAAACCTTTGAAGTTCTAGGTTGAAAATTAACAGACGGGTGTTTCAGTAGGTGCTACTAATAATTTGTTTATTTGAATAGATACGGGCGTAGCCCAATTACAATTTACATGACAAAAAATAAATGTATATAACAAAACAGAAAAGTTCATGACATGGATACTGGAGTTTATGAAATTACTTAAACTTAACAAAAATTACAAGGTACAGGAAAAATACATCAACAATTAACACGAATTTCAATAAAGAAGGTCACTGGACATGTGAAATAAAAACCAAACTAAATATTAAATTAGGGACAAAACCTGCTTCTTGAAGTAACTTAGACTGGAGGTGAACAGATCTAAATCATCGGACAATGAAGCTAAATAATTTATATGTCTCTGAATTCTAGTAATAGGGCTATTTAATAAATAATTAGTGTGGGTGTGAGGAATAGAGAAAATGAAATGGTGGCGCATGTTGTAGTTGGGGACATTTAAATTAAATAAGGATAAGAGTGAGGGACAGTCGATTCCACCATTGAACAGCTTGACAACGAATGCTGCATCCATCCACCTTCGTCTTGTCTCTAACGGAGACAGACCACTTATGCCCATCATCGTTTCATGTAAAGAGCCACCACTGATCGTCACCCCCACTCTAACTGCTAAAAATCTTAGAAATTTATTCTGGATCTTCTCCAATCTAACTCTAGCTATATTATAAAAAGGAGACCAAACTATAGCGCAATATTCAATCGTGGATCGGACAAGTGCGGTGTATAGAAGAGTCAGGGCCATGGCATTGGTAAAATCTGATGTCGTTCTCTTCAAGAAGCCCAACATCCTCATTGCCTTATTGCATATGAAATCAATATGATTCGAAAAGCTCAACTGAACATCAAATAGTACACCCAGGTCCCGCACCACCATCTGACGATCAAGAACATGTCCATCGATATGATACAAGAACTGTAAAGGTTCGCGCCGGGAGAACGTCAATGTCTGACACTAATGCTACTCGAGTCTGGAATCATTATTAAAGTGAGAGCGCTACTTTGGTTTTATGGTAGTTAGGTCATGGCTAAAGCATGTACCATGCTAAAACGGAAAAGGTCCTTGTAGGCCGGAGAGCTTCCAAAGTTTGCAGACGCATGACCGACTAGACCCCAGCTATTTAATTCAGAAATAATAAAATGTGTGATAATTGCAGCTTCCTTTCTATTTATGGTGCTATTTTTCAGTAGTGCATTTTTTAAGAACTGCTGAGTATTGATTTAGCACCCTGTTGTACTTTCATGATCTTGACATTTTTATCATCCTGGCTAATGCATTTTCAACTATACGTCGTTTGGGTAGTGGTGAACAGTTATGGAAGAGTCATTTGAAACAGTTTTCATTTAACGGTTATCTGAAAGAGCACAAATAGGAGAGAAAATTAGTTTCAACTCATTAGATATTATGATTCGCTCTATTCTAAACCAAAATTTTTTAAGTATACTAGTGTATTTTATTGGGATTGGAGACAGGAAAACTACAATCATACTCTACAACAACCACAACTACTACAATAACTACTTGAACTAAACACTCGGAACATGAGAAAAAAGTAAGGAAATGAAATTTTCTTTTGTCTGAAAAGGACTTACCAGTGGTCTAGAAAGGATGAATCTACAATTCACTAGGGCCGGCAAAAATCTCAAAGGATTATGTACAGAAATAAACCAAAATAGAATGAAGGTAAACAACAAATTTAAAACTCAATAGAAAAGCTCATGTATCTTAAATTGCTTGGGACGATCTTGAAATTGGATTTGTAGACACAAACAGGTGAGATACAAGAGGAAGGAAATTGAAAATATTTTCGGTGAAATAAATGATCGAAATGTACCTATTTGCTTGTACTTGTGACGTAAGAAACACCTAAGCAGCCATTCCTAAAAAATAGCACTGCTAGACTATAATATACACATACGGCTGATAAATGATCATGAACTGACAAAATCAATTCAAGCTAATGCTTGTGTAGACCTAAAATAGAATTGCATAAGATGTATGTTTATTTGTACATGAATAGCTCGGAGTTCTTTCGATAAAAGACGCTGCGTCGTTGTTATGTACGAGATAAGATCGAGGGGGTACGTAACAGCGAAGTCAGCTAAGTGCCTTCCTTTTACGATGAGAACTGAAGCCATAAATAGGGGCACGCAATGAATTAATGACCCCGATAACCCCATTGTACGAACGATACGACCCCGATACTTACGAACGAACTCATTTGGCACCTAATGATTCTAATAATTAATATAATCCTTTACTAGTTTCCCAATTTCGAAACACCAGGTCGCAGTCAAACGGTGTATTATGTAGTTAGTAGCTGTGAATATTAATGGCTATCAGACTAATTTCAAATGCGAGAAGAATCTTCTACAAAATAATAAACTAATACCATCCATTCGAGGTTTGAAAATTATAATTTATTGACGATTGAAACGTTCATAACGAGAAAAATAAATGTTAGCAAAACTAAAAAACGGTGATTCTAAAAGAAAATGCAGAAATAATGATTACATTACTTTTAGGGAATTTTCGAAGAAAATTAAGCTTTCGCAATAGTGTAGAGTGATATGTTCAACTAATTTGAAAAAGTAGTTCATACTTTATTATAGTTTTGAGTACGGTTTTATAGGGGGGGGCAGTTCCTTGCAGCACATTCATGTTAGATTGTAATGGTCGGGGTACATCTATTAAAAACACGATTTATTTGTTATTCTCACCAAAATCATATACAACCCATACGTAGGGACGTCCTTGTAATGCATGCATTACACTTGACTTATTTGTTTTAAATAAGAAAAACGGCAAGTAAATCATAGCAGAACATACGCGCAGGAAGTGTGAACAAATGAACAGAAAGCGTGGAATGTGTTATAGTTCTTCCCCCAGAAGCGAGGGCCTCACTTCCTGATACGAACAAAAATAGGTAATATCGGGGGCTAATCAATTTGCACATCAATGGCGCATCTGATTAGCGCTGGGACTCAGGTTGCATTGTGATCCTATAAAGGTTTTACCTATCGGGAAACAAACAAGGTCGAATAGAGGATGAAAGGTGAGTAACAATCGATTTTCCTCGGCATTCACGAACTAAAAGTTTTGATGGAATTGAAAATCCTGTCAGTAAAGGCTCATATACCCGATATGAGCCCCGTGCGTGCACACCCATAAACATACATAAACTAATTGGTGCCACGCCAAAAAGTGAGAACCTCTACTGGGTGGCACCTCACATATTTTCCAATCTTTTATTTCATTTTTCCTCACAATTTGTTGAAATTTCTTCGATGTCTCCGCCGGAATTTAGGAAAAAGTCAGCCAAGTTCATTGCTCCAGGGATGCATTTGGGTTCGTTAAGAGGTAAACATACTTAAAGTCCCCGCCCCTAGAGGGCGAGGCAAGGGGGGGAGGGAGGCGCAAAGTTGAAAAAATCGGACTTTTTTCGATTTTTCGCTTATAACTCGGAAACTAAACGTTCTACAGAAAAAAGTATTCCTTCCAAAATGAAAGCTGAGTAAATTTCTCACAAAAATTGCTGCTTGAAAAGTTCTGTAGATTGAACAGTTCCCAAGATATCCGCTAATGAAAAACGGCTATGTCCGGAAATTTTCTTTTCAGGCCCCTTTTTTCATCAAATTTAACTCCTACACCCCTCGAATCTCCGTTTTAGAACTTCAAAGGACATCAAAATATGTTGTACTGCTTTCTAAATATATACACATGATTACCTAACATGATCACATATGAATATTTGTAGATACATATATACGCAAGCTGTGTTCAGCTCAAATGTTGGATTTTAATATTTCGTTCTGTTCTACTTCCTACTTGAAATTAGTTATTCCGCTACATTGCTCTTACAAAATCCTCATTTAAATTTTATATAAGCCACGTTTTTAAAATTAACCCTTGTGTAATATAAAGTCTTGAAGAGAAAAGTTCAGTAGGAGATATTTAAGTTATTTGATGGTATTCAAAGAAAAAATTGGCGTCGAGCAAGCGCCCTTCCGGGTTTGCCCAATAGGGACCCCTTTAACGGTAAAAAAAAGCTTTCCTCGATTTCTTCGATGGCTACAGTAACTCAGCGAAAAGTACAAAAGTATCAGATCAGAATCGCAGATATCGCCTCAAGAAGTATGTTGACATACAGTTTACTATGGAAACACCAATCAACGTCAAACAAGCTATCTTCCTCTCCAACGCCCACAACAAGAACCTTCTTATCCAGCTGCTGATGTCAAAACTTGAAGAGAATAGTATCGACACCATCCAAGCTGATGATGATGCAGACTTGACTATCATTTCAACGGCCATCGACAAATCGACATCATCTCAAGTGGCAGTGATTGGAGAGGATGTGGACTTGGCCGTGTTGTTATTGGCAAAAGCCCCTCCCCAACAAGATATTTTTCTCGTCAAGCCAGGCAGAGGGAAGGTGGCAGCCACATACTCTTCGCAGGAGCTTCAGGAGCTGGGCCTGCGCCATATTCTTTTTATACACGCATTCACAGGCTGCGACACCACCTCAGCAGCCTTCCGTAGAAGCAAGGTTGGCTTTGCCAAACTGTACAAAAGAAACAGGGCTTTGCAAGAAGCAGCAGAAATTTTCACCAGCCCTTCGTCCACACCATCTGACGTTGAAAGGGCTGGCAATATAGCTATTCTGTTATGGTACGGGGCTCCAGCCAAACTAACATCCCTGAATGCGTATAGATATACGTCTTTCTTAAAGTCAGTTACCACAATCAAACCTGACATATCCACCCTCACACCCACTGAGGGTGCAAATAAATATAATTGCCATCGGGTGTACAACCAGATCCATCTGTGATTGAAAAACACTCTGTCCTCAGATGTGTGGGGGGAAGGAATCCCGGGATGAGAGACCAGAAATGGCCAGCTAGCACCGAAGCTAACTGATGAAGACTCAGCTCCTGAAGACCTCGTGAAAACAATATTCTGCCGCTGTCAGAAAAACTGCGACAGTGGCAGATGTAACTGCAAGAATGCCTCGCTTAATTGCACTGGGGCGTGCTTTCACTGCCAGGGGAATTGCCTCTATGGCGTTCCATTAAACGAGGACGAAGAAGAAGAGGACATGGACCCCGAACGTGACGTTTCTTTTACGAGTACTTCTTCAAGTAGAATTGACTAAGGAAGACCCCGAGTAATCAGTTTAAAAAAATCGTTTTAATAAAAGCAGTTCATTATAGGTACTTTGTATTGGCAGATTTTTTTTTTACTTTACCCTCATACCGTAGCTTTGAGAATACATAGGTACTGATATAAATAATATTTACTTATATGCACATATATGCAGAAAGGTAAAGGTCAAGCAGTACAACATATTTTGATGTCCTTTGATGTTCTAAAAAGGAGATTCGAGGGGTGTAGGAGTTGAATTTGATGAATAAAGTAGCCCGAAAAGAAAATTTCCGGACATGGCCGTTTTTCATTAGCAAATATCTTGTGAACGGTTCAATCTAGAAAACTTTTCAAAGGATGATTTTTGTGGGAAATTTACTCAGCTTTCATTTTGGAAGGAATACTTTTTTCTGTAGAACGCTTAGTTTCCGAGTTATAAGCGAAAAACTGAAAAAAGTCGGAATTTTTCAACTTTGCGCCTCCCTCCCCCCTTTGCCTTGCCCTCTAGGGGCGGGGACTTTTAGTATGTTTACCTCCTAACGACCCTAAATGCATCCCCGAAACAAACAAAACTCGTACCCCAATTGCACTCTATAATCATTCATTGACTGGACTACCAAGTTGGGAGGGTAATATAGTTCGACATTGCCAGCTATTGGGAGTTGGAAATTATGAGGTATGTAGTGACTCACTAAGTACCATCGAGGCGATTAGGGACATATATTCATATGATCCCCTAATACAAAGCCTGCGTATGTCACTACACCGAGCCACAACATTAGGCACAAACATAACTTTTATGTGGGTTACAAGCCATGTAGGTATTCACGGCAATGAGTGGGCTGATGTCCTAGCAAGGGTGGTGATGACTCCATCGAAATGTTGCCTATGCGCATTGAGGATCAAATCTCCTACATGTGCAGCATAAAGTCTGTTCCAATCTGGCTCGAGCAATGGCACGGCGAGGTCACTGGTCTGCGTGGAGACCTTCAGGACCTTTGCCCGGTTGACCCTTTCGTGACCCACCTTCCAAGGAGGGACCGAATAGTGATCAATCGGGTAGCCACTGGCCATACCCTTCTTACTCACAGACACCTGCTAGATCCAGTAGCTCATGATGTTGAGTGTGGGACATGTGGGGGTGATTTGTCTATCCTCCACTTTTTGGAGGATTGCCCAGCCCTCATGGACCTCAGGATCCAGCATTCACCCCCTCAGTGAGTGGATGTTCTGTCAGGACCAGACAATGTCCAGTCCCTGTTGGTGTCCCGGAAAGCCACTGAGCTTTACAACAAACTGTGTCATTCTGATCTGTGATATATTTACTTATGTAAATCTAATCATACCTTTAACTAAGAAGTTAGTATTTATCATTATATATTCATCAATAGTATTTATGTATTTGTGAGGCTCATATAGTCGTAGTTTAGTTTTTATTACGGGGTATTTTTATCCGCTGTAGGGGTTACAAATTGGTCATCCCTGTATCTCTTGAGGCAGAGTGCGGCGATGCCTCGCTTTGTGGGTTATTATTATTATTATTTCTTTCCCTCCGATATGCCAATGGAGCCCTTGATGGCAATCCGTTTAGTGTCAGACGGTCTACATGGCACCCCTTAGAATCGTGCCCATTGCAGTGTCCCTTTGACACCCTTTTTGATTGCCGCTAATGACCCTTCTGGTTGAGACGCGGCTCAAATTCTTAAAAAAAAAAAAAAAAAATGTATATATATATATATATATATATATATATATATATATAGCTTCCCTTCTGATAGTAACGTACAAAACATAAAACTACTTGAAGTATAAATTACGAGTCCAAAAAGTTCCAGTCGTGCAGCAGGATCGTAAGAGCGAATTTCCGTAAATTATCGCATTATACTATGTTGCATAGTTTTGGAATTTGAGCACTTTGAGTACGAAGAAATTGTTTACTACCAATTTTATGGCAAAAAACATCCTTTCCAAATAATATTTTGTAATTCTAGAAAGATTTTGGAAATTAAACTTTTTTGCAGTTTTTATTGTTTTTTTTTTGATGAGTAATATGCAGCTAAAAAAAAAAACATAAACTTACTAATTTATTTATTTATTAATTTTTTGGTAATCGCATTTTTTAAGTTTGAGCGAACTAATACCAAACAAAGTGCTGAATAATGAACTCATCCTTTCATTTAGATAACTTCTCAAAACGGATTTAAATTAAAAAAAAAAAAAAATTGATTTGAAAATTTTTGAAGCCTTGCAATACTTTCATTTTCTAAGAAAATTCGCTGAAATGATTTAATGCAAATCACGACAGTAATTTGAAGATATAGGTACCTAAGTGACGCTACTTTGACTTGGCTGGTATTTGTCAGCGTGAGTGCGTGCGTGCGTGTGTACGCGCTACTGGCCGAATTTTGGAGCTATTAACAACTCGAAATTCGGTGGGTAGATCGTTAGACATCCGGAATAAGCTGTATAGGTTTTGGTGAAGATAAAACCACAGGAACTTGCTTCAAACGATCTTAACTTAGTATATAAATACATATACATATACTACATATAACTAAAAAATTACACCTTACAAACTGAAACCTAAATATACAAAAATGTACCACAACCTACTTCGGATTTTTTAGTAAGGGTTATTAATTGAGAACACAATATAATTCTTCGTAAAATTTTTGTTAGTTGCACTTCTTTTCGAACCTTAAAACACGCAATGACCCATGGCTAAAAACGTCCCCACTGGAATGATCCATGGCTAGCAATGGAAGTTTAAATTGAAAAATAAATCTTCCAAGGACGTCAGACAAATGGCTCGTATATTGTTTAATTATAGGTACTTTTATAAATATTATGTAATAACGCCTCGACCAGACAGTTACCAACAGGAGGCGAAACAGCTTTCCTAATGAGATTTTATACGGTTTTGAGCGAAATACTGGAATACCTGCTGTAGGTATATGCTACCTGCAGCACTATCGATGACCTACAAAATAGGTAGGTAACCTAACATTACCTATCTCGAGGGGAGAGAGGGGGATATCTAACTCACATTAGGCAACAGATAGGTAACCATGAGATGAGGTATCGTTATCTCATTCGGCGGCCGGTCGGAAGGTGTAGTTGGCAATCCCCATCTTTCTCGCTCTTAAATCATCATTTCAGTGGAGCCATCTAATCCAGCGAGACGCCTGTCTCGCATTGCCAAGCCTTCAAAGATCCATTGCAACGAGCCGCGCCGAGATAAGCAACAAAGTAGAACTTCAGCCCAACAATGGCCCCCTCCCGACCTCATCCTGTAGGCTCAAACTCAATTTTCCTTGCATATACAGGGCGTCTCACGTTATATCCGGAAAACTTCACGTATCTGATCGAAAGTTCCTCGTAGAGATTTTTTTTAAACCTTTTGTTTTCGAGTTAATCAGTTTTTAAGAATTTCCCATCTCCCTGACGTACCTACCATAAAAGTTTTTTAAGATGGTTCTATTGGTGAAAAAATCATTTTGAAAAGTGAGTTTTGTCAAATCTTCAGAATGACGAATTTTTTCATACTCGTAGATCCAATAAAATTCTACATGAGTAAAATTCAGCCTGCAGTGCTAAAAATTGCGCCAGAATTGAACGGTGCAGTCAATTTTAATTTTACTTTGCTAATTAGGGGAGAAAACTATGTTTCGATGTTGAAAAAACATAGTTTTTTTCAATGAAATCGAGGGTTTTCTTGACAAATGACCTTCTATGAAAATACAAGTTCGTGGTCGGTTTCTATGTATGTTTTCACGCTGAATCGACTGGTAACTTTTGCAGATCTCCCAACACCGTTATAACCTAGTTTTACACTTTAAATAAAAAATTTGAGTTCATTAGGTATGACAACTTCAACGTGATTTTAGGGGTGCAACTAGTAAGCAAAAGTGTAAAATTCGGTTATAACGGGGCTGGGGAGATATGCAAGAGTTACCATTCGATTCTGCGTGAAAAAATACGTAGAAACCGTGTCTAAACTCGTATTTTGTAACAGAGTTACCTCCTGTGAGGTCCATCAAGCTCCCGTCAGAGCACCAGAGATAGCGCTGTCGGCGTCCCGTTGATGAATCAATGGGAGCTGCGGGCTGTTCTCGATCATTTTTGGCAGCTGGTTTGGCGTTGGATGGAATTCCTGGTGACAGGAAAATCAACCTTCCCCGAACATGGCTCATTAAAAGCTATTAGTAGGGGTGGTATCTCTCTGACGGGATGCCTGTTACCTCCTCTACCTGATTTATGAGGATTTAGGCCCCCATTGCACCTCTGGGGGGGGGGGGGGGGCCCCTAAATTCCTTATATGGTAGCAGAGCGTGGTTTGGATTATGCACGGTGCACGGCTGACGCCTAGTAGTCCAATCCACTATTTTTTGGGGCGTTAATGTTTCAGAAGAAACATGGCCCGGGGTTCCAGAAGGAATTCCCATTATCACCCTTTGGTATATAAATAATTTCATTGGTCTTTGACTTATAATTTTTCTCTTTTCTTCCCCATTTATATTTTATATTATTTCAATTCATGCCACCTGAGTATTGCTATATGTCAATTACCAGGTTAGTGCACATTTTAAGTCCCCATAGTTGGGCAATTTAATTTTACTGTGCCTAGTCAGCCAGTGTCTGTGCCTAATAAGCCAGTCGTCCTTCTTTAATTTTCATTCATTCAATTTCTATATATATTTTAATTTCCTAAGGTATAAGTCTCCATCGTTGAGCATCCGTTTTGTCCCGATTGTTCAATGAAGATACTTCTTATGAAGCTTCATTGACAATCCAGTTTTAATTTCTATTTCCCCATCCAAAACGCCAATGCAGCTATTTATGAACGAATGAGCATCAGTTCTCAGCTATTCACTATTCCACCCAATTACCATACTTGATCTTCAATCAAGTATGTCTTTAAGGGGAGGAGTGTAACAGAGTTACCTCCTGTGAGGTCCATCAAGCTCCCGTCAGAGCACCAGAGATAGCGCTGTCGGCGTCCCGTTGATGAATCAATGGGAGCTGCGGGCTGTTCTCGATCATTTTTGGCAGCTGGTTTGGCGTTGGATGGAATTCCTGGTGACAGGAAAATCAACCTTCCCCGAACATGGCTCATTAAAAGCTATTAGTAGGGGTGGTATCTCTCTGACGGGATGCCTGTTACCCTCCTCTACCTAATTTATGAGGATTTAGGCCCCCATTGCACCTCTGGGGGGGGGGGGGGGGGGGGCACCTAAATTCCTTATATGGTAGCAGAGCGTGGTTTGGATTATGCACGGCTGACGCCTAGTAGTCCAATCCACTATTTTTTGGGGCGTTAATGTTTCAGAAGAAACATGGCCCGGGGTTCCAGAAGGAATTCCCATTATCACCCTTTGGTATATAAATAATTTCATTGGTCTTTGACTTATAATTTTTCTCTTTTCTTCCCCATTTATATTTTATATTATTTCAATTCATGCCACCTGAGTATTGCTATATGTCAATTACCAGGTTAGTGCACATTTTAAGTCCCCATAGTTGGGCAATTTAATCTTACTGTGCCTAGTCAGCCAGTGTCTGTGCCTAATAAGCCAGTCGTCATTCTCTAATTTTCATTCATTCAATTTCTATATATATTTCAATTTCCTAAGGTATAAGTCTCCATCGTTGAGCATCCGTTTTGTCCCGATTGTTCAATGAAGATACTTCTTATGAAGCTTCATTGACAATCCAGTTTTAATTTCTATTTCCCCATCCAAAACGCCAATGCAGCTATTTATGAACGAATGAGCATCAGTTCTCAGCTATTCACTATTCCACCCAATTACCATACTTGATCTTCAATCAAGTATGTCTTTAAGGGGAGGAGTGTAACAGAGTTACCTCCTGAGAGGTCCATCAAGCTCCCGTCAGAGCACCAGAGATAGCGCTGTCGGCGTCCCGTTGATGAATCAATGGGAGCTGCGGGCTGTTCTCGATCATTTTTGGCAGCTGGTTTGGTGCTGGATGGAATTCCTGGTGACAGGAAAATCAACCTTCCCCGAACATGGCTCATTAAAAGCTATTAGTAGGGGTGGTATCTCTCTGACGGGATGCCTGTTACCCTCCTCTACCTGATTTATGAGGATTTAGGCCCCCATTGCACCTCGGGGGGGGGGGGGGGGGGGGGGGGGGGGGGGGGGGGGGGGGGGCACCTAAATTCCTTATAATTTTCATAGTCATTTTTCAAGGAAACCCTCGATTTCATTGAATGAACAGTGTTTTTCAACATTAAAACATAGTTTTCTCCCTTAATTAGCGAATGAATTAAAAGTAAAATTGACTACACCGTTGGAAAGCTGAGATTCTTTAAACTTTAGGACCGTTTTGCTGAGAAATGTTAGGGCTACAGGCTGAATTTTACATGTAGAATTTTATTGAACCTACAGTGTATGAAAAAATGGTCATTCTGATGGTTTGTCAAATTCACTTTTCAGATTGATTTTTCACCAATTGAACCATTTAAAAAAACTTGTATGGTACTTCAAGAAGATGGGAAATTTAACACTCTTTCTAACGGTATAATCAAATTTGAATCATCTCAGGTAATTAAGGAAGTTATGGCCGTTTTAGTGAGTTAAGGTCAAAATCACGAAAAAATTCATACAAATTGAATAACTCGAAAACAAAGTGTTTAAAAAACAATCTCTATGAGGAACTTTCGTTCGGAAATTCGTGGCAAAATACGTGGGGGAAGTTTTCCGGATGTAACGTGAGACACCCTATACGTATATCCTGGGAGGGGCATGCTCCCTTGAGCCGCCTGATGCCAAATATAAAACGATACATCGATTCTATATAAACTAAAACGAGGCGTCAAAACCCACGTTTTCGAACTTTTATTTCGTCTCGTCCCACCTGATTTTTCGCCCACCCAATTCTACCAGTTCTCCTCAGCCACTTTTAATGGAATTTGAAACATAGGCAACATTTGACGTGACTAATGTGTCTTTTGGGGTTTTGGAGCCACTACGGCCCAAGTGTCGAGGGGTTGTAAGGGGTGTAAATATTAAATTCTCTCCCGTTCACCCTGAAAGTTGAAATTTTATGACTCCTTGGGACATCAAGATATGATCATAAGCTCAGGGGCTCTTTCCTGATCAGCTGAGTGAGCCTAATTTTCTCCTGTTCCACTCAAGGAATATGACATTTGATAGGGAGCCTGTCTAGTACATAAAGAGAAGAACAAAATTACGGGTTCCATCCTGATTAGCTTTGTGAGCTAAATTCTCTCCTGGTCACCCTAGGATTTTGGAATTTGGTAGGTACACTGCAACCTATTTGATGATGCTTAACGAGTATAGTACAATCACACTTCGCAGTGGGCATGCAGGTGGATATGATATCAACGGATTTTGCGAAGCCGTTCGATAGGGTACCTATCACATTTTAAACACCTTTCATCATTGGTGAAAGCATGCGGCGTTTTTGGGTCTTCAACCATTGGCTTGAGTACAGTGGAAGAAAGCCGAGGGTTACGGCTGATAGGGTTACAGTGTCTTTAGAAGTTACGTAAGAGCCTCTGTTCTTCCTGATATCGATGAATGGCGTTGGTGAAGTACTAAACTATGTAAATTATTTGGTTTTCGCTGACAATATGAAATTATTCTGTCCCATTACTTCTTCAGCGGATTGTAGAAGGCTTCAATCGGCGCTGGAATCTCTACTCAACTGGTGTTCAACAAACCCTCGAAGCCTCAAACTTGGGCTGCGCAGGTCACTGATCTCAACCGTCATTGCCGAAAATTGCTGGTGCCATTATAAATAATTTCTCAAGTGATTAGTGGAGAACTCCATTCGTTTCATTGTTATGAAAATCTGTTTCTTTTCAAGTGAAGTTTTATTTGATTATAAGTAGTGCCAACTGAAATAAATTACTTTAAACCACACGTTATAATAGGTAACTTGTTGCCGTTTCTATAATGAACGTTACTCACGAATTTATTTTACATTTTTACATGAAAATAGATTCCATTCTAAGAAATTTGATACCATCCGTACTGTCCTACGTTAAGTAGTTTTCTTTCTATGATTTTTCAAAGTTTGCACTGGTGACGTCACACTGGTTGGCAGGGGGTCCCGCCCACACGGGAGGGGTGCTTTGACGTCACCAGTGTGCGGAATTTTGAAAAATCATAGAAAGTAAACTACTCATCGTAGCAGAGTGCTGTTGATGCCAAACTTCTTAGAATGGAATCTTCTTCCATTTAAAAATAATTAAAATAACTTTTTCGCACCCATGGACGGAATCCCTGTTTTTTTCGCTCATTGACTAAATCCCAGGAAATTTAATCGATATTGGCCTAAAACTTAATAGGTATAGTTTTGGCCGTGACAAGGAATTGGCACTGACACACAGACATCTGACAGACAGAAACGGAAACAAGCAAGCTCGGAAAAGCAAAAGAGAAGTGGAAGGAATTTTGGGTTTGGAGGACAACAATTTTTTCGGCAAAATACACGACCACCTTCAGTGATGAGGAAGCATGCATTCGTCGCTAAAAACAAAGTTTCTACTCTGTCTTAGCTACTCTACGGCTGTTCTAAACAACTTTGGTTTGGTGTAACTAGTAAGTATAGTCTGCGTTTCCGCCAAATCCTTGTAATCCCACATCAACTTCAACACGATCGTATCATTAGTAGCTGCTGCGCATGCGCAACTATGTAAAATCCTTGTAACAAGCAATACTTCGCGATGGGAAAATAATGAAAATTTCATCGAACACATAGATAATAATTATTTGATCACAAATCAATGGATAACTGGTTCAATTTGAGGGTAGTTTGAAGATGATCTCAAGATTATTGCATATTAATTTCACCGCGATTGAATCAGCAAAGTTTTTCCAACATTTTCTATTTGGTTTAATATCTTCAATAATGAACCTTTGCAATCGTCCGAAAAAAAAAATAAATAAATAAATAACCCTCCCCCCCTCTTTCTCTCTCTCTCAAAATTTGTTGGTTTATGTTTCGTTTCAAGTTGCGAATAACCAAAAAATAAAATGCGCCGTACATCCCCCGAAACATTTCTCGAAACTACTGGATCAAATTTTATGAAATTTGGCTCAAAAATCATACATTGGTCGGAGAATGTCCAATAACACGGTATCAATTTTGATCATTCCTAAAGGATAGTAATTAGGTACCTACTGAAATAATGAAAAAAAATTTCAAGGTAACACTAATTTTGATGGGTGGGGGGAGGAGTCTCTACCAGACATCATCCCAAAGAATCCAAAGAAACCACCCGGGTCGCTGTACTTTCATATGTTTACTCTCCCTAAGCGCTCGTATCAGCTGATGTACCAATCGATTGTTCACTTCACGAAACTGTTTATCATCACTTTCGTCACCTGCAGATAAGACATCTAAATCGTAGAGGGTAGGCGATTTATTTTATACAATTAATTTTCAGTAGGTAGGTAAGCTTGTTTCAATACTAGGAAAGTGTAGGCGTGTTAATTAATTTAATTACTTTTTCTTCGGTAGGCGTCTACAACTATTCAATTTAGATACCTAATGTAAGTGTTTAATAGACTTCGTTAAATAAATATAGTGAGGTGTTCTGCGTAGAAGGGCTATCAAAAATAGAAATAATAGTAAGACGTTCTTTACCAGAAAATCCTTAGAACACTTATATTTTTACAGTTTGCATCCTCAGCGCATGCGCTAACACTGAATCCTTGCAACACTCATTTATTTCTAGTTTGCATAGAATTTCGATGATACTTTCAAGGTTCGACCCTAAGTATTCGCTGCAGGTGCAAAACTCATCAATGCAAATAAGCAAACACGTAATATATATACCAAGAATAATTTTTGCAGTTTTCATCAGCTCTAGATGAAATTTTTAAATTAGTGCGGATCGGGGTCGAGGTGCCCCTTTTTGAACTTCATTGTTTTCTGATCAAAACTAATAATATATTAAACTAATCTCAGCTCATTCCCTTTACCAATTTTTCTAGATAATAGGTACCTAGTATCTGCGAAAAACCCTAAAAACTCTGCTTCTGTAGGTACTTCTGGTTACGCCTCTGTAAAACATTTTATATGATAATCCCTATTTATATAATAAAAGAGAAAATTAGTTTGTCGGCTCCAAATGTCCAAACGTTGCACCGACTTCCATGCGGGTCGGCGCGAATTGCTGAGCATGTTCCAGGGACGCTTTTAGGCTATATAAAAAATCCTCTGATGTTTTTCTGGTGGAAAAAAGTGCAAATATAAAAGTTTTCGAAAAAAAAATGTCTTCAGCATAAAGAGTGGTAGGTAAGGTCTCAAATCGATTATATTTACTTGGAATAACCCTCTTTGGGTAACTCTGTGCTCACACTTGAACGCACCAAATAGAAAACTTCTGTGCGGAACACCTAAAGACTATTTCTCTGAAACCTGATATTTAATTTTTCTCGATCATCTTGGTTTGGACTGAAATGATTCTGCCGAAGGTTTTAACGAATAATATTCTCAACTTTCGAATTTTAATTTTCTATCTCTTATCAGAAAATGGATATTAAAAACCAGTGATATGAAGTTGTTAATTTAAAAAAAAAAAAAAAAAAAAAAAAAAAAAATGCGATTACCGGTTTGTCAAGTTTCGAAACTAAAAGCATTTTTAATACAATTTAGTGCAGAATGAGTTTTCAAAACCTGTTTATTCCGCAAACCTCTGCAAATATTGATTTTCTTCAACTTTCGTCAGCAATGTGCACAATTTGAAACAGTGAGTATTTATTTTAAAAAAGCCGTGGAACGGCTTTCAATTTTTTTAAAATATTCATTTTTTTAATTTTAAAATATTTTTTTAATTATTAAAATTTTTTTAAAAAATATTTATTTTAAAAAAGCCAAGTGTAATACGGTAATTTATACCTTCCTAGTTTCTAAATATAACATGAAATTGAATATTCCGAAGGTTTTAATAAAATTAATGCAAACTTACCAGCCATTAGACAAAAATCACCTTACTTATTATTATTTTAGCTAAATTCATCAATGAAACGATTAGGCCTCTAAATTATTTTTAGCGCTTTCTCTTTTAAAAAAGGAAAAATTAGCTCACTTCTTTCTTTTAAAAAAAGGAAAATTGTGTTCACTGTGTCCGATGATCTTAAAAACGTTTTAAATGCCACTTCCCGACGTCCAATTTTGATGAAACTTGGTATGGATGTAATCTGTAACATGTATCAGTAACCTGGACATCCTGTAGAGTATATCAGAGGCCGCTGATGCATGAGAGGTCATTGATCAGCTTATTGAGCCCCAAAGCCATTTTTTCTCCTATTCGACGAAGGAAATTGAAATTTGAGAGAGAGGCTCATGGGAGAATGCCGAAGACGACTGAGAGGTCATCGATCAGCTGAGTGAGCTCCAAACCCATTTGTCTACTATTCAACGGAGGAAGCGTCAATTTCACGCGGATCTCCTTACAAGAAAATGCGCTATCATGTTACTCTCTTCGTGAACACTGATCTAGTTGTTTTCTTCTCTATTTCTCTTATTTCTATTAGTTTCCGCTATTAGATAGAGTAAAAACCGCAACATTCATTACTATCGATTTTCGTGGTTTCGGAATTTTTCCCACCAAAACATCCAGGATCATAACACTGCGACGTCTCCCGGATAAACAACATTGTAATTAAGGAAAAACCATTTCAAAAAACCATTGTAATTAAGGAAGAACTCATCGGGTTTGCGCGTAGAGAACTTTCAATAACAAATTCAACGATACAGAAACTGTTTTGGTGGGTTGAGCCGAGCAGTTTTTATTCGTAAAGATAGATCTTCAAAACTCCCTATTAACTGCAGCACGAATAGTTTCAACTAACTGCTGGGTAAAAGTTATATGGTAAGAAGCCACCTTACATAGCACGAGGTGCTATATCTATGTAATTACCAAAAACTGCTCGTAGTGGAGCCCGGGTACACAGCTAGTATTTTATAAATCCTCTCTAATGTATTATTTATATTCAGCGAGTTGAGCTGGGTCGATGCGCGGATATTCTCAATCAATTCAGAGTGCATAAATACGCGCTACAGTACCTATAGGACTTTTGATAATGAGACCCACGATTTCTACGTTTTTTGAAATTTGAAATCAAATATGGAGTAGGTAGGTATTAAAAAGACCGGATCGATTTCGCTGGTTGACGAACTCCGGCTCGGGAATCAAACGAACTAATTTGTGCCAAATGAAACCTAAAGCGTTAAAAACTATGTGTAATCCGTTTTAAAATGCTATAGAACGGATTTCCATATGCAACTTCTTCTTTTTCAAATAATCAGTTAGGAATTTTAGTTTTCGCCAAATTGAAATGATACCCTCAAGCATAGACCACGATGGTTGTTGATTGTAATTTAGGTGTAAATTGAATATCATTAGTCCCGGATTAAGGTAGTCTCTGCGCATGTGCAAACAATAAATTCTTGTAACAACCATAATTTCTTCAGTTTTAACATTTACAATCAATTTCACTGGGGTCGAAATGGACCTAGGTATGTGAATTTTATTATAATAATGTTTTCGGACCAAAAGTAGCCTCTGCGCGTACCCAAACTTGAAATTCTTGGACCAAGCATATCACCATTCATACTCCACCTTTTGGTTTATTATTTCCAATAATAAGCCTATGTGATCGTATAGCAAACAATTTTTATAACCCCCCCTCAAACTTTGTCACTTTACGTTTCAAGGTGCGTAGAATCCAAATTTGAAATGTCCGTCCGCCGTCCGGGCCATGAAAGGCCTTAGAATTGACTTAAAAAATCTGTTCTTTCGCACATAGACTCCACTTGGGGTCTAGTTGGTCCTAACTTCTCGCCAGCTCGATCGCTCCACTCTCATGGGTGCTATGAGCCAAAAATAGGTGAAAAAGTGTCTTTTTGGTTTATTATTTTCAATAATAAGCCTATTTTTTGTATATTTCAAGTTGTATAGAAATTGGAGATTTATGAGTGAAAAGAAAATTTTAGCTATTAATTTTATGGAAAAAAAAAAGTATTCTAAATGATACTCTTCTATTCAAAAATAGATTTTGGATTTTAGGCTATTTTTTTGCAATTTTATAGATTTTTTAAAACAAAATTTAATGAAATTCAAGTTTTTAGCATAATTTCGTACATAAATTTTTGAATGTTCTATTTCATAGTTGATAAACTTTATTTGACCAATCTTATGCTATAAAATATCAAATTAACAATTCTTAGCCATTTTCAGGGATTTTGTCAGCACATTTATTGAAATTTGACCAATTAGATGATATCAATATACAGTATAGGTAACACTTTTATGTGTTGGAAAGATTACTTGGTAATAAATTTTTTTGTTTATCAACTATATTAAAAGCGTAAAATTGTGAGATTCCGCTGCTGTAATGGATTGAACCCATTTGTGAGGTCTGAAGCTCCGAGTTCCGATACTAAATCTACGTCCAGAGATCTACGTAGAAGGGCTGTCTAATACATAAATAATAAACCTTTGTGTAATAATTTGCAGCGATTTTATCCTGCTTTGAAGTATGAATTTCTCAAGGACTGTGCGAATTGTGATTTAGTCGACCCGCAATAAATTATAATAATAATGTAAAACGTGTACATTATCCACGTCCAGACTTACATTATACAATAACTAATTTGTCTAAATTGGACACACATAAATGACATTCAAGATTTTAATTGCTACCAGATCAAATCTTGCCTGCGCATGACCAAAACTTACATCATCAACATACTACTTTCTACATAATACTATAAGTGGCATATTAACGTGTATAATATTAATAACCTATAATATTATACACATAATATATTATACATATTACCAGGGTGTCCCATCTAACCGGGCCCATCGGGAAATTACAGCCTTACGGTGCGAGCTATCGAAAAATTGAACTGGACCTTTTTTATGGTATTTTAACTCAGCTTCACGATGCGGAAGTCCGATTTTTATTTTTCCATGTTTTAGGGTCTCAAATCATTGATTGAAACTTAAGGTTTCCTCTTGACCCCCCATTTTTATTGCTTTTTTCGATTCTAGGTTGAATTTGGAATAGAAAATGCCTCGTTGAAATTTTCTTTTTGGGGCTTCGTAACTGAGTTATTCCACTTTTTGCGAAAGTCCGATTTTTATTTTTCCGTGTTTTAAGGTCCCAAATCATTGATTGAAACTTACGGATTCTTCTTGACCTCCCTTTTTTTATTGCTTTTTTCGATTTTAGGTTGAACTTGAAACTTAAAATGTCTCCTTGAAATTTTCTTTTTGGGGCTTTGTTTCTGAGTTATTCCACATTTTGCGGAATACGCCGATTCCTTTTAGACATTGCCGACACTTTCTTACTATTTTTATCTTCAATTTTTGAGATGTTCACCACACTTTTGCAATCAGCATTAAACTATCTATCATCAGACCTCAGTGTCCATAATCATCAATCACCTTCAGGGGGTCAAACTGTTCAGTACATACAGAATCACTGTTCAGAATACAGTTTAAAAAATGTACCACGAGGAGACTTCCAGTCAGTTGTGTTGTGATAGATCGAAAATGCCACCTCCTCCTTCTGCAGCCTCTGCTCCTTCTCCTGCAAACTGTATTCAAGGGTCAAGAAAACAACAGGTTCTTGATACCTGTTGTATGAACTTGATTATTTAAAGAACCTTACATTAGTCCAGAAGACGGCGTCTCATACGTTCTTCTAATAAATGAGTAATAGTACTGAACAGTTTAAGGGTTTTTTTTTTTCAAACGACGATTTGGAAAAATTTTTTTTTTAAATCGTGAACTGTTCAAGTGTATTGTCATCCACCTGATGGTGATTGTTGATTATGGACGCTGAGGTCTGATGATAGATAGTTTAATGCTGATTTCAAAAGTGTGGTGAACATCTAAAGAATTGAAGATAAAAATAGTAAGAAAGTGTTGGTAATTTCTAAAAGGAATCGGCGATTTTCTGTATTTCGCAAAAAGTGGAATAACTCAGAAACGAAGCCCCAAAAAGAAAATTTCATGGAGGCATTTTTTGTTCCAAATTCAACCTAGAATCGAAAAAAGCAATAAAAAAAAGGGGGGTCAAGAGGAAACCGTAAGTTTCAATAAATGATTTGAGACCCTAAAACATGGAAAAATAAAAATCGGACTTCCGCAAAAAGTGGAATAACTCAGAAACGAAACCCCAAAAAGAAAATTTCAAAGAGACATTTTTTGTTCCAACAACCTAGAATCGAAAAAAGTAATGAAAAAGGGGGGTCAAAAGGAAACCTTAAGTTTCAATCAATGATTTGAGACCCTTAAACATGGAAAAATAAAAATCGGACTTCCGTTATTATACCTATATAATACCAATAATATTATAAATACCTACTAAGATTTCCAATACGTCTTCAAGTGTTCACAAGAAAATAGGAACTATGAAACAATGGGTGTTTATATATAGATCCTGGTACATACAATCATGTCATGGATTAGAGGAAGCCAACTTTCTATATTTTATTTGTCAATTAATCACTTTTCAATTTAAATACCTTGACTGAGTAAATACTAGGTATAGGTTGGCTGGGCCTGTAATGGATTTTATTCCGTTTATGAGGCATGCCTTATAATACTTACATAAATAATCCATAATGTAGAAGTATCTGTGTATATATCTATCTATGTAATGTATGTATAATGTTTATACAATGCTTATCATAAGGGTACATAGTGTTTATCCCGAATAGTGGTATGGTCTCACATACTTAACACTTTTTTTTTTTTTTACAAAACCCCTCAAAGGCGGAGGAGGCTCACCATAAAATAGAAAAATAAACCAATAAATAAATAACACATACACACGCACACACACACACACACATATTTATAAATACATCAACAGCAATATATGATTGCTATCGATGAAGATTGACAGCAATCAATATTATTAATCAAAGAAGAAGGTGGTTGGGAGAGCATGTAAGTATAAAATCACTTGAAATTTTATCAACCTACAAGAACCAACAAGTTAAATCACGTCAGAAATACTCACCTCTAGTGCCGAAACAAGGAACAAGTTATCACTGGTCACAAATCGTCGTTTAACCACCCAGTGAGAATGAAAACATCAGTGATAACAGTAACAACGTCGAACCAACACGATTTCGAACCGGCGACTTCGATATGAATTTAGACGTTTCGTGCACTGACACTCGGCCGACCGCTTTCTACGAGGTACCGGGCAGAAACTTGAGACGAAACTAACGATGAATTCGGAAGACTCACCGAGAAATTCAAACGCCAGGCAAGTACAGATAACGTGCAACGCCCGGTCGGCCGGACAGAGGGAGATCGCGTGGTTTCGCCCCCTTTGGCGCCCGTTGAATGGAGGGGACGATAGGGTAGCTTCACAATCGATTATTTCACGTGATCGATTCAGTGAAACGAATTAGAATTTCGATCAATTCACTTTTTAGCGCATTTTCTTTTTAAAAAAAGTAAGATTGAGCTATCGCGTAGACTTTATATATTCTTTTTGGGGCTTCGTTTCTAAGTTATTCCACTTTTTGCGAAATACAGAAAATCGCCGATTTCTTTTAGACATTACCAACACTTTCTTACTATTTTTATCTTCAATTTTTGAGATGTTCGCCACACTTTTGAAATCAGCATTAAACTATCTATCATCAGACCCCAGCGTCCATAATCAACAATCACTATCAGGGGGATGACATTACACTTGAACCGCTTACAATTTTAAAAAAGTTTTCCAAATCGTCGTTTGAAAAAAAAAATTCAAACTGATCAGGGGCGGCCGGTGAGGGGGGGCATCGGGACATAGCCCCAGTACATTTGGGAAAAAAAGTAACAAACTGGAACGAAGACTTTACAAACAAAACTCATCGTTTCAAATTAGAACGAAAAGCGGTCTGTAGCTCCAAGGTGGATGCTAGAAGGAATAGGTTTACGCTCCATCCAAGGAGGTTTAAGATCCATCTACCAGTGAAAAAGTACGTAGATTGCCATATCACTCTATCAAGAGAGAAATTTCGTCTATTCAGGTTAGACTGTGAAGGGAAATAGAGGGCAAGGAACGGGAAAAAGAGGTCATAACGGGAAATTTCTGATCATTTTCAGGGCCATTTCCCAGGCAGGGTTTCCACTTTTCTAAAGACCGTAGAATGAAATTTACGTCATGAATGGCTTCCACTAGAGGAGTTTCGGTTTATTCCATTAGCCAAACTGATTCCATGTTCGTAGTAATGTTTTGTTGTCTCTGCAAGTAATATGTGATGTTTCTTTCGTTCGGTTGTTCCCAAGAATTTACTCTAAAGTAAAGTCCGTATTATAGCAATGTGTTATAAGTACCTATTTTTATTCAGTCCTAAGTTGTTGAATACGTCTTTTGTAATAAAGTCCTTTGTATTGTCGGTCGAGTTGGAGTGCGTTGTTCTATGTGTAGAGCTACATAACCCTTTTCCGTCGGTAGTTACGAACGATAGTTACAAAAAGAAATTTTGGCATCCCTTGTGGGGAAAGAAGAAAAACCAACGATCACTTTGAATAGAATTCGCACCGAAGGAAGACGTTCATCTACGGTTTTGCGCAAGTTGAAGTTTAGTCAGGTAAGTACTGATTTTGACATTTTTGACATTTTCATGTCTTTGCTTTGGCACATAAACTGAAAAATCGTCACGAAAACTTGCTCACGCGATACCAATAAATAAAATAGACTCACTGTATTGCGTAAAGAACAATCAACTAGTTTCTTTATGTCTTTGCTATGGCACATAAACTAAAAAAATTCACGGAAAATTGCTCACAAAAATATTTTGATGATTTCCGCTTACAACCGAGTCGTTGCTAGGGAAATGGTACTTCGTCGTTTTTCAACCCACAAAATTCGTTGACCATTCGTTCGAAAGCTCTCGATTTATCCAACCATATTATGTTAACTACTGCGAAGTGCGTGGCCAACAAGCTGAGTTATGAGCAAGGTTATTTGAATAATTGTGTACACTCAGGTGATCATTCTCAATAATTGATTGATATTGTAAACATGATTGCCACCGCTTGTTAATTTCTGATGATTTCATTGAGCTGGTGTTTCGATGATTTGATTCATAGCAGGTGATCCAAATATTGCGAGAACGGTTTGATTTGTGAAGCGGTGGTTAAATCATTTTAATAGGTAATTTCTATGCTTTACACTCTAGGGAGCTGTAATTTCTTATGTAGCCTCTTTAGGACATTTACTTGACGATGCCCAGGGTCCGGATCAGATGAGTGGCTCTTGAAGCTAATTTCTATGTTTTACACTCTAGGAAGCTGTAATTTCGTATGTAGTCTCTTTAGCACATTTACGTGATGATGCCCAGGGTCCGGATCAGCTGAGTGGCTCTTAGAGCTTGCATACGAGTCTGCAGGGGGGTAGGTGATGTAGCCTGGCTCGAATTCAATAAAGTACCCACGGGTGTCGGAACATGTGGAATTTTATGTTGATTTACTGGAGACCCTCCGGTTAACTGACTTTTGTCTACTGCCGGAGGGCCCCATCAGCACAGGAGATGGGGGAGGGGGGACTGCTGCCTACTTACTAGCGAGTTCACTACCCCCACGAATCCAACCTCATTGGAACAACACGATCGCGAATTCAATTAAGTACCCACGGGTGGGCGGTTTCTCTTATGGCCCATTTAATTGATATGTACGCCCCGCCGTGCAATGCACGCTTGAGATCTGCCTAGTAATAAATATAATAAGAGAACACACATGAAAATGTCCCAATGTGTTGCAGACTCGTATGCAAGCATTTGTCATATGTAATGGCCTCTACGAAGACCAGGTTGGAAAGTTTCTTTTGATTATTTAGTTGATATTTCTTCTTCATATCCAATAACATCAAAAAACGGCTAGTGTGTAGGACAGTATTCACCCGGCTCTACAAAACCCTTGTTTGATGTTCAACCTATTGACGCTACCGCCATTACAGCGAAGTTCCAGGTCTTAGAAAATAAGTATGAAGAGCTTACTTCCTTGAATGAGTTAATAAGTGAGGAACTTTGTAGAATATTGATCATTCTGGATATGTTGGATTAAAGAAAAAGGTTATACATAAGTGAGTGGTGGTTGTGGGGTTAGACAACGTTTCTATAACCTTTTGAAATATCCGATTTTTAATTGACGTCTGACGTCACATTCTATCATTTCATCATAATTTAATTCGAGTTCCTTAATATTCCTTCAGAATTATTTCTCCTAAGTAGTTCACTAGTGCAATACAATTGAAGCGTTGATAATTTTTAATACTTTTAATAGTAATATAGTCCATTCTAAAATTTCTAGATACCTACTTAGTAAGTAGGAACCTATAAGATAGTATTTTTAATTTAATTTATTTATCTAATTAATTTATATTTAATTTATCAATAATATTTAATGATAATGATTGATTATTATTTAGTAGCCATATTCTTTCATAACAGTTGCCCAAGGCATGACATGATCCAAGGGGGATTTATGTATCATGTGTTTAGGTCAAAGTTAATTCACACTGAAAACAAAACTAATGGAAGAAAAACGTCAATGCTCTTCTTGACTGTCAAATAGGTAAATATTTTTGTGCCCCACTCCTTTTGCAGACCACCGGCCGCCACTGAAACTGATGGTGATTGTTGATTATGGACGCTGGGGTCTGATGATAGATAGTTTAATGCTGATTTCAAAAGTGTGGTGAACATCTCAAAAATTGAAGATAAAAATAGTAAGAAAGTGTTGGTAATGTCTAAAAGAAATTGGCGATTTTCTGTATTTCGCAAAAAGTGGAATAACTCAGAAACGAAGCCCCAAAAAGAAAATTTCAACGAGGCATTTTCTATTCCAAATTCAACCTAAAATCGAAAAAAGCAATAAAAAAGGGGGGTCAAGAGGAAACCGTCAGTTTCAATCAATGATTTGAGACCCTAAAACATGGAAAAATAAAAATCGGACTTCAGCATCGTGAAGCTGAGTTGAAATACTATAAAAAAGGTCCAGTTCAATTTTTCGATAGCTCGCACCGTAAGGCTGTAATTTCCCGATGGGCCCGTTTAGATGGGACACCCTGTATATATATATATATATATATATATATATATATATATATATATATATATATATATATATACCTATATATATATATATGTACCTACCTATGTTCTCTAAAAATCGTTTTAAATGTCACTTCCCGACGTCCGGTTTTGATTAAATTTGGTGTGGATGTAATCTGTAAAATGGCGAGGAAAAGATGTATCAGGGGCCGCTGACGCATGAGAGATCATTGATCAGCTGATTGAGCACCAAATCCATTTTGTCTCCTAGGTATTCAACGCAGGAAGCGCCGCGAGCACTGATCTACTTGTTTAAACCGTGCTCTTTAGCTAATATTCATTTAAAAAAAAAGAAAAAAAAAATTGCAAAGAATCAAAACAATTAAAATTACATTTTAAAATTTTCTTGATGGAAATTTGTTTTGAGGCATTCTGAAACAATTCCTAAAGTTTGCGCGTTAGGGTGAGTTATGAACCAGCAGCTTGGGCATAATGAAAAGCCAGTGTATCAGCAATGTGATTCGGTTCTCCAGCCACATCACCTTAAGGTGTGGTGATAGATGGAATTGGTAGTTGGTGGCTGGAGACCCTTCATTGCACGTACCTTTCGCCATACATCTTTAGGAGGAGTACCATCCTTAATTTCACTGACATATGAGCGAAAGGAGCTGATTTGTGCCTGACGCTTGAGCCAGGGCTCACGCGCTCTGGCTCGCTTAAATAAAGCATAATTTTCAGGCGTACCTCTACGGCAGAATTTATTTAGTATTCCACCAAGGGACAGGGTTGCGGCCCTTAGTGGGGTCTGTTTTTGGAATGGCAGCGGATGCTGCTTCAAAGATGGCAGAGGTGAAGTTTAAACAACACACCAACATACCATCAACATTCAATCATTGCGTAGTTTCCTTGCCTTATGTAACTTGTTTGAAGTTTTAAAATCTTTTTGAGTATATTGTTGGAGGCTCTGGATTTGAATTGCCCGTGGATGTCGTACAGAAAACGATCCCCCAAGGCCAGAAATATGCCTAGTTTCGACGCTCACCTCCTGCAGCTGTGTGACGAGCAACAAGCGATGAAGAGTCTTGCTGGTTATTCTGGTAGGGTTGACAACATTGCAAAGGCTAGAAAGTGCCGAAATGAGTATATAGACGAGCTATAAACAAATTAAATAAAAAATATAATGACAAGGTCATCAACACATTGAGTAATAAAATCAAAGCTGCAAGGAATACCGTACATAGAGAACGAAACCAACAAGCCAAGTTGTCTAGATCCGCTGATTATTTTTCTGTGGTATTCAAATCGATTGAAGGCTCGCCCGCCAATCATAAGTCTGTGGAGGATTTCCTTAAGAGCGGGCTGCCAAAACAGCGCCATGTCCTTCGGCGTGAAAAGCTTTAACTAGCCAAGTTTGGCCAAGAGGAGCGAGTGACAAGAAAATCCAGTAGAGGTAGCTGGGTGATGAGCAACCCCGAAGGTATAAGGTGATTGGGGTGGGTCTTCAAAGCCTCTTACCGAAAATGACTGGGCCTAGGTGAGGCGAACGCCCTCGGAGCCCAACTGAGAACCCGACTCGGCCGTCATTCTACACCCTTGCCGGGCATATATTGACGTTTTTCACCGATTTGTCGTCACAAAAAAATGAGTTTGACATCGGGCTTCCATATTTTATCCACGCTGAATAAAATGGCAACACTTTCCAACATCGTTGACACACACCTAACTAAGCTCATGAGAAAACCTTCTTTCTGAAAAAAGGGGTAGAAAAAACGTTGGTAGGTATTAAAAAAATTTCAGATCTTGTATGAGTAAACTGAGGTTTTTTAACTAATAAAAGCTGGTCTAAAAATGTTAATTTTATATATGTAACGGTTCTAGAGAATTAAATGATCTTTTCAACGATACCTTCAGACGATACCTTCAATGTTAAAATTACAATGTACTTTTGATTTGTATTTATTAGATACAAATTTATAGATAGATTTGATATTTTCTATGAGATACCTACCTTTTTCTCACATGCTCTTTCCCATCACGGTATGGTGATAAATAAATCGTAGGTAGGTACCTGTGCCTACCTATGAACTGTCAAAAACGCTTTGGTCTCAACAAATATGGTCAACAATCCGCGATTGACCGCGTGGATACCTGCAGAGGGCTGGGTCATCGGATTAGCTCAACTCGTACTAATTAATGACAACTCGGACTAACGAAATATTTATTACATAGAAGCCAACAAGAAAACAAAAATCCGTCCAGAGTGCATTTCGAATTAGGTATGCCGATTGCAGGATGTAATAAATATGAATCCCGGAAAATATTTCCCAAAAACTGCGAACAAAATATAGTAAAAATTATTTCTGTTCTAGAACCAAAAATTTCAACCATGTATCATGTTTTCTCCTCGATTGCAATCATGTTCACAATATCAATTATTGAGAATGATCACCTGTGTGTAAACAATTATTTATATAACCATGCTCATAACTCAGTTTGTTGGACACGCACTTCGCAGTAGCTAACATAATATTGTTGGATAAATCGAGAGCTTTCGAACGAATGGTCAACGAATTTTGTGGGATGAAAAACGACGAAGTACCATTTCCCTAGCAACGACTCGGTTGTAGGCGGAAATCACTGTAACACTATTTGTTTCGTGCGCGGAAAAAAATTGACTCGCAAAATTTGCTAGGACCCCAGGGCTAAAACATGATACATGTTAAAATTCGCAAGAATGTGAATCTGACGATCTGTGGAACATTGAGAAATTCTCTATTACGGGGCAATTACACACATCGAGTTGTTTTCAAGTACGACTGCTAACTCGAATTGTTTTAACACCCCTCAAAATTCGTTGTTTTAGGTTTCAAAGTGTTTAGAATGCGAAAATCCAGTTGAAACCAATTCTGTATTAGATAGCCCTTTTACGTAGGTAAATCGGAGCCTTGCGCATTCAAACCTTGTAATGGTAGTCTAGATGCCTTGAAAATATCTATATATATTTCAGCACGGTAGCTCGATTAGAAAAAAAATTATAATAAAGTAAGGACAGGTTCCGTAAAAAAAATGGATGTTATTTTGTCAAAGGGATGGTACATTGATGGCACATTGTTTCATCAAATAAACGCAAACTGTTTCATCAAAAGCCCTAGTAAACAAATCTCAGATTTTGGGAGAAACGGGACCCGATTCCCAGTTCGCAGGCGGGAAGAGTGGTCTAAGTTAGTGGCATCTAGCGTAAAACCCCTGAACTTCCTCGACGCCCGCCTCGCTTCGGAAGTTTGAAAAGCCATCGAATCGCAAATTCAGTTTCCCGATCACAGAACTTCATGAAAAATCAACCGATTTTGTCGTTTGAACACTTAAATTGAAGCGTGAAATCTAAGGAAGACATCCGTCAGGGCATATTTGCCATAAATCATCTTCCAATAAAGCAATCATCACTCGAATAGAGTAACCCTCTTAGCTGTGACTTTGTTGATGAATTGCAGCTTCTAGTGACATTTTTCTCAAAAAACGCCTCGACGGATTGCTAAAGATTGATTTCACTTGAAGATTAAAAAAAAAATCATGGAAATCGGTGCATGATTCGAGGATTTATGACGTCGGGAAAATAACGTTGATTCCTTATGGGAGCAGAAAACATGGCCGACACCACAGCCTGCTCTTAAGGCTTCATGTGGTATTTTTTTCCTTTTTTTCCTTATTTTTTTTCTTCAAAAAACAACTTCATTGTCTCACTATACCAGGAATGTTTGTTTTACATTCCCTGGTCTTCATCAAAATAAATACCAACTTTCCTCGTCGTGGTTGTTGCGTCCAAGATTAGGTATCAGGGTTGCCAGGTGGTATGGAAAAAACTCGTAAACGAGTTCCACTCTCTGCTTTACAAGCAGATACCATGTTACATGGATATGTCTTTGATTGGGGATTTCATAACGGTTGTCCTCGAGAGTTGTAAACAAATCCTTTAACTTTAAACAAATCCCTGGGCCGCATCCAGACTAATTCCAACAAAACAACGCTTTACTTATAGAAATGTTGAAAATAACTGTGGAGAGAAGCCACTACAATGAGTCGTTAACGAACTGTGATAGATGTGAACATTTATCACATAAATCAAGCGCTTTCCAACGAGTGGCGAACGATTTCTGTGCGATGAAAACTGCGGAAGTTCCATTCCCCAAGCAACGGCTGGGTTGTACGTGAAAAACACTGAAATTGTGACAATTTCGGTTGAATCCCCAGGACAAAACATATCCATGTCAAAAAAACTGGACGCTGTAGGTCAAGAAAGCAGATTCAAAAAACTGTTTAAAAAAATATACAGTTATAAGCTCGATGTATGCAGCCCTTAGATAATTGATATGCATACAATAGATAGTTGATATGAATTATCTGTCTGATTTGCTAAAATATATTCATAAAAACTAAATATATTTTCTTGAAATGAAGTCATTTTTGTTCTATGTGATGTTTTAAATGCATTTTTGTGTACCGATAATTAAAACCGTAGGTAATGGAAGTTCACGTATCACACACGTTAAGAAGACTGAAGAAGACCACATAATAATTTATTAGGTAATATCCACCATTTGGATGGAAACCACTACAGCTTACAAATTTAACTATTTCAACATTATAGACAAATTATATGTTAGAAGAACATATAGATGTTGACATTTATGCTCGTTTCTGAGTTTGTACCTAATTAAATGATAAACAGCTGGAAATGATTAATTTTTGGTTTTATTGGTTCATTGAGACTCAAAGTCAGGAAGAATGGAGTGAGAGTAAATACTGCGATAATAAAGTAAAGTAAACAATACTAATTAGTGATGGTATTTAAGAATATTATATAATCAAATTTATGTAGGTTACATACCTACTAGAATGGGAGAAAACGTTCGAATCAAAAAATAGCCGATAACTTGAAATTTTAGCTACTAAAATCACGATATTAAGTCTAGATTCAAGATTATTCACCTCCGTCTAAAACTGAAAGAGCGAATGCACAAGTTATGGCTAACGGAAGAAATTGAGAGTTCCTTCGTATGAAATAATGTGACAAGAGTACAAATGTTAATGATAATGAAGATAGCTTTCTATGGTCAATTTTCAAAAGATAACTTAAAACAAGTAGGTTGGAAGGTTGATGTAGGTTAGGTCCTCTAGAAGTCACGGCTGAGTTCGTAGAATAGCAACCTAGGATAGGATCCACAACTGGAAATGTGCCGCTCTTCCTAGGAAAACCGGACATTCGGTTTTCAGAGTGATTTTCGCCCGGACAGCTTGTTAAAAAACCGGACTGTCCGGCCAAAACCGGACACTTGGCGATTTTTGACTGATTTTTCAACTTTGAAATTTTTGAAAACTTGATACATATTCTTATAGGAAATTTTACGCTGATTCCGAATATACCACATGTTAGTATGCTGAAAAAATTATTTCGCACGACAAATCGCAAAAAACAGGCTATTTTGAAATTTTTGACTACATTTTTGAAAATTTCAACCCGAAGATGTAATCCGATCAAGCTGGCCAACGAACTTAAACTTTCGTTTTGTGCCCTTAACATTTTAAAATTTGTTTGAAGTTTCTAGCACAATTCTACGGACAGTTATCGTCTGGAATGACACATACATACATACATATATACATACATAAATATACCTATACATACATAAAAAAATGCGTTAAACTTCAGAATATGATTCAGAATAGCCTGAAACGGATTTCTGCATAATTTTTTTTCAAAAATTCACATTCTACAAATTTTGAGGCGAGAGCAATAGCTTAATTTTCTTCAAAAATTCGCTAAAACGTCAAGCGGGATGCCGAAATTGAAGTTTTGTCGGCGAATCATGAAACAAAAAACGGTGCTAAGTACACGATAAACATCCTTATCGTACATGACAAGATGAAATGATTGGAAGACACACAAATTATAAACTGAAAAGTGGAAAAAGTGTGTATTCAGGGGTGCCCCCCCCCCCCCCCCCCCCTCAAACTCCCGACCCCCCCACCAACTAAAATATTTATTAAATAGGTAATGTAAATGATACACTGATGTGATAAAGAATGTTGTATTTCTTGTTTTACAAATGTAAGTAATTAATTTTTAATTGACAGTAAAACAAATACAATAAGTATATGTAGAATTTCAATTATCTACAGTAACCGCTGTCATTATGGCACTCACAACGCATGCGCACAATACCCGTTTCTACAACATATTATCCAATAAAGTAATTCGAATTGAAAACAGCTGACGCTAGCAAATTGTTAGTATAAATCTTATTACTTGTTCATAAAAATATACTCATTTTTCTAACCCCCCCCCCCCCCCCCCAAATTTTAACGACGCAGTTTGCGTCGTGACCCCCCCCCCCCCTCCCTGTGGACACCCCTGGTGTATTTGATTTCAACTTATTCTGATGGCCGGGATAATCGGTTTTAGCGAATTTTCTTAGAAAATGAAGCTATTGCAATGGCTCTAAAAATTTAAAAATAAAAATTTTCAAAAATTTTCTTCATCGAAATCTGTTTTGAGGCATTCTGAAATGATTCCTGGATTTTAACGCTTTTTTATATGTATATATATATATATGTATATATATATATGTATGTGTCATTCCAGACGATAACTCTCGATAGAATTGAGATAAAAACTTCGTTCTTTCACCAAAAAATCAAGCATTTCAAAAGAAAGGATGAGTTCGTTGGACAACAATTTTTGAGCACATTAAATTGGTCAAATTTCGAAAAATGTACCCAAAAAATCACTAAAAATGGCTAAAAACGGCCAAAAATCGTTAAATTTCTATTTTTTTGTAGAATTTTTGTCAAAACTAAATTTTCAACGATTAACTAGGACATTAAAAATTTTTGCTCAAAATTATGATGCAAAACGTACTTAAATGTCATTAAAATTTGCTAAAATATCTATAAAAACTGCAAAAAAAATAAAAATCAAAAATCCCTTCTGAATCAGTGGAATTTTATTTAGAATAAGTTTTTTTGCCATAAAATTGGTTTTTGACCATTTCTGTCAACTAAAATTGCTCCAATTTCAATGCAATTTAACATACTATAGTACGATAGATAGTTTATGAAAATTCGCTCATACGATCATGCTGCATGACTGTTTTCTCCTTCATTCAGTGGAAATGATTAATCAATTCATCAAGTCTTAATGCTGCTGGGTTAGGAATGTCATCTGTATCTTCGAGATGATCTTCACACTTCACTTTGTTCTTCAATGATGGGGAGATCTTCAATACCCCTATCAGGAAAATTGTACAGGGTCACGCACCATCTGAATCATTCAAGGGTCTTGGATGACATCCTAAATCTCTCGTTAAACTCAAAAATACGCACGAAATGAGCGTTTATTCATGGCCGAACAAATCTTTGGCGTCTTAAATGCTGAATGCTTCTTGTCTGTATTCTTCAGCAGAAGATGATTCCCACATGAAGGGTCCAGGGGAAGAAGGATTTTTGTGATTTTTTGCCATTTTTCAGCAGAGCAAATCTAAAGTTCACTATTCCAGGAAGCTATTACAATGAGGTAAAAAATAACTTTTGATGGATGCAGTGCTTTGCTTAGAATGTTTATTTCACGTAATAATAATAATAAATTGCGAATTGTAGGAACGACAGGTTTAAAAAATACAAAATTCAAGAGATGTTGTGACATAAACCACTCTTCACCAAAAATCACTCCATCTTTCGCCCTAATATTGATCAAATGTCTTCTTCCTCCAGTGGGATGTTATCAATATAATCATCTTCGTCGTCGTTTTTACTACTGTCAGTCGTCAAATTATCGTAAAATTTAATTGATTCAGGTCTCACAAAAAACCTCTTTAAATGTTGCAAATCTTTGTACCTACTTAGCATTTTTAATGTTTAATGACTCAGGGTAAATTGGTCTCAAAGGAATTAAAACCCCCATCTTCTTCGCTGAGTTCTTCTTGCTTTTCGTTACTTTTCTGTGCGGTGCCTGCACCAAAACATTTTCCGTTTTAGCCATCATATACCCTCCAGAATATGCCAACTTGAAATAGAAGACTGTGGTATTATTTTTTGTTACCTTGCATTCTCATTGACCGAGTTTTTAATGGGCATTTTTTGGGGTATTTGCTTGACAAGTGCTCAGTCCAGTTTCGAAAAATGATTTCCTTTCCACAGTCAACCACGATGAACGGTGATGGCTTGACTCTACTATTTCTCAAAACTTCACGCCAGTCGTTTCGGTGTACGTGTTCGTGTTCACCAGACTCATGTTGCGGTCACACTCTAAGTAAGAATGCCTCCTGATAGGAAAGATCATGGTGACGCTGTCGACATCTACCCTTCTTGCCCAGAATGCATGGACTCTTTCTGCTTTATAATGAATACCTTTCTTCACCGGCACTTACATTTTTCTCCCTTCAGTATCTTACGACAAAAACCTTTTTACGCCAAACCCATTACATGGTCTGTTATTTCTCTTCAACATCTAACAGATGGCGTTTTAATCTCATTTTCGACGAAAATTGACAAAAACCCTTCTTCCCCTTGACCCTTCACATATTAAACACCGAAAAATTATCAACTCACAAGCTTACAGGTGAAAGGACGTTGGTTAAAAATCGGCCATTTTTTACAACTGTAAAACAGTGACTTGTTCAAAATGATAAGGAAACACTTGTAACTCGTCCTAATTCGCCTGTACAATTGGCAATTTTCACAGTGCATTACCAGTTTACACTTGAACCTTCATGAAACGCTAGCACACTTATTTTGTACAACTTGTACATCGGCAACCCTGTTAGGTATACTTACCATCACAGACTAACAGAACATTTACCCTACCCTTACGCTTACCATACCCGTCATCGCTCTGATATTTGTCTCCCTGTCACTCATCTTGTATTGCTGCTTCCCTGAACTTCTCCGTAATCTGACAGAAACCATGTTCGCTAAAATTCGAATTCTCTTGAGGAATTTTTAACTTAAATTTTAATTTATTTTTAGTTGTTGAAAGCCGTAATATCATAAGTGCATACATGTTTGTTTCTGTTACGTTTTCTCAAAAACGGTTTGTGATTTTGTACAATTTTGACGATTGTTATACCATTTTCTTTCAACAATAAAAAGCGTATTGAATTGAATGCTGATTGCTTTGGAAAACTGATGAAAATCAGTATTAGCAGAGGTTCATGGAATAAACGGTTTGAAAATTCAAATTCAGCATTTAATTCCTTTAAAATGCTTCTAATTTTGAGGCTTGACAAACCGGTATTTATAATTTTTTTTTTTTTTCAACTATCAATTTTAAATCACATCTTTTTAATGCCCATTTTCAGATGAGATGAGATACCTAAAATAATTAAAAATTAATATTCATAACTTACGGGTGTAGGTACCACATTTTTTGTTAAAACCTTCTAGGATATACCCCTAACCATGCCAAGATGATTGATTAGAAGAACATAGATATCAGAGTGGGTAGGTACTAATGTCCGCACATTAGTTTCTTGTTATGCCCGTTTTCCTGTTAATTACCCACGTAAATATACCTGCCTAATTATTTCCGACATTTACCTACCACCCTGGATGCTGAAGATGTATTTTTCGAAAACTTTTTTTCCTTCTAAAACACATTAGTTGAAACATTGTAAGCCGTCATACTGTACTTGTGAGGGAGGATGAAATCATGTACAAATAAATATGAAGAAATAGAATCGACAGCTTGCGTAGGAGTCCGCATGTTTCCTATATATACCTCAAAGATAGTATGGTAGTATGAAAGTATGGTGGTATAGTTCATTATACTCAGGGAATCTCTCAACTGCTTTTAATATCGAGCTCATTATTAGTATTTGTTTTATTGATTTATTTACTAGTTTTATATATAGCGTAAAATTTTGGCCTAAATTGAGATCTGTCCAACACTGGTGGACAGAAAAATGGCAACGATACAGTTCCGTGGTCAACGAATTTGTTGTAAGCGAAAATCATCAGAAAAAATATCTCTTGCTGAATTGCAGAATATTATTTAGTAGATACTTAATTCATATGAGTTACCTATGAAGTAACACAATCTTGTTACTTTATAATAATTATAATCTAGGGGAGACAATGTTTCATTGTTTCTGTGTTCATACAGCAGTTGGATAAAATGAATTTGTGGTGGGTTGAAACCGAAAACGATTGGCTAACCGTTTCAAAAAAGAAAACTGAATTGTGGCTTAGAGAATGTATCAAAACACAAACGGTGGGTACAGCTTTCGTACAAGTACGCAACCACGAAGGACATTTTAAGTCTTTGCGCCCCCTCCCGCACCCACATCACGTACCTCGTACTTTATTCATTTTATTTTATTTTATTTTAATTTTTGTTTTAAAATAATACACATCTTCTTATATAGGTACACACTCACGAGTGCACTTCATAAAAATTTTGTTAAAGATAAACACAGTCCGAGCTTCATCTCCAAGACCCGTACATCTCCAAGAGATACCTAATTTGTTTATCGGTTGTTTGGTCTTAAAATTATGTCTTAACTTATATAAAGTTTGCAATCGTGTTCACAATATAAATTATTGAGAATGATCACCTGTTATGTGTCATAGTAAAGACATAAAATATCAAAATATCAGCGAGCGTTTCTTTGTAACGTAACTTTTTAAACGTTTTTTATGACCATTTTTCAGTTCGTGGGCCAGAACTAAGACAAAAAAATGTCAAAATTTGTTTTCACCTGCAGGTTAAATTCGTTTACGTGTTACTTTCATCCGAAATACATACGAACTGGCCTAACGATGTATCGCGAAAGGTAGATCGATACAATGAATCGATTATGGAGACCCCGCTAAAACGCCGATTCTCATTCAAACTCACCTGGAGAGGTAGAGGGGGCTCGTCAGGTACACGCGTCTGGCCATTGGTACGTTGAGTGTGGCGTGATAGCCCCCCTCCCTTCCTTAATGCCCCTCAGGTGACGTTTGGTAAGCGGTAGGTAGGTAAGTAGCGATTGAGTTACCAAGGCAACCGCGTGTAATAGGACGCCGACGCCGATTCAGCTCGCCTTTGTGTCTGCGAATCGAAAATTAAGCTCCTGAGAAGGGTGAAAGGGATGGATTACACACACACATTTGTTCTATGTGCTTACTTTTATAAAATTCTGCAAATGATTACGCGAATGTTAATTATTTCTGTATTGTAGCTCTATTATATAGCGTAGCTATATACAAAAATCAAGCTAAATAGCTCCGTCAGCTACATATAGCTCTGCTAGATGTAGCTGTGCTATAAGTAAATTTTTGATGCTAATTTCGTGTAGCAGAGCTATACAGTATACAGCTGTTCAGTTCGTAGCCAGATGCCGAAGAAGAAGGTAGTTATTGCAGCAGCCTCTGCTGTTGCCGCAGCTACTGTGATATTTTCAACAAAAAAAGAGAAAGAAGATGTTGGATCAAGCCCTCACTGTGTTTCTTGTTTCGATTTTTATAGTCGTCAACTGTAGCGTCCCATAGCACCGGGTAGTCCCTAAATAGTTCTATCAACTTTATAATGTTGTCTTTACTCCACTCGAATTCACTCAAAAGATTCTCCA
This sequence comes from Adelphocoris suturalis, assembly GCA_030762985.1. Taxonomy (NCBI): domain Eukaryota; kingdom Metazoa; phylum Arthropoda; class Insecta; order Hemiptera; family Miridae; genus Adelphocoris; species Adelphocoris suturalis. The sequence continues at coordinate 15,971,523 of CM061044.1, forward strand.
TTATTGCACAATCGTACAAGCAGAAAGAACACGTGAACAACTGCACTCGAAGGACTCTGACCACAAGCTGAGTCAAAACAGTAAACAAACATGCGACATCAAAGGTCCCGCGGCGGCATTTAGGGAGGGGGTAGCTACATGTAGCTCTGCTACAAACAAAAATGCACGTGTAGCAGAGCTAGATATAGCTCAGATTCCCTTTGATGTTTACCGAAACTTTTGGATAGCACGATATCTGCTATATAGCAGAGAAAATAGGGTTAAATTTGCTATATAGCCGGGCTATATAGCAAATCTCCAGTGTCACTTTTTGAACTTGTAGCCGAGCTATATAGCTGAGCTTTATATAGCTGTGCTATATAGCTCTGCTACATAGTGTAAACCCGGCTTTAGACAGCTCTTTTACGCAGGACTCCTGTCTATATTAATATTAACTTAAGTCCAGTACCTACCGGTAGGTTAAGACAAAACATTTATTTGATAAGTCTAAACTTCATGATTCGTTTCTAGATGTTCCAAGAGGCTTCCATTTCAAATTTCAGCTTCATAGGTTGAAAGCAAAGAAATTAGCTTCCGAGCCCACTCAGCTGATCTGGGGATCTTCAGACTTAAGAATCTATGGGGCGGTGCGGGCATGTTGCCGTTTGATTGAATGTTATTAATGTATATTTATGAAATGTTCTCCATATTATCTGTAAATAGCATAGGGAACTTCAATAAATACTAATAATAGAGAGTTTTTGTTCTTCCCGTAAGATTTTCTCCCGTTGACGCGTAAAGCAGCGTCTAGAGTAAGCTGCTGGAGATGCTAGCTCTTCACGGGATTTTTACGCGTATTTCTACACACGCGAAAAACCAAATGCTAACGTCACTATAAGTGTTTCAGAAGTAGGGAACATCAATCGGTAAAAAAGTATCGATTTTTTGAATCGATTCTGAATCGGTTTCAAACAATCGATTTCCAAAAAACCGTTCCTTTCGGGTATCGATTTTTTCAAAATCGGGTTTTTTGCGATTTTTACTTTTTTAGGGATCAAACTCGATCATATAAAATAAACCAATCAACTGTAGAAATGAACAAATATAGGTATATTGTTCGAGGATTCTAATATACTTAAATGTATTACCTGTGTAATAAGTAACTAGGTAAATGTGCGAAAAAATACTTTCAAATTCAAATCTTTTTTAACATGTATCATGTTTTAGCCCTGGGGTCCTAGCGAATTTTGCGAGTCAAATTTTTTTCCGCGCACGAAATTAATTACAGTGATTTCCGCCTACAACCGAGTCGTTGCTAGGGAAATGGTACTTCGTCGTTTTTTATCCCACAAAATTCGTTGACCATTCGTTCGAAAGCTCTCGATTTATCCAACAATATTATGTTAACTACGGCGAAGTGCGTGTCCAACAAACTGAGTTATGAGCATGGTTATATAAATAATTGTTTACACACAGGTGATCATTCTCAATAATTGATATTGTGAACATGATTGCAACCGCTTGTTAATTTCTGATGTTTTCATAGAATTTCGAATCAATATCGAGGAGAAAACATGATACATGGTTGAAATTTTTGGTTCTAGAACAGAAATAAGTTTGGACGGATTAAAGGGGGGGGGCGGTGGGGGCGGTCGCCCCCCCCCCCCCCCCCCCCGAGAGACCGAAGAAAAAAATTCTTGCGAGTGAACGTCAGAATAGAATCACGCCGTCGCGCTAGTATGTTGACAAAAATACGAGTATAGATGAAGGAACTTCATACTGTGGGGAAACTGGTATGATAGGTACCGGTTTTACTAATCTGTCACGGCCGATTTACTAATTTGTTTTTGAATTTCGGTAGACCCACAAACTGCGTAGATGCCACGGAGTATCAATCGGAGATTTACGTGGGTAGTATCAGAATTTTTGTCGGTAAACTCTGAGATTTCCTGAAGTGCTTGAGGGAAAAATCATTAAAGCAGGTTGACAACGGTGGTGCTGAGTCCGTGTCGTGCTATCGTCCTTCGTCGCCCTTTTGTGAGCAGAAGAGCAGTAGAAACCAAACCATGTTAAATGCGATCTGAAGTTTTTTTTTAGTGTTTGAGCTTAGCTCCGTCAAGAAACGAACATGGAAGATAACACCTTTCTTCTTTAAAAAACATTAGGCAGCAATTAAGGAATACAATTTTAATTAATAGGGATGAGTTTGTGTTCATCAGTTTATTTAACAAGTTACGGTAGGAACCTACTGTACTTGTCTCTCGTTTACCGCTTTTGGTAACGGTAACAATACATAATCAATAGCCATAATACATAATCAACCTACCTACTGTTTTAACGGAGAAAGAAACGAATCGTGTTTTCTCAACTGATTGCAACAAGTGATTTTCGATTGAAGTGAATTATTCTCTGTTTCACATTTACCAGTAATAGACAGCAAATGTTTATCAAGGTAATATTTTATTTGTATTTTCATCTTTAATCAAAAATGTACTTTGTTCATTTAATTTCATCGTGTTTATTAAATGGTTGTTTACTTCTAAAGTAAATTGAAAAAATAAAGAGTGAAAAATTATTTAATCCTGTATTTACAATATAAAAGTATAATTTATAAATAATATTACATCACGAGGACTGAAGTTCTCCAGCGTTTTATGTTTCATTCCCTGCATTTTTCGATATAATTTTGCCAAAAAAATCACTTACCTACAATCACTTTATTTTTTGTTATTTTTAGTTTTTATTTATTCATTCATTTTTTGTGCGTACATGGATGGATGTTTGGTACCGTCAACTCATACAACTTTGTGCCACTTTTTTGGTTTTTTGAGCGTCAGAACTTTATTTGTCGTCGTATCTCGTTGAAATGTTTACCCAAGATACTTACACATTTCAGTGATCAAATGTCGCTAAGGAAAAAATTCCATCTGTTCAGCGAATAGAATGGGAACTATTTATTCGTGGCACATTCATTACCCCAGGAAGGTGCAACTTTGAGCCACCATCTTTTTTAGCCTATAATGAAATGAAAAACCTAATGTGGCTCATTGTGGCGGTGTGAATCTTGTTAATCAGCATGTTGACTTTGCAACGTAATACAAAAAAAAATTTGCCCTCGGAATTTTTAGTGTTTTTTCGATTTTTTAAACAAGGTGAATATAAAAATCAATGCAAGGCAACTTTCTGTTCGTTTTTATTATAAAATATTAAAAATTCATACAAAAATATCCCAACAAATCTTCAACTCGTCCAGCCACCTTTCTCCGATTCTGAGCACCCATTTTCTGTAAAAATACAACGAGAAAGCATTAAATTTTATTGCAGAAATAATAAAAAACGGTGGCACAAAGTTGTACCCCTAAGTTTCCGTTTCTAACATATCTGGTCATATCATAGAAACAAACAAACTTCTGATAACACCAAATACCGTAATTGGTAGCTGACAGTATAGGGATGAAAATATGAACTTACCAGACTATTCAGAAATCCGCAGCATACTCATCCAAAGGAGACTCCCAGCACAAACTGAACAATTCCCTTTTAGTGGACTAGAGAAAGAGCTACCTTGCCGGCACTGAAATCCACAGGGAAGACTTGTGGAAGCGTCGGCATCCTCTTCTACCATCCCTCTGCTCGTGGGAATTTTTTCGAACTAATAACTTCAAGTTTGTTACCGTTAGAGAGCATAAGGTTCGAAAAACCAGATTGGCACAATGTTGGACGGGGTGCACAAAGTTGTATGAGTTGACGGTAACCATGCAAAAATTTGTGCAAAACAAAAATTATGTTTTTCATGTTAATTTTTACATACCTGATATAAAGTGTGGGTCTATAACCTATAAAACTGCTAGTTTTTCAAGGTTTTTTTTTTTTTCAAAAAATTTCTCAGGGAGGGGGGGGGGGGGGGTTATTCTCGGTAGAGGACCGCCCCCACCCACGAAATTCTATTAATCCGTCACTGATTGTAACCGGCTTATTTATTTGGTTCTTTAACAATTAATACTCAAAAATGCACAAAAAAGGAAATAAATGTTTTCAATATTCAAGCAAACCACATTTCGTCCTCCACATCCAGCAAAAATAATAGTTTTGAAGCAATCTCAGGAAAACCCAAACCTCCTCTAAACAATTTTTTGAGAATCGATTCTTTGAAGCCGGTCCAGAATCAATTCAAATTCTAAAATTCATCCCTCATTTTAAATAGGAGAAAGTAAATGCTTAAACGAGGACAATAATTTTCAAAACTAGGTTAAAAATAGATTTTTTTTAAATCTCGATTTTTAGAAAAATGGGAATAAAAGTATCGATTTTCGATTTTATCCTATTAACAAAAATCGATTAAAAAAACCGATTATTTTACAAGAAAGAATCGATTTTCAAAAAAATCGGAAATCGATTGCGGTTCCCTATTCAGAAGCTGTTTTGTATTCGTTTCGTACAACCTATTCCTTTTATTCCTTTCCTTTCATTTTCTTTTCCTATTCTAATTTAAAAATTCCTAACAATGTTAGATGATTGGTGTGAGTTATTTGTGAAGGGCGTGATTACGGAAGAAGACATGGAGGACGTCCTCGAACTATATGCTAGCATGCTAACGGAGAGAAGAGCTCCTCGTCTTAGGTGGATGTCCCACGGTCATTTTAATCTCGGCACCTTGACAGATGAGGAAGTTGTTCTAAATTTTAGATTCTCTCGAGTTCATCTACCGAATCTCATTAGGAATTTCAACATTCCAAATGAGATAGTGATCGCAGAACGAGGGTATCGCGTCGAAGGAATGACGGGGTTATGTATGGCTCTAAGGAGACTGTCATGTACCCCAACCGCTTGACAGATATTTGGGGTTTCTGCCCCAATGATGTCTACTATTTCCAACTATGTACTAAAACACATCGTTGCAACGAAAGGGCATCTGCTGGAGGACTCAAGAGGTTTGAAATGGCTAAAGCACGACAAGTTGGCTGTTTATGCACAAGTAAGTTACACATGTTCCTGTAGACGTACCTACTTACTAGTGAGTTATCTCATTTTGGAAAAACCTTTTTTGCATTCTAACCCCAATTTTTCCATACAAGCTAAGTACCTGTTGTAATAAATGTTCATCAGATGCATCGCTCCAGTTGATGGTTCTCTAAGAATGATGTTCTCTAACATAATCAAAATTTATAAACATAAGATATGTAGGTTTGTTAGGTACTTGAAACTAGGGATGGGCATCGGCTAACAATTAATCGATTATTGGAATCGACGATTATTTCAACCAGATTAACCGATTAATCGGGCCTAAATAATCGATTAATTTGGAAAAGGCTGAGAAAAGAGAGGGTACATTGAAAACATCGAATTTTAAATATAATAATGTCATTGTGTACAAGAAAAAATTAATTCACAGTTTAGAACAGTTGAAAACAAGTTAAAAGAAAAAAAAACTTTAATGTAAAAAAAGTTAGTTCCAGAATGAATCATCTACATATATCTTTTAGGAATATAAGTTTATTAGCCATATCTGGTGTCAGCCGGCTTCTCTGTTCCCTCAGAATTTGGCCAGCTTCAGAAAAAAGCCTTTCTGAAGGAACAGAAGTTGCTACCGCTGGCACATATCTCAAGGCGATTTTGGAAACTGCTGGGAACGTCTCGGCCATCTGCTTCCAATTTACGAGTATGACAGGGTTTTGTTGGATTCTTTCTTGTGGAGATCTCAAATACAGGCTGAACTCTTTATTCATGCCTAGAGAGTCTCGGCCACGGGGTTCCACACGACTTTTGGACCAGATCTTGTGGATACTCTTGTTGTGTTTTTTAAACAAAGACGAAGACGGTACACCTGAAAGGAAGAAAATAACTTCCCAAATATTTTAATTTTCACTCCACAATGCCGGCACTTTGCATGACTTTCCACTTTCTCAAAATGTTCCCAACCGGCACTTTTTGGTGGCATCTTGATCGAAGCTCAAGTTCCGTGTCAACAAACGAACGATAACTGAAAAAAGATATGTGATTAGACCGATAAGTGATGACAAGAACGTGAGGCGAGGTGTTGTCCACTTTCTTGCCCTGGGTATTGTTCCGCGATAGACTTGATTCTGCAATCTCAATTGAATAATCGTTACAAACTAATCGATTATCCAATTAATTATTCTACAAGTAATCTATTAAATAATAATAGATTATTTGAACAGTTAATCGATGCCCATCCCTACTTGAAACTAGGTACCTACATACCTACCTCGGACGTGGTTCGTTCCCACTGTTTGATCGTATCAGTTGTTTTAAAACAGATTTCCTACCGCTATATTTGCGCAGTTGTGAGTATAGGACTGACGACTGAATATTAGTTCTAAATTTATGTGTAGTGCATCATCCACTTGTAACATTGTGTTTAAACTGTCTCCCGTTTTTGAACAAATATTATTTTTTTAGGTATACATAATGATACGAGACAGGCTCAACGTTGTAAACAGAATCACCTGATGACAACGAATCCTTGAAACTTCCAACAAACTTGCAATAAACGAATTCGATTCATTTTCAACTTGGATTGGAAATACCTACCTTTCACACAAAACTTGTTTGAAGTTTGACTCTGTTGAAATATCCTCAGATACCTTCCTAATGGGTTTTTAGCACAGACTTTCTTTTTAGCCTTGGCACCATAAGATTCTAGACACGCTGATTAGAATCAAGTTGCGTGTGTTGCACAAGAGCTAAACTTGTACACGAGACGTTCGCGAACAATCAATTTCAGACACGACTCTAGACCCTGACCAACTAATCTAAATTCTTACTAAGGGATTGACTAATTGATGTTATGTATTTTTGAGATGCGAGCGTAGCGAGCATCCAGACCACTAATCTAAGCAGAAAACTGATCTGTGTAAAATGTCATGGCGACTGGAGCGCTGGGAATGCCACGCAGTGGGTAGTCGAACTAAAGAGCAAGTCAGGGTCTAAAGTCTCGTGTCTCAACTTGATTGTTCACGAACGTCTCGTAACGTACCATTAGGATGAATATAAAAAACTAGACAACAAACTTTTCTACAAACGTAAATAAACAAGTTTGCGTAGCAACGTATTTAGGAAACTACAGTGTTGAACAAATTTTACCTATAAATTAATAAATAATTTATTACAAATTAATCTGACCTCTCCAATATCATAAACAATGGTCAACGAATAATTAATCCCATAGAGTTTAGGCCTGTATTCTTTAACATAGAATATTTTGACATGGATATGTCTTTGCTCTGGGGGGTCAACCAAAAATTTCCGTCACGCAAAATTTGTGTCACAATTTCAGTGTTTTTCACGTACAACCCAGCCGTTGCTAGGGGAATGGAACTTCCGCAGTTTTCATCACACAGAAATCGTTCGCCACTCGTTGGAAAGCGCTTGATTTATGTGATAAATGTTCACATCTCAAGCTACCAATTTCCCCCTCCTTACGTACCTGGCTACATTCCTAAACTAAGTTGATTGGACTATAAACAATTTTAATGGGCCGGTTACAATATTCTTAGCGTAAAGCAATAGCATCATTTACTCCACTCCATAGGAAACATTATCATCCTCTTGACAACAGTCGACTGTTAACAACTCATTGTAGTAGCTTCTCTCCACAGTTATTTTCAACATTTCTATAAGTAAACCGTTGTTTTGTTGGAATTAGTCGGGATGCGGCCCAGGGATTTGTTTAAAGTTAAAGGATTTGTTTACAACTCTCGAGGACAACCGTTATGAAATCCCCAATCAAAGACATATCCATGTAACATGGTATCTGCTTGTAAAGCAGATAGTGGTACTCGTTTACGAGTTGTTTAGTTAGGTTTTTTTAGCCTTGGCATCTCCAACCGAAAACGAAAGGTGTGTAACGAAAATGTGTTGCAACAATTTCTGATGATTTCCGCTTACAACCGAGTCGTTGCTAGGGAAATGGTACTTGGTCATTTTTCAATCCACGAAATTCGGTGACCATTCGTTCGAAAGCTCTCGATTTATCCAACCATATTATGTTAACTACTGCGAAGTGCGTGGCCAAAAAGCTGGGTTATGATCATGGTTCTTTGAATAATTGTTTACACACAGGTGATCCTTCTCAATAATTGATATTGTGAACATGATTGCTCCCGCTTTTTAATTTCTTATGATTTCATTGAGCTGGCGGTGAGTCGTTGCGCTGGCGAAAAATAAATAAAACAACTTGACATAGCAGTGATAAGATACACAGCAAAATCTGAGTCATTCTTATATGCGGGTTTATTTGAAACGCGTGAGCTAAAACACATTCTGTGTTTCAATAATTTCATTCGAAGTGTGTAAATAGAGGTAACCGGGGGTCTAGGGGGCTTGCCCCCTGGCGAGGCGCTGAGCGCCGAGTTTAAAAAATATATAAATTTTATATACTGCACCAGAAATTAAGTCCGTTTTTCTCTAGCAGCTACCGATTTGTAGATATTGGCACCTCTTGCATTATTAAGCCTCTAAAAATACGTGATTATTGATTTATTTAAGAGTCGTTATTAATACATTGGTACTAAGCTATCTTCACAAGTTTTATTGTAGGAAAATAAAAACGTCTACAAAAGTTAGGTGTGGTCACAGCTTCCTCGTATCCGGTACATGAATGTACAGATCCTTAAAATGTTTTAAATAATCTTAAAAGACCATTCAACCCCTGAAACTTTGATCGAAATTTCATGAAAACTGTAGAAGTCTTGCTTGTTACGAGGATTTGAGGTTCGCGCATTTGCAGCAGCTACTAATGATACGATCGTGTTTGAACTTCTATGGTGCAATGCCTTCGTCATTTCACAACTAGCCTTCACATTTGAGCGAGATTGGACGAGTGAGGCATGCGAAATTTTGAGAGATTTTATTACCACTGTTTGCCTAATCAGAGATTTTGTCAAAATTGAATGAAATACATTATACAATACAGATATTGCTTGTTGTTTGAGTTCAAATTTTCGCATGCGTAGGAGGTGATAATGAAACGATCATGTGAAGTCGATATGGGGATTATGAGATGAGCAAATTATGTTAAGTTCGCGCAAGCAAAGTAAGTATTTATCTTGGAGTAATAAAACCGACAGGGAACCATCCACTGCATAACCAGCACATTTCTTAAAATATCAACAAAATTAAATAAAAACTAGAAGTTATGTACGTTTTTTAAACGTGCATTTCCATGATATACACATGCTATTATCACTTTTGGTTTATTTGTCACATATTTTGTAGTTTAATTGATATACTCTTTTATGTGTTTTTAGGGTAAAACTAGTTAGGTAAACCGTACAGCTTTGTTATAAGGGAGTTGGAGAAACTTGTAAGTTTAACTATTCGATTCAGCGCTAAAACAGAAAACCCTTGATTTCGCTGACAAAAACAAAAGAAGCTGACGTTTCAACTGGTTTTCGTTTATAGCGCTCCACCAATGCGTCACGAAACTCAAAATCAGGTCGTAGTTGTTTTGGCGAATTTTTGAAGAAAATTAAGCTATTGCTCTCGCCTCAAAATTTGTAGAATGTGAATTTTTGAAAAATTTTTATGCAGAAATCCGTTTCAGGCTATTCTGAATCATATTCTGAAGTTTAACGCATTTTTAAATGTATGTATGTATGTATGTATGTATGTATATATGTATGTATGTATGACGATAACTGTCCGTAGAATTGTGCTAGAAACTTCAAACAAATTTTAAAATGTTAAGGACACAAAACGAAAGTTTAAGTTCATTGGCCAGCGTGATCAGATTACTACATCTTTGGGTTGAAATTTTCAAAAATGTAGGTAGTCAAAAATTTCAAAATAGCCTGTTTTTTGCGATTTGTTGAGCGAAATAATTTTTTCAGCATAGGTACTAACATGTGGTATATTCGGAATCAGCGTAAAATGTCCTATAAGAATATGTATCAAGTTTTCAAAAATTTCAAAGTTGAAAAATCAGTCAAAAATCGAAATAATGCCGTTCGCTAGTTGTAAAAATCGGTAATATTTGCATGAAACATTGTCCAAATTCAGATTGAACTACTCTTATGGAAGTATCCCTGTATAACCAATCCTAGAACCATGCGTCTTTAAATCTACAAGATTAGTTTAATAATAATAAAGTATGAGTACCTACCTCCTAATTATTTTTAATAATTTGATTCCATGTTTGTCTATCAAAATCATAACCTAAAATTTCTCTGATTGAAATGTCGAAGATTTCTTCAAAAATTCGCTCATGGGGAACTGCAGGGAGCCATCCTGAGATTTTTAGAGCAGAGGTCTTTGTTTATTACTCTTTGCATTTCCTCATTAAACTTTGGTAATGTTAACTCTAGCAAACTTTCCTTCATCATGATTTTTTTTATTGATTTCTCCTCGATGATAATTGTTGACGACTGACTTGACCTTGGGGGCGGTATTCCGCATTGGGGACATAACGTGAAAGATGATCCCACCAGTTCTTTAAATCCACAAATCTTCCATGTGCTGAGGAGTCATCCGCGTACCAGCATTGAGACACATCTTGGGTTTGCGTTTGTAGCGGATGGAATCAAGGCAAAGTGGATATCCCATACAGGAGCATTGCATGGGAATTCCCTTGAGTCACCCTTTCCTAGCAGTGTAGAGTCTATTCCCCCGAAAAATTTGTTCTGCACGCCTCTTGTACGAGAAACAGAAATCTCGCACAGATGGGCCAATATATTCGTGCGTACCATAAAGCCAATATTCGATTTACTGAATTGAACGCATTATTCGCATCAATTAACAATATTCCCCATTTGGAGTTGTGGTAGCCCTTTCATCAAAAATGGATTCATTTAATGAATCACTCCTCCAATACCTGCACTGAGGCCACCACACAAGTTTTTGCTTTCAGTTACTTCCCCTCCTGTCACAACAGCCATAATACATTTCCACATGATCCTTCTCAAACACTCTCCGATACCAATGGGTTGCACTTCAGGTTTTTTGTTCAAGGCATCAATCTGTTAGACATCTAAGCACTAATTGATTTTCATGCCACATCCTCATTACTCAATTTTGAGGTTAAACTGCCCTCAGTTTCTTGTAGTTGTTGACTTGAACGACCATGGCGTAGAAGAAAATCAACCCACTGGTCCGCTTCTGATCCACCCGGGCTACCCAATGGTCCGCTTCTGATCCACCCGGGCTCCCACTTCCGTAAAGCTTTCTTGATGGGTGCTCTTTCCACAAATCCGCAAATTGGTTAAAAAGGTGCGTTACGCTGACGGGCTAATTTCTTTCTTAATCAACCTACGGATCTGAAATATGAAATGGAGCTCCTTTGGGATTTATAAAATGCAATTTCAGTGCACTTAGGCCCACTGATCAGCTGAGAGACCTCTAAGCCTAATTTGTTTCTTCAGACGTAGCTCAGAACGCACCTTACGCATGTACGAACGTAAAATTCTTATAACAAGTATTGCTTCCGAGACTGCAAGGCAGCGGAAGCTTTGTTTTCACTTTCGAAATGAAAAAATTTTTTTTGCTCCAAAATCAAAATTTCTACTCGCATTTTGCGTTTCAGAGCCTCCTGAACAAATTTGGTTCCGTGTCTGTCTGTCCGTCCACATTTCCTTGTAACAGCCATAACTTCCACAATTTTGATCCGATTTTAACCAAATTTTCAGGGATCGTGCGGGTTAAGCTCTAGATGGTCCCCTATCAACTTCATCATGATCGAATCAACGGTAGCTTCTGCGCAGGCGCTAACGTGAATTCCTTGACGGTCATAACTCGGTCAATGTTGAACGGATTTCGGTCAGATTTTCAGGGATGATGTGGGTAAGGTCCCTTGAGGTCCCATAAGACAATAATCATAATTGCATTAGCGGTACGCTCTGCGCATGCGTGAACGAAATATTCTTGTTACGGTCCTTGCAACAGCCGTAATTTCCACAATTTTGATGCGATTTTCTTCAAATTTTTAGGGATTGTGCGGGTATAGCTCTACATGGTCCCCTATCAGTTCCGTCATGATCGAATCAACGGTAGCCTCTGCGCAGGCGCAAACAAAATTTTCTTGTTTCGGTCATAACTCAGGCAATTGTGAATGGATTTCGGTCAGATTTTCAGGGATGATGCGGGCAAGGTTTCTTGAGGTCCCGTATCACATTCTTCGCGATCATCAGCAGCGGTACGCTAGGCGCATGCGCGAAAGTGATGTTTTTGTTACGGTCACAGCTTAGTTAATTTTATCGGATTTTGTTCAAATTTTCAGAGATGATCCCGGTAGAGTCCCTTGAGGTGCCATACGAATCGTACGGTACTACCAGTGATTGTGCCCATCATGCCGGGAATTATTTAATGGTGACGTACTGTGAAGGTCACGAGGAAGCTCATGTGCCATTTCCTTGGCAGTGTATTCTAGACGACTTTCATCCGATTTTGACGAAATTTTCAGGAATTAGGAACGAAAAGGCACCTCCAATTGTCATCCCCCCCTCGACAAAGGTATAATTGACCAAGAAAAAAGTGTAAAGTGGTAGTGTTGTAAGGGGACTTGGTACCTAATGGTAAGTAATTTAGGTATTTTCCACAATGTCCACAAGGTCTTTTCCCCTACATGGCTAAGCAACAACTTTTTTATTGCCAGCTACCGGCCTATAAATATAGTCATAAGGTGAAGCTGAATCTTGGACTTTTTTCTCTAGACCAATAAATAACCTCAACTTTTTTGAAACCTTAAGGTTGTATGAAATCATTCGCTCTTACTGTAGCAATTGAAAGAGGGGATTACACCATAATAAATATTTTACGTCATAACAGTCATTGTGATGCAGATGGTCGGTATTTTATATTTTCCGCGCAACACCTTCAACCGTCGGTACGTGATTTTATGCGATGAAATCCGCTGAATAAGGGAATGACGTGATCTCGCAGACCACGTAGGTACTCTCGGTCACATCCGTCCTAGGGGATGGACCACCAGCGCTTTGGGATTATTGTTTCCTCCATCAATGACACAAATGAATCAGTTAAACAAATTGAACCCTCATACCCTGTTTCAAAATTTGATTGGCCATAGGTGCCAAGACCTTCAGGGCTAAGTTTACATGATGTGAGTGGGTAGTGAGTGATATGAATAGACGAATGATCTATGCAAAGAAAGAGTAGGAGTAGAAGTAGAATCTATTTATTACATCAGATGTTATAGGAACCAAGCAAGTGAATGTACAGATTCTGCAATCCGAAATCTGATAATTTGTCAATATCATTGAAAAGGATTGACACCCTCTCCCTCCAAATCAAAAATTACAATAGCTACACACGTATTTTTGAGATTTGTCATCCTATATCGTCGATAAAGTCGCCTCAATGATCGTCATAATTTTATATGTTTAAATGAAAATAGACTCAATTCTAGGAAATTGCACATCACCCGAACTTTCCAATGATGAGTAGTTTTCTTCCTAAGGTTTTTCTAAGTTTGCTGCACTGGTGACGTCACATTGAGCAGCGGGGCCCCGCCAAGGTGGGAGGAGTGTTTTGACGTCACCAGTGTGCAAAACTTTGAAAAATCATGGAAAGAAAACAACTCATATAGTAGGAGAGTAAGGTTGATGCCGAAATTCGTAGGATGGAATCTTCTTCCATTTAAAAACAGTTAAAGTACCTTTTTCAAACCCATCGCTCATTGATTCAACATGTCAAAAACAATCGAAATCCATACCGTATTTACATGTATTTTCTGAGGTGTTTTGAGGCGTATCTATATTTAAAAAAAATCTATCCAACATATTCCTGGCGGATCAAGAGTCTACCTACCAAATTTCAAAGCGGTAGCTCCGAAATTGAGGTGCGGAACAGACAGACAGGGAGAAAGAATGATAGACAGACCCTCGTTCAGACAAATCCTGGCAGAGTCAAAGGAGGAAATCACTTCGTCCGTAACATTTTTTTAAATTTATTAGATTTTTACCCATCCCTTAATTATGAATCTTGAGATGCTTTAGTCCACCTGTTTGCGACAACCTCGTCACTGTTTTGGTTCATTATCTCTCTCTCTCTTTATATATATATATATATATATATATATATATACATATATATATATATATATATATATATATATATATATATATATATATATATATATATATATATATAAATTTATATATGTATATGTATATATAAAATAAAATAGAAAATTTGTTTGTTTGTCCATTAGAAATTTCCTAACGGTTGCACCGATTTCCACGCAGGTGGGCGCAAATAATCGAGCAAGTTCCAGGGATGGTTTTAGGCTATATTAATATCCTCTAGATATACTCCTTCATGAAGAACTTGGCTTTCCCTTACGACGACGTCCGGGTAAACAACTTTCTAATTAAAGAAAACCTGGACTTGCGTCGAGCTTTTCTCGTCAAATTTGCATTAGGTGCATTCACGCGTAAAGAGCATTTGAAAACAAATCAAACGGCAACAAAATGATTTTGGTGGGTTGAGCGGAGCATTTATTAATAAAATAAATAAATAAATGAAGAAAAAAGTCCAGTCATGCAGTATGACCCCATGAGCGAATTTTTGAAGAAATCTTCGACATTTCAGTCGCTATTAATCGTGTAGAGAAATTTTATTTTATTTTATTTTTTTTTTTTTTTTAACGAGCACCTACTACCTACGTTTTAAACAGCATGGTTCTAGGATTGGTTATACAGGGATACTTCCATAAGAGTAGTTCAATCTGAATTTGGACAATGTTTCATGCAAATATTACCGATTTTTACAACTAGCGAACGGCATTATTTCGATTTTTGACTGATTTTTCAACTTTGGAATTTTTGAAAACTTGATACATATTCTTATAGGAAATTTTACGCTGATTCCGAATATACCACATGTTAGTATGCTGAAAAAACTATTTCGCACAACAAATCGCAAAAAACAGGCTATTTTGAAATTTTTGACTACATTTTTGAAAATTTCAACCCGAAGATGTAATCCGATCATGCTGGCCAACGAACTTGAATTTTCGTTTTGTGTCCTTAACATTTTAAAATTTGTTTGAAGTTTCTAGCACAATTCTACGGACAGTTATCGTCTGGAATGACACATACATACATACATACATTAAAAAAATGCGTTAAACTTCAGAATATGATTCAGAATAGCCTGAAACGGATTTCTGCATAAAATTTTTTCAAAAATTCACATTCTACAAATTTTGAGCCGAGAGCAATAGCTTAATTTTCTTCAAAAATTCGCTGAAAAGAAAGTGTTACCAATCATCTATAAATAGCATGAAACGGAAAATTTCATGATTCTAATCAATGTACAGACAGACATACTTACGATTTTATTAATATAGATATGATGGATCCGAAATGCTCTTAACGTATCTTTTGCCTAAAACTGCCAAAAAACGTTTTATTCACAGATTTTTGACGATTTTTCTACTGTTTAAAAAAAATGTTTTTTGTACAAATTACACCACTTGGCGACCTGAAAAAATTGTGCTATTGCTTGGACTATTTTTGCGCTGAATGGGACCACCACCAGCTCTGGAGGTGTGATAATTGATTTTTTCGATTTTTCAACTACCGAAAAACGTATTTTTTGGGACAGTACCGAGAAAAAATAAGTTGTCAAAAAAACTGACAAGAAACACGTTTTTCGGTACCTAGTTAAAAAAATCAATTATCACACCTCCAGAGCTGCTGATGGTCTCATTAGACTCAGAAATAGTCCAAGTTATAGCACAATTTTTTTCAGGTCGCCAAGTGGAGTAACTTACTAAAACTATTTTTAAAAACTGTAGAGAAATCGTCAAAAATCGGTGAAAAACCTCGTTTTTTTGCAGTTTTTAGGCAAAAGACACGTTAAGGAGGCATTTCAGATCCATAATATGTAGGCGTGTTCAGCGATTTCCAACAAGAAGATGACCTTTTAATTGAACATTATTCTGGAATTTAAGAGATTCTTTCAAAAATTCAGGTGCCGAACCTTAAAACGGGCTTCGGCACCCTCGAAAACCCCCAGGGCCAGTTTCTTAAGGGCTCGACTTTGATTTTTTTTTTTTTTTTTTTTTTTGGACAGGGTAGATCTTCAAAAACTGGTATTAAAAATGCCTTATTAACCGCAGTAAGGTCGGGAAGTTTTGACGTAGTTAGAAAATGAGTAGAAAAACGGAGACGTTTTGTTGAAAAATTAATTAGCTAATTAATGGCTTAGGAACTCACTCAGCTGATCAGTGATCACCCAGGCGTCTTCAGCATTCTCCCTTGAGCCTCCCTCCCAAATTTCAGCTTCGGTTGCATAGGTTACACCAGGTTACACGATCCTTAGCTTATTTAACCACCGCTTCACAAATCAAACCGTTCTCGCAATATTCGGATCACCTGCTATGAATCAAATCATCAAGTGAGTGTGTAAGAAATTAACAAGCGGTTGCAGTCATGTTCACAATATCAATTATTGAGAATGATCACCTGAGTGTACACAATTATTCAAATAACCTTGTTCATAACTCAGCTTGTTGGCCACGCACTTCGCAATAGTTAACATAATATGTTTGGATAAATCGAGAGCTTTCGAACGAATGGTCAACGAATTTTGTGGGATGAGAAACGACGAAGTACCATTTCCCTAGCAACGACTCGGTTGTAAGCGGAAATCATCAGAAAAGAACTGGGACAATTTTCGTCAACAGTTTACGTAACGATTTTTTTGTTTATGTGCCAAAGCAAAGACATAAAATGTCAAAAAGTTAGAAATCCAAAATGTTTTTTGAATCAAAGAATATTATTTAGAACGAGTTGTGACATAAAAATATGTTTGTGAGTGTTTGTCTGTCTTTGGTAGATTCTTCTCTCGCCCTAAACTATACCAATTTTCAGCCCGATTTTGATGAGATTTTCAGGGATTGTGTGGGTTAGCTTCTTTATTGTCGTCGAACCAGTAGCACCCTGCGTGCATGCTCAAACGCGAATTTCTAATAACTTCGATTTCTCATTATCTATTGGTCCGATTTCGTTCAAACTCGGGGGGTCATTGGGTATGTAACAGGAAGATGCCCTATGTATTTTATTGTGATTCGTAGAGTAATAGGTATTGCGCATGCGCAAAACTAATACAGGTCAACACTACTACTACTATTTGATTTCAATAATTTCGACTCGTTCTTCAATTTATTCTATAGGTACGTCAGGAAGCTATAATGTCCACCGAACTTGGTAGACGTTCTACTTCTTCAGTGTGGTCCGTAATAAACGGACACATTTTAAAATCCTGTAACACTCACAAATTCGATCGTAGGGATCAAAAAATAAGCAGAACGTGTAGAGAAAATCATTAAGTTTTATTCACAATCGAAAAATCGGAAAAAAATTATCAAGTTTTAAAAATTATGTCATTTAAATGACGACACTGTTTGGTAACGCACAGTTCAAGACGGTCCTTGAAGTTCTGCATCACTCTTTGCACCATATTTTCCGGTATTTCCGCGATTTCTCGTCTTATTGACTGCTTCAATGCTTGAATCGTTCGTGGTTTGTCCACGTACACTTTAGATTTCAGGTGGCCCCATAGAAAAAAGTCACAGCGGGTGAGGTCTGGGGAACGTGGAGGCCAGGGAACGCCGGGAGATCACGCGTCCGGGAAAAATCGTTCGCAAAAAGCCACCTGAAATCTAAAGTGTACTTGGACAAACCACGAACCATTCAAGCATTGAAACAGTCAATAAGACGAGAAATCGCAGAAATACCGGAAGATAGGTATGGTAAAAAGAGTGTTCCAGAACTTCAAGGACCGTCTTGAACTGTGCGTTACCAAACAGGGTCGTCATTTAAATGACATAATTTTTAAAACTTGATAATTTTTTCCGATTTTTCGATTGTGAATAAAACTTAATGATTTTCTCTACACGTTCTGCTTATTTTTTGATCCCTACGATCGAATTTGTGAATGTTACAGGATTTTAAAATGTGTCCGTTTATTACGGACCACCCTGTATGATAGGAGAGCAGGCTAGTAATCATACTTACGCTTCTCTCCTGTTGGAGGATGTGTCTAGCCAAAGTGTAGGTTTCCTTTTGTCGGGCCAACACAAGATTTTTGACCCCACTTCCGCCAAGTCGCTCCCCCGACGCGCAAAATCCAATAAAGCCCTCCCAATATGCGGCTCGACCGGGTCCGATCTTGATAGAAAGATGAAAAGCTAATCGCGTTTAGGATCACGGCCTAAGGAGATTTGAGACTTGCCGCTGCGACAATTCCCACCTCTATCAGCACACACCAACGAAAGGTAAATCCGTAATAACTGAAGTCACTTCTTAGTATTGGTCTGTGACGAAGACTGCCGACTTTAGTATATAAGGGCTGATATCGGAGACCATCTTCACTTCACTGGTGAACACCTTCTAGCAAGGTAAGCATCTTTTTGTAAGCCTCTGCTAACCTCGGAAGCTTCTTTGCCTCAAGTTTCTTGATTACTTATTTAATCAGAAACATAAATATGATAGTTTTTGGTTGATTCTACATACCCCCTTTTATATTTACTGCTTACTTCTTGAAATAAAAATGTTTTGCCTGCAATAATACCCTCCAAGAATCTCTAGAAAAAATAATAAAAATGTCAACTCAATAATTATTTATTCTGCAATTCTCAACTCTTAGTACTACCTACCTATCTCGTTCAGGGATTATCACGAAAAATATTAGTAAATATTCCCAAGTATTGCGGTTTCCAACAATTTCGATAGAACTTGAGGTAAATCTATTCTGTCTTGCTTCCAATGAGTTCTTTAAAAAATGGCTTGGTCCGCTTCATTATTAACAGCTATTCATTCCACTCTTGTATAACAATGAAATCGGTGGTAGCATCCACACGCACAAAAACGTGAAATCTTGCGCATTCATTTTTTTGGAAGAAACGAATTCCGGGAGTACCTACTTATTGATTGATTCAAATAGTCCTGTTTCAATTTCCTACCTATTAAGCAAATATCTATCTCAGTACGACCACAAAATACAGAATCCCACCACCACGGTTCTCAAGTACATACTATTGTCCGTCCATAGTCATTTTTAAAAACGTTCTAGATTTTGAATAGTGGTCTAAAATTACTCACTGATAGACATAAAACGGCTTCAAACTGTCCACTGACCATATTTTATCAAGGGTCGCTTTAAATACACTCACAATACAATAAAACAAAAGGCTTCATAACTTAATGCAAACCTACAGCATTACCTACAGCCCTATTCATCTTGACGTACAATTAGTGTTTTTCTTTTTAAGCGACATCCCAGATACATATTATTTTGTGAACTGTGATAGCATGATGTATTTTAGCATCCAAAAAGTCATAATTTACACTATTACCTAGCTCTGAGATTTGTAATAGACTTCTTGCTGATGGAGATGTTGAATAAAGCTAGTTGTCCGCTGGATGTGCAGTAAGATTGGATTTCACTGTAACTATTACCTATGAAAAATGACTGTTGCCTATGCAACTTTAAATGCTTAGCGTATCAATAACTTTACTGTTGGCAGTCGCATTCTACAAAACACAAAACTCAAACAACATGAGCCGATTCCTCGTCGCCAGCTGCCTGATGGTCGTCCTCGTCCTCCTCATCCTGGACGTCTCATTCGCCTACAAGAAGCCTCCATTCAATGGCAGCATCTTCGGAAAGAGGACCGGACCACCCACAGGTAAAACTAGTCCAATAGTAAATAAACGAGTGCAATTCAAACTACGAACGTCTTTTGAAAAATTGTAGACTAAATAAATTTATCCTAGAAGATAGGTTCCACGAAAACTCATAGCATGGCAATCGCACAGACTGATACCTGGGTACCTATGAAGGATTGTAGAAACAAACGTACTTAATCATACTCGTATTTTTCTCCCTTACTGGGATAAGCTATAGATTGTGGATATGTCGGTTTAAACCAGAAAAAACCTCCGATTCGGTACAAAACATCCCCGGGTAGTACCATGTTGTCCTCCATTTCTTGGTCAACGGAACAAGTAGTAAGCTAGCCTGGTTACTACTAAATCACGTTCTAATTTATTATACCCCGAGGATAGTTTATAGTCCATTAATAATTTTGCGTGTAGCTCAGCTGCTTTTATTTTCAGGACGATTTAGGCAGCTTAAGATTGTAGCACAAATTGGTGCACTTGGTGGTGCAGACCAGAGTGATTACGAAGAGATCCCGGTATATTTTAGCAATTGCATGTACAGAAAATGCTACAAAGTTTGCATTTTTAGAAATTCAAGCATAAAAGATGGGACTGGATTAGTTTAAGGAGTTAAAAACTATATAACATCGGTTACACTACCAACCGTGCTAAACAGCAATTGAAGCCAAATTTGACCTGCCAGAATTTTCCGGTCGCTGCTGATGAGCAGCACAACGCGATGTAATGAATCCCTACTACTTACCTATAACAAGACATTTCATACTGAAGGAGGAAGTCACTTAATAAAAAACTGAGCAAAACCGTGGCAAACCATCACAAATTTTTATAAAATCCACATGTACCGTCTCAATGCTTTATGTCACGTCTTGACTCTCCTACCTTACGTAATTTGAACTTGATCTAAAATTTGGACGCAAGTCATTTTTTTAACCAACTAAATCTATATAGCCTTTACCTTGTTTTGAACCATTGCGAAACTGGTGCTTATTTTAAAACATCTGAAGCTAGGCTTCACACTAGTCTCGCCCGTCAAAAATGTAGCAGAGTAACTACTATGTGAAATTTGTGGGGTTTCTCTAGCCTCTGGATATTTTTCGTTAGAGATCCAGCAAGCATGCGTGTACCTATAGGTACGTTTGTTATTAAAATTTTCGTGTTTTATTCAATTTTATTATTTTTTGTATAAAATTGTTCAACTTCCATTAAATTGTGACATATCAAAAAGTATGATATATACTCCCTCAGCTGAAGTTAATCTGCTGGCAATAACTAGGCACAAAAGCCAGTTGCAAAACAAGACAATGACAAATTTCGGGAGTTCATTATATTCTTCATATCACAATCAAAACACTTATCGCCATTTGATGCGTTCCAGGCATCCTAACAAAGTATAACAACTATAATTTGAGGAAAGAACTATTTATGCTACCACCTACTGGTATAGAATTTATGTCTAAAGAAGTTGAATGAAGAATTTAAAGACAAAACTTTCTTTCAATATGATCTCAAATTGAAATATGTGATCGAGTGCTTTGCATTGATTTGTAGCTGGAAAGATACTATTCGTGATCTTATGGGAAAATTAATCTCAAAGTATCTAAGGGAGCGAAGGAATTAGTGGGTCTCCTTCAAGGTTCCAAAGATTAGTTCATGAAATTGTAAGAGATTAGGCCTGGGAGTTGTAGGAAATTGAGCATCCACCTAATAGTGGTTTCAGTAAAGGAGAATTTATGGGGAAGAAGATTAATACCAAGAATAATCATTTTTGCTCACAAATGAATTTGTGGGAATATAGAAAATCATCACTTGAACAATGTGTGATTTCAGAATACGAACAGGCGGGAAAAGCTCTTTCCACCATGTGCGAAATCGCATCGGAAGCCTGCTCAGCCTGGTTCCCCATCCAAGACAACAACTAAGTGAGTGGAAATTCTGATAGTTAAATTCAAATTGTAAAAACTACATAGACGGCCAATAGTTACCTAACGATCACACGTACCCATTCATCCTCGATAAATGACACAACCATCAATCGAATTTCTAGGTGGTCAATCATGCAACCTCAAACAACTGACGCAATATTTTGATAAGACCTATTGACCGTTTCAGAATTACTGATGATAGATAATCCTGAGCAATAGTAAATTATACATTTTCGAAAACATAATAGGTACTTCAATTATGTATCTACCTACCGTTTATATTCGTGCATCTTGTCATTTCAAAGGTTTGCAGTGATGTGAATATGGTGAAATATGAGTTAAAATTCCATGTTGAATGAGAAATTGAGTAATTCAACACTTCCACTTATATAAAAAACTAAATTATTTCATGACAAACCTGTACGTATTAGGTGCAGACTAACCAAAAGCAACGAAATCAAAAATACAAACCTACATCCGTCAGAAACCTTCCTTTACTGTTTATATCAAGAGTTATTTGAAATGTTTTTGGGATTTCGTATTTTTCAATAAGATAGAATTACCTAGTCACCTAATACAATTTTTATGAAGAAATACAGTTCATTATAATTATGTGAAATATTAATTTATTGTTCATGTACCGATGTACCATTACACACATCAAAACCAGTTTGTTTTCAATGATATAAAAGGAAGTCTTTGTTTCATTTTTCAGGCTCTCTTCCCGTTTTATGGGTACTCCTAGACGCCTCGCTTTCTACGATACCTATGTAAACTTTAAAAATAAAAATTGAGTACTTGTAAACAAAACTCGTTTCTTCATTGTTACTTTACCCAACTCATCATAATAATAGAGTGAAATGAAGTTGACTGGTCGGTATAAAGTAGGATGGGAAACAGTACACTGATGCAGAAACATTATACAAAGATTGTATAAGGTACCTACTGAAGTAATTTCGAAGCAAACATATTTAATCAAAGCATTGCGATGAACACAAACTTTTAATATTTTTCAGTAAATAAATTTGATCAATTGAAGCAAGCACATTGCATCAAGAACTGAATGGGATAGTCGAACATCAAAAATTAGCTAGATTCCCCGTCCAATGCACAGGTAATGAAAAATGTTGACATGTGCTTATGTGAGGACTTGAGGATGAAAATAACGACGAGTGATGTTCTACATTATAGACGTTGAACTATGAACTGTACCTACTCAGAATGGTTGGAATTTTGTTTATCGAGAAGTTTCAAATGGTTATCCGTAACGTCTATCAAATAGTATTTGTCAACATCAAAGTATAGCTACATTGTGTTTAAGAAGTTTAATGTTATCTTGAGCGATCGTTCAAAATTCGAAAACCATTCAAAAAGAAAACGTGCGGGTATAAATTGTGTCAATTTAAGGACTATACTTCATACGTGTAAGTCTCAGCTCCAAATTACGTAGCAGGCATTATTTTCCTTCACTAAATGGTGGTACTACTACCTAGTAGAAATGCTTTCTTTCGTATCTGGGGGTTCACGACCCCTTGATAATTATGATAACCATGAAATATAAATTATAATTCAGCATTTGGAATATTACAGCCTCTGAGATGTGACCACACTTGCCAGAACGGTTGTGCGATAGGCGGAAATCAGCCGAGCCATGGAAGGAAGTCTCATTCCCAACATGCAGTAAAAAAGAATGAGAGAATGAATGCAGTGTACTAGGAGACGGCTATCAGACTATTGGCTTGGCCCAAATGGGATAATATGCATTTTGTGGCTTGGTATCTATTTTTGGGGTTGCAATTACACCTTTCAATATCTAGTGAAGTGCATTCATGGTGTCATGCTTGGATTTATATGCATCGTCGTTGTTAGGTACCACTTTTAGTTATCAATTTATATAAAAGTATAAATTCACCAATAATATAACAGTATCAATTTAAGGAAAACATACCTCATACCCAAGTGGGAAAATAATTTAGAAGTGTCACCTCCATGCAGGCCTCCTAGGTATGGAGGAAGGAAGGAGGTAGAAGTTGAAGAAGACGATGACAAGATAAGAAATCACTTCTTGGTGGGGAGACGTCAATGATAGAGGTTCACTTATATTTTGATGGTTCCCAGGAACTATGATGATCTTAGACAATTTAAGGGGGTCAAAGAAATATGGATGGAGGAAGGGAATGTCTGATGAGGAGAATTGTAGCGTGGCATGGGGGCACTCAGATTCCAACTCTTGAAAGTGTGCAATACAGATACCACAATTTTACTAGTGAAACTTTTAGTTGGTCTGTTGTGAACCTGATCCCAATTCCGAAGTTTTGGTCTATGCTGTTGACTTTCCGGCATAGCACATCACATATTGGCGCAGTCAATAGGGCCCGAAATAATACGAAACAATAATTAATTAAATCCCTTTCGAGACCAAAAGACTCTAAACATCATATTACCTGACGTAGCATCTTTCACTTTCTCATTCACTTGAGTCAAAACACACTGTGACAATGATATCACTCGACTGCTGAACTTCTTCCAGCAAGCATCTGCAGTTTCACTTCGTCATTTGTCTGGTATTTCACTCCGGGGAAATGTTATACTCAAGGAAAAATCCCATAGTTGACGAGGTTTGATTAAATCGGTCGCATAGGTCAACCCGTTGGAGTGTTGCAACTAAAGGGAAATTTCTCTTAAGTAGTAAGGTCACGAGTTCTAACTCTGTCAAAATTATCAAATATTTTAGGGTCGTAACCCTATGTCTCAAATTCATCTTAGGTAGGCGCATACTTTCCTTTACTAGATACTACTAGCATATAAGTGCTTTATTTTGTACCTAATAGAAAAATGGGCAAAATATACACTCAAAAGGAACGGTACATAGAGTTTTATTCAGTCGAATTTAGACAATTACCATACAAATAATAGCGCTTAACAAATTATACCAATATCACTTGAAAGCACAGTCAACAAGCAATTTAATGTCCTTAGGATTGGACGAAAGGCACAATATTAAGAGTTTCTATACAATAAAATGGTACAGTGGTCAAACCTCATTCAGGTACTAGTAAATTGATACTGGCGTTGGTCGCGACAGAGTTGATATACTTCTGCTCTCCACCTCTGATACTAAGTTCGTGGCTGGATTTCACAATCCTCTCCTGTTGGGATAAGAAAAAAAAAATATACCTAGTTGAAATTGGAAGGATTTGACGTTCTCCTTTTGAAGTAATGTGTGGTTCAGTTAAGGAATGTACTCATATTTCAAAGTCACTTGATAAATTCTTCGAAATCAACGATTAGTTTTCCTTCAACTGCAAATCCCAGTACCAAATTTAAAGTCATAACTCTTTTTCCAAACAACCCTTTGAGTCTCCCAACAATTTTCAGGCCCTGAGAAGCGTTTTAAATTGATGTAAACCAGGGTTGAAATTAATTGAATAGAAATCGATATTTAAGTCACGTGAATATATTTGAAATTCACAATACCCTAGGAATCTTTTTTACAACTCATTCGTAACGAAAAATTCCTAAAAATAGTTTTTTTTTGCACAAAAAGACGGAAAATCAAATTTTCTCTAATTATTTATCAAAATCTATAATTTCAAATGGATGTACGTAAAATATAGAATATGAAGAGCATACGTAAATACATTTTCAATTACACAAACATAAGGCATCTTAATTTGTTCAATATAGACTTCATAATACAAGGTGAATAGAACTTAAACTAAGGGTGTT
This sequence comes from Adelphocoris suturalis, assembly GCA_030762985.1. NCBI lineage: Eukaryota > Metazoa > Arthropoda > Insecta > Hemiptera > Miridae > Adelphocoris > Adelphocoris suturalis. Next base: position 15,996,817 of record CM061044.1, read on the forward strand.
TCAAGCATAACTATCGATTATATCTAAAGGTATTTTACCTATCCAGGTATTAGTCTTTACACTTTTTCCAGCACATGTTTCTATCAGAATTCTTTTCCTCCAATGAGTCTTAGTTGAAACCCAATGTTTTCAATTGGATGTTCAAAATCGTCAACTAATGTATTGCTTATGTAATGGAAATGTGGAAATTGAAGGTTCCATATACTGACAACATTATGATAATCATCCATTAACCTCATGATTTGTTGAGGGTTAGGTAGAAAATTAAGCTAATCAGCTTTGGTGAATGGAAGGTCCGGTTTGATGTACGATCAATTTAACATACGATGAGTGTTGGCGAAAGAAAGATATTTGTAAAGTCGGACATTGTCAAAACAGTATGACAACATTATTTTTATCAACCCTAAAGGATAGTATTTAAGGGATGAAATATTAAAAATTCGATATTTTGAAAACTTTTGAAATAAAAGGGTATTTTTTGTTTGATTGTGGACAGAGAGGTTAAATAAATCGAATGAGACCATCAGGGTTGCTGTACCTTCATCTGTTCGTTTCTCATACTAAGGGGATATATCGAGTCCAGGACTATATACCTTGACTATATATAATCTTTCAAAATTCATCGGTGGCTCTATGGTAGAACTTCTGTCATGAATCCTTATGGAGTTAAATAATTTTTTACTGCTTCACATTAGTTTTGGTTTAAATGTTTTTTCTTCTTGGTATTTATTTTGTATTTATATAATTTCAAGTTTACTCATTTATTTTTTCTTTTAGTTGATATCGTAATATTTCAATAATGCATAATAGACTCAGTTTGATGGGCTATTTTCTATGGACCAGTGACCTTCATAGAAGGGCTATCTAATACAGAAATAATAAAACTTTGTGTAATGATTTGCAAGTTTTCCCAGCGCAGCATCTTCACTAAGATTTCTTTGCTTTTCGCTACTAATATATTTTATTTCAGTCATGCCTTGGGAGAAAGTTATTGGCTCAGTCGGAGAAGGCTGTTAACTGGCTCGTTTTGCTGGGCCATCAGCTTTTTCATTGCCTGAGGTCCCGTAATGGATGGGCTTGACAATGATACGCTACCAACCAACCAGCTTCAATATAGCCCTAGTCCTGTAGGTACCTAGTGCTTGACCATTTTCTTTGCCTGGCTTTAGAGGAGATCTGGTTTGTCTCGGAGTATGGGAGCCTCAATGAGATGCGTTATTTGTTGTTAGTGTCATGGCAACTGATGCACCCTCGTATGAGTCACGCCCCATTAGCACAATTCTCACTACAGCTGAAACTGAGAAGAGGACGAAATTTCTCCCAGCGTGTTCTCCTTAACACCTTTTGTGTGCTCAATTGATAGTGTTTTCGTCCCACAAATGAATATGTTCATTAAAGTTTACTCAGAAAGGCTGGTCAAAAAGTGGCACAAGAATATAGGGGTAGTACGTGGTTGGCTTCAGGCCAGGCCTCAATGTGCATTAGAGGAAGGCACAAGAAATGGAGAAACTGCGAGGAGCTGTTAGGTTTTATGGATGGAGCTGCTCTTCTTGAGGGTTTGGAGAACTAAAAGAAAAAAATTAATAATAATAACTACCTTCTTACTCTCAAATTTCACGGGGAAAAAAAAAATTACGTCAACTGACTCCTCGATATTATAAAAAATCCTCCTCGAAAATGTTCAATGAAATGTTTTGTTTTCTTTGCAATACTAATCAATGAGTCGACTTTGCCTTCTCAATCACATTCTTACTGTCTAAGTAGAACTTTACGATTTCCATTTGATTGTTGTCTGCCATTTCATTAACTTCTCTGATGAGCTGGCAGTTACTTTTCATGAACAATCAAGCCACACTTTTCAACTAGCACGACAGCACTGTCCAATGTTAACATTTTGAAGGTTGGAGAAAGACTGATGGGTTTGCTAAATGTCTGTATAATATACCTACTCGAGAATATTTCTTTATCAATGTCAATTAATGAATCATTTGAATCTACCAGCTTTCATGATACCATCACTGCTGCTTGAATTCTTTTTACTTTGTGTGCCACCTCCCTTCACTTCTTCAAGCCAGTACGATTTTAATTCCCTTTCTCCAGAGACTAAATAATAAATAAGCTGCTGTATGTTATTATTAGTTAATAATAATTACAATACAGATTTATTACGGCTATTAATAAATATTTTACATTTTTTTATTTACGTAGGTAACTGTTAAAACTATCCGTAGAGACTAAAACCAGTAGAGTGGGAAAGTCATGGCGAGAGGTTGAGCGTCAGGCCCAAAATCGTGATGGAATGGAAAACACTCATTGAGGCTATATGCTCCGCACCAGAGTGAAAGGATATAAGTCAACGTAACTGTTAAGAAACAGAAATTAAATGTACGAGTATATGTATTTCCACTGACCTTCATCATAGCGGTTTTCACCCAACTTGTTGAGGAACATTTCTTACAAGGCAGAAGTGGGAGTATGCTGAGACTAACGGTTCTGTTCCCACAGTCGTTGCACTTAAAGAATCTCTTCAAGGCATCCACCACTTTGATTGGATGCTTTTCAGCTTTACACGCCTCCGATGCCGAAAACCAGGTATAGCGACACTGAAATTTTAAATTGTAACTGCTTATTATTAAATAGAAAACGATTCAGGAATGAAAGGATTTTTCCGAGTCGAATATGAATTGCAACAACTTATCACTCGTTTGAGGATGAAAATGACTATAAACTATGTGAAATATAACCCCCTCAATTGGTGACGCCACAATTTTAGGTACAGTTTACAACAGAAAATAAATCAATCAATGAAATATATCTAGGGGCACTAGAGGGTGGTTTAACAATGTAGTGGCCCCCAGCCACAGTGTCGGACAGAGCCAGTTTAAAGAGAAAATTCAAAAATTTTCGGGATGGGCGCATTGCAGGAAGTAGTACCAACCGACCATTCAGCCCGGTCACATTGGCTGCCCTGTCCACGGCCCCCAAATCTTCATTGTTCCTTCGGCTGTGTGTCGCGAAAGAAGGGAAATTGTTTGCCGCATCTTAATTTTTTCAAACAATTTTATACTAGGCTAGTTTTTTTATCCGCAATCGCGAGTTCAGTGTTTAGTGCGTTAAAATGTTTTGCAATCGCGATCCTTCCCCTGATTGCATTCCTTCGGGAACGCAATGGGATTTTGAGGAAGAAGATTCACAAGAAACTCGCTTTTTGCATACAGAGAACCGGGAGAGACGTTTCCCGAGTTTTTATATGGACGGGAAAGAGAGATTTAACCCAATAGAGACCAGAATTACGCATCGGTAGTTCAGCCAATTTCAGAGAAAAAAAATAAAAATGAAAGTCTGATACATGATCCCATTAAATACTATAGTACTTGTTAAGTGCCAACCTTAAGGCAACGGACTGCTTTGCACTCGAGTTTGTAAATGCTCATCATCTTTTCTTCCATTTGCTCTTTCTTTTCCAACTTCTCATAGTATGCGTCCTCCACCTGCTGGTCAAATGCCTCCAATAGGTCTGTATGTTTTGATTCCATACTCATCAGTTCAAGAAACCGAGCAGACATGACACTGTTTTTCAGCTCTGAAAAATTAAATAACGGCATAAAATTACTTACTGCAAACTGAAAATAACTTTTTGGATGTATAAATTATAAACATCCATAGCAGATTCCAATCGCTTAGTCGGTCTCATATAAATTTAATCACATTTGGGCCTGTCTTAGAAATTACCACATATCAAACACGTAAACTCTCCATTTAGTTCAAAATTATAATATTTCAAAGGCAGTTGGCAGTTAGGGGTTAGAGTTTATACATGTTAGTTTCAACTGAATTTCTTTCGAAAGTATCAGCATTCAACACCGAGCCATATAATCCAAGGATTACTGTAGACCACGTGTTCAATAAAATTAATCAGAAAAAATAGCACTACTTTCTAAAGAACACGAGTACTTTCACTGAAATACTAGGACCATACGTGCAGGCTCCAAAGGGAATATCCAGAGAAGAGACCAATCAACATCTAGTCAGTTCGATTTACTTCAGACAAGGTTTGTCCATAACCTTAAAAAGAATTACTTTCTTAGTAATTTGCTATTTTGCTGACTAATGTACAACTATAACCTACAAACAACATTTACCGTTGTACTGTGCTGATTTAGCAATAGTTGTTACCGACTATTTTAATAGTAAGAATTTTTCAAGAAGTGAGAATTTTTAATTATGCAATATCACCAGATCTTCATATTATACATACCATTACTGGAGACTCAGTTGTATCTTTTGACAGTATTGTGTTCATCACTGATAATAAAGATTTCATTTCAAGGATTTTGGGACTGGTCTTCTTGAACTGGTCTGAGTTTCCAGACACAGAACAAAGGTTCATGTTCTTGTTTGGAAAGAATTAAATTCTAGTGGCGTTTTGTTAAACTATATTCCATTAAAGGTTGAACACTCACATCTAACTCCATGCTCTGTACTCCCCATGCAGATATGCGTCCCAAACTCGTCTCCCAATTAAAACCATAGTTAAAAAGGCCAGGGGGGGGGTTCTGTAACTTTATTTCGATGGGAAAACTTTTCCACAGTAGAGAAACGCCGCCATTTTTGCCTTGGAGAACATCTCCAGGTGTTCTGTAAGCCTCTAACTCGGAATAGACAGCCATATTTTGCCTTGGATAACTTCTCCAGTTGTTCTGTAAGGCAGTGATCTTCTCCACTCTAGTAAACTTTCTCACCACCTCCATAGCTGGTCACAAGATTTACAAGATGAGGTCAAGAGTATTTACACTGAGATTTTGTTGTTTCCTCATCCTCTATTACTATGTAATTAATTAATTTATATTTTTTATTATTCATGTATTGAATATAAATTTAATCTATGAGTTTTGTGGTCCTTAAGGGCACTTGGTACCCCAAAACAAATTTTACAACTTTTTTTTTTTTTTTGGTCTTAAATAAAACTAGATTCATTCCTGAACAAGATAATATATTACATGTAATATTTACAAAATTGAAAAGTCTCATAAATCAGCTTAGAAGTTGCCCGCGTCATTGTCGGCCGTCCCTGCTTCTTCAAATTCAGCCAACCAATTTTATTATTGTTATCATCTTATCATTCTGGTTGGTTGGTTCGTTGGTATTATATTAAGCTCTGACTGTGTGAAGTCATTGAGGTTACAAACTCATTCACACATATTCAAGTCATATTAGTTATGAAAAACGTCGCAGAAGCGCGAATACCGTTACTTTTTCGTTTTTCGCCTCTCCTGAAAAGTAGCATATTTTTGCAAATCTGTCCCTATATCTTGGGATCTACTGAACCGAATTCATTTTTCTTTCTTTAGAAAGTTACCTTTCAACCTACTGCAAAAATCTGCGGGAATAGTTTATCGAAATAAGTTATTGTAATTACTTGACAGATGATCGAAGTGACCTGAAATACCACCCGATATTTCCGAAATTGGCTTCGATATTGTAATGCGGCAAATTAATATTTTTTCAATCTGATTCCGCAGATTTTTAGATCTTTACTAGATCTATCAGTTAAAAAAAATATCATCGAAATCGGCCCAACGAGTGCCGAGATAATGGGTCACGGATTTCGCCATTTTTGGGTGGGTACCAAGTGCCCTTAATGTTAAAGTGAAAAAAAATGAAGAAATTTGTTTTCACTTTGCCACCAAAAGAGTTGAACCATGGTGGTTCCGACAGAAAAGCCTGAAACTAAATACTCTTGGTTGGTTTACTACTGTTGCTTTGCCCGCGTTTTGCCTACTGGTGGAGAATTAGTCAAATATATATATATTTCCAAAAGTTACAGAACACCCCTCCAGACACGGCACAAATGGTGTATTGACATCATACCTTCTTTGGCTTCATCTTCTTCTTCTTCCTGTAAATGTCTCTTCAACCCACGGTTCACCATTTCTTCCCTGGTTATGCCTCTAGGATTTTCTCGAGTAATCCCGCCATTCTTCTTGACAACTTGCAACGCGCGTAACTGTTGAAGGAGAAAAGTTTTTCATATAGTAACAAACTGCATCATATGAAATGAGTGAGTGTGGTAATTCATTATGGTAATCTGTATTCTCAAGTACAAATTATCCATTCAAGGCGAGAAGTCTCCCTATAACATCTTTTAATGAGGGTTCGAACTATAGGCTAATTGGTAAGACAATCTTTCATATAGCTTCTTACACTAACCACATTTCCAAGTGGATTTCTAGTGTTTGGGAAAATAACCAACAAACCTCAATACAGTGGTTGTCAATGAATTGTGATTGCATGAAAACTTACTTTTGCTCTTGAAAGACGGGATGTTGGAGTACGAGTTACTTTATTGACCATAACCCTAATTGCTTCTTCACCTTTTACAGGCAACTCATTTACAGTGCTTGGAGATCTATCCTGAAGTTTTTTTGCGATAGTGTCAGAATCCCCTTTGCTTTCTAAATTCACAGTGGCACTTGTAATTCTCTCAATTGGTGACTCATCAACATCCTGCTTTTTTTGCTCTGGAACTCTCACAAGAGGAAGCGCTGAACTTGAACTTTTATTGACTGAACTCATTTTTTGACCGAAAACAGAAGTTGATTGGTGTTTTGGAATGTCACTCTTCAAATTGATCAGACTGTTGAACTTATTTTGAGTTTTAATTTCTACAGGTCGTTTCGGAGTTTTGCTCTTCGATGTACAGAGCTGTTTGGTGTTGAGCTTTTTGGTTATAGGTTTCGGTGCAGGAATTTCAAAGTCGATAAAATCACCATCAGGTTTACTGAGTTCAGGTGTTTTAAGTTTTGGAACTTGTAACGACAGTGTCACTTGCTTTGTGCTGGCTTTGGGGGAAGGTTCAGCTTTAGTAAGTGAATTCAGAGCTGATAGACGTTCTGCATCTTTAGTCTGAGGTGAGGTTGAGGATCTGTAAATACCAAAATAGATCAATAAATAATAAGCCTGGTGTAATGTGCAATCATTATTCTTAAACCTGAGCAAAATAACAAACTCATATAAACGAGCAAACATATGAAGCAAAGAATTTATATTAATTTCTTATGATGACAGAATTTGTCCAGTGATTGAAGTTGGAAATTGAATCCTAATAGAGTAAATGTCGCTTACTTATTGCCGGAAGTACTACTGGATTTTCCAAGCATATTCATCAAAGACATAGAGCGTGCACTGAGTTGGCTCGCAGATAATGGATCCAAAGGTTTGACTGGCTCTTTCGCCTTTAATGCCCCTAAGTTCACCAATCGTTGCCTGTCTTGAGCCAATACCTTTTTACTGCTAGCTTTGGATGGTTCAGCCACGTAACTCTTGCCACCATAAAATACCTGTAACAGAAGGGGAGGGAAGTAAATAATTAATTAAAATCTTCATAGAAAAACTCTATACCTTTGAAAAATAAATAAACGAAGTAAAATTGTTTAAACTATTTTTCTGCAACAAAAGGTTTCATCAAATAGCAGAGCATCGGAGGCGTAGCCAACCTCACATACAAACCCTCTGTCATCCGACCAACGAAAGAACTGCCTTAAGAAGAAAAAAATTATCTTGGGTTCATTTGAAAATGTGCGCCAACACATGCATCTGGACTGGATAGCCTCTCACTAGACGACTAGATGCATGGAGGTGGACAGCCAGCATCTAATTCGGAACCCCAATCAAGCTCCGTACCACAAAAGCAGGTTACATAAATATCCATGCAATACTTAAGTACCTACGTACAAAAATAAGAAGCAGTAGGAGTTTGTAAAAACGAATTAGATTGGTTTCTAAGCAGATGTAAAAGCTGCAAAGACTAATGAAAAGACTCCATTAATCTCCCAGGGTAGGTAATCATCATATCAGTAGCACTACTATCGATTTACTGCAAAAACAGTGACGGTGTCAACCCTAAAACAGCCACTGGCTAGCACAGGGGCCGTGAACGTCGACATATCTGATATATATGAGTTTGATGTGGTATATTGAGTATGTTATCTTGGTAAATTGAACTGTTAAACTGAACATTAACCTCGTTATTTCCGTTATTTTGTAGTGACATTTATCGATCATTATTCCATGTAAGTATGGAGAAGTGCAAATGTGTCAAATGCAGTTTGATTGCTACATACACCGGTTCAAGCACCTAATTTTAGTAAAAAGCCCTCCACTGCTGACCAAGGACAATATTCTTAGCAGTTGATTAGACATCAAGTTACCACCAGAGGAGGTCGTGAGAATACAAAGCATTTAGAAGGAGAAAATTGCGATCGAAACCAGTGTTCGTTCAGCAGATTGTCCTTTGAGAAATAAGATGTTTCCGTAATTTTATAAATGGCAAGTCCGGAACATTGGTTGGAGTTGTAACGCAATTTAAAATGACAAACATTTGTATCTAATCATTCGGCATCTAACAAGAACTGCTGAATCGTTCTGTAGTTATCAAAGGTTTTAGATCTCCACTGGACTCACATGTTTCTGGTATACATCACAATTATAAAAATACGTTATTATCTCACTGAAATTGAGATAAAGGGTACATTTTTGGCTAGACAGTGTGTGTGCTACCCCTGGTAGACCCGTAGCTATGCGGCCCCAGTGAATAATTACGGCAAAAATGTGTGCATACAATTGTGTAGGAGTAGCAATGAATCCAGTCTTGTAAGATCTCCGAAGTTAGGCTGCCTCTAGCATGGAGAGTACTTGCATGGGGATATGTTACTAGCATAGGAACTGAAACACGGGAGATCAGAATGCATATCTTGATAGAATCATATCACTCGAAAGAAACTAAAAGAAATGCTCCATGCTGCCAGCGCATCAACTCAGCCTAACGGTTATTTGGCCTCCCAAAATTTCCAGGCAGCACTGAGCACGGGAATAACCTTTTGAGTGGCAAGAGGGGAAGACCTTTGGAAGTAGCAACTACAGGCTCTGAGGCCATTATAGTCCTCAGAGCAACAGTGTGGAACTGGTCGGGTTCCAGGATCCAGTGGCAAAAAATATACCCGAATTATCCTCAGTGTCAAACCAGCTTGAAGCACACTTCAAGCAGTTCTTGAAGACTGAGAGCGACATTGGCATGTGAAACTGATGAATTAAGCAGATCGGTATACTCAGTGGCGTAGCAAAGCCATTTATCATGGAGTCAAAAACAACAGTCAAAAATGATAGATTTAACTATCGTATAAAAAATATGTATAGTGGGTACTACTAGTCACAAAGAGGGCATTGTAGCACCTATAAAGGGTGTCCCACGGAAAGGTTACAAGGTTAGTAGATTACAAAGGTTCATTATTGAAAAATAAAAAAGCGAAAACAATCACTTTAGAATTAATTTGAATTTGAGTCTTACGTACCTACCTACCTACCGAGAGAAAATGAACGTAATCTTGTAGGGAAATGATTAAGGAAAAGCAGGCACATTGTATTATTTTTACAGCATAACCTTACGATTAATTAACCCTTTTCTTGGTGGACACAAAAAGAACATTCTTACCAAACTAAATCTGTCTTTCTATATGAAAATGCTCGTGAACTGGGGAGCACTAGGCTTATAATTGACTTACCGCTTCCAATCCAATCGTCTTTGTATATGTGAATGTATCTCTCCAAGGGGTTCATATACGTAACTTTAGCACTCATTTTTACACTAATTGCGATTTCTTTTATGTTACACATTGTCAGCTAATTAATACGAACTAAAATACAGGACACAGGGCAGAAACATCGACGAGAGACAACACAAAACGTAAACAAACCGAAGCTGGCATGAAGGTTATGGTTATATCATTTATCGGTTGGTTCACATATCGATTGTTTTGTTTCCATTCGACAATGGATATTTCAATCACCACTGGCGTTTAATCCGTGTAAGATTCTATCAATTTTATTTTACCATTATTTCTACTGGGACTCATACAAAAAATCAGGGAAATTGAAGACTTATGAGTTAGAAAACATATTGATGGTAAGAAGAACACAATCGATTCTACTGCAATGAATCGATCAATCGAACGTGAATCGGTGGTCAGTAAAGGTGGAGAAAGCAGGGGAGAGAGAGGGGAAAAATGGCTTATGGCTTCCACAGCGAAATGAGGAAGGGCGAGCCCAAAAAGAAGTGGGGAAACGACGTAGTTTCTCCACAGTTTCTCTTTATAGTATCCAACTTACCGTTTTTTTCTTTTTTTTTTACTGTAGTTATTTCGCTTCTCTCGGATGGGCAATTATATTATCCACGGCATTTGGCCCTCCCTCGAATCAGCCTTGGAGAAGCGTTCCAAGTTGCTAGGTAACCGGACCCGCATAACGCTTTGGGGGCTGCATCCTCGAACTTGGTGTAATTGGTACTGAAGTCAGTAATGTGAAATTATTAATTACTGTCCACGAAGCATCATTTGCAAGATGGCTCTGCCCACCCTGCCCCTCCTCAAATTACGCCACTGGTGAGGATTGACAATTAACAAAAATTACTAGAACTGATGCATCAGTTACATCACTAAGCATTACATTTACAAACCTCATTCTTGCCGAGGACTTTATTGCGAAGTGACTTCATAGATCCACATGTAGGTGACTGAAGTTCAGCTCTACCCTTATAGTCTCTGTAGGCTGATGCCACATGGTAGTTACAAAAACCGCACTCTCTTGCATTAACAAAAGCTTGGCACTCATTTCCGTCTTTTTTCCTAAAAAGAAACAAATTAGTATACAAATAACACTTTTCGGAGTGTTCAAAAAGTCTTCATAACAATCAGACAGTCTCTATTTCGAGAACCATGGTATGCTACTCGCCTGGATCCAGACTTCACTAAAGTCGACATAATTTTTCAAGGTTCACTCACTCTACCTACAAACAGCTGACTTCCTTCTCCAAATACCCTTTCTTTCTACTCTTTTATTCCCCCTATAGCAACGGCCGTGGATGTACACAAAAAACCTTTTAACCTTAGGAAAATACCATACTGTATCCCACTAGATCATCGTGTTTAAGAAAATTACTAAAACTTTGAACTAAATTTTGGTTCATCAATTTCAATATTGAACCTTTGTAAGTAATCGACCAAGATTATATCTATTTTTCTTTCTCTTCATTTGAGGGAGCAAATTAATAAACTACGAAAATTCGATAAAAGTTGGAAATTTTTCATTTTTTTCTTCTAAATAATGCGTAAGTAATATTAATCAGAAAATTTGACCATTTGAACTCACTTATTTCAATCATATATCGCATTACTGGATTAAGATTACTTTGTGTTTAAGTAAATTAGGAATAAGAATTTCGATTCTCCTCAGGATTGAGATAAAAAATCCGTTCTTGCAAAAAATCAAGCTTTCCAAATAAAAGGATGAATTCGTTGGGCAGCACTTTTTAAGCACATTAAACTGCTCAAATTTCGAAAAATGTGCTAAAAAACACTAAAATTGTTTAAATCAGCTTAAAATCATTAAATTTATATTTGTTTGTAGAATTTTAGTCAAAAAGTTTATTAAAGATGAAATAGAACATTTGAAAATGCATGGCCCAAACTATGCTGAAAATGTACTAAAATTTCAAAAATTTCATTAATATTTGCTGAAAAATCAATAAAAATTGCAAAACGGTAAAAATCCAAACTCTATTTTGAATCTCAGAATATCATATAGAACAAGTGTTCTTTTGCCATAAAATGAATTGGTAGTTGACAGTTTTTCAGCACTCAAAGTGCACAAATTTTAAAACAGTGTCTAGTTGAGTTACACATAATGATAGAACGCATGGCAAAGAATAGCAGTTGGGGTATAGAGAGATTGTACCTTGATGTAAATTACACCCTGTAACAGGTTTACTACTAAAATTTACGCACTTTCCCTTGCAGGTCCCGAGATCTTTTGATCTGCCCAACATCATTACTTGATCCGGGTCGTTGATAGACAGCTGGGCTTGATCCTTGGATTTACTGGATTTATCACTGGAACAAGCATAGAAACAATAAATCCTAACCTTTTTTATAGTGAATTAGGCGTTTGATAAAGATGATGTTGGAAAAAAGGGAGGAGAGAAAAATGCAGAATACCTAGGAACATGAGGTCCAAGTACAGAAACTATAAGTTAAAGCTCAAACAAGCGTCCAATAGAGGACCATAACAGAAAACTCGGGGAATATACAAGAACCAACTGCACATTGAGGACATACGGGGCATTATTTTGAAAAGCTTTCAGAACTTTTACTAACCTGTACCTATAATAAAAATAAGTGAAATTATAATAATTTTTGAACCGCATCTTCTAATAAACGACTCTAACTATTGAGAAAAATGATGAAATATTATAATTACCTACTAACATAACACAATGAAAGAGAAACATAATTCATATAAAATCCCTTACTTTTGACCGAGGGGGCTGGGATTCAAAACGCCTATCACAGCCCCCACTTGGGTTTTCCACAATTGATCATAAGCTCGGCGGAATAGGAAGAGGGAAGCTGTTTGCAGTCCTGACTTCAAGTCACTTAAAGTCCAAATCATGTATTTATTACCCTACAAAACATAAATTTATAAACTCAATAATTCAAATGATGGACTGATCTACTACATATAGGAAAAGACATACCTAAAAGAAAAAATACCATTCATCAAACTTTAATCAGGTATGATTAACCCGAAAGTACATTGAAGAGGATGATCTGGTTGATAAGGTACATATACAGGGTGATTCCCTCGCAGATGCAAAAAAAAATTTGGGTGAAACTGCATCGAAAATGGAGTAAAATGCCGCCAACTGCATATTTTTATCTCAATCCGTTCTTGAGATATGATTTTTTAAAGGTTTTTTCAGGAAAACCGTGTTTCTTTCCTTTTAAACTCAAATTTCTCCACTTTACTTCATTCAATTTTAACTTTTGACCACATTTTCGGAATTAGCATTAAATTTACTATAAGAATAGTGTACTTCGGTTCTTAAAAACTACCATCCGAAGACCCTCACATCAGCTCAAATATTGACGATTTTGAAAAAATAATATTTCTGAAAATCTTCAAGACTTTACTAATCTTCCAAAACGAATCCTGGAAACTGGCAAAGTCTCAAGAAAACTGCTTTGTCTAATACTCTTTCCAACGGTATAATCAAGTTTACTTTTATTTTGTTGTTTAGTGGAGAAAATTATGTTATAATGTGAAAAAATGTGGGTTTTTCAATGAAATTGTTGGTTTTCTCGAAAGATGACCCTCCATGAACCTACGAGTATGGGGTCGGTTTCTATGTATTTTTTCACGCTGTATCGAATGGTAACATTTGTAGATCTCTCCGACTCCGTTATAACCGAGTTTTACACTTAAAATCGCAAATGTTTAGTTTGTTTGTTACGATTAAATGTATGTGTGTTATGGGGTAAAACTAGTTAATTAAAGTGTAAAACTCGATTATAACGGAGTCGGAGATATCTACTAATGTTACCATTCGATACAGCGTGAAAAAATACATAGAAACCGACCCCATACTCGTAGGTTCATGGAGGGTCATCTTTCGAGAAAACCAACAATTTCATTGAAAAACCCACATTTTTTAACATTAAAACATAATTTTCTCCCCTAAATAACAAAATAAAAGTAAAATTGATTATACCGTTGGAAAGAATATTAGATGAAGCAGTTTTCATGAGATTTGCCAGTTTCCAGGATTTTTTTTGAAAGAGTAGTAAAGTTTTAAAGATTTTCAGAAATATTATTTTTTCAAAATCGTCAATGTTTGAGCTGATGTGAGGGTCTTCGGATGGTTTTTTTTAAGAACCCAAGTACACTATTCTTATAGTAAATTTAATGCTGATTCCGAAAATGTGGTTAAAAGTTAAAATTGAATGAAGTAAAGTGGAGAAATTTCAGTTTAAAAGGAAAGAAACACGGTTTTCCTGAAAAAACCTCTAAAAAATCATATCTCGAGAACGGATTGATATAAAAATATGCAGTTGGCGGCATTTTACTCCATTTTCGATGCAGTTTCACCCAAATTTTTTTTTGCATTTGCGAGGGAATCACCCTGTATAGTTGACAGTACCAATTGTCCCTGTTTTCGTCACAACTGAGAGAGTGCATCGACCCCATGACTACTTTGATTTGCGCTAATTGGGAGTACACCACCCTCTAACAACCGGTGGAGAATTTAAGGCTGGATATTTTGCACCATTAGGGTTTTAAAAGAGCCAACTTTCACACTCCCCAATCTTTATTGATGTGAAATATGTTGATGTGGTCCCTGTCCTTTTATTTCTAATTCGTTCAATAGTTAAGGAATGGCGATGGACAACACTGCTACCATACTTGACTCGACCCACGCACCAGTCTGAACACAATCGGTTGATTTCAAGAAGAGTGGCGACATTGTATAGGAGTGTCTTGCAGCAGCACAGGGTGAGGTATAACTAACGCTTTTGTAGAACATTCATAAACTATTTAGGCATACAACATTCACCTACACTTCTTTATAACTTATGAGTATCCAGACTACCAAACTCTTCATCATTCTGATTTATTCATAATTTATAGTTGCTAGGTAACTAATTATCAAAGTCAGTGATAATTGAAGAGTTAACACTAGTTGTATGGAATCTGACAATGTTCTAAAGGCTGTATCACACTTGCATTTTTTCAGCTTTTTTCTCGCATTTTTAATGCTCGAACGTGAAGAAGGCAAAGAGCTTTTTTCCAAGGTCAGCTTTTTCAACCATTGCGCATCCTGGCGGAGCATTTTTAAACTCACTTGGGAAAATTAGAACATGTTCTAATTTTTACCTCAACACAAAAAATGCTAAAACGTAACCCTTGGGAAGGTAACAATATTCAATGGAAAACCCCTAGGTGCCCAAACCTGACAGACTTAATAAAGTTGCATTCCGCCAGAATGCGCTGTTTTTGCACTTATTCCTCTTCATCATTTGCAGCTTGGGAAAAAGTACTTTGCTTTCTTCACGTTTGAGCATTAAAAATGCGAGAAAAAAAACGGAAAAAATGCAAGTGTGATACGGCCTTAAGACAAGCTAATCAAGACAAACTGTATGATTAGGTAATAGTCCGACGAGTTTTCTCAACAGATTCCATTGTCATGGGTGATATCAATGCTCAGTGCTGTTGAGGAAGGAATGCTTTCGTGCTAGTGTGATAGAATAATTCCGAAGAAAAGAAACAGTTTGATCAGAGATGCATTTTCAACCAAAGAAAATATAATTATATGAATACTATAATATACATAATGAACGATTCGTTTTATAACGCTGCATAACGGATTTAAATTAAGATAATTTTTGAATTTTCTGAAGCTATTGCAATAGTTTAATTTTCTATCATATTTGCTGAAAAAAAGCTAAAATTTCAGGAAAAAAAATCATATTTTCTGCTCAAAAAAGTTTGTTTGACATATCAACATTTGAACGTAAAACTTTTCTTTTCTTCAATTTACAATCAAATATACTAAAAAATAACTGGAAACCGCTAAGATGATTAAAATCCATGAAATATGAGCTCATGCTGCACGACTTTTGAGGACGCTTTTCTTCCCTACTTTCCATAATGTTTCAAAAAATGTGTTTCATATATCCTCAATTCCATGCTATTTTTAGATAAATAAATTTAAACATGCACAAATGATTAAAACTACCCATTGAATTATTTGATTCACTACAAAACTGACTCTTTCACGAAACCTTTGAGGCAAGAATATCGTTCTTTGATCTCTTCGACTTCATGTTCACTCTAGAAATATTGATTCTGCAGGTCTTAGTATTCTACGTACCTTTTGAGAAACTCTGGTTTGAGACTTATTGACAACTACACCTCCTATGACCCAGTCAGTTTTAAGGTCGCCATGCTCTACATGATTCTTCAGTTTAAAGAAACTCACAGGAGTGCGACCCATCATCCTGGCTTTCATTGTTGCAGAAGAAAGTAAAGGATTTCTGGAGGAAACAACAAAGAGCAATATTAAGACTTATTCCAACTGGTAGCACTAAATGAAAAGGTAAATTAAACATTTACCCGATAATTTTGGTTCGTTCATTATTATTAAAAATCTATTACAAAGTAATGATGGTAATTGAGAGTAGTAACACTCTCACCTGCTATAGGGGGCAATGGGAATTAGCGGACTTTTCATGAACAATTCGTACTTTTCACACACTTCGACTAAATCATAAAATCCAATTATCAGACGCACAGGTCTTTTTCTCTCTCAAAATCAGGCATCCTTAACGATAACATTCAAGTAAGGTTTAAAATTAACTGAAACCGAGTTTGGCAAAACTCGTTTACTCATTTCGAACTCAACCTGTCTGTATATCTTCTATCTGCAGGGAAGCTGTTTTCTTCAGAAAGTAAATGTATAAGCTTGCAGTCAAGCAGAGATACTACATCTGTCGAGGTGGCAACAGGTAGGACTGAATTCGGTTACAGTCAAGGAATGAAATTATCACAGTTTTTTGGGTTTTTGGGAATCGGTTAGTTTGTTTAGTCTTTTTTGCCAGGGTTCCAAAATAATCTATGTGGTGATCTTGTTTAGACTTATGTATATGGTTAGTGAGTATATTAGTTGTACTGCAACGAAGTTCATCTTTTCAGCGTTCTTCAGCAACCATTTATGATATCTGCAATAATTTGCGTGATAGGAACATTTTTGTGGTTGCAATTAATGCCAAATTTAGGGCCTAGACTTAGGAGTTCAGTTACACCAGGAGGAATGGTTTTATCAGTAAGATTTATTCCAATCATTTGTGTTGGGAGAGGAACTTATTTTTTCATTCTGCAAAATTTTGAATTTATTCAATTGTTTTTGTTTTGTATTGTAAAAAAGTTTTTCATAAAACCTACTTTGCGACTGAATGAATCTTTGATAAGTATGTTCATCAACTATGGCTTCTAATCTTTGCTTTGAGGTTAGTTGTGCATCTTTCAATTGTTTAATTTCCCATAAACATACCTTGATCTCAGTTGAAAGTAAGCTATTCTTAAACCTCCTACACATGGCATCCAGTTCATTTTTATAAGGGTGACTTGTATTCATCAAAGAGTAAGTACATTTCACATTATCAACTATATGACGAGGGTATAGCCTATTTGCCCTACATCTAATTAGGAACAAATGGTCATTATTTTTCTGAG
Organism: Adelphocoris suturalis; assembly: GCA_030762985.1. Taxonomy (NCBI): domain Eukaryota; kingdom Metazoa; phylum Arthropoda; class Insecta; order Hemiptera; family Miridae; genus Adelphocoris; species Adelphocoris suturalis. The sequence continues at coordinate 16,013,938 of CM061044.1, forward strand.
CAAGTTTTCGATACGTGAGTCCAATTTGATGCGCTAAACGGGATGCTTGTGGTCCATATTGAGTACGTAGCAGGTGGAACATGGGTTCATCTTGTTGATCAAAAGTGGTGGAGGTAGACATGGGTTCATCTTGTTGATCAAAAGTGGTGGAGGTAGACATGGGTTCATCTTGTTGATCAAAAGTGGTGGAGGTAGACATGGGTTCATCTTGTTGATCAAAAGTGGTGGAGGTAGACATCTTCTCAATGATATTAATAATATGGTTTAGTTTACTGAAACCCCAAAAACTGTCATAATTATCACCAAGCGGTCAATAAACTAAACCATATTAGGAATGAAATTATCTATAACACAAATTATGAACTAGAACGATATATTTTTGTACATAAATTACGGGAAACTCACACTATACTGAGGCCGAAAATTGGATCCCTGTAAGAATCAAAGTTCTGATTGGTTGGCTGCTTATCGTCCTTTAATGGCTTTTTCACGGGGTCGCTGCTTAGGCCAAAAACATAATGGTTAGGAGACTCAGCTGGTTTCGGTTTATCAAATACTTTGGGGCTGATACTGGGGGTGAAATTGCTGGATCCTGAGTTCTTTTGCTTCATCAACTTTCTGGAATGAACAATGCAAACTACATGTTATCACTATTTTATGTTTGTCAAGAAATAAGTACCTTTAACAAAATTATGAACATGAGATAATTAGAGCAGGAATCTGTGAGATAAAACGAATATGTTAACTTGAAAACATCAATTGTATGAGTACTCACTTGTTGTTTGAATAAATTGTTAACGATTTTGTTGGAAAGAATAAAATGCACTGGAAGCGAGAAATATGATTATCTGGAAGGAAAACCATAGTGACGATCCTAATCTTCAGGAGTACCTACCCAAAAGGTGAGTTCAACTCCTTGTTGAAAAAGCGAACTATCTGAACACAGACATATATAAATGAGAATTCACTCAAATACTAATTGTATACAAGATATACACCCCAGTTAGCCAAAATCCTCGAGTAATAAATTACTGCTATCGAGTCATGTTAAGAACTACAGAATTGTATGTCCCTGTGTAGTTCCCTGAGTTCTGGAATTTCATACAGGAACACAATTCTTCATGTGGCCATCCAGATGACGTCACTTAGTAATACACAGCACGGGCAAATGATTCTGGTTTTTTTACCTATGTTTTTACTAAAACCTAGGGTAGTTGTAATTGGGATCCGACAATGAGTTTCCATTGGAATGAAACGGACAAGCTATCCGTTGTTTTAGAGAAAAACTTAGCTCCAAGCTGTCTGTTGTAAACACATAACTACCAGGCTTTAAACTCGTTAAACAGGGAACTATACGACTGGTTCAGACAAAATGAACACAGTATCTACCATGGTTTTTCAAAGTGTTCCCACAAAATGATAGGGTATAATGAATATACAAACCTGAGGTTATTACCGCATGTATTGTAGGTTTTTTCTTCAAAATATTTGTTTTCTTCATCATCAGATGAGTCTGTCTCCCCTGTGTGAACAACACTGTCTGGCTTCGTAACCTGAACATTTTTGAGGGGCTCTTTGATTTTCTTTTCAGATTCTGGTAATTTCTCCTGTGAGCTTTCAATATCAAGAAATGGAACATCCACGTCGATGAGAACTTTTTTCATGGCAATTTTTGGTTTGATAGTCTCTTTTGACTTCGCTTCTATGTCATCCAACAGGGCGTTCATGTCAATGTCGTCGAAATCGTCCACTGAAACAATTTTGAATAGTAATCACACTTAGGTACGTTGGTATTGTATGTAAAATGCTGTTCATTGGATTGATTTTTCTCTTCGTAAAATATATACCTAGATAATGGAAAACCTGTTTCCAAGGTATAAAATGATGATCAATATGAAATATACGGCATATTGTGAAAAACTATGCGCCTGGAATAAAGGCTTTAGGGACACGAAGGAGACGCACAAGGCACATATTATCTCATATCTGCATGTAGTTCACCCTGCAAAGACACAAGGCAGATCAAAAGCAGGTGAGTAGTACACATGCCTACACCATGTTGGACTTGGTCCAGGATATAAAGTGATTGGGAGCTCCCTGGGCCACATTGTGGAGTGTGTGCTCTAGTAATTAACACTGGACAATGCAAGGGGAGCCATGCTGACCCTCCCACTAGACGGATTGTCATCATGGACTCCCCATGGGGGCAATAATTATACCCCACTGAACAAGGCTTCAGAACCACAGACGGATTCACTATTTAAAGCACGACAATCCTGACTAAGACTATTTTAGCAGACTAACCTGGTCAGCTGAGTGAGCCCTGAGGCTAATTTATTTCCTCATCTACCTACGAAGCTGAAATTTGAAATAGAGCTTCTCTGGGATATGAGGAATATAATTACTACGCGAGGAACTACCCTGATCAGCTGCGTGAGCCCTGAGGCTAATTTCGTTTCTCATCTTCCTATGATGCTGAAATTTGAAACAGAGCCATTGTGGAACATGTGGAATATAATTACAATGTGTGGAACCAAAGTGATCAGCTGAGTGAGCCCTGAGGTCAATTTTTATCTGAATATATCGTAGGACCACACTAAGCCGTAGCTGTATCCCAGCATGACAGTGGTCTTGACTGTCCAGTTACGAGTTTTTTATTACATAGTTTTATTTTATTGTTATGGGTTTGGCTATGAGAAACCAAAAAATAAAATAAATAAATGGGTAAGATGGCAAAGAGGAGGTAGGATAGTTAGGTACCTGAGGTATGTAAATTATAGAATTGTACAGCCCTCCTGTAGGGATTGATCAATATTCATAATGGTTTGTATATTTCTCAGGGGCGTTTCTATTCGACTTCTTCATGGCTTTCTCCGACTCAATTATTGTGAATGTTAACTACCTATGTCAATTGCAGGACAGGACGACGCAGAGAGCTGAGTTATACTATTAATTATATAATAGAGGTGCCGTCACAACCTCTTAACATTTATTTTGTATTGCTACGGCTTTCGTTATGTAGTGAATGGAAACTTTTTCTGATAAGGACCTTACTGAATTTTAATTTTGTAATAATTTCTATTAAGAATATCTGAAGACGATTGCTAACTTCATAATGCTCAAGTACAAAGAGATTAAGGTGCCAACGTCTGGTGGAAGGCTTCACAGTATCTAGAAGGGTTGCTATGGGTGGAAAATTATAAGTTTTTCGGGTCTTGTGAGGAGGTGGTGTTTCTATAAAATTTTGGACACCGAATGGATTAAGATGGGTCCCGAACCTGTGCAAAGTATATTATGATCCTAAGTGGAGTTATTGGTGGAGCCATTACAATAGCTTCTTTTTCAACAAAAATTCACTGAAATTGTCTACGTAAAATCAGAGCATTCCATACTTTATCATTAAAATTAAATTCTCTCTAACACGTTCGGGACCCATCTTCATCAATTAGGCGTTCAAAACTTTATAGATACTACACCTCCTCACGTGACCCGGAAAACTTATAATCTTCCACCCATAGCAACCTTGAGTATTGAAGGAGTGGGGGGGGGGGGGGGGGTTATCGGGCTGTGGGATATTAACTAGATCCCAAACTGAGCCTGTGTGGTAAATTTCAGATTATTTTGATCAATTTTGAAGCACAGAAGGCGTTTTCAGTTCTATTTTCGGAGCGAAAAAAAATATCGCTCAGAAAAAGACATTGAGCAATTCCAGCAGAAAAAACAAAACTCAAAATTAGATATTGTCATTGAAAGTTTTGAAATGAAATTGAAAACTATTGGTATATTTTTGGACTTACGCAAGGCGTTCGATACCGTTAACTACGAAAACTTAAAAATTTAGGACTTCGTGGTTCATGTCTGTCACTTTTTATGAGTTATTTATCAAATAGAATTCAAATTACAAAGATTGATGATGTCAAAAGCTCTCCTTTACGCATCTTACATGGTGTTCCGCAAGGTACCGTTTTAGGTCCTGCGTTATTTTTGATTTATATTAACAGTTTATGTTCATTACCAACTGATGGCTCTATTTATTCATACGCTGATGATACAAGTATAATTATCTCCTCTCCCACATGGGAACAATCGAAAATGTTAGCAGAAAATTGTCTTCAACAGATCCAGACTCATCTTCACAAAAATCTACTTTCACTAAATCTTCATAAAACGCAATTCATGTGTTTTTCTCCGACAGTAAGGGGTATGCCCCCACCGAATTTCTGCATTATTTACCATTCCTATAACTGCTTAAGAATTTCATGCGATTGCCCTAAAATTGAAAGAACCAATAATGTTAAATACCTTGGACTGTACATTGACGAGTACCTAAAGTGGAACAATCACATTTGCCATTTATCTAAGAAAATCAGGAACACATCCTATATTTTCTATCGTGTTAGGAATATTTGCTCAAAATTTTTTTATTAGAATAGTGTATTTAGCTCTAATTCATTCTCAGTTGTCTTATGCTGTAACTGCATGGGGCTCAGCATTGCAGAGCCACTAGCAGGCAGTTAAATCTGCTCAAAATTTGATATTTAAAATCTCTCGCCTGAACCCTTTATCTGATGAAATTCTAACTTTCAACCAACTTTTCAATTTTCAAACTGCAAAATTTTTTTCTGAAGAGAATCAACTTACTGAGTATTGAACCCATTAGTCATGCTACGAGACATCCAAATAGATATCATGTTCCACATAGATCGCTACAAGTCACCCAAAATCACAAAAGTCATACCTACTGGTCCAAAATTATTAAATAAAATTACAGATGAAATTTTTGATGAGCCTCAAATTGTTAATAGATTAAAATTAATTAAGAACTGGATTGTTACCAATGAATGAAGTTGTATTTTTATTAATCGTGTTCAAGTTTTAGTGTTTTGAATTGTTCATTTACTGATTAGTACCTACTTTTACTTTATGCCGTGAACTGCCATTGCATTAGTAGTTCTAATAATTAGAAGTGCCCACACACAGACTCTTGTCTTGTGGGATTTTTGTTTGGGAAATTTTATTTTTGTACTTTGTATTATTGTTCACAAAAATAAAGCATTATAAAAAAAAAAAAAAAAAAAAAAAAAAAAGTGATTCCAGCGGAAAAATAGAACTCAAAATCAGATATTGAGCGATTCCAAAAAATAGATATAACATTTCGAACCATGTGGCCTAGGTTTTGCTATTATGTTTCAAAGGAAAATTTTGTAAATGGTTTATACTAGATATGCAAATTTTCGATGAATAGAACTTTCTTACAATACAATATATGATTTGTCGAAACATACCTATTACTACCCCTGTAAATTGGAAACTTAATTCAAGTAGAGTAGATACTGTGAAGCCTTCCACCAGACGGGAAAACAGTGGGTAGGTTGACACCTTAATCGCTTTGTACTTGAGCATTATGAAGTTAGCAATCGTCTGCAATTATTCTTAATAGAAATTATTACGAAATTAAAATTCAGAAAGGTCCTTATCAGAAAAAGTGTCCATGCTAGGCCAAGTGTCAAATAATAACTGCTCTATCAGTTCCCTAACGAAATTAACGTACCTAATCAGAACGATCGTATACCAATGCAGTAGTAACTTTCGCTGGCCAGATCGGTTGTTGAATAATTTCTGATCAAAATTCAACAGGTGTGAGAGGAAGTAGGTAGGAAATATGCCACCAGTTGAGGTGTATGAAATACCATACTATGAATATAGGAACATAATAACAATATTCCTTACTTGATGATGTGTAAATAGCACCAAATCTATAAAATTAACACTAGCGTAGATAGAGCAATGGAATGCTCACGGCACAGTACACGCGACTTAACAAGTAATATGTACGTACGACAGATAAAATACGATTTTATAAATTAAACGAATATATAACGAACGGTGTGTACTTCTTGATTTAACTAAGCGGACATTATTTCATGGACGGTTACGGGATTAAAAATCTCGGAGCTCAGCAGAAATATTGGAACAGAGAATATTTACAAACAGTCGCCCGCAACTTCTATTAAGGCAGTCCCAAATTAAATAAATATCCTAGTCTGGAGCCAATCTTTCCCGTTTGAAAAAATCCGCGCTCAAAGAATAACCACAATGGAGGTTGCACAAGGTGGTGGTGCTAAGAAAAATGGATTCTTCGACGTCATGGACCTAAAAGAAGTAGTCGGTAATTGTCCACTGGGAATTCGCGTTTTCGATTAAAGGTAGTTGCGCTACCGTCGCAATGACAATGGTGGGATAGATCCTGACTCGACCCAACTCGCACAAGGCAAATTACCATACCTTCTCTGAATATTTACTAATAAATCATGAACATCAACTGAAAACCATTTATGAGCGTCACGTCCTCACACTAGACAACAAAACTAAGCACTGAAAGTTGAATAAGAAGTTCAAACGGTTTATTTGTTTACTACTTATAAGTAGCAAGTAGGTGTAGGTAGTTACCTACAACTAGTAGTGGGTTTTACGTCGCTAATAAAATGATTCAAGTAGTATTTCATTTTACATTTTATAGAAATGATTAAGCTAGATTTGATTGTTCATAAATTATGCAAAATGCACAACCGATCCTCGTGATTTCTCCGAAGGAGTACAGCTTAAAAAATGCAAAACGATGCAAACGATTTTGCAAGATTTTTAAAGAATATATTCCACTTCAAATACACTCGGGAACAGCAGATCATGCAAGCATGTACCTAGTAGTAGTCTTGGTTTTCTGGTAGGAACCTACCTATTCTTATTAACATTTTATAATAAAAGTGAAGTGTATAGAAATTATAGGAATGTACTACATTTACAAACGTAGGATTTTGGTTTGGCAGAATCCCTGTGTTCCAGTTAGTACCAGGTAGTTTTGTAACGTCTGTTTAGGAAACTAACAAGGGGCTCTTGTGTTCTGGTCGATTTTTTAAATCTGAATTTGCTCTATTTCGTATTGCCTGTCATATTCCTTAAGATCTTGAGAGTTCACCACAGTTACTATTCTACCAATCCTCATTCACAGTAAGGTAAACTCCACAACTTTTGCGTATAATGTTAGGTACAGTGGCGTAGCTAAGCCATTTCCTATGGAGGGGCAACAGTCGAGGATTTCATTTTATTTTATAGTTTTGCTATTCATTTCTAGTGCTTGTTGCTGAGTATACGAAGACTGCCAAACGTTCATATATTATACTCGTAAGTAGTTAGGAGCTCAATGGCTTTTTGTAATGATCTGAAATCACGGACGCTTTCATATTCATAAACCTACCTATAGATTATTAAAACATAATACTACTTGGAAAAAATATTATCCAAATAACTAATCAGAACGTGCAAAATTATGATAAATACGAATAGGTACCTACCGATGAATTGAGAAATTCATATACCTATGTGGACTTGCTGTCTTGCAGGTTTATCCTCAATTGTTACTTACACGTGAAAATAACTTTTTCTGGGCAATATCATATTATTGTATTATATAAGCAGGTACCTACCTACGCAAATGAAATACAGTGCATGAAACCGAGATCAAGAAACATAAAAAAATGTAAACAAACGCAAACCTGCAATGTGCTAGGTTAGAATAGGAATACTGCTACACTAGATTATTTTAATCTTTTTTATTAACTAATTCAATCACCACTGCAGGCTTCTATTTATTGTATTCTTGCTTTATTTTAACTGGGAGTTTATTCGTAAATTAATGGTATAACACAACGGGAAACGGTTTTGAAACGAACAGCCAAGCTTGATCAAGTAGGCAGTGAAAAGTAGGGGAAGTTCATAGGGGAATTGGTGGATACTGAATGTGGTGAAATCCACCCCCTCTTGTCAACAGCCCTTTTCAGGGCTACCAAAAAGAGGTAGATACAACACAAAAATATTTACAAGACGTCGAATTATAACTCCGTCAAACAAAATATTTCACCAGAGAGAAAATACTAAATTCTCTCCCAAAAGTGAAATATTAAAGAATAACACGCAAGGCGACCTCCCCAAACATTTACTGGGCGAGAGAGATGCGACAAACATCTCGAAACAAGTCGCCTTGAATGAGAACACGCAAGGCGACCTCCCCAAACATTTACTGGGCGAGAGAGATGCGACAAACATCTCGAAACAAGTCGCCTTGAATGAGAAACCTCAAACAGGAAAACTCAAGGTCGTTCAGCCACCCCCGGGGACCCCGTCAAAGCGACGGACGCAGGGAAACCACCTCGGAAGACCAACTCAGCTATCATATGCACAGATACTGAGAAAACACTGTGCGAACCAATGAGATTGCACAGTCGAATTTATGAAATTAAGCGAGCCAATCCGAAGCTAGTTTGATCGTACCAAATTATTTGACGAAACTAATTTGCATACTAACCATAAAGTGGCCACCACTTTTTGGTTATAAATACCTCGCTCAGAGCCTGGCATTTCATTCCACTCTCCGCTCTCGACGACGACACACTCTGAAGTACGAAGAATTCTACACGCACCAAGCTGACGAACCTTCTGCTACACGAAGTCATCTCAAGAACGATTTTTCACTGCTTTCTACAAGCCAGTCCTTCTCTCCACGCAGATCTCGCATTGGCATCTACGAGTCCAGTGATTATTCATCCTGCTCATTGCCCAACGTAGTTCATCTGTTAGGACGCCACCCGGTGCAGCTATCGATATTCTCTTTAGCTCGCACGCCCGAGGGACGTTCCGAGCCGTGTCGCCCGGATTACATAGCCTTAAGCTCGTAATCGACCGCTGTGGGCACGCCGGTAAATTACTCAGCTCCTCCGCTCTAATTTACCGTCTAAGGAAGCCTTTTTCAAGGCTACGAGGTAGGACCCTGCCATCCGAGCATTGGAAAGACGCTCTGGCAAGCGAGTCCACCTCCAAAACCCTCTATTTTTCACACATAGAGGCATCGAAACGAGCTAAAACTCGATCAATTCGATGGAACGCCGGCCTTCCTACTTCCCCTTGCAAGGGGAGGAAGGCGACGGCGAAGCTGGGCCGAGTAGCCCACGTAGTGCGCCCTACCGGCCACACGGCGAGTCCGCTGAACTCAGCAACAGCGCAAGGGGCGGCCCTCACGTCCGGATCGCCTTCTCGCCCGACGTATTCGTTCGAGAAACTTTCGAACAAGCCTCGCCTATACAAAAGATCGAGGAAACCTTTCAGACTCGCTCTGAAGCCGAGCATTACGATTCGACCAAGCTGTCCGAATACCCACGATATTCGACGCAGGCTTACTCGGCCGATCCGAGTGTCAGATACACTCCAAATGCACAAAAAGCAAAGGATACTTTTCAGTACCTCAACCAAGCTCAACATATTCCCCTTTCAGATATAAATCTAAGGCCGGAATATTACAAAACGGCTCAGTACCAAACTGATCGAACCCAGCACTTGCGACACGAGCCTAGCGCTCCACGCGGCTGCGACACGGACTATCCCCCCTTTCAGTCCGCGAAACCAGTTGACCTTGGCGGCTCCGCCCGCATTCCTCGCGGGGGTGGCCCAGAGACCAACCCGCATAACCGGGATATAAATGTCCGACTTGGTCTACCTACGCCAAGTCAAACCTATATAAATCCACTACAAATGGTGACCCCGCCTTTGAACAGGCTCAACACGGAGCATTTCGTTCCCTCTTATGAAGCTAGTGGATTTCAGGGAACCACTGCGGGCGTGCGACCCCCGCCGGGCCTCTACGCCCCACATCTCACGCAACATCCCTCTACACAAGGTGGTTTTCAAGCACTTTTAGAGGAGATGGGAGATTATCAAAAACCAGTCTTCCAAAAGAAGAATATTGATCGTGCACTCGCCGAGTTCGATCAATACTGCGTACGAAAACACCTGAGAACGCAAAACGAATGCTTCTCAGCTATATACAAGTGGGTACCAGAAGAAATGAGGGAAGCTATCGACTCAGCTTACCTCACGGCACCCCACGCACCCTACGAAGAGGCCAAACAGCGCCTCCAGCGAGAATATGGGTTATCCTTACAGGACAGGCTCCTCGCACTCGAGGACCCCACATCCCTCGCCAAAAAACCCAGCACCAAGTACCACGAGATGTACTCGAAAGCTGTTGGGTACTTTTCGGAAGCTCTGATCACTCAAAAGTGGATCGAGACTCTTCCCATCGAAGCACGAGGTATGGTCGCAGCTCAGCCTACCACGACCTCCCGGCTCGACCTAGCTGATACGCTACACGCGTACAGAACGGAAAATACTTCTCTAAACATACGAGGAGTAGAATCTACTCCGAAACCCATAAATACTGGTTTCAAAAAGGCCCTCTCGAAACAAGCTGAGTTCAAACCTCAACCAGTGGAGAGTAAGCCTCACAAACCGACGGCCTATGTCTGTCGAAACCACGCACGTTTCGGTAACGAAACTCGCAAATGTGCAGACCCAGAACACTGTACTTGGAAGACGAACACTGCTTCCAAAACTAACAGAAAGGCTGCGACTATAAGCCAGCCTAAAACCCGGGTTTCTACCAAAAATACTCAGCAGTCGGTACAAGAAAGTACCATTCCAACCTCCGACACAGAGAGTTCGGAAAACGAATAACTGCCAGCGTATCTGAGCCTATACGCCGGCAGTCTACTGAGTATAAAAGGCTTTTTTTCAAGTGCAAACTAAACGGCACTGAATTTCTCATTGACACGGGAGCAGAAGTGAACATTCTGCCCCACAATGTCACAAAAAAATTGGGCTTGAAAATTCTTAAGTCCAACGTTAAGCTCACAGCAGCTAACGGAGCCCCTATAGACACACTAGGGCGAGCTGACACAACAATTAACATCGGCCTCGGGGACATGACCACCGAGTTTATGATCACGAAAGTTGATCTAGCGATCCTAGGTATTCCATTCCTCGAGTCTTGGGATATCGGAATACGGGTCAAACACAAGTACATTTATAAAGATAAAATAAAGTGCTATGCCGATCAAAAAATAGCTGCAGTCATGAACAAAAAGTTCACTGACGAACAAATAGCAGCTAATATCCCTCATCGTGACAATACCCCTCAACCAGAGGACGTGCAAATCACAGAGGACGAAAACATTCGCTCTATCATTAACAAATACAATGATAAAATGAGCAAAATTAATGGTAAATGGAAAAACAACGGGGTTTACCACCGTATAACCACGGAAGGAACACCAGTACACTTCCGAGCAAGACCCATGGCAGGTGAAAAACGGGCTCAAGTCAAAAGTACTTTTGACGAAATGCTTTCAGAAGGCATAATTGCACCATCGGATTCCGAATGGGCATCCCCGTTACACTGTGTGCCAAAAAAAGACGGGTCATGGAGAATCACCGGCGACTACCGTTTCCTCAACGCGAAAACGAAGAAAGACGCCTACCCTCCTCCTCACATTCGCTCTTTCCAAGCGAATTTGCATGATACGCAAATCTATTCGACAATAGATTTAAAATCAGCGTATTATCATATTCCAATGCACCCAGATGACGCTCATAAAACTGCGATTATTACACCTTTCGGTCTTTATGAGTTTAAGAAAATGAGCATGGGTTTGGCCGGAGCGGCTCAAACATGGCAAAGATACATGGACAGCATTATGCGAAAATTTGATTTCGCATTTGTATACCTAGATGACATCCTGGTGGCTTCTAAAAATTATAACGAACACATGAACCACCTCAGACAAATTTTTGACAAACTAGGGGAACACGGACTTCGAGTAGGTTTTGATAAATGCATTTTTTCAAAACCTACCGTCGATTTCCTAGGTTTCACTATCTCGAAGGAAGGGATAATTCCTAAACGAGATAAAATAGAAGCCATAGAACAATTTCCTAGGCCAGTAGACGTACGAAGTCTACGCAGATTCCTGGGTATGTGTGGTTTCTACCGAGCATGCTCAAGCAAATTCGCTCACACGGCACAACCTCTGTATGACTCCATTCAGTCAAACAAAAAAAATGACAGAACACCTATCGAATGGACATCAGAGAGAGAAAAAGCTTTCAACAGCTTAAAGCAAGCAATGATCAAAGCAACATTGCATAACATTGCTCACCCACACCCTACGGCGGAGTGGAGATTAGTCTGTGACGCATCCGACACACACATCGGAGCGGCACTAGAACAAGAAATTACAGACAAACATGGCTCGAAATCGTACCAACCATTGGGATTTTTCAGTAAAGAAATTCCAGAACAATGGAAGAACAAAGCATCGTTCGACAAGGAAATGTTCGCCGTTTACCAAGCGTGCATTCACTGGCACAACGACTTGGACGGCAGATCATTCCATATTTGTTCGGATCACAAGCCTCTGCTAGGCACGATGCTTAAGAAGAATGCACATTTTTCTAAAATGAGATTAAGATGGCTAACATACATCTCTCAAATGACGAGTGACATTCGTCATATTTCCGGAGAGAGCAACGTCGTCGCCGACGCACTCTCCAGACCCTTCGATCCGGTTGAAATTCAAACGAAATCGATTTCAACCCAGACGGACGAGGGTCCACCCATAGCCGAAATTTCGAAAATTACGGCTGCAATAGAATGCAATCTTCTACTGCACATTTCAAATTCACAAATTCGTTCTCCCCCTACCGCGGAGGACAAATTGAAACTCACACGAGTTGAATTCTCTCAAGGAGAAATTTGGTGTAACATAGACCTAGGACACCCTAGACCCTATATTCCAAACGAAATAAGGGAAGAAATAATAAGCCAAATTCACAATTTGGGACACCCAGGTATACACTCTACAGTGTATAAAGTTAAACAACGATATTTTTGGCACGGACTCCGTGCAGATGTCGCAAACTGGGTCCGAGCGTGCGAAACTTGCCAACGAGCAAAAATCACGCGCTCCGTGAAGCTCCCTTACTCCGAATTTGAAACGGCAAACAAATTTTCACACGTACACGTTGATATTACCGGACCCTTACCTTTAGCTAAAGGAGGGAAACGTTACATTTTGATGATGGTTGATAGAGCAACGGGTTGGCTAGAGGCAGTCCCTCTTAACAACATCGAAACAACCACAATCACAAATGCCTTTATCAATATTTGGGTAGCTTCAAAGGGCGTACCTAAATACATCACAAGTGATCAGGGCACTCAATTTGAATCAGATCTGTTCAATTCCATTATGGAACGTCTCGGAGTAAAGCATACTCACACGTTACCATACAAACCATCAACAAACGGAATGGTAGAACGCAGAAATAGATCTTTGAAAGAGGCTCTCAAAGCTCAAAACGAAAATTGGCTCGACGCACTTCCCAAAGTTCTACTCGCCATGCGTACGGCAGTAGACCCGGCGACCGAAACTACGCCTTTCCAAAAAGTTTACGGGATTGACGTACCACTCCCTGGAGACATTTTCGTAACTTCTACGAACCTTTCGGAACCTCTTTTCTTCCGGCCTACGCATATTAAACATAATAATACGAAATATGCCGTAAACATGCCCAAAAATTTGGATACATGTACTCATGTCTATATCAGAGTGCCCACACAGCTCACCTCTCTGCAATGTCCTTACACGGGACCATTCAAAGTGGTTAAAAGAGATAAGTTTTCGGTTACAGTGCAAATTGGCGAACATACTAAAAAAGTTCCCAAACAGCAAATCAAACCAGCTTATACTCTACACTAGGAAGAAGCTGTATCACAAGGACAATCTGTGTCACAAAATCAGACAGAAAGTAAGGAGAAAACTCCCCGAAAATCTGCCAGAAGGCACGTCCCCTCTACCAAATTCGACGAGAGGTGGGTAACGGCGCTCGACTCACCCCAACCGGCATCGTCGTTATTAACACAACGTCTTGGGAGGGCCCCTGTGGTGAAATCCACCCCCTCTTGTCAACAGCCCTTTTCAGGGCTACCAAAAAGAGGTAGATACAACACAAAAATATTTACAAGACGTCGAATTATAACTCCGTCAAACAAAATATTTCACCAGAGAGAAAATACTAAATTCTCTCCCAAAAGTGAAATATTAAAGAATAACACGCAAGGCGACCTCCCCAAACATTTACTGGGCGAGAGAGATGCGACAAACATCTCGAAACAAGTCGCCTTGAATGAGAACACGCAAGGCGACCTCCCCAAACATTTACTGGGCGAGAGAGATGCGACAAACATCTCGAAACAAGTCGCCTTGAATGAGAAACCTCAAACAGGAAAACTCAAGGTCGTTCAGCCACCCCCGGGGACCCCGTCAAAGCGACGGACGCAGGGAAACCACCTCGGAAGACCAACTCAGCTATCATATGCACAGATACTGAGAAAACACTGTGCGAACCAATGAGATTGCACAGTCGAATTTATGAAATTAAGCGAGCCAATCCGAAGCTAGTTTGATCGTACCAAATTATTTGACGAAACTAATTTGCATACTAACCATAAAGTGGCCACCACTTTTTGGTTATAAATACCTCGCTCAGAGCCTGGCATTTCATTCCACTCTCCGCTCTCGACGACGACACACTCTGAAGTACGAAGAATTCTACACGCACCAAGCTGACGAACCTTCTGCTACACGAAGTCATCTCAAGAACGATTTTTCACTGCTTTCTACAAGCCAGTCCTTCTCTCCACGCAGATCTCGCATTGGCATCTACGAGTCCAGTGATTATTCATCCTGCTCATTGCCCAACGTAGTTCATCTGTTAGGACGCCACCCGGTGCAGCTATCGATATTCTCTTTAGCTCGCACGCCCGAGGGACGTTCCGAGCCGTGTCGCCCGGATTACATAGCCTTAAGCTCGTAATCGACCGCTGTGGGCACGCCGGTAAATTACTCAGCTCCTCCGCTCTAATTTACCGTCTAAGGAAGCCTTTTTCAAGGCTACGAGGTAGGACCCTGCCATCCGAGCATTGGAAAGACGCTCTGGCAAGCGAGTCCACCTCCAAAACCCTCTATTTTTCACACATAGAGGCATCGAAACGAGCTAAAACTCGATCAATTCGATGGAACGCCGGCCTTCCTACTTCCCCTTGCAAGGGGAGGAAGGCGACGGCGAAGCTGGGCCGAGTAGCCCACGTAGTGCGCCCTACCGGCCACACGGCGAGTCCGCTGAACTCAGCAACAGCGCAAGGGGCGGCCCTCACGTCCGGATCGCCTTCTCGCCCGACGTATTCGTTCGAGAAACTTTCGAACAAGCCTCGCCTATACAAAAGATCGAGGAAACCTTTCAGACTCGCTCTGAAGCCGAGCATTACGATTCGACCAAGCTGTCCGAATACCCACGATATTCGACGCAGGCTTACTCGGCCGATCCGAGTGTCAAATACACTCCAAATGCACAAAAAGCAAAGGATACTTTTCAGTACCTCAACCAAGCTCAACATATTCCCCTTTCAGATATAAATCTAAGGCCGGAATATTACAAAACGGCTCAGTACCAAACTGATCGAACCCAGCACTTGCGACACGAGCCTAGCGCTCCACGCGGCTGCGACACGGACTATCCCCCCTTTCAGTCCGCGAAACCAGTTGACCTTGGCGGCTCCGCCCGCATTTACTTGTTGGATTTGCAAGCCTCCATGAGATCCATCCGAACATATAATCCGGAGAGGTGGCAGGACTGCGTCTGCCACAAAAGCCAAGCGGGGGAATCTCGTCTGGCGGCCATTCTCGTTCCTGCTCTCAAATTCGACGGCCGTTGCTGTACGCTTTAACCATCCAGCTAATCCTAGCTAAATATCAAGCCATCTCTAACCATCTCTAATAATTACGAAGGTACTTAAATCTCTCTCATACTTAATTTTTCTAACGCCTCACATGTATACATGGCGGAGCAATTGGGGTTTGCTCACTTGTTGGGCTGTGCATAGGTTAAATTCTCGTTTTTCGGAATCAGTAATTTGTGACTTATTACTGAGGGTAATCGAACAGTTATTTTCTCTGGATATGGAATTTCAGAAAGTTACGATGAAAAAGTCATAATCCGGAGAAGTCACATAAAACGGAAATACGATTTTAAACGAGGTTATGAAGTTATTGAACTTGACATAATCGAAATTTTTGGGTTGACTTTTTCGTGAATTACGGAATTCAGTAAGGCTCGAGCATGAAAATACGGCTGTGTAAAATCCCAAAGTACGGAATAACGGTTTTGAATAAATATTACGATGAGTACGGATGTTCGAAACGAGAAAAATTATTTTCGAAGGAAATTACGGAATTTTTCGATTTTTAATACGGCGCCATGTTGTTTATATCGTGACGAGGCGACAATTCGAAACTCAAGCCATATTGAATGTCAAACCAAAGCTGTCTCAAACCATTGACTCCCCAACTACATCATGGTGGAAATTCTCGAGTGTGGATAAGTTTATTTATAAGTTTATTTTAAGTTTAATTCTAAGCTTTTAAACTAATGTAGAATTATGACGGTGTTGTCCACACTCAGAGTAAAATTACGATGCCAGATTGATGTGTTGGAGATGTCAATGTTTGACAGTCAGTGGTGCCAACTACGTTGGTTGAAATACGGAGGACACACGAAGTTTTGTTGGTAGATTACCATGTCTACGGATTTTTTGTTTTTCGTTAGAATTCGAAGTTACCATGGTTTCTGTTTGCTCTGATTACGATTCGAAAATGTAGTCACTCAACATTACGATTTGATTTCGATATTTTATTTGATTGTTTGAACTGATACGAAAAGTTGAGTATGTAACTTGGAAACAAGAAACATGAAACGGACGAGGAATTGGAGATATCACTGTGATCGCTAACATGTCTAGTTTTTACTAGAGTTAACGTAATTTAAGCATAGTAGTAATCCTACTTATAATTAAGTTTATATTAATTCTGGTCGCAGTGGTGGACTGTTTCCTTTTTCTCCTTCGTTGTGTTGAATGTTTGTATTGATAATTCTTGCAAACGAACGTTAGAATAACTTGTAAAGTCAAAAGATCGATGAAAATTCAGTTGAGCTGAACGGAGCATGGATGTTTATTCAGCTGCAAAATAAATTCATTGTCGCTTGCGAATTGTACCTAATATGAATACGATTGTAAAATGTACGAAACATAAACAACATGAGCAAAACAGAACGGAGTTAAAATTGTTTTAATACGCTATGCACACCCCAACATGACAAGCCAAGGCTGAAATATAGTGGAAACACTCATAAGAATAAAGAAGTACGAAAGTTAGCTAGAACTTTGTGCGAATGAGCGAATTATTAATTTACGATTTACAGTTCGAGAATGAAATACGATTTAATAGTACGGCAGTGGTGAGCGGATTTGCAGCGGGATAGTCTTCTTGTAAGCGTGTCGCTGGGAGATTAGATGGTCGAAGGCTCTGTTACCTACGCACAGCGCGCATGTCTCGGAGAGACAGTACCTTCTCGAAGGAAGCGAAATCGACAGACAGGTAGCGGGGCATATGTGATAACCCCAAGACCGCACTCCAATTTATGCGTGGCAATCGAGGCGCATTCAAATCCTAACACCATGTTGATAGAACGTTATGAGTGATTCCACTAAGGCTTAAATAAATCCGGAAATGAGATGTGTTTATAGAACGGAGTACATAAATCCGGATGATACGAAGTTTAGAGATGTGTTTGTAGAACGGAGTACATAAATCCGGATGATACTAGGATTAGGGATGTGTTTATAAAACGAAGGTCGTGAATTCGGAGTAACCCTTCTCTTGTTCTAATTACAGAGAACAATGAACACGGAAGAGATCAAGAGATTTATAAACGAGGAAGTCGAGAGGAGGGAAGTTGCGATCAGGGCTCGGCTTGAGACTGAGTACGCTCAAAGGTATGAGATGATGCAAAATCAGATCAAACAGTTTGCGGAGGAGTCTGTTCTGAAATTCGCGGCTCTGGCTTCGATGACCATGGGTCCACCTCCAACATCGAGGTCAGAGATGGTGGTGGAAGAGCAGGGCTCTGGTAGATCTGAGGATGCTCCTCGCACACTTGAGGTTCCCCTAGATAATCCGGTTGTAAACACAACGGCGAGTGGATCTGACTCGGTGGGCACTTGTGCCTGTAAGATCCACAAAGAACCCGGAGTGGCCGCAAGGTCAATTACGAATTTAAAGTACGGAGGCAATCCACTGAAGGAAGGGTCGATCGCCGTGTGGAAACGAAGGGTAATGTTGGATTTGGCGAGTGGTGACTATCAATTTCTCGTCGATCCCAACATAAAACCGGCAGTAAACTACACGGAGAGAGAGCTTCATCAGTTGAAGTGTATCGTACTCTCGTACATAATTTCCAATATTGATCACGGTTTGCAATCGATGATCAAAGATGTGAACGAGCCATCAATTGCATTGAGCATGATTGAGAAGGCGGTCGATCCGCCTACTCAGGCGAAGGAACATGCAATGCAAATCGAATTTATGAATACTCGATTTAACCCGGCGCTGGAAACAGTACTCGAGTTTCAAAATCGATTTGAGGGTCTTGTGGAGGGTATTCGGAGGTTCCCTGAGGCTGAGCTGACAGATAGGTCAATCCGGAGGAATTTAATTAATGCTATCTCGGAAGCATGCCCCAGGATAGCTGAAGATGCACTCCAGGAGAACTCTAAAATGAGGGTTCGGGACATCTTTGATCGGATGTTCGCAATGTACGATATGATGTCGGAAAATAGTAGGAGAGAGCAGGCTGTAGGAAAAGCCTTCCTTAGCAGGGGGCCTTCCTTCAGCAAACGGCGGAAAAATTCGACCCAATCCGGAGGGGGAAGTGGGGTCAAAAAGGCGAAATTGGTCTGCTATCAGTGTGGCATATTAGGACACACAAAGGCAGAATGTCGAAACGATAGCAAGATGTGCTATAACTGTGGACGGTTTGGACATCTGTCCATTGAATGTCGGCGTCCACAGACTGCGAGTACGAAGATGGCCCGCAGAAATAGTCGAACGAGTGACCCCATCCCCGTAATAAAACGAAAAGAACGAGCTCTCTCAGCTACTAGGGATAGGTCGAAGCCGGGGGCTGGTCGTAGCAACCCTCAAAAACGGAGCCACACGCCAGCGCAAAACCGGTTGACGACGGCGCAAAACCGGTTGACAAAGGCTGTGGCTCGTAGTAAGAGAGGCGCAACTCCTCCCAGGGTGCAATTTGCGGATGTGGAGTCGGACAGTTCGGTGGCGGCGATAGCGACTCCAAGGGCTCAGGCAATCGAAAAGCCAGCTGCATTACACTCCTGGGGATCGGAGGTGTCTCTGGCGTCCCTAATAGACGGTAAAAACTTTAAGTTAAAATTCATTTTGGATACTGGTGCTACTGAGCATATTGTTAATGATATAAATGTATTTACGACGATAACGGACTTGATCACACCAACACGGATTTCATGTGCTAACAATGCTAGGGACGCAGACTTGATAATAAAACAATCCGGAGATATTATATATTACAACGAAGAAAAACGGAAATTCGGTGTTTTAAAAGGAGTATTGTACGCACAAGACTTAATAGAAAATTTATTTTCTATTAGAAAACAAATAGCGAAAGGTTTATCGGCCTTATTGACGGATAAGGGAGTGATAATAAGTGATCCAATTTCGAATGAAATACTTAAAACGGGTTCATTTGATGGACGGTTTTGGTGGCTCAATTTCTCTCTCCCCTTGTCAAAACTTAGTACGGGGGAAAAACGGAAATTGTTGAAATTAGGTCACGGTGGATCGTTAATGACTAATCCGGAGAAACAACTAAAGGGAATTAAACGTAAACAAGATACGAATTTTGACGAAATTACAGATACTTGTTTAAGGGGGAGAATCACTGATCAACCCGGTGAAAAATCCATCAAAATTTCGGATACTAGTTTAGAGGGGAGAACTGACACTGATCACGGAGAAAACCCGGCTGAAACTTTACAATTACGGAATGACATAGGATTGGCATGGCATTACAGGCTTAACCATGCCTCAAAGAAATATCTCGAAATAGCTGGTAAAGTTCTCCCTGAATTAAAAAATGTAAAATTCGGTGTAAACATTCTCGATTGTCCTGACTGTAAGATGGCGAAAGCAAAAAGAAAGCCATGTTCGGAAGTCAGACATAGGGCCGAAATACCATTTCAGAGACTGCACTCTGATTTAATGGGACCTTTAAAACCAGGAGCATTTAGGTCTCAGGCCAAATATATTGTCACATTTACGGATGACGCGAGTAGATATGCATTTGCTTACGAACTCGGAAGTAAAATGGGAGTCAATATGGCTTTGCTCTCATGTCTAAAAGAAATTAGAAGATTGACGGGGGAAACCACTAAGGTGTCAGAAATACGGACGGACGGAGGTTTAGAATTTAGAACGGAAGAAATGAAATTTTTGTTACATAGGGAAAATATATCCTTGACGGTTTGTGAACCATATACTCCTCAATTGAATGGAACGGCTGAAAGATTCAATTTAGAATTAGAGGAGAAAATCCGGGTTAACTTGATTTCATCAGGAATTCCTACTCATTTTTGGGCATATGCCATGAGACATGTCGTGCATATACACAATAGGACGCCCAACAAATCGTTGGAATTCAAGACCCCGTTTGAACTGGCACTAAAACGGCTTCCGTCACTAAAATATATAAAACGGTTTGGCTGCGAATGTTATATTTTAGACACCCAAAGCACGTCAAAGTTCGCTCCTAGAGCTAATTTGGGTTTCTTATTAGAATGCGGTGAAACAGGTTACAATTTACTGCATTTCCAAAATAAAACGGTAGTGAGATCAAAACATGTAGATTTTGTAGAAAGTAGGACTTACGCGGATTATTTGAGAGACAGGTCAATTGTTAAATTGCCACTTGATCAAGTTGAATTTTCATTAGAGAATTCATTTAAATCCGGCTTTGAACAAGTGCAGGATGTCTCTGTTGAATCCGGACGAGAAACAGAAAAGACATCAAACCCGGTTTTAATTCACGAAAATGATGAATGCGAATTTTACGAAGAATTCGATAATGCAGAAAATCTGGCGTGTTTCCTACAAAATTCTGCAGACGAATTAGGGGAGGACCCAATTACCTATTCACAAGCACTGGCTTCGCCAGACGCAGATGCTTGGTTAGAAGCAATTGAAACGGAGTTTCAGTCTTTGGAAAATTGCAACACCTGGAAAATCATTCCTCGAAATACGGTACCGAAAGGTGTGAGGGTAATGAAAACTAGGTGGGTTCACAAAAAGAAAACGGAGGCAGACGGTTCAATAAGATATAGGAGCAGACTTGTAGTAAAAGGCTTTGCCGATAATAATAAGTATGATATATCTGAAATCTACGCTCCAGTAGCAAGATTACCAGATGTCAAATTTTTATTAATACTTGCAGCCAAATTCGATTTAGATCTTGCTCAGTACGATGTAAAAACGGCTTTTCTAAACGGTTCCTTAGACAAACTCGTATATATAGAAATTCCCGATGGGTATGCAGAATACTTACAAACCGGTGATGATATAAAGAGTCATAGTGTATGTGAAGTACACAGAGCTCTTTACGGTCTTAAAGTGTCTCCAAGGAGATGGTTCATAAGATTCCAGGAGGCTGTGGAAAGAATGGATTTTAAACCCTATCCTTTCCAACCCTGCCTGTTTGTTTGGAAATCCGGAGATCAAATTGCTATAATGTTGCTATATGTCGATGATATTTTACTAGCAACAAATAGTAATCAAAAACGCAAACAAGTAAAATCTATATTAGAAAAGGAATTCTCGATAACTGATCTGGGAGAACCAAGAAAATTCCTAGGATTAGAAATCATACGAAACCGGAGGAACAAAACTATCGGTCTTACTCAGAGGTCTCACATAGAATCGATGTTAAAGAAATTTGACCCTCATTGTGATAGAACGGTGTCTACACCAATGATTGTTGATAGGAATGGAGTCAATGAAAAATTGAAACAACCCGGTGACTTGAATTCGATTCCTTACCGACAAGCTATTGGATCATTATTGTACATACAAGGGGGAGTCAGACCAGATATTTCATATGCTACTAATATTCTGAGTAGACGACAGTCAAATTTTACGATGGAGGACTGGCAAGCAGTAATACGGATAATGAGATATTTAAGAGGTACGAAAGATTTTGGACTTATGTTCTCCGATAAGGGGGATGGAATAGATTGTTACGTGGATGCATCCCTAGGACTCTCGGCCGAAGGGGGTTTCTCCACGACTGGTTACATAATCTACCTTTTCGGTAATCCGGTAGCTTGGAGAACTAAGCGTCAGAATCACATAGCTCTCTCCTCAGCAGAGAGCGAATTCGTTGCAATGAGTACGGCGTGCAGAGAATTAGCCTCAATACGTACAATGTGTTCAGAGTTAGCGGGGATCAAAATAATACCGACAATCCATGAGGATTCTAAACCGGCAATCCGCTTAGCGGAAGTAGATGATTCGTCTACTCTGAAACATTTGGTTAGGCTATCTTATCTTTACGTACGACAGGAACACCGTAAAGGAAATATCACAATCCGGTGGATATCTACTGATGACCAAATTGCAGACACACTGACGAAGTCACTGCACAAATCAAAATTTATTAAATTTAGAAATTTGATGTTATTCCAGCACTAATCGGAATGTGTGTATGTGAACTGTACTGTTGCAGATCGAATTGAATGAGAAGGTTCTTCTCATTCATTCTCTCAATCCTTACGTAATCCGGCGAAATTAAATACGGAGCTGCCTGGATGGAAGCTTGGAGGGGAGTGTTGGATTTGCAAGCCTCCATGAGATCCATCCGAACATATAATCCGGAGAGGTGGCAGGACTGCGTCTGCCACAAAAGCCAAGCGGGGGAATCTCGTCTGGCGGCCATTCTCGTTCCTGCTCTCAAATTCGACGGCCGTTGCTGTACGCTTTAACCATCCAGCTAATCCTAGCTAAATATCAAGCCATCTCTAACCATCTCTAATAATTACGAAGGTACTTAAATCTCTCTCATACTTAATTTTTCTAACGCCTCACAGAAAAAATGATTTTTAATTAGGGCATATATCACATCAAAATTTATATATCATATCAAAATTTAGAATGCTAAAACGAGAGAAGAAGAAGTCTCAAAGAATGGATTTCAAGATACGATTTTCAATGACATGAGAGTCGGGATCAGGATCTACTTAGCTCATTTTGCTGTCGCTAGGCTCGCATCCTTATTTGAAATCGCGAATTGCAGTCATGGGGACAATCATAGACAACATCTTATTTATTTATTTTCTTAGTTCTATGAATTTATTTAGGTACCGAAAATTCTCGCATTTAAAGACGAATCTAGGTATCAGAACAATTTTATTTCAATTTTCTCGTATTTTATTTGAATAAACTCACCTCTGTTCGCAAGTTATTTTTTTCGAGTTTTTACGATGAATCCATTAGGTATTTCTATTTTCTCCATTATTTTTGGATTCAGCGTTAATAAAAACAGACAATTTTATACTTATTTATTTAACACCATCCAGACTTATTTATTAATGGACCAATGTCCAAAAAATACGAAGAAACCGACCCCAAAATTGTAGGTTTATAGAGAGTTATTTTCCCAGAGAACCTTCGATTTCATTTAAAAAACCCACATTATTCATCATTAAAACATAATTATCTTCCCTAATTAGCAAAGTAAAACTAAAATTGACTATACCGTTGGGGAAGCATTTTACGTGAAAGTTGACGGTGTCTAAGATTAATTTTAAAGAAATGGCTAATTTTTAAAATGTTTGTGAAATTCCCAATTTTTAAAAGTTTCAACATTTTTCTCTAAACAATTAGTCTCAATGGTGTAAAATAAATATGAAATTATCTGTTGTTAGTTGACAGTTTGATGATGAATAGCAAAATGTGGGGTAAAATGGAAATAATATAGGTAGGAACCTACATACGCTTAGGTTGAGAAATTGTGATTTTATGAGGTGAAGTCGGGATTCATTGTAAAAACACGAAAAAAATCATAACAGATAAAGGTAGGACACTTTTTCTCGTGAGGTTTTACTACATTTTTGATAAAGTTTATAAGAACAAAATTTTCGATACTCATCCCCTTCCACTCTGAGTATAAAAAATCTACATTTTCAAATTAGGTACCTATAAATATTACCTATTACCTACAGTCAATACCTATCACCTTAGGTAGGTGACACATACGTAGATATAACACATCTGTAATTTCATGTTAATTGTAGTAAGAAAATTAGGTTGGTAGCATTTCATTTCTAATAAAACCACAATATTACTTTCAGATCAAGACAATAATAAACGTCATTATTCGAAACTTGGTGATTGGGTAGTAAATGACTTGGATGAAATAGGTACCTACCTAAAAGGTCAGTAAGAAATTAATTTCAACACGATATTTAAACTATAAATAGGAAACGCGGAGGAAAGTTAGGGAAAATTAAACAAATAATGACATTTTATTGAACATAAAACAAGAAAACATCCTGTTAGAATTCTTCGTGACGTGTGATACTTTTTTTGAGGTTGAAGTTAAGTGTGTCTAGCGAATTTGAATGTTTGAACCAGTAAATCTCCATTGGAATGTGGATGATGGGATGACACCGGCATGAAGAACTCCGTCGAGTAAAATCACTCCCACAAAAATGAGAAGATTTTCAATTTTGTCTTAAATTTGTCTCACTGAATGAGCTTAAAACCTTTTAAAAGTGCGATGTATACTGAAAGAAAATTTTACGGGTTTTTCCAACGGGAGGTGTGCTTAGTTTTCATTTTACAGTGAATCTAAGGGGAGTTATAACCATGTTTATGACATCTCAAAAATCTTAAAATTGAAATTATTCGGACACCAACGTTAAAAAAAATCTCTATGAGGAAATTATTGGAAAATAGTTATAGAATTGAATCTTGAAAGGTTTCGAACCAACAGTGTGAACGCCCTGTATAAAGCCTTGCCTAATAGTTTGAGGGATCAAATGGACATAGCCATACGAAACCCGAGATTTCATTTTCCAGCGTTTTAAAGCCATTGCAATACTTTGCCCGATGTTCTTTGAAACGTAGTGGAATTTACTGTTTACCCCGAGTTGGAGGTTTGACACGAATCAGGCTCGAATCGGGGGTCGGTCGTGGGTGACACACCTCGCTTTTCCTTTCCTTTCCTTTCAAAGTCTGCCCCGCCCTCTGGTGACCGTTCTGTTACTGTTACCTGCATCGATCGCGATATAAAGAGCAAATCGAGTGTCCTTGGCGGGTGACCCGCATCCAGGAGATCACGGCGAGGTCGCACGCCCCACCGTTCGCCGGTCTTACTTCATAATAGGAAATCCCTTTCGATTCCGTTCGATGGAGCCTGAAAAAGGTGGTGAGGAGTCGTTTAAATGGGTGGTCTCTGTAATCGAACGATTGAGCAACACTTAAGGAGAAAAAAAATTTCTTAACTCATTAGGCAGGGTAAATCTCCCGAAACTTCTGTTAGAAACGTCTGGTGGGTTCCATCTGGGAGGAAACAACTAGAAAGTGTTAGATAGGTACACTTGTAATTTGAGAGATCATTACAAATTCTTAACAAAGATATTATCATGTTTTGTGAAGGTCACTACTTTAGAATATTTAGGGGTGGTCTTGCATCCGGCCGGAGCTTGTCGGTTTCTTAACCCTATAATGCCCCGTGGGGTTTGTCAAACCCCAATCGCGACTTGAAGTCAGTTTATCATGTTGAATCCCGCACGTCTGGCTCTTCTCGCCCCCTTCTATATCACCCCCCACTTCTTCCCTAAAGGCTTCATTCAGCCTTTTCCCTGTTTACTGCGTTCAAGACTTCTGTGTAATGTAGTACTTTCTTGTGCCTTCTAATTTCTAACGGGCCATGGGTATTTCCGGTGTTTCCTACGGAAGATTGGTAAGACGCAGGCCGATCAGTGCGTATACTGCTGGGAGGAGGAGGACTCAGTTGAGCACACATTTTTTGTATGCCCGAAGTGGGCGCGACTGCGAGATGACCTTGCGCAGAAGCTAGGAGGTTTTACCCCTGAAACTGTTGTCGGAAAGATGATCCAGAGAAAGGAGTATTGGGACGATGTCCATGCATTTGTCCGGGAAATACTCAAAGACAAAGAGATGAATAGACAGTGGGAAGGAGAAGACTAATGGAAAGAGGATGAGATCGGAAGGAAAGACAGAAACAGCAGAGAAGCCTACTTAGGCTAGAAATGGAAGCCACCCTGAAGTAAACCAAACCGGAGTCCCAGGGTGGCCCCAATGAGCGAAAGAGGTTAGGGTTTTAGTCGGTAGGGGCCTGGTACGAAGATCGATTACGTGCAGAGACATGTAAAAACCAGGTCGAGTCCGACACCCTGAGCCGTCCATCCTCAGGTGTGCGAAAATGCATTTCCCTCTTCCCTCTTACAAATTTAAAAAAAAAAAAAAAAAAAAAAAAAAAAAAAAAAAAAAAAAAAAAAAAAAACTTTCTTGTGCCTGGGGTTTGACAAACCCCACCGGGGAGTTAACCGCTTGTGATTTTCTCTATAGCAAGTGTTATTTTTGTGGGCGATCCCACAGTTTTGTTATTGGCTCATCGTTAGAAATGGCTGAAAAACACAAGTTTTCGGATCCTGAAGACATTAGATCCATGTTGGAACAGTTGGAGGAAGAAGATGTATATTTTGGCTGAGAAAATTCAAACACGGAAGATAATGTAGAGTTACAAGAAGTTGCCTCCGATGAAGAAGCGTCAAAAGTGACAGTTTTGGAGAAACTAGTTCGATGTTTCTTCTGTGAACATCATAGATCTTCAAAGTGCTGAGACTGTTGATCCTATTGCTTGGTGCCAATTTTATGTTACCTTTTCATTCTAGTTCTTGGGGTTTGTAAGAGGTATCAAACGAATCTCAGAAAATTGTTTTGCAGATTTTATTTATTTATTTATATTTGTTTTTAAATGAAAATGTGCTAATTTTATATTGAAATTTTGTTACAATGAGGTACCTTTCTGCTATTATTTTTTTCTTCAGAGCGTGAGGTTTGCCTTACTATTACTTTTTTCGTCATGAGTTTAGGTACTTACCTACCTACTTCATGTTTTATTACATTCTTGATAACAGAATAAAAATAAAATTTGATTCAAGTGTAAGTTATTTTTGAATTTTCTAACATTTTTCAAAGTTGGGGTTTGACACACCCCACCGGGGAGTCAAGTGTTGGAAATTTAGCCGGGACATTCCAGGGTTAAGTTATTTCATGTGCTAAATCCGAATCCAAGGTCCGTTTCGCGTCCGGGTTTACCTAAAGGCAGCGGAATCATTGTTTTCACTTTCGGGAGAAAAGCAATTTTCGTCTCCAAAATCAAAATTTCCACGTTTTAGACCATTCGGAACAACTTTGGTTCATTGTCTGTCTGTGTGTGTCTGTCGTGTGTCTTCAAATCCTTGTAACAAGCTTATTTTCCATAGTTTTGGAATCCCAACACAGCATTTGGATGGTAGTTGGGGGATGACAATTTGATCATCTTATATAAATTTCAACATGATTGTATCATTGATAACTACTGAGCATGTGCCTATGTGAAATCCTTGAACGACCTTAATTTCCACTGTTTTCATCCGCTTTCGATGAAATAATTGTCAGATAATGCGCGAGTTAGGTTGTAGATGGTCTCCAAACCAATACTTCATTCTGCGCATGCGCAAACGTAAATTCCATCTTGTTCCATCTTTTCACTCTATAGTCGTTCGAGTTCGCTTAAATTTGGATGATAGTTGGAAGAAGATCATAGGTAAACGAGGAGGCAACGTGCCACACCCAACTTGGTTGACGTTTTTTTTTTTTTTTCCTGTCGGACGAAACTTTGGGATGACCCACTGAGCTAAGATATATCCTTGTCATTTTCATAAATTTATGACAGATCCGACGAACGATGAAAAATTGAGCCTGAGTCAATGAAAGTGTTTAGTCAGAAAGGTGACGCGCGGAATCACGTTTTACCAAGTGGGTAAACATGCTCTTTCACCGTTCTACGACGCTCCTGAAAAAAAGATTAGGACATCGTCCTCGGCTAACTGAGCCAGTGGGTTGCCAGTGAATTATAGGCGTTTTCTTTGTCATGAGGCTAATCCACCATCGATTAGAACGGTACAGCACGGCCGAGCCGATACGGACACTTTGCGGGATCCAAGCTAAAATCATTAGTCACTCCCTTTAAAACGCGTGCTGAAGCCAAAACTCGAGGCGTTTTTCATAGCCTGGACGGCCAGAACGGCATGCGGCGATGCCACTCCTGATTACACGGATTCCTGAGGAAACGTCGCGGAACATTCCGTGATATGGTAGGGTCATTAACGGTCATGAAAAAAAAGTTGTTCTTTCAACTGGACGAAGTTTCAACTTGGGAGTACATCTGACGGTTTTAACAAACACTGTCGCACACAATTAAAGAAATGCCACAGAGAAACAACAGGTGCGGCGCACAGTGGCCCAAAAACGCTCAAAACTCTATTTTTTGGTAATTGTGCATATTAACTGCCTCAACTCCAAACTTTTTCATATTGACACACGATCAACTACAAGTCAATAGTAGTGTTTATTGATAAGAATTGGTTGCCGGAAAGTGAACAGCTGATAGTGCGGTGCGTTCAAAGGTCATAGATAAGGCCGCTTGCAGGTACAGTCAGTCAATCAGTCATGGCATCGTGTTCCACTAACGTGTTTCGTGACACCGAAGAAAAAGGAACATGAATGGATTCTCTCGTCAAAATGTGATGCAAGAAGCCAGAAAATCCAGAACGCAGAACAGCAGAATGCAGGTTTCATCAACAACATCATTTTCAGCGATGAAGCCCATTTTCATCTGGATGGATTTGTCAACAAGCAAAATTGCAGAATCTGGGGGTCTGAAAATCCAAGAATCATCCATAAATAACAAATGCATCCTCAGCGAGTCACAGTTTGGTGTGAGTTTAGGAGCGGTGGATTGGTAGGGCCCTACTTTTTTGAAGATGCCAATGGGAATACCGTCACAGTAAACAGCGAACGATACCGGACAATGATTCAAGATTTTTTATGGCCTCATTTGGAGAACATGGACATGAACATGGAAAATGTATAGTTCCAACAGGACGGTGCAACCTGCCACACTGCAAAACAAACAATCGCTCTTCTGCGCGAAAAATTCCCGGAGAATCTCATTTCGTTGCGTGGCATCCACGGTCGTGTGACCTCACCCCATGTGATTTTCTTTTTTTATGGGGTACCAACGTGAAGTCGAAGGTGTATGAGAACAAACCCCGCGATTTGATCCAGCTGAAGGAAGAAATCCGGCGAGTGATGGGGGAAATCGACAGGGAAATGTGCGCGCGAGTTATTGTGAATTTTGTGGACAGGGCGATCGCCTCGTAGGGCAAGTATGGGTGGGCATATGCCTGATATTGTGTTGTACACCTAAACCTCAAACCCTCATGAGCACAACGGTATATATGATTTTTCTCTGTATTATTAAAAATAAAAAAGTTACAGCGTTTTCAAAAAAACTTAT
Organism: Adelphocoris suturalis; assembly: GCA_030762985.1. Lineage (NCBI taxonomy): Eukaryota > Metazoa > Arthropoda > Insecta > Hemiptera > Miridae > Adelphocoris > Adelphocoris suturalis. The sequence continues at coordinate 16,043,398 of CM061044.1, forward strand.
TTTTCTGGGACACCCTTTATTTTTTTGACGTAGATATGTATTTTACGAGGTGGTCAACCAAAATTTTCGTCACGTTTTTAACGTGGAATATGCTTTTACTGGGACCTAAAAATGAAAAAAGTCACAAAATATTGTCACGAAAAAAGAATCTAAAATAGCGGCGGATCTAATTTCTTTGCTGCGAGAACCCTTTGGGCGTATACAAACGAATCATGAAGTCTAGAGCCTCCCAGATCAGCTGAGTGAGATCCGGAGCTAAGTTGTTTGCTGTAGTTGTTGTTTGTTTTTGCTTCCGTAGCGGAAGCATTGTTTTCACGTCAGGGAGATGAAAAAACTTGTCCACTTTGAACAACTTTGGTTTTGCGTCTGGCCGTGTGTCCGAAAATCCTTGCAACACTCATAACTTTAACAGTTTTCATCCGTTTTCGATCTGAGGGTCAGCCTGTTGGTGGTCCCCTATCAGCTTCATCACGCTGATCAATATCTTCGTATGCGCAAACGTAATTTCCATCAAGCATAATTTTCTCTCGTTCTAGTAGTCTGATTTGGCTCAAATTAGGATAGTAGTTAGGAAAATACTTTTTAATTATCCCATATGAATTTAATTACGATCGTTCGAATAGTTAGTTTTCATTCGATTTCAATGGAATTTCCTGGGAATGAGCGGGATAGGCTGAAGATGGTCTTCTATCAGTTTCATCACTCAGAAATTCTTAGTTTTAAATGTGCATGCGTAAGCGTAAAGCCCATCAAACGTCATTTTCTTATGGCCCATTAGTCCGATCTAAGTCAAAGTCGGAGGGTTGTTGGGAACTGACGATTTGATTGCACCTTATGAGTTTCATCACGGTCGTATTTTTATTAACTGCAGCGCATGAGCGATTGAGAAATCCTTGTAACAAGCATGACGTTTACAGTTTTTATCCGATTTTTATTAAATTTTTAGGGAGCCTGAGGGTCAGCCTGTAGATGGTCCCCTATCAGTTTCACCACGTTCAAATCAATAGTCCACTCTACGAATGTGCATACGCAATTTCCATCCGGAATCATTTTCTCACGTTCTAGTTGTCCGATTTGGCTCCAATTTGAATAGTAGGTAGTTAGAAATGTACGATTTAATCAACGCAATTAAATTTAATCACGATCAGTAGCTGCTGCGCACGCACAAATGTGAAATCCTTGCAACAAGCCTAACTTCTACAGTTTTCATTCGATTTCAATAGAATTTTCTGGGAATGAGCGGGATAGGCTGAAGATATTCTTCTATCAGTTTCATAATTCAGAATTTGATAGTTTTTAAATGCGCTTGCGTAAGCGTAAAGTTTATCAAGCGTTATTTTCTCATGACCCATTTGTTTGATCTAAGTCAAATTCGGAAGGTAGTTGGTAACTGAAGATTTGATTTCACCATATATGTGTTCCATCACGATCCTAGGTATCTTAATTAATTGATGCGCATGCGCGAATGAGAAATCCTAGCAACAAGCATGACTTTATCAGTTATCATCCGATTTTGATTACATTTTCAGAGAATGAACGGTTTAGGCTGTGATCTTGAGAATGAACTCTATCATTCCCGACTCACAGGCAGCTTTAGAACATGCGCAAACGTGACATTTATCAATCATGATTTTCTCTGTATTGATTATTTAGGCTCCGACCCGAGAACTTGTTAATGAATAAATAAATGTATGGTGAAACAGCATGTTGCAGTCTCTCAATCAGGGGACAATGACAACCTTGTTACCCGACACAGCGAAACCTAGGTGAAAGTCAAAGCCGCGGTTTCATGTTCCAAATTATTATGAATAACGCTGCGTCCGGTGGCCGATGAACTAGGGGGAGGATCTGGAACAAAAGAGGATGGTTCCGGTTCCGCGCTACACACGAGCTGGGAGCTACCTACCAACTCACTCATCTCTGATCTAATGCTCAACCGTTACCGCAGCCTCGCCCCGCCAATAGGTAACCACCTGTATAACCTCGAATCGATCCAGATTGTCACTCCACTTACTACTTTTATAAATCCTGATGATTCCGGCACCATATCAGTCGATAACCTACTGGACAGGTTGTGGAGACCGTCGCAGGGATGAGGCTATCCTACTTTTTCCTGACCTTTCTCAATGCAGGTTAGATCAAACGGAGTTCTGTTTTTTTAGGGACGCCCCTTTAGAATCTTGGAGGAAATAATTTTTTTGTTGTTGATGAAAAAAACGCATTTATTTAGATAGGTATTGCAATACAAAAAAAGTTACACAAATCAATAAATGCTCCCCACTATAAGTCGTAGACTTGTGCTGTGGGGAAGAGTAATACATAATCAGCACACTCATTCAATACCTTATTCAATAATCATCTTGTAAGTAAATATAGGTAAATTAGAATCAATAGGTACATATACATCGGGTAAATCAGAATACATAGGAATTATTCAGTTACCATCTTAAAGTTTTAATATTATCTAATGGGTCTCAGATTGCCTCATTATTATATGTTTTTTCAGTTCTTTTTTGAACTTTTCAATTTTAGAAATAGAGCGGAGCTCATGGGGTAGGGCATTGAACAGTTTTACTCCCCGGTAATCATAAGCCCGTTGGCCATGGTGGGTCCTACGGAAAGGCAGTTTCGAAAGAAATTGCCCACAAGTTCTTGTTTTTCCCTCATCTAAAAATTTCAGGTGGTTGCTATGTAAATCCTTATATATTTTAATTATATTTATCTTGTCTACCATTCTACGTCTATCATATCAATATCTAAAAAGTTCCTCAGTTCCCTACACACATGGATCATCTTTCTCATCGAGGATGTCACTTTTTTCAGGTGTTTGTCCCATCTTAGGTTCTGATCAACTTCCACGCCTAGGTATCGAACAGAAGCAACTTGTTGTATTACTTCACAGCAGCACTGAAGGTTATATGTACATTCCGGTACATGGCATTTTAGGTTTTTTATCTGCGGGATATCACTTTCTCTAAACGCGAAAGTTAAGAAATTAGTTTTAGAAAAATTGATCTTCAGTCCCATACTTTTAAGACAATGAAGGATTTTGGTCAGACATGATTCAGCTTTTATGATGACTTGTTCCCAGGAGTTACCCGTTATTATAAAGGCTGTGTCGTCAGCAAAAGACACTGACTCTCCTTCAGACTCCATAAATAATAAATGGCTATTATAATTGGTTATATTGTGTTTTATCCAGAGTATTCCGGCAGAAGGTTTACCCCTCTTCAGGAATAGATTCTGCAACTAGTTTCTGACAAAACAGTTTCCTGTAATAATTTTCTTGAAACTTCGTTCTCAGTAAGGAATTATACAGCGATTAAGTTTTTTCGCGTTATTCATCTTACTTCACTTTAATGGTCGTAACTTCCTTACCTAATTTATGAAGCACATTAACCAATGTAACAGAAATAATAAACCTTTGTGTAATAATTTGCATCGTTTAACTTTTACTTTACAAATAAGATGGAAAAATGATGTCATCCAGGGGTGCCCACCCCCCCCAAGCGCAACGACTCAAGCCCCCCCCCCCCCCAACTCCCGACCCCCCCCCCCCCCAACTAAAATATTTATTAAATAGGTAATGTAAATGACACACTGATGTGATAAAGAATTGAAAACAGCTGACGCTAGCAAATTGTTAGTATAAATCTTATTACTTGTTCATAAAAAAATTAAAAAAATACTCATTTTTCTAACCCCCCCCCAAAAATTTTAACGACGCAGTTTGCGTCGTGACCCCCCCCTGTGGGCACCCCTGTATAATGTTAAAAATCGCGTTTTTTCCCCAAAAATTCTATGGGTTTTTTGAAAAATTACCCTTCATGAACCAATGAGTTTGAGGTCAGTCTTTACATAATTGTTTTGCATTGAATCGAGTGGAAACACTTGCAGATCTCACCGGTTCCGTCATAACTGAGGTTTACTTCTAAATCACATAAAAATCTAGCATAAGAAATATACTAAAACTTTGTTAGGTTAGCTAAGATTCGTTAGAGTGACAAGTGCCAAGTTGGGTGTGGCACATAGCTCGTTTACCTATCATGAATGTATAGAACAATGAATAGTTTTAAATGATCTTGAAAAATTCCATAGTGGAAAAGAGTAAATCAAGAAGTAGCGTGAAATGTCATAATTGATCAATTAAGAAACGAAAAAATGATAATGTAATTAACGTATGTGCAAGCGCAGAATAAACTGGTGAGTTGAAAAAAGTCCAGTCATGCAGCATGACCCCATGAGCGAATTTTTGAAGTACATACGTACATGAATAGAACTTCTTTATAATTTCATGGCTGATATTTTCTAAGCCACAGTCAGTATTAAAGCTACATCAAGTCCTAAAACGGTTGAGCGTAAAACATTAAAGAGAGCGAGTAAACTCATCAGTTGTGATTACTTTTTTTTTTAAACAAGCACCTACTACCTACGTTTTAAACAGCATGGTTCTAGGATTGGTTATACAGGGATACTTCCATAAGAGTAGTTCAATCTGAATTTGGACAATGTTTCATGCAAATATTACCGATTTTTACAACTAGCGAACGGCATTATTTCGATTTTTGACTGATTTTTCAACTTTAAAATTTTTGAAAACTTGATACATATTCTTATAGGAAATTTTACGCTGATTCCGAATACACCACATGTTAGTATGCTGAAAAAATTATTTCGCACAACAAATCGCAAAAAACAGTACATATATACATACATACATACATAAAAAAATGCGTTAAACTTCAGAATATGATTCAGAATAGCCTGAAACGGATTTCTGCATAAAATGTTTTCAAAAATTCACATTCTACAAATTTTGAGGCGAGATCAATAGCTTAATTTTCTTCAAAAATTCGCTAAAGTGAAATAGGTACGGGACCATCTAGAACCTAACCCGCGCATTCTCTGACAATTTCGTCGAAACCGGATGAAAACAGTGCTGTTAATGATACATGAAATTGATATGGGATGCTCAAATCGTCATCCCTCAACTATCATCCGAATCGGAGCGAGATCGGACGACTAGGGCGTGAAAAATAGAGCATAATGGAAATTACGTTTGCTCGTGCGCAGAATTAAGTATTGATTTGGCAACAATGAAACTGATAGGGGACCATCTTCAACCTAAAACGCGCATTTCCTAAAAATTTAATCCAGATCGGATAAAACTGTGGAAAATAAGCATCGAATTCATTCTAGGTATGCATACAGAGGTAACCGGGGGTTCAGGAGGCTTGCCCCCTGGCGAGGCGCGGAGCGCCGAGTTTTCTTAAACAATAGCAATTACCCCCACTCCTCGGTGGTTGGCACGTAGATTCAAAACTGATTCAATCCAGAACTAAAAATCCCTAATTATCATTATAAAACCCGATTTTTTAACATGAAAATTGTCTGCCTTGTTCTTGAGTAAAATAGGAGTAGGTACCTCTAATTAATTGAGTGTATGCATGTACGAGTATGTATGTAGAATTGTGATGGAAGTGAATGTTACCTTTAAAATTTACTCCGTCGGACTTGATTGAAATGAGCGCTGGTGCCACAATTTCGTTTTTCTTTCAGAAAAAAGGTTATATTCGATACATTGAACTTTCTTGGCTTAGTCATCTATAAGCAGATAGGTCACAATACGAAACGCATTGCTTGTGTTCACCTTTCATAAATGTCAATGAAGATAATTTCAAGAAACTTGTTCTAACGGTCCGGAGTGTGAGTGCCTAATAAATTATATGTTTAGAGGATATGCAGATACGTATAGAATCTTACGCATAGAATACGTGGTATGTAATAAATGGATAAATTAAATGTTTTAATTTTTCCAGAAAAATTTCATTTTAAGGACACTGGCTACCTAACAACTCGGGCTTAGCCTATCTTAATGTTGTTTTTGTCTCTTTTACCTGGTTCCTAACCTTTAGGTGAACTTATTACTGCTTATTACGTAATGTATCACCTGGTGTTCGGTATAACCGAATAATGTGTAAGGTAATACCATACTTGAAATAAGTGTGGCAACATTACTATTTTATATACATATAATGTAAATCATTCTGTGAATCTGAATAAGTATTAAATAAACATTCCATTAGGTGTATTCTAATCCCAACATTATATTTTAGGCTTATTTAACAAATTTAACATTATAATATAATATAGTAAGTGGGAAGGTACACCGAACAACATCAGTAGAGCCTTGAATAACCCATTAATAGAAGCAGACAAGAGAATCCGTGCATGCGCGTGAGGTAATTTTATAAATTATTCCACTACCGCGGCGTAATGGCAGGTGGGTACTGCCTCCTTTAATTAAGTCGATTTAATCAGTTATAGTTGACTGGGTTCTGATTTGGAGAAGGGGGGAAACTCACACGTAGCTTGACCAAGCCTTATGTAGTCATTTGTTCGCTACAGTGAGAATAACACTTATGCGAATGTGTAATTCGCTTTATACATTTTCCCATAATTAATGAGGATTTATGGGCTCGAGGACGATCCGTAATTTTTGATAGGTACGGAAAAATTTAACACCAAGTGTGACCAGAAAATGATTTATGTTTATTCAACTTGCGCTGTGATAATTAAAAACGGAGCTTTATTGGGACGGTTGATTGACATCATACAAAGTCACCATAATCAGTAAAATGGGCGCATTTCTTTCTTAATCAATGTTCAAAGGTAAATTCCGAATCGGGATCCATTTTGGAATACTGGCTAAAAATAAGAAGACATGAATTTGCCCTGATTTGCTAATTGAGATCTGAAGCTATTTCTATCCGACCTTTCTAGGACTACTAGCAAAGAATGATAAGGTGCGAGAACGACAATTCTTTTGCTATCTTGAACCTATGAAGCTGAAATTTTGAACTGAAAATCTACAGGACTCATGAGTCACGTGTGTTTAATGTATAAATTAGTTCCTGCTCAGCTCTGAGGATAATTTTAAAAAACCTATAGCAGCAATTGCTAAGGAATCCTACGAAGAGAAGGTACCGCAGGTAGGGTACTATTAATTAATACCAAGGTATAAGTAAATAGTACTCACATTAAGCTACTAGGTATATAATAAGTAGGATTTTGATAGGGTGGGTCTCTGGGACATTAAGAGATGACTGAAATGATGGGCTTTTTTCTGATCAGCTGAGTGCGCTAAATTATCTTCTATTTTCCCTAGGAAGATGGAATTTCATAGAGACGTTTTGGGACATTAAGAGACGAATGAAATGAAGGGGTACACCCTGATCAGTTGAGTAAGCTAAGTTACCCCCTGTTTACACTAGGAAGTTGGAAATTGATAGTGAGACTCTGGGACATTTGAGAGACGATTGAAAGGATGGGCTCAGGAATTATTATTCCTGATAATAAATGAGGAATTTTCTCCTGTTTGCCCTAGGAAGTTTACATTTGATAGTGTGATGCTCTGACACAACAAGAGATAATTAAAATTATGAGCTCTTTCTCGTTAAGCTGAGTGAGCTCAATTCTCTCCTGATCATCCAAAGAAGTTGAAATTTGATAGGGACATTGAAAGACGGTGAAAATGATGGACTCTTTCCTGATCAGCTGGGTGAGCTAAATTGTCTCCTGTTCACCCAAGAGTCTAGAAATTTGGTAGGGCGACTCTCTGGAATATTGAGCAACAATTGAAATGATCGGCTGTTTCCTGATCATCTGAGTGAGTTTAATTCTCCCATGGTGACCCGGGGAAATTTAAATTTGACAGGAAGCCTCTCATTGACAGTGTTTAATGAAATGATGGGCTCCATCCTGATCAGCTGTGTGAGCTGAATTCTCTGTTTTTTTCCCAAGGATGTTGAGATTTGGTAGGAAGACTACTTTCGACACCAGAGGTAAAGCATTCCACGTTCTTCAATGTTTAGCCGTTTGGCTCTTGGTGAAACAGAGGTGCCATGTTTTCTGATTTTGCTTCTAAAAACTTGAAAAATACGAATAAATAACTAAAATTGAAATGATTATAGTTGATTTCCTCACTGTTTATTCCATCCTGGAAATGAATTGTACTAATTTTTGCTTCCTCACTACCGAAGGTACTACCAAATTTTGAGGTCGAAAAAATTTTTGTCATCCAAAATCTAAATTTCTACTTGCTTTTTGCGCTTCATGATCAATTTTGGTTCCGTGTCTGTCTGTCTGATGTCTGTCTGTCTTTGGTAAATCCTTGTCACGTCCAAAACTGTACCAAGTTTTATTCTGATTCCAATGAAATTTGCAGGGATTGGTTGGGTTTTAAGGCAACCGGGTTAGATTGGGGCTCCGGCGATTGTTTTAAGAGCAGTATCGTTAGCCAATGGGGTAATTACTTGCTATAATCTTGATTCTCATTGAAAACTAAGTGAGTTTACCAACTTAGGGACGAGAGGTTCATCTATGTCAAAGCTTCATGCATCAATCCGAATATAACGTGACAGTGTAGATCCAAGATTACTGCGTGCTCGTTAATTTCGGATGACAAATGAATGTCTCCTAACTCTTTTCCAGGCTGATGTAGTGAAGGCCAACAGATGGGCAGGTTGAGGCGAGACTTGGGATAGGTTTCCTGTAGGTTTGGCTTCTATCAGGACGTCGGAGGTAATGAAATGAAAACAAAACATCAACACCTTTGCAATGGCTGAGTATCAATTCCTTTTGTAGGCATGAAGATGGCGGTGGTAGAAAGTACTGCAGCAGATGGATGGATTCTGTTTTGAAATTCAATTTTTGGGTTCTGGGCATTGTTCATACATAGAATTAATTTATTCTGCGATTAAGTCACAACATTGTATAGAATCTTGATGTTTTTGTCAGTGAAAGAATGAATGCAACAGAACAATTTAACATCGCGCCATGGCTTAAGAAAGTTACACAGATTCTTTGCGTAGTTGTAAAACTTGGGTCAATTTAGTATTATTGGTGGTATGGTGGAAAATTAGGTGTCTTTCTTAATTTGATAGACTTGGATATAGACCTAATTATGCACTGCCAGTCTTAATATAAGAATTTTGCTTCAGGGCAATGTGGATGTTTCCAGTTACTTTTTATGAAGGTAAATTTGGATTCTTCAAAATGAGATCCCTGTATTGCATGAATTATGCATGTAACATGTTTTGGTTTAAAACCATTGAACAAACACACAAACGTTGGGGAGGTTTAACGTATTTTTAGTCAAATCACAAAGCCACTTTATTTTACGTTGTACCTTATATCTGAACACTCTATATTATTAAATTTAATGCATTTTATTCTTTTGATTTACAATACCTACATCAGAAGATTGCTGCTTCGTTTAAGTAACTCTTGGAAAGGGCAACATAATAGTCTCCAGATTTGCACAACAAATAAACTCCATCTACTGAAATTCACGAGTGTATGAAGGTGATTTCAAGTAATAGGCATCTTTCGGGTGTTGGCATTTCTCATTAATGATCTATGAATCGGATACTGTGACCCTAAAAACCCCCCACTCCAAAATTTTAACTAAAAAACTTCAAATGGTCCGGGAATAAACCGATCTAGGAATAAAAAGTAAAAGTCCATAAAGTAATAAAAGTAATAAAACTCCAGGCGGACGTGGGGGTGAGGTACCTACTCTTCATATTGCACTTTTTTGCAAAGCTTTCGTCGAGATCTTTCAGCTGATGGAATACAATTATATACATGAAACTGCCCATTTTCTATGTTATGGCATTAGCGCATTTGCAGTAAGGTGGCCATTCCATCAGAATGAATTCGAAGACTCGACATTGAGTCTTGACACCCAACTCAGTTAATGGTGAGTAGCAGAACTTAATTTTTTTTTTTTGTTCATTTAATCGTTTGAGCCGCACCTCAACCAGAAAGGTCATTAGCGGCATTGACAAGGTGTCTGAAGGGACACTGCAAGTGGCACGATTTTAAGGGGATCTATGTTGCCCCCCATCACCACTGAGGCAAATCGAAGGGGGAAAAATGAGGGGTGCAGCGGTGACCACTGTTGAGCCCCCAAAGTGAATAAAAACCCAAAAAATAAGATAATAGTGAGTAATATGATAATATAATAGTGGGTAATGAAATAATATTGAGTGGTAGAACTATTTGTCACAGTGTTTTCGTTGAGGTCAGTCATACAGACTGTGTTGAGATTCGCGGTCGTTGCTGACAAATATGGTTTAATGTGATAACAACATAATCATTTGGTGGACCATTTGCGGTTAATGGGGGCTTACGCTAAAAGTCCCACTTCTCTTTTCAGTTGGGCCAGATCAATGGTGAACCGTCGCATTGATCTATAAATTTTTTACTAGCTTATTTTACATAATTTACTCCAAGAAGAATCATTTAATACCTTCGAAACCCATTTAGCACTGACGTGGTAATATTACCACCACCAGCATCATAATGCTTACTAACATTGTGATACAACCATTTTGCAATCTGTCTCACTCACATAGCTCCCTCAGTTTTTCTGTAAGTGGGAAGAGTAATGGACTTTAGAAGTACTTACGAGGTGATGTGATCTTCAGTACAAGTTCGTGAATCAAACTTTTGACGTTGAATGTCCTACATGTATGTAGGTGATGAATGTTTTTAGGTAATAGGCAACTTTCGTGGGTTGGAATTTCTCATTTTTCATCTAAAAATCAAATTTTGTGTCCTTAAGAACCTCTGACTGCAAGTTTTCAGCTCAAAACTTGAAATAGTTTGGACTAAAAATTTTAGAAAGTAAATTAATTGACGTCATTAGTAGACTGGTGCGGCGCACAGTGGGGCGATAGCACTAAAACCGCGGACATCGCGTTTAGAGCTAGGAACATTAACAGCATCTGAATCAGAATGGGGGTTTAAGGTTTCCAGGGCGTAGAATCTAAATTGGCAGGTCCAATCTATCCGTATGTATGTCTACCTGTCTTCAGTTATGTAAAAGGTCGGTTCCTTCCAACGAAAATCGACAAAATGTGGCACATACAACGCCCCGTTCAAACAAGAACTACGAGTAGATAAGAAACTCGTACGATCGGGGTCGGACGTCGTCGGATGAGATTATTGCATTTTTCTCTCATATAACACTCATCCTATAGGATTTTGAAGCCCGTTTCTTGGAGCAATTTGGAGCTTTTTTTTTCAAATAGCCTTCTAGGTATATATTACATTAAAAATACGCATATTTCTTGACATCAAACAGAAAAATCGCACCAAAGATGAAAATAATCAACTTTTTTTCTTGTCTACAATGTTAATGAGTAACGCTGAAAACCATATTTTCCCCTCTAGAAATATAAAAACACCTAACATCAAAATGTGCAAAATATCGAAGTTCACAAAATTTTTCCAAATTTTGCATGTTTTCTCAGTTCATATAGTATAGAATTGTCAGGAAATGTACTGTTTTTATTGGATTTCTCGCTCACTCTGGAAGGTTTAGACTACTTTTTATTGGAAGATTCATTTTTTTTGTTCCATTATCGCGGTAATTCATATTGCACCTTTTTGCAAAGCTCTCGTCGAAATCTCTCAGCTGAAGGAATATAACAAAATAAATCAAATTTCCCATTCTCTCTGTTATGAAATTTGCAGTAAGGTAGTAGTTCCATCAGGATGAATTCAATCTACGATCAAATGGGATCATGGTACTGAATAGAATCTTGATACCAGTTCTTCTATTGGAAGAACAGTAAGCATCAGAACTATTTGGCATCGTGTTTTTGTTGAGGTCAGTTACACAGACCATCTTGAGATTCAAAGTGCAGATGATGTTTAATGTGATATCTACATATTTGGCGGACCTGTTGCGGGTAATGGGGGCGTATGCTAAAGGTCTCTTCCTCTTTTCAGTTGGGCCTGATCAAACGGGTAACCGTCGCAGATGGATCGTCCTGCATTGCGATCAGTCTTAACTCCTCGAGAACGTGTAGGAGGCCGCAGTGGGAAGGCTGGAGTTCGCGAGCCGCCACTCCCGCCTACCTCGCTGCCCCTGGACCCCTTCCACCTGGACCCCCTCAGGAAACCAGACACCAGTTCTCCATCCAAAGCCTCAGTTCTAGCATGATCCTCATTTGTGATGGTTTGGTTGTCTGACGTTTCAGTGCCCAACAACATGCGGCGGCACATAGCGCACATCTGGATACTCTCCGCCTTGTTTTCATCGGCAATAGCTAAAGGTAATAACCCGTTTTCTACCAAGCTGCTCTCATAACCGAAAAAACAAATCCGTCGCAATCATCTTAACAACAACCAAAATGTCGCTCAATACCAATCAATAACCACTGCACACCACTTTTCTAATCAATCCACAGCCACTACGATAACTTTCTTCATAAAAACCCCAATCAACCACCAGTCTCATCAATCTCCTGTCTTTCCTGTCCAAAGGGGTTTTTTTTTTCCTGTCTATGGTTTTACTCCAATGCCTTGAGGGAAGGTTAATAATCTGTAACCCTCTCGAAGTTCTTGCCTTGTTAATGAGACGTGGTGGTGGAAGGCGCGGATGACCGTGACCACTTCTTGTGGGTTTTTCGCTAATCGGTGGGAGAAAAGAAGACGAAGCAGGTTTTTGTACTCGCATGATTCCCTGTCGGGGTCAGAGGAATGCACTTTTGTCCTCGTCTGACCTATACCGAGGACCAGCCCTCTGCCCACCAGGTCCATACAAGGCAAATGTTGTGACACAGCTCGAGGTACCATATGTCCTTCGAGGAAACATTTTCTCCTACTTCGCAACTATAAATCAACAGACTCAACTTGTTCTTCTCATTGGATTAAACGATAGTAGATTGTAGTAGATTATACGGATTTATGATAGTAGATTGCCACGAGAAAAGCGATTCCTTTTGTTTCTACGTTCGTTTTAATAGATAAGTGATATTTGCTTGATATTAATCAACAATTTACCCAATCAACTACCAATCAATGGGACGTCCTAAATGTTGGTTCAAAGTCCCTCAGAATGTGAAGTACAACATCAGCATTCACAAAATTATGTCTGCGATCCCAAGAATTTCCATATTATAATATGTACCAAATGTGGTTACAATCATCATAGTATACATACATGAATACTGTATGTATTACCTAAAAGTAAGTACTGAGCGAGTACTTAGAGACAGACCGATCCTAGAAAAGGATTCAATTTGCAGGGTTTTTTGTTCTTTATAAGCACACATTTGGCCATAAACCATGTCGTTGATTCCAGAAAATTTTGCTGGGCTTAATTTCTATTCGGTTCTGATAACGTCCGCGTAAAGGAAGACACCGTATAGAGGTCAAAACTGATGTGGAAATTCATTAATGTACGAGAGAAATAATCAAGGACATTATGGATTTCTGCTTTACACCGGTCCATATGCTTTCTTCTCCGCTTAGGTTTCTTAGGGAAAGATACAACATAAATCCATCCGTTGAGATAATTCTCAAAGAAAGTGAGATAAAAAGAATAAGCTCCAAGAGAACCGTGAAATTGAAGCTTAGTTAACAATAGATTATGATGTCTTCGTAAAAAAATCATCAAGCAACAGAAAGAAAGTTGCTTGGACAGGGAAGCACTTGAACCTTGAAAACAGCAACAGTTGAATGAATTTTTATTTTCTTCAACACTAACTTATCAAAAAGCACGCATGTGTACAAGTTCAGTAAACGTTGGGAAAGTGGTCTGCAGCCTCGCATCAATTGATTCAACTTTCACAGGTTTATACTAACCTGATGTTTTTTGCAGTGCTTTGCTCTTGAGTTTGTAAATCCATTCTTGAAACTGGATTTTGTTAATGTCAAACCAGAGGCCAGAAACCTCCTCTCCGAAAGTCCTAGTGTTCAGGGAAACACAAGTTTGTACGTACCTACGTTTTGGGTAGGTACGTGTGTAGTCAATCTATGGTCAAAAACTTTCAGTCATGATGCAGCATGATTGTATGAGCGAATTTTCGTAATTTATAGTAAGTAGGTATTATGTAATGTAGCATTGTTTTGAAATTTAAATTTATTTACAAATTATACTGGAAATGTACTTAAATTTCTTTAATATTTGCTAGACAATCGATAAAAACTATTAAAAAAATCTCGAAATCCGAGTTTGTTTTTTGAATCACAGAATATTATTTAGAACTAGTTCTTTTGTCATAGAATTGGCACCTAGTAATGATTTCTTTGCTTTCAAAGTGCTCAAATATTAAAAACAGTGTAACATACTCGTATGATACGATAATTCAGGAAAATTCGCTCATACGATCATGCTGCATGACTGGAACTTTTTAAAATCTATTTTTAGTCATTTTCAGTGAGTTTTTCATCACATTTTTTGAAATTTGAGCAATTTAATGTACTCAAAAAGTGCTGGCCAACTCATCCTTTTCTTCTTGGCGCATATGAACGCAATTTTTATAACAATCCTAAAGATAGTTATCCTCTGGAATGACACACAGACACCCCCCCCCCCTCCCCCAACATACACACAGACAGACATACGAGTATATATATAATACACATATGAAAAAGCGTTAAACTCGAGTATTCGTTTCAGAATGCCTCAAAATGGATTTCATTGAAGAAAGTTTTCGAAAACTTTGACTTTAAAATTTTTGGACCCATCGCAACAGCTTCATTTTCTACGAAAATTCGATAAAAAGCACACCAATTAGCACATTGTTATTCTCTGTTAGTAATTGGGATGTTTGCTTTTAAAGCAAAGAAAAGCTGTTAGTTTTTTTGGCAATAACACATGTTGCTTATATATTACATACTTAGATACATAGGTACTTACTTAAAATATTTTTGGATTCTGCAAAATATAAAAAGTAGATTCAAATTTCGTTCAAACTTTGGAAGGGACCTGATCAGTGGACCCACTAGTTTCAGAAGGGGTTTTCCCCAGTTTACCAAGTACAAATTTGTCAAGAAAATCCCGCCTAACCTGTCGCATCAGGACAGTTTTAACGAAGAGCGATTTCCTCTTCAGTCAGGATACAGACAAGTACACCTAGTCGCCAATTTCATTATTATCAATTTAATTATCATTTCTTCTGAAGTTGGGGTACAAAATGAACAAACTCCTATAGCGGTGACTTCTGGGTAACGTCAATAGATAGAAAGATAGATTTATTGGCACATTTGAATATACAGAACAGAAAAGAAACTGTAAATATAATGATAATAACTCACAAAACAATGCGAATTGGGAAGTGTGTCATGCAGGAGGTCATTTGGCTAGCTGTCGTCGGTTATGTATTTAACTGGGATTCAAATGGTACGCGGGGGTCAGTCAGAACTTCCATTTTTCACTCTCCGTGGGAGTTAGTCAGCGAATTGAGAGTCAGTTGGGTAACCCCGATCATACCTCCTTTAGAGGGTTTCGGATTCAAAGGGTTCGGGAGATTTGTACTTGGATATAGAAATAGCATTATATAGAATAGATATAGAATCTATTCTATCTATTCTATAGAATCTACATGGAAATAGCTAGAAATAGAATATGTATGAGTGCTTAGTTAAAATATAGTTTGCTATCCGATCCAGATCAAAGCCATAATAATCCAGGACCCGAGGCCAAAAATACGTAGCATTTCAGGAGAATGTTTGAGATTAGAGTATGAAAATTAAGTCCTTTCTGATTGAGAAAATCGTTGTCTGCCATCTTAAAATTGGTTGAATAAAAAATGCCGGTCTTTTTAAGATAGAGTAATTTGCCCATTTCGAAGTTACCGTACATCGTATAGAAATTTTTATACGTTGTGAAGTAGTAGAGCATAAAAACGAAACGATTCGATCCCAATATTCTGCATTACCTCCTGGAATAAGCGAATGACAAATGATAGAAAATGGCCCTAATTTTGGGTCAGTCCTCTCGCCCCCACGTCTAGACTTTCGCCCTTCAAAAAGTGGCCTTAATATTGATCTGATTTCAGTCTACAAAAACTCATTCCACTCAGGAATAAATACATTCCTAAGTTCATATTATACCTTATATTTTAGCTTAGACCTTTCTTCATTGACTCACAGCAGAAACCACGAATTTTGTGTCATTTTACACATAAAATTCGCAGAAACGGCGTTTTACCTTGTACTTTAATGGGAAAGGGTCTGAGCTAAAACTTGCTCAATCGAATGAGCTTTGGCAGACCTAAATCAGACCAATATTAAGGGTGATTTTGAAAGGCAAAAGTCTAGACGGGAAGGGGGAGGAACTTTCCTAAGATTAGCCCGATTTATGATTGTCCTTAAATTCCCTCATTTCAGGAGATAATTCAAGTTTTTGAGTCGAATCGCTTCGGGGGTTTTTTTTTTTGCTCTACACCTTTGCTACGTACTAAAATCTCTATGGATGTACGGTTTAGGAATTATTTGAGATAAACTTTAAATGGGCAAATTAAACCATCTTTATGGGGCCGCCATTTCGTATTCCACTAGTTTTGGGGTGGCAGAACGATTTTTTCACTCATAATGGACTATATTTTCAAAATCTAATCTCTAACTTCTTCTGAAATTGCTAGGAACCTATTTTCGGCCTTGGCTCTATCCCTCACTTTTTATAGGTCTTTACGATGATAATTAATTTAATATCTACTTCTCAGAAGCAAATATTTCGAAAATAGAAATTTCGCGGAATTCTCATAACCTACTTTCTATTACATAACCTTACATTCTATTACCTACTTTCATCGAACCTCATGTGCTTTTGCGAGCACCGAAATGACATTAAAACTGTAATAGGTTCCTATTTAAGGTTTTCGCAGGAGGAACATTGCCAATAGTTGATTACGTACTTGTTTGTTAAGTGTTGTTTTGAAATTATGCAAAATTTCTACAATTCGCTTATTTAATAAGAGCAGAAGTGAAAAAAACAGCTTTCGTTCAAAATAATTTTAATTTGCAAAAGGTGTAATTTATACTTTGTTTGCATTTTATATCGTTTGCATTAATTTCAACCACGTATAATATCTTAGTAATTCTTATAATAAATCCGTTCGTCATACTTGCGGTCGTCTATGGAAATGTGATACCAGGGAAATCATCCTCTCATGTAACGCCCTATGGGTTGAGGTAGCATTACACAGCGGCCGATTTAATTCTTGTTAAGAGAGTTCAACGACTGGTTAAGAACGCAGGACAAAGCTTGGTAAATTGCTTTTCATGAAGGCCTTCTTCTCGGCCAGAAATACCAGAGTGCACTCCTCGCACTCCTAATTCCCCTCTTTTACCAATAACAACCAAGCCTCTCAACCTATCTACGTGTGTAACTATACCCCAGGAGATTAATCTATGGCACGACATGAAAGGTCTGTAGGATTCAGCATCAAATTTCATCATAAATCATAAAGTAGTCGTGATATTATGTAAGTCAGCGTGTAAAGTTCACGGTGAACCATTAGCGATTTTTAGCTAGTTTTCTTAGAAGTTAGAAGAACCCGTACTACCTACGTTAAGTTACTAAGGAAATGTATCTTTTCAGTTTCGGCCCCAAAAATTGTTTACCACACGTTTAAGGTCTTGATAGATCTCTCTACTCTTTTGACTGGTGAGTAAATCTGTCCAAGGACAGAATAATTAACCTGATCAGCTGAATGACCTTAATGGCTAAAGCCTGTTCTGTGTCCATTTTTTAAAAATTACTTTTGAATTCCATAGTTTGACAGCTAAATACAACGTATAGTTACCACAAGGTATGTAGTCGCAGGGAATGAATTTGTATCAAGAACGAGAGTAGCGCTGTTAACACACAGTCCAAAATTTATTATTTACATTATCCACTAGAATACTAGATAGTCATAAGAAAAGAGCTTGAAGATAGACCAAACTAAAAAAAAAAAAATCAAATTTTATCGTGGCTTTTGAAAAAGGGGGCAGTGGGATGCAAAACTGTTTTAAACCGCATGCATATGTACAATCATTTAATACAGAAAATATCTAGGTACTTTTAAGAAGATCTACATCGTAAACCTATATCGTTATATTATTTTGGGCAAATCGCAAAGAACTAATCCAACAACATGGGTCAATACACTCTTGGGAAAATAGCTAGTTCTGAATCCATATCGACAACATCTATGCATGCATTTGTGTCTTTATTGAATACATTTTACCTATCTATACTAATTAGTGTTAGAATCCAGAAAACTTTTCAGAATACCTCGAAAACGGATTTCCATGCAGACTATATTTTGATGCCAGTGCAATAGCTTCCTTGTCTTCGAAAATTCGTTAAAATTCATTCGTCATCATTACATCAATATATTATTTCTACTTACAGATTGTTAGTTATATTGTTACATTATGCACAAATCTCACAAGCATTGTGCACAAGCCAAGCATGAGGGAAAAAAAATTATAATGAAAAATAACCGACCAAATCGTTACAGACCATTCCAAGACCGAATCCGTGAAACAACCACAGGTGTATGTCTGTGTGTACACAAATTTTGTCGACGCTGCCCAGGCTACAATTCTCAACCGATTTTCGATATTCTTTCTTTGTTCGACCTCAATTACGGTCTAGTTGTGCAACAAACCTTGGAAATTTTGGATTTGCTAACTGGAGAGAGGATGGAGGGGGTAATAGCCTATCTTTAAAGCGCTGGCCAAGGTACAATTTTCAACTGATTTTAGTATTTATTTTTTGTTCAATTTCAATTTTAGTCTAGTTGTGCAACAAATCTTGGAAATTTGGGATGTGACATCTTGGAGGGGGGTAGAGGGAGTAATAGCCGATCCTCTAATAAGCGCTGCCTAAGCTACTGTTCTTCACCAATTTTTGTGATTCCTTTATGTTCGATCTCAGTTTTAATCTAGTTGTTCAATAACCATACAAATTTTGGAATTGCTTTGAATTGGAGGGGGGGGGGGGGGGTGAAGGAATGATATTTTGGGAGGGCTGGATACAGATATTGTGATATTTCAATCTATTTTCGTGAATCAGACATTCCGTAATGAGTCCAAAAAAGCAGTTCATGCTTCATTATGGTTGTGAGGGAGAAGGGGAGAGGGGTTGCTTGCTGCACATTCTTGTTAGGTTATAATGGAGATGGTATGTAAACTAAAACATGCTCTATTCGCCGTTCTTAACTAAATCATACACAACACATACGCTGGGACGTCCCTGTAATGCTGGCTTTACTTGGGTACCATTATGTTATTGTTTGAGTGTGATTATTTTTATTAATAAAGAAAATTCATTAATTAATAATATAATTACCCATCATTTTTGACCAGTATTGATGATGTTGATGGTGAGGGAAACGAAATTTATAGCGAAAAGAGGTGACGCAGGGAAAGTCATGTCAACCCAATGTTCCTAAGATCCTTCGCTCCCTAGCGCTCATAGCGGCGGACCTTGTTAGTTCTAAGCCCCATTAGCACATACCTGCATACAAACACCAAAACAAAAAAAAAGCTGACATGCTATAACGGAAACTATTGATGTAGTAGACATTCACCATCCTCTGGTGCCTCTGCCACCCGGAATGTTCTTTGGGAGGTGTATTCTTTCGAATTTTCTGGGAGGGCTATAAACACAGTTTCGTCGCGTTTCAAACGTAAAAAACCCGTTGATCCCAACACGGGCAGACGGGTCGTTCATTAGGCTTTTACGAGATTGAATCTGTTAGCTGGCGAATTAGTAGATGCCGGAAGAATCTCTTTGGGTCGTGGCTTTTATACGCCTCTTCGTTTTTCGTTTTGTGGCTGGCCGAAATATGGGGATTCCATCAGCTGAGAACGAATTTGATCTTATGGATACCCATTTTTCGAGAAGATTACATTTTATTAGTGTAGAAGGGTTTGAGTAGACAAATTAGAATGCCAAACTTCTGAACAATCCGGTTTGGTCTCGAATTATTGTCATTCGAATACGGTTTCGATTCGGCCGGTTTTATCGTCATCAACTATTAATTACTCAGATAAAAGCTTAATTTCACACAGCAACTTCACTTCACTCATGGAAGGAATGTTAGAGAAAGTTCCTGTAGCCCCCTCCCAAGCAACTCTTGGTTTTTTTCTTGAACTTTCAATTTTATGGCTAAAATCTTCTCCTAAATTAAATCCTGCAGAAAATATCACCTTCCTCTATGTTTCATGAAAAAAATCTAAATGAGAAGTCCTTCATAAGCTTCCACTAACACCATGGGAAGACCATTGGTGATTTTTCAATAAAACAATAAAATTCAATAGACTTTGGCTGAACTGCAAATTCTATGGTATTGTCAGATCACAAATGCTCTTTTTTTGTTGAGTAAAAGAAATTATAACTTAAGATGTCTTTGGTCCATACGCGGAGTTCAGTTCTGTCCAAGACACTGAAATAGTTTTAGAAATCTGCTTCGTTTGATAATTAAACTCTAATTGCTCCATTTGAAATTTCAGCACCGTAGGTCAATTAAGCGGAAAAAAAGTTCCAGTCATTCCGCATGATCTTATGAGCGAATTTCCGTAAATTAGGTATTATATTGTATAATGTTAAATTGTTTTAAAATTTGAGATTTTCGTGTGCAAAGAAAGAAAGTGTTAAAACTATTAACTGTATGGCCAAAAATGTATTCTAAATAACAATCTTCCATTCAAAAAAAGATTTTGGATTTTTAGCTTTTTTTGCAATTTTTATAGATTTTTTAGCAGATTTTAATGAAATTTAAGTACATTTTTCAGCATATATTTGTACATAAATTTTTAAATATCCTATTTTATAGTTTATTAACTTTATCTGGCAAAAAACAATTTAACAATTTTTAGCTGTTTTTTGCCATTTTTAGTGATTTTTTCAGCACATTTTTTTTTTCAATGTTGACCAATTTTATGTGCTAAAAAATGCTGGCCAATGAACTCATCCTTTATTTGGAAAGCTCAATTTTTTGGCGCAAGAACGGTTTTTTTTATCTTAATCCTAAGGAGAGTTATCGTCTGGAATGACATATATATATATACATATATATATATATATTTCTTTTTTTTTAAAGTATATTTAAAACGAAGTATATAGTTCAGTAGAACCGCGACTAGTTCAAGTGTTCCTATATATATATATGTATATTTAATTTAAAAAAACGCACACTTCAGGAATCGTTTCAAAATGC
This sequence comes from Adelphocoris suturalis, assembly GCA_030762985.1. Classification (NCBI taxonomy): domain Eukaryota; kingdom Metazoa; phylum Arthropoda; class Insecta; order Hemiptera; family Miridae; genus Adelphocoris; species Adelphocoris suturalis. The sequence goes on from CM061044.1 coordinate 16,064,415, forward strand.
CTCAAAACGGGCGGATTTCAATGAAGAAATTTTTCAAAAATTTTGATTTTACAATTTTTTGAGCCATTGCAATCGCTTCGCTTTCTACGAAACTTCGCTAACTAGCCTGAAAAGTTCCTTCAACTGCCTCTGTGCCTTGCAATTGTATTCTAGATGTCTCAGCGGTGCTGCAGTACTAATTTCAGAACCGAAGGCCGATTAGGAAAGAAACTTGTCTCAAGGGTTCCTCAGCTGGTCTCTTTGTCTCCATATCTTGTAATTATTGTTTTTACGTGTCCTGATAGCGCTGCATTTCAAATTTCACCGTACAAATGAGTTGATGGGTCTTTCAAATCCAGTTTTTTGAGAAATATGATCTGTCCATGATACGTTTTATAGAATTTAATATTATGAGAAATTATCCATGCTGTTACAATCTTCTTTGAATTCATTTAGTTTTTTTTTTAAATTCACTATATCCATATTTTAATATATATTATTTTGTGAATCAGATTTGTTAATTTTAGAACGTTGAAAATGATGCACTAGGATGATCAGTGCGTCTCCATTCATTGTAATTACTGTATTTAAAGTGTCCTATAAGCATTCCATTTCAAAATTCAGCACCTTAGGTCTATTGGGAAAGGAACTCTCTTAGGGGTCCCTCGGCCGATCAGTGCGCCTCCTTCCTTGTAATTGTAGTCTGATGTCATCTTCAGGCCCCTCCGTTTCTGTCTAGTATCCTCTATCGCTCATCCGCCTCTGTTCTACGGCCAAGTGCATCAGTCTCCGGGGGGGATCTTTAATTTCTTTAATTTCCATAGGAATTGCTGCCAGTCCCGAGATTAACTTCTTGGTTGTCTTGTGTGATGTTGAAACTTGAGTCGAAATATGAAGGATTTTCTGCTGCGGTTATAGCTCTGACTTGTCAGAGATGATGAAGCTCAATTTTGTGCTGTGCGGATTCATGAAATTTACTGATTTATGGAGAAGAAATTTAAAAAATAAGAAATTAAATTGAACGGTAACCCTTCTTCCGAGAAGGTCGGATGGCCTGTGTTTATTCTAATAGAAATTTGATACCATTAGTCCAGTAGCACTGCTAGGCATACAAAATTCGAAATCGCTACACAATCAATCGTTCGCTTATTGTGGGAGGAGGTTGGAAAATAACCTACCTGGGGGATCCGAACCCGACCGTTGAAATCTCCGGATGAAATTACGACGGCTCGCCCCACATTTAATACGAGTCGGCCGATCGGACTGCAGTTTATCGTGTTGGCAGAGTAAAGGGATATGGAGGAGGGGCCGCTCCTTCCAGATGGACCTTTGAGAGTTAAGGGAGGCCAATTGATGCGAGAATTATGGAAATGGCCGTGGAGGAAGCGAGCGGATATAGCTCAAGGGCATTTCTGCAGGATTGCCATGGGAAACCGATTACCTACCTACTGCTCAGGAGAGTTCACCTTTTGTTATCTGGCACCCAAAGGAGGATTTAAAAAAAATCGACTTGCTGCTATGAATGAGCAATAAATAGCTCTGTGGAGATATCATCGATCTAGGATGGTTCGAAATTAGTAACGCTTCCGGGTCTAATAATGGCAAAGGTACACAACGAATCACAGTATTCGGGTTCGGCCCAGAACCGGCAGAAACCACTTGATGGCAGGAGGAGATGTTTGCATACTATTTTGTTCTCTATTTTCGATGTATTCAAATTATTATTATTGTATTTATTTCCATATATCACAACTACGTGTGAGTAGGAAGCGTCGTACAAAGTAAAATATTATTTTAAAAAAAAAAAAAAATTACAAACAAGTTTATATATAGATATTCCAAAACAACAAAGCACAATATTAACAAAAATGGAGAATAAATAAATCAATGGTTAAAAAATTCACAAAGAGAGTAAAACTCTTTGTCCACGAAAAACAACTTCACATTCTTCTTAAATGTAGAAAGCGAGCTACCCCCAATTTGAAAATCCAGGAATTTATTGTGAACTTTCACAATCTGGTAAAGTGCGCTTTCTTGAAACAGTGAGAGACTATGCTGAGGAAGCCGAAGAAGACCAACACTGCGGGTAGAGTAGGTGTGGTAAAATTTAAATTCTTCGAAATGGGCGGAGTATTTCCTGTAGAAAATCAAGCATTGAATTATGAATGCTGATGGTATTGTTAGTAAACCTGCATTTCTGAATTGTCCTATACAAGAAGAAAATGGTTCTAAACCTAGGACAATGCGAGTCGCCCTTTTTTGCATTCTGAACACAACATCAAGATTTTTTTTATTGCCCCAATAAACTATGCCATAAAGAGCCTTACTCATGAAGAGAGCATGGTAAGCATTCAGTACGATACCCTTTGAAGCAATCGTTTTCAGTTTCCGCAAACAATAGCAGCAACTGCCAAGCTGTTTACAAACCGCTGATACGTGATCATCAAATTTCATATCGCAGTCGATCACACTTCTCATCGCGTGAATATCATCAGATATTAAGCAAGACTGATGGATAGAGGTCTCCGCATGGATTTCAGACGTTCAAACCGCAAATCACTACAACTGATACAAGTTTCCTCTGGTTAAATTTGTTTCTGTACCCAAAAGACCTTTCCGTATTTAGGCGAACTTCATGTTTTTTCTTTTTTTGAAGTACATATCTTCAACAGTAGGTATCTTAATACAAAGTGAATGAAATGTAAATATTTATAAATGAATCTCATATATTTAGCATTAAAAACCCTTCAATTGGAAAATAACATTATATATCAGGATTTTTAACAATTCACTACTAATATCGAACTAGATTCACAAAATAGACAATCGCATGTTTTTATGAATAAAACATGCGATCAATGAATCAGGTGCAGCAAGCTTGCGTTGTGCAAGTAAATCCAATGCCGGGGACCAGGAAGGCGTTTTGTCATGATATCAGCCTTCATCCTCTCTGTTGGGTTGTCCTTCGGGATGATCTGCACTTCAGCGAGCGCATCTCGGATGGAACGGTGGCAGATATCAATGTTTCTTTCTTGGGTAGTGAACAGGATTTCTGGCAAGTTCCTTGGCTACGGGATTGAATAGCCAACTGAGTAGTGTTACTGGTATTTTGTCAGTAAATAACAGTTCACTCAAGAGACTTCCAATCCATAGCAGCTTCAGCCATGTTTCTGCTTCTGTACTGGATAAAGCGCGACGTGTGTCTGCTTCCTAGATCCCCAGTTTATGGCACCTCCAACGGTGCTGTATCGGTCAAGGATGATCTCTGTTCAACTGTAACATGCTTTGAGAGGAAACACTTTTCTAGATCATGTTAAGTTGATTATACAAATTCCAAGATTTTTTTTTCCCAGTAAAAGGCATACATTTGCACAGAAAAGGAAGAGGCGGCGGCTAAATTCGGTCAAAGCAATTTAACTCGAAAAAGATTCCTTAGGATGACTAGTTTACACATAACAGTTAAAAAGTTTGCGATTCCATATGCGTGTTGAGTTATGATAATAAATGTGATACTTAATTTAAGTTTTTTTAAACACAATACAATTTTTTTTGAAAATTAATTCAACATTTTTTGAAAATTCAAACTTAAATAATTTTGGAGCCATTCAATAGCTTAGTTTTCTGGGAAATTCGCTAAAAAGCGCTGAACTCTCCAACTGAGGAGCAAACGAGAGATGCAAAATACTCTAGTAGGTAGGTTTTTTGGAGTCCAGTTATTCTGATATTTGGGTTTTGAGTTCCCCATGGATGCGAATTCTTTGTAATCGTCCAGCAAACCTGAGAGCCGTTATCCCATATAACAATGGAAGTCATAACAGTCTTTTCATAAGTCAGACCTTGTCGATCGAGTCCAATGTCAATGGAAACGGTGTGGGACTATCTCAGGACCAATTCCCATTATGCGATTGGCCAGAAAATGTTAGCACTGCGTCCCTCCGTTCTAAAGTTTATTTCGAAATCCGAGCTCTCCACAACTTCTGTGTCCTTTTTTGATACAATTAAATTTACTGATAACCTGTGAAACGCAAAACATGAGCATAAAATTTAAATTTTAGTGAACAAAATTCGTCGAAAACCTATTAGGTACCTCACTACACTTTCCCAAGTACTTAGCTGCTATAGGTGCTATTGGATTTTTAACGATAATTAATTAAAGAAAACTATTAACTCTTCAGTTAATACGAGAAAAATTGAATAGTAACTCGAACTGGAATTTCAGCGACTATAACGTGCACTTAATTACTATCAATTTATTACGTACTTAATACAACAATGCCCTAGAGCTAAATGAAATTCAATTCTGGATTCAAAATCAGCATCCTGCGCTTGTATGTGCTTTCATATTAGTACCTACGTCCTACATGTTTCGTCAACCTTGGATATTTTTATATAAAATCCTGCGGAACTTTGCACTGTGCACATGAACAGAACAAGAGTTTCTACAGATATTATTTGTCAACTAGAAGTAGGTTCTACTCATTAGAATGCCAAGTGGCTATATGAAAAAGACGAGGTTAATGGTTGACCTCGGAATCCTGCGGAACTTCGGAAAAGGCCGTTTAAAGCGTGATGCAAGGCGTTTAGTCATCTCAATATTCCAGCGTCATCTCCCGAAATAAGTAGACACCTGTTTGTAACGAAGGACGAATCGAACGCTTCCTAACGTTGGTAAAAAACATCTGTCAAGTTGGAAGGGCAGTATACAAATTGCACCAATTGTTGTTATACAGGGTGTCCCAATAGTATCCCCCCCCCCCCCCCCCCCTAACATTTCCCCCACAATTTTTGAGATTTCGAAGTGAAACTTGGAGAACGTTTTTAGATGAAGTTTTAAGCAAATAAAAAAATCAGGAAAAGAACCTGATATGTTTTTGGACTACCGAAAGAGAGGAGGGAATATTGGGTAGGTACTTTGGGAAAAAATCAACTGATTGCCGAGCGACACGTCATTTTAAAGATTTTTTAGTGCTGAACACGATGGTGAAACCAGAATTTCGATCTATTATTCCTTTCTCGGATTAGAGCTGATGAACCATGAAGAAGCGCGATTTTTTCTAAAGATAGGTAGGTACTTTTAGAAAAAACAGCATTTCTTCTTGGTTCAGCAGCGAGAAGAGAATAAAATAATCGCAATTCTGGTTTCACCATCGTGTTCAGCACTAAAAAATATTTAAAATAAGGTGTCACTCAGCAAAAAATAGAAACATTTTTCTTTCAAATTATCCTTCTTTGGGTAGTACAAAAACTTTTGGCTTAAAAGTTGTTGTCAGACACCCAAAAAACGCTCTCCAAGTTTCACTTCGTAATCTCAAAAATTGTGGAAAAAAGTTTGAGAGGGGGGGGGGCTATATATATATATATAGAATTACTTGTTTAATAAATAATAAACATGAAAGGGTGGAGCGAACGCGCTCGAGTTCAATATATGGGGGAGGTTTTCCGACTGCGGGAGTCTTGTAGTCTTTGAGTGAGAGTTTTGAGCCTTAAAGTTTTCATCAGTGTAGCATTTTGAAAAATATTTGTATGACAGCAGTCGTCCAAAAGATGAGGTAAAAATGTATACAACTTTCCTTCTGCAGATCTTTCGTTCCACTTTGAATATAATCAGAATCCTCATTTTCTACTTTCCACTGATGATCTTAGATTTCTTCTTCTAAACAAAGTACCACCATGGAAACCTCGGATTCCAGAATGGGTTATGTAGAACCTTCCGAGATGTTGATTGAATCGAGGCTGGCGAGTGAGGATCGAGACGGACACCGAAATCTGAGAGGACTCGTAAGCGTGTGTGACATGTGTGCGAGCTCACCCTTTTCGGATCCCTTATTTTGTTGGTAACATCGAACTGGCATCGAATCGGAGGGTTGTATAAAACACTTATTGAGTTTAAACTAATTCAGTTTCAATTCCACAATAAGCAATAACCTTTAAACCATTTTTTTAATTGACCTCTAGTTTTAAAGGGGTTTGAAAGCGTGTGAAATAGGAAGAGTGTTTCATGATATGTTCGTTAGCGCGTGCACTCACTTCACAAATAGTCCAATGTCGATGAAACTCTTGAAGGATCTTTTTTAGCCAACTCAATCAATTTCTGAAAACGTCCATCACAACTTATGATTTCTGACATCAAGTTTCACGTTCTCACATGCATAGATCATAAATGATACAATGTTCATGTTAATGTTCGATTTTCTATTCATATGTTAATCTCGAGACCTTATTTCAATTTCCGTCCAGTTTTGGTGAGATTCGGGCTATTAGATATTGAAAAATAGTAGGATTTTCATGTCCAGAACTAACACAATGTTTTACGCACCGATACGTTGGTAGATCGTCACAGAAAAGGTCGGATTTTATTCCAGTACTGGAACGGATTTGCACGATTCGTTCTTGAAGTTGTCATCCGACCTTTATGTAAACCTTGTTTATATTATCTATTTATATTATTTTGAATTAGGTATCTATTATAAAATTTTGTGTATGAAGTGTTGTGTTGTAGTTTAAATAAATTGTACTTAATGTTTAGTTAAAGCGAACCAAAAATTGTTTATTTATCGCAAAGTTGTCAAGTTATTACTGTCCGGAATGTGTGAGACTCACAACCAGTTATCGAGGGGTCTGACACTTCTAAAGACAGTCAGTCTCTCCAAAGACTGTTGTTGTATCAGGACTTGTGTTGTAGAGGACGTCTGGGAAAATGGGTCGATTTTAAAATGTTTTCTAAAATTGGTTTCCAAACGGGGTTTTATGAAAAGTACAGGATTGCTGATTACGTAGGTGCGAATCGCATCCGACATACAGTCCGTGAGATGTCCTTATACGAGAAGTGTGTTAGATATTGGCAAGCTGTTGCTTTCCTACTCATAATTGACCAAAGTTAGGACAGCCGCAACCCCAACTGAGGCTGCTAAACATCCGCCTTGCTCCTCGAAGTCGCATCTCTGCAGCACGAATCACTGAGAATTGGGTTTCCACTTTCACCCGTCGTAGGGCATGAGAGAAGGACCGTGACCATATTCCAGACAGCATGCTAGTCTTCGTGAGGATAAAAAAATGTCAGTTTCAAAGGTGAAGATCGTGTATTATATTTGAATCCATCTTATATTTAATATTCTATTGATGTACCTTCTTAGCCTACTTATCTTAGTACTTATCTACAACTGAGCTAAAAACCAGCTGAGTTGAAAATAATGACTCGGATTAGGCGGAAAAGGGCTATTCATTTCTCGATCTGTTTTTGGTTTATTATATTCAAAAATTAAACTTTTTTAATCGACCAAGAAACAATTTTTTCAGCCCTCCCCCTCCCCCCCCCACCAAAAATTTGTTGTAGTTGGTTGTTGCTGTTGGTTCATGTTTCAAGATGCGTACAGTCCAAAAATCTAATATATATATATGTAAGTGTAATAATAAAATAAAAAATATTAAAAACATCGTCCGTCAAAAGCTCTACGTCTACAGCTTTTGGTCGAAACTGATCAAAGTTTGATCAAAGTTTTTGAAACATGGGTTATGAATCACATTTGGGATCTAGTTGACCCTGAAAGCTCGGCATAATTTATTATCAACCCTAAAAGGAAGCATTTAAAAGGTCTGAAATATTCACAAAACCGAGATCTCGAAAACCTCCAAGATAACAGTAATAATTTTTGTTGGTTGTTATTGATAGATTTTATCCCAAAGATCCCAAAGAACTGAATCGAATGAATGCTTTGAGAGTGTGACATTTTTGAATTAGTGAGTCAATCGCTAAATTCCAATAATGACCTCTAGATAGTGTAAGTATTCGTAAAACGGAACACATAAAACTTGCTTTGTAAATACCGTCGTACGTACTAGCTGATGTAATCCCAATGGAATTCTGATTTCAGAAATCAAGTTTAGTATAACTTTTCCGTACGGATGAACTAGTGAAGCGTTGGTAGGTATTTTATTTCATCTCATAAATTTTCATTTGGTAGGTACCTACATAAATGTTGTTATACTTAGATGACGGGGATTGCTCAAGTGCAGATGTATGTGCCTATCTACGTAAGCATACTGATTACTAAGTCCTTTCTTCCGACCACCACTAAATTTCGCAAAACGTTTCCAAAGGTGCGATTACGCCAAGGGCCCCGTGAAGCTAATTTCTTTCCTGATCAACCTATGGATCTGAAATTTCAAATGAAGCTCCTTTGCGATACCTAGAATACAATTTCAAAGCACGCAGGTGCACTGATCATCTGAGGGACCTTTGAGCCTAATATATTTCTTAATCAACCTAAGATGCCGAAACCTAAAATGGAGCTCCTTTGGGACATCTAGAATACAACTACATAGTATAGAGGGGGGCTCTGACCAGCTGGGAACCTCAGAGGCGAATTTCTTTCCGGATCAACTTACGAGACTGCAATTTAGATGGAGCTCCTCTGGGACACCTCGAAAATAATTTCTGCGTTCCGAACAGCTGAGGGCCTCTGAGGCTAATTTCTTTCGTTTTCAATCTACCGTTTATGTCGACGTTTTTTTCTAAATTGTTAGAAAATTATTAAAAAGTGTAAAATTGTGAGGTCCTGGAGCTATAAAGTTTCTGATGATATACTATTTACGGGGTCTAATAATTATAGAGAAATGATTTGCGTACAAGTGTTATATAATTCATAAATAATTAACCTTTGTGTAATAATTTGCAACATTTTTTACTCCGCAAACCGCGCGATTAGTCGAGTAATTGCAACCTTGGTTTTGCCCGGCTGTTATAATCTATTTTTTTCTCTTCGAATTAGAGCAATTTTCTTTCATAAAGAACTTTTATAGATGGTGTGATAGTGTTCTACCTTGTAACAGTCCTTGGAGATTCAATTGAACTCGTCAGATAAGTCTTTCTCATCAGCTATAAGTGGTTAATCCAATTCAGTGTGGGGCATTAGTTTATTTTATTTTTAACCATTCGTCAGATTAGTTGAATCACATCGGAACCCTTTCATCAACTGGGTAAAAAATGACGCGCTTGGATCACCACAATTTTATTCATTTAATGGTTCAAGTCGCACCTCAACCAGATGAGTCATAAGTGCCATTGAACAAGGTGTCTGAAGGGACACTGCAAGGGGCATTCTGATCTGCTGTAGCTAACATATAGCCCATCCTCCTAAATTATTCCTTCATTCATGTGCTGATTCAGCATAAAGTAATCCACATACTGAACGAATACCATAAAAAAGCCTGATGTTCGGAGAGCGATAAACTGAGTTTTTGATTGTTTCGGCAAACCGATGTAATTTCCGTCTGTTGGGATAATATTTGTGCGTTGTTCTTGCTACTCTAGTACTCTCCGTTAGTCCTCAGATGAGCCGAAAACTTCTGCCGGAGATCCTCTCGCAAGTGGGTTGCGTGGAATCCACTAACTGTAGATGGGTCTTTATTTTAGGTTGAAGAAAATAAACTTTAGGAATACATTTATTTTGCGCATCAGTTGTGGACGCGTGCCTTATTGTTCGACGGAAAGAAAAAATAATTAAGAAAAGTAAAAAATGAAAACTGGGAAAAAATTGATGAGGAAGGTGCAGCTAAATCGAAAATATTGCATCGGGGTTTCTATTTCTTAATTATTCCTTCAGTTTAATGTGCTGATTCAGCGAAAAGCAATCCAAATACCGTGTTAATATTATACAAAGATGGAATTTAAAAAAAATTGTTTCGGTAAACCTTTATGTAATTTCTGCTCGTCAGGATAGTGTTCATAGGCGATTTAGCTTCGGTCCGTATACCCTTGGATGACCCGAAAACTTCCGCGAGAGATCATCTCGCAGGTGGGTTGCGTGAAGTACTACCTTGAGATGAGTCCTTATTTTGGATTGAAGAAAATGCAATTGCGGAACTTATTTTTGTTGCAAATCAGTTTCGAACGCGTGCTTTGTTGTTTGGCAGTACAAAAAAATGGACACAAGTTGATTTAAAAAGTGCAGGATCAGATAAATCGTAAATATACCCCTGGGCTCCTGCTCCTAAATCATTCCCTCAATTTAATTTTGCGATTCAGTAAAAAGTAATCCACATGCCGTGTTAAAAACATACAAAGCCAGTTCCTTGGAGCGATAAGCTGACTTTTGGATTGTTTCAGCGAACCTATGTAATTTCCGTTTTTGGGGATAATGTTCGTATGATGCGATTTTGCTTCACTCCGTAAGTCCTTGGATGAGCCGAAAACTTCCGTGAAAGATCCTCTCGCAGGTGGGTTGCGTGGAGCCCACTACCTGAAGATGATCATCCTATAAATGGCCGGGACGGGAAGGATCAGGATGTCTCTGTATCGTTTCGAGAGATCTAGGGGAGTCTTTGAGGTCACAGAGACCTGACCGTACGTCTTCACGAGCCCCCCTGCATACCTATATATTTCTACAAGCACCACTACACCTCGGTGCACACCTGCATTGTACATCTTCCGGCTTATCTAGATGGTGTGCGATTAATTTACAGCTAGGAAAACATCGAGAACATTCATGTACCGTCAATCGCCCTCCTATAGCGCCTGAGACCTGACTACATAAATATTTTACGTCTCTTAAAGTAAAACGAGAGTTTTCTATTTTGCCGGCAATACTTCATATCAACCCATAGGACCGACTTTTAAGGGATGAAATATTAAAACATATTTGTAAGTAATGCCTAAACAATAGGGATGTCAAAATGTATAGGTTGTAAGCTATTTTTGTGAGAATGGCGAGTAGATCATAATTTTACTTTATGTAAAATCCTCTTCTATATAACCTAACATGAATATGCAACAAGCAACCCCTCAAGTATGAACTGCATTTACATTGTGAAATGGAACAAAGAAAGATTCACGGAAATAAGTTGAAAATATCACGATATATCGATATCCAACCCCCCTCCCTCCATCATTATAAAATTTTATTTCACTGAGAATAGATCGTGTGGAGAGATCATATATACTTCGAGAAAAATAGTAAAAAACCCCCACCAAAATTGGTTGGGAATAGCGTGAATAGTAAAGTTCATTTCACCTTACATCACTCCTTACATTCATGAAAATCCGTCATCAAAAAGTCTCAGTCATGCAGCACAATTGTATGAGCGAATTTTCGTAAGATATGTTACATATGATACATTTTTTGAAATTTGAGAACTTTGAGCACAAATAATTTGTTAACAACCCACATTATGGCAACAAAAGGGTAAATGATCTGCGATTCAAAATACACTTTGGATTTTTACCTTTATTTTGCAATTTTTGTCGATTTTTTAAGAAACATATATGATTTTCAAGTACATTTTTCAGCAAAATTTTGTGCATTTTAAATTTTTATACAACTAAAATTCCGAGGAAAAAATATGAGTTTAACCATTTTTAGAATTTTTCAGAATCAGCGTTAAATTTCCTTTAAGAAAAGAATGATTTTCATAAAGACCTATGCTACACCGTTCGGACTCATTCATTAAGAAACAAAAGTCAACTGTTTTAGAAATTGCGAAATTTAAAATAATTAAAAATTAGCCACATCCTCAAAATTAGAGACAGTCGAATTTCACAAAAACTGCTTCATCAAATACTTTTTCAAACGGTAGGTATAAACAATTTTAATTTTAAATGACTAAATAGGGGAGAAGACTACGTTTTAATGTTAAAAAACGTAGTTTTTCCAACGAAATCGAGGGTTTTATTGAATAATGACCCTCTATTAAAAATTAAAAAAAAAAGTCGATTCTACGTATTTTTTCACGCTGATTCGAATGGTAACACTTACAGATATCTCCAACTCTGTTATAACCGAGTTTTACACTTTAACTCACAAATTTTTAGTTTATTAGTAATGCTCAATTGTAGGTACCTATGTGATTTTTCGGGAAAAACTAGTTAATTAAAGTGTAAAACTCGCTTATCACGGAGTTGGAGAGATCTGCAATCGTTAAGTACTGTCGTATTGGATCAAGGACAACTCTTGAAGCTTTTGTTCTGGTTCCAGTCAATTCTGTGTGGGGATAACTATTGAAAACGATGCCGAACTCGAGTTTCGGTTGATTTGACGACGATCTTTCTCGCTGATAGGGATTTTGCGATACTACTGATATGATACTGGTATCGATACTTTCCTTTCGATACCGGGTAATTTGGTATCGATACTTTGGTTCCGATTTGACACCAAATCATTTGATACTTTTATTCGATACCGATTCGATACCCACAGCCCAACTGTCACCACCCCGAATGAATGACAACTATATTTGCTGAACTTTACAAAGAAGCTCGGAGATATTTCTGTATCGTCGCTTCTTGAAAGATTATTTTCGAAAGTGGTATCAATTCTGACGAAGGATAGAAACCATCTTCTCGGCAGGAGAATGGAAAAATTGGTATTCCTTAGTGATTGCGATCTTTCATTTTTCTTTTGAAAAAATATGTACCTGTTATTCATTGTGTCGAATTCGAGGATTTTTTCTTCAGCCAGTACATTTTACATTCCTGAGCTACATGTATAAGGACATATTTATGCCTATGGTACTTTTTACTTGATGCAAAAAATATTATTAAATTTCCTGTAAGTTTGACTCGATGGTTTTTCTTGTCTAGGGTGTTTAGAAATATAAACATTTCAGGACAAAAAATTTGGTTTATTCAACAAGTAACTGTACCTATAATACGAGTAAAATAGGTTAATCTAATCCGTGACTAGTAGGTGGGTATCATATGATACTGATATCGATACTTTTGATTGATACCAATATCGGAAGAGGTATCGACATCGCAGGCCTTGATACACTTTTGATTCTGGTATCGATACTTGAGTGGTATCGCAACATCCCTTGACTCTGAATAAAAGTTCCTGCCTTCGTATCCTCACCAATAACTGTACAGCCCATTCCGGTTGTCTAAAACGTCTACCCACCAAATTAAAAGTTGATAGCACCGAAGTTGCGGCCTGTAGCGCGGAACAAACACACGCACGCTGAAAAATACCAGCGGGTAGCGATCATCTGCCCCGGTCGGGACTCATTAGCGATAAGTAAATATATCAACTGCACTATCTGCATTAAGCAGATAGCGAAGGACGTTTTCTTATCGTCTGCACCGATGAACCCCTAGGTACGCATCTCTCGAATCAAACAGTATCCAACGAAATTTCGATCCGTTTCATTTTCGGCCAACGTGACAACCGCCTCGCCATTGTTGACGGTATGAAATTTTATAGATGTGAGTTCGTCAAAAGTGTGAATGGTTACTAGTGGCGTTATCGAAAAGGGACTGTTCAGCGCGCATCTGCATAGCTGACGAGTCCGAAGAAATTGTAAAACAAGACCTTTTAGACGGTGATGAATTATACATTGACCTTATGTTAATTTGTCCTTATACAGGTGCGTCGACGGACAATCTGTAGTTGAGTACTACTTAGTACTCAACTACATCGGCCCCTGCTATGTGGGCTTCCAGTGAAATTATTACGGAATGAACCACCAACAGCTGCGAATCGTTCCACTCAAAGTTTAATAGTATGTTCACGACACCAGCACCTAACATTTTTGTTTTCATAGACGTTTTGCTGGGGATTCAGATTGGCACAGCAGTAAGCACATGGCACCTCCTCCACAAAACCGTAAATTCCTCCGACGCAAAAAACTTGTTGAAAAATCTGTTGAGGAATATCGACATGGGCGGATTTCACGCTTTCATTTTTTGAAGGCAGTCCGTCGACACTACGGTACAAAATAGAATATTTTTACGATTAATGTTATTTTGACGACTTTTATGACTATTATATTATGTCCTGGTAATGTTTAAATTGAGGCCGAATGTTCAAATATATACCTATTGCACTATTTCGCTATTAGTATAACCATCCTAAACGACCGGTGCAGTTGATATGGGTAGCGGTGCAGTTGATAACCCCATACCAGCCGAGTCGAAGTTGAGACTCACTTTGTTCGTCTATAATAAACCGTTGAGTAATAATTCGCAGCGATTTCGTTTTCGCCTCGCGGACGTCCGTGATGCGGGACGTGGGTGACGTGGTCGCGGGACGAAGCTCTGGGCAACAGATAAATAATTTTCCATAGAGACGGGATTCATTAATTCAGAGCACGTTTTCAACCGTCGAACCCGCCGCCACGGCCGTAATGGTCGATACTGCTCGTTCAACGTCCCTTTGTTCATTGAGGCCCGTGCGGGAGGCGCCCGGCTCACTGAAAACCAGAATAAACCCCCAGATGGGTTCATATTCGTAGGTACTTGGAGCAATAGTAACCCGAGCATATTTGCATATACGGACCAGAGTACAACACACCTGGCGCAACTTGTGGCCATGCATGATGTGCGAACTTAATAATAATTGGTAATTATAATAATCCAGGAGTTGCCAGATTCACTCGACAAATACTTGAATGAAACAATATTGGAAAGTGCTAACATCGATGACGAAGTGTTCGAATTAGCAAGAACAATGCTCGATGATTTAAGAAGAGGATTGTCTGAAAAATTTGTTTTCTGCAGAAAGTCTCGTAAGACAAGCTGGTACAGAAATTTGGACACCATACTCAAGGAATTAGGTTTTCATCCATCGACAGCAGACCCCTGTATTTATAGATCAGCGAAAGGCATGCTGATAGCCGTTTACGTCGATGATTTGATCATGGCATCCTCCAATGATGACGATCTGGCTGCTTTAAAAAAGGACTTGAAATTTGTTTTCGACATGAGAGATTTAGGAGAATTGAAATTTTGTCATGGAATTGAATTTGAACAAGAAAACGGAATCATAGGCCCATCAGAAAAAATATATAGAAGAATTCTTGAAAAAAATTAATATAAATGATTGTAGGCCATCAAGTATGCCAATGGAACCACGACTCAGAAAGTAAAAATCTGCAATACTAATTTCCCATATCAAAACTTGATAGGTTCGCTGATGTATGTGTCCATTGCAACGCGGCCTGACATTTCTCATACAGTAAGCTACCTTGGGCAATTTAACAACTATTAAGATCAATAAATTGGAATGTCGCGAAGCATATGCTGAGATTCTTGCAGGGAACATAATAATGCTGGTAATCAGTACCTACAGTACTAAGCATCAAATTACTGGTTTTTCAACTTCTCTTTGTTAATTAAAAAAGGCTCAATCTAAACCAGAATAAATCTTTAGATTGGATCACACTTATAACGGAAATAAGTTGGTACAGTGGGGCTTCGAAAATACGAACTTCGAAAATCAAGACGCCTTCCCCGAAAGAAAACCAGTAGAGTGAAGTGGGGGAATTGCGTACCGAAATTTCAATAGTGCAACTTTAACCTCGCTCAGCTCTACCTCATTTACAGCTAGAGTAATTAATTCATTCATTTATTTTTTCAAAATGTAGGCATTTTAATGAAGATTACAAATGCTGGATTGATATTTCATGTTTTTAACATTTCAGTGCCCAGGCTCTATTTTAACATGGAATCATGTTTTAGCGATGGATCCCCCGCCGAAAAGTGAGACTATAAAGTGAGATGAAAGTAGCGCCAATAATTGTGATGATTTCCGCTTTTTTTAAAACGATCTCTTTATACACATTTTCCCACCAAAACGGGGTAAATGTGTAAAAAGCTCAGGTTTCACACTCCAATCAGCACAGGTTGTTAAGGGGCAAATGTGTAAAAAGGCCACTGTTGAACAAACAAAACGGTATATTCAAAAAATTTTGTAACACGATTTTTTTCGGTCGAAACAATCTTTTTTCTCCAACTAGGCTAACAAGGGGAAGTGAAAGGAAGGGAGAAGTCATTCGAAAATCCATTCATCATTTGATGCCTTTTTTTGAAAGTATTAAGAATTTGCCCCGCTTACACAATTACGCCACTTCACCCTAAAAGAAATAGATGCAGAGATGGATTAAAGGATTAAAGCTCGTTCAGCAGAAAATCAGTGATTTATTAAACGAATTTAAGAGGGTGTTTTCTCTTGTAACAATTAATTCAACTTTCATTGCGTGGAGTCGGTGCTTTGTTTTAGCGTGGAACAGGCTTTTACTGGGACCTAAAAGTAGAAAAATGTTTCAAAATATTGTCACGAAAAAACGAGACTAAAGTTGCTGCGGATTTAATTTCTTTGCTACTCAACCTACGAAGCTGAAATTTGAAATGGAGGCCTCTTGGAACATTTAGAGATGAATTATAAACTCTAAAGCCCCTAGATGAGCTGGGTAAGCTCCGGAGATAATTTTTTTGCTGTTCAAACTACGAAACTAAAATTTAAAATAGAGAACCCTTGGGACGCCTAGAAACGAGTCATGAAGCCTAAAGCCCCCCAGATGATCTAAATTTTTGTTAACTACAGTACATACACAGTTTTTTTTTAATGTTCAAAAATCCGAACGATTTGAAAATCTGAACTAAAAATAGAAAATGGTCCATACAGTTCGGTTATCAAGGCCCCACTCCACTGTAATAAAGGAATAATAATTATATATCATGCTTTAGCTGTAATGTGTGTTGGATGTGTCTACGGATCACCGTATAGCACCAAAATTAGTACTTGTGGGGTGTAGGTACACGTACCGTTATGCAGTATACATACATGGACATGGTGTACATGGATTTATGTTAAGTGCGTACGATGTCTTCTATGATGGCCACTGGTCTTTACAACATCCCGTTGTTCATTTAGGGCTTCAAGCTAAGCGCCTCATTTCAATGTAAATCAGAATAAACCTACAGCTTGGATCACAGTAGTACGGAATAGAGAGTGAACCATTATCCTGAAAGATTTATGCAATGTAAATGCCTATACGTTCCTCTTACGTAACATGGCGAAGTCCACACATAGTATCACCCCATCACCAAACTACTCCTCGTTCAAATCTCCATAGTTTGTTGAAGCTCGCGAGGGGACCTTATCTTACTGTACAAAGTAAACGAGAATAAGCCCTCAGTTTGGTTCATGCTCGTGCTTGTGGGGGTGCAATTATGATGTGCAGCAAAATCGTTAGAGAGACTTAGGATGCATTTAAGAATTTTTATTCACAAGGATGATTTGATTTATGGTGCGTACAAACTATTTCTGATTAATCTATTCTGCTATGTTAGAGTTTTAATTATTTTTGCCGCATTTAGGTTTTTGAAAAAGCGCGTTTTTATCAATTATCTGACTTGAACAGTTGGGGAGATGAATTGTATACCTATACAACATTGTAAGAGACGTCAAAGCATAACTAGAAAATAAGTAAGTATTACCAGTTTCTTATGACCTCTCCCACTTGAAATTTTCAACTGTTCGTCTCCTCCGAACTTCGTTAAAAACCCTAATAAAATGTTACCTAACGGTACGGGTTTTACATTTTCGGGCGCCTCACCCGAGTTCAGGGACCCTCGCCAAGACTTTTCCCCGGTGATTCAGACGGATGTGCGAGGCCGAGTCGCCAGGTGAGAATGAGACGAGTGGGCGACTACGGCGTGGGTTATCAGGTCTTTTCGGTACACACACTCGCACACACGCTATACAAACACAAGTTATACAATCACATACGTGCACACCCTTTTTTTTATTTCTTGCGGAGTTTTGAAGGAGCAGAGATAAAAACTTTGGAGGAGGCGTGAAGCTGAAGGTGATCAAGTTTATCAAACGCCAACGCGCGGCGCGCCACTTGCGGCACGAGAAGACGACAGCAGCTGTTGGTTTTGCTGAACTGTAGCCTATCTAGCAGCATAACATATGGAGCAAAATTTTGCTGTGAATGTCGTATTCTCACGTATTGTGCGTCAACTGAATCAAACTTATTTTTGTCCTCAAATTTTTGAGTTGCATGGAATAGTCTTCTTGCCTTAAAGAACTTGAAGGTTTGAGTAGTTCATTCAGGAAGTGATGTGAAATCAGATGAGCTGCCAATGCTTTAAGTATTTATACTAAATTTAAAAAAAATAAAACTGCCAATTTACATATTACACAGTACATATTTACTATACAGTTACACTCAGACATACATACATCAAAAAACGTTTTGCATATATTTGAAATATTTGAGTTTTGGACTTTTGAAAAGTGTCTCTTATTATGAAATAGAACCAACAGAAAAAACTTTAATTCGATAAATTTCTCTTTGAAAAAAAAAATTGTTTCTTAGAAAACGACAAAAAATTCGCTTTTTTGAAAATCGAAAAATAAAAAAAAATAAAAAAAAAAAAAAAAAAAAAAAAACATAAAATATCACCTTAGTTGTCTGTACTACCTCCTCTGGCAGTGATTAGAGCTCGCACACGAACAGGCATGCGCAATATGAGGTGATTAATTGCGTCTTGGTCCAAGTTGCTCCATTCACAGCAGCTTTCCTGAGTTCCTGGACGGTCGTAGGGACATTTGGTCGACTTTGAACTGCTCTGCGGAGTATATCCCAAACACGCTCAATGGGATTTGTAACCAGCATTCATATAAAACATGACAGAACCGCCAGAGAACATGAAAACTGGCTACTCCCTGAATGAAGAAATTTTGTATTTTCTGACGAAACTCGCCTTGTTCTTGTACCACACAACCACAGAGTGAGAGTTTAGAGAGTTCCAGGGAGGCCAAGTCGCTTGAGATCAAGCCGTGCTCAGCAACATGTTGGTTGTGTCATGTTTTGGGCAGGTGTTATGTACAACGCCATAACCGAACTAGTGCCCATAGAAGGTAAGATGAATGCAAAATCGTAACTTAGGGATATCCTCCAGCCCCTAGTGACACCAATGGTCGAAAATTATGGAGAAAATTTAGTTTTAGTCGACAACAACGCTCGCCCTCACAGGGCTAGATTCGTCTTAAACTACCTAGAAACCGCGAATATCAACAATGGACTGGCCACCTTTCTATCTGGATATGAATCCCATGGAATGTGTTTGGGATATGCTCGACAGATCAGTTCAAAGTCTACCAAATGTCCCTACGACCCTCCAGGAACTCAGGGAAGCTACTGTTCAAGAATGGCGCAACTTGGACCAAGATGCAATTAATCACCTCATATTGCGCATGCCTGTTCGCCTGCGAGCTTTAATTACAGCCAGAGGTGGTAATACAGACTACTAAAGTGATTTTTTTTTACAATTTTTAGAAAAGTGAATTTTTCAATTTCTTGCATTTTTTCTAAGAAATTTGTTTTTCAAATGGAGAAATTTATCGAAATAAAGTTTTTTCTGCTGTTTCTATTTCGTAATCAGAGACAGTTTTCAAAAATCCAAAACCCAAATTTTTCCCGAGCATATTTTTGACTGAATAAGGATGATGCAAAACTTTTTTGATGTATGTATATATATAGATACATGCACAAGGTAATATACTATCCGCCTACGAATGTTTTTAGAATTTTCACAAAATTATTCATATACCTGATGACGATATTTGATTTGCTATCCACTTACGATTTCGTGTTTAGAATTTTCACAAAATTATTCATATATTTATATGCTAAGGACGGTACTTGAATATCTTTTTAGTTTATATTTTTGTACAAACCAATAAACAGACTTGAATTGCTTTTATAAAGTTTCCAATTTTATATAAAGTGCGTTTGTATATTTTCAGGTTCGTTGGAGCTATACAATTTGATTGAATGAGGAAAGTCATGTAAGTAGTATAGTATGAAAATAGTATTACACGTAATTTGATAAATACATACGAAATAACCAGGTCCAGGAGGAAACATTTTATAACTGCATCATATCGTATGATGCCTAATAATAAACTTGCATTGCACTGCATGTAAGTTTCGTGGACCGGCTAAATATCAAATAATCGAGTTTAGGAAGCTTTGTGTCCACATCATTAGGTACTCTATTAAGTACCTTCTCCCCATTTTCGCAGGTAACAGGGGAGAAAAGTAGCCGGTAACTCTATTATACCACTTAAGGATGTAATGCTACGTGGTTTTTTCTCAGTCGAAGTTTGATCGCTGAGTAATTGATTATACGGAATACTAGGTGCGTTTCTGCAGTTGATTCCCTCTCAAAGCGGCGAAAACGGTCTCTTTGGGGTCCCACGAGAAACCGAGTGGTTTTTATTGCGATAGTTTTCGTTGTTGAGTGTTTCTACGGGTGGTTTTATGGCCATGCGGGTTTGCATGATTCAACCTGTAGCAGGTGAGGTCACGCATTACGGGGCCTCTCGGTGGACGGTGATTTGCATATAACTGCAGCACGAAGGCTCCCGGATCCATGGAAAGCCCGTGCGAAGAGGAGCCTTATGGGTTCCATGATCCGAAGTCACAGCTCAAACATTGATACATATTTATAACTTCACAATGGTTAAGGTTGATGAACTTCATCTTAGTTATTTATCATGTTGAGTAAACAGCATCCGGCACGAAACTTGTCACGGTAGGTATCTCATCAGTTCCATCCAGAGAGTGCAAGTCCGATTAGGTGCAAGTCAACAGGAGGTTTTATATTTATAACCTCCAAGTTAAAAGTTTATATATTTGACCCCCCGATCACGTCGAGAAAAAACATTGAATTAATGTGTTAACTAATTATTTTAACAGTTTAAAAATAAATTTCGACAATCATCTCTACTAAAATCTATTTTGGAATTCATTCACCGAAAGGTCAAAGTTGGGTGAGGAGAGATGCTCATAAGATTGCCAGTGGAAGGATGTTGAGTGCTTCTGACTAGTGCAGCTTTATAACAGAACAAGGAAACATGTTCTAGAGAAGAAGAACATAACGGAGATGGAAGAATCGCAGAAGAGTGAAGTTGAAGATATGGTAGTCTTTAAGAGGATGAGAGTTGCTCCTACAGGGTTCGAAAGTAGTTCGGTTGATGTTTGCAGAATGGTGAGGGACCTTTTGTCATCTTGGGCTCTCTTGCTTGTCCAAAGTCACAGAATCTATGTAGACATCAGAGATGTGGCCTTTATGCCCCATGTGAGGTTAGGACATCCCTCCTAGGGGAAGAGATTTTCTTCATTTAGCAATTTCAAGGACCGAAGAGCTCTCTCCTCCAGTTGATAAATACTGCTCAGACTCCCAATGATGTTATAAGTGGTCGTCGGAGCAAAGATCCTATCATTGGTTCTTTTCGTAATCACCAATTTCCTATATACACGAATTTCAGACCACCAGATATACATAGAGAAGATAAGCCACCAATTATACCCTATTCCTTTTCTAGAAACTATTGTACATGTATGAGGCTTCGAATTGTCTTCCGTATGTATGCAATTTCACACAGAAACCATACTGCATGAGTGAAGCTTTGTCTTACATGATACCTATCCTGCTGAATCTCCAACAAACAACCAGACATGTTCTAGAGAAGAAGTACATAACGGAGATGGAAGAATTGCAGAAGAGCGAAGTTGAAGATATGCTAGTGATTAAGAGGATGAGCGTTGCTCCTACAGGGTTCAATAGTACTTTTGTCATCTTGGGCTCTCTTGCTTGTCCATCGTCACAACAGAATGGGTTAAAAACAACCCACCTATGTAGACATCAGAGATGTGGCCTTTATACCCCATGTGAGTTTAGGACATCCCTCCTAGGGGAAGATATTTTCTTCATTAAGCAATTTCAAGGATTGAAGAGCTCTCTCCTACTGCTCAGACTCCCAATGATGTTATAAGTGGTCGTCGGTGCAAAGATCCTATCATTGGTTCTTTTCATAATCAACAATTTCCTATATACACGAATTTCAGACCACCAGATATACATAGGAAAGATAAGCCACCAATTATACCCTGTTCCTCTTCTAGAAACCATTGAACATGTATGAGGCTTCAAATTGTCTTCCGTACGTATGCAATTTTACACAGAAACCATACTACATGAGTGAAGCTTTGTCTTACATGATACCTATCCTGCTGAATCTCCAACAAAATCACCGATCACAGATTGCCAGTGGAGTGCCTCTGAGTAGTGCAGCTTCATAACAGAACAACCAGACATGTTCTAGAGAAGAAGTACATAACGGAGATGGAAGGATCGCAGAAGAGTGAAGTTGAAGATATGCTAGTAATTAAAACGATGAGCGTTGCTATAGGGTTCGATAGTAGTTCGGTTGATGTTTGCGTAATGGTGAGGGACCTTTCGTCATCTTGGGCTCTCTTGCTTGTCCAAAGTCACAACAGAGTGGATTAAAAACAATCCATCTATGTAGACATCAGAGATGTGGCCTTTATACCCCATGTGAGGTTAGGACATCTCTCCTAGGAGAAGAGATTTTCTTCATTTAGCAATTTCAAGGACCAAAGAGCTCCCTCCTCCAGTTGTTACTGCTCAGACTACCAATAATGTTATAAGTGGTCGTCGGAGCAAAGATCTTATCATTGACTCTTTTCAGAATCACCAATTACCTATATACAATTTCAGACTACCAGATATACATGGAAAAGATAAGCCACCAATTATACCCTAATATTCCTTTTCTAGAAACTATTGTACATGTATGAGGCTTCGAATTGTCTTCCGTATGTATGCAATTTCACACAGAAACCATACTGCATGAGTGAAGCTTTGTCTTACATGATACCTATCCTGCTGAATCTCCAACAAAATCACCCTAAGAAGGGTAACACCATATTTATAACCTTCTATCCCTTGTACCCTACATAGAGACAGGCCCACCCCCTCCCTCATCCTGCCTACCCTCTTACCCTTATCCTTTACCCCTGAATATTAATCTACTGTTCTACTGTTTACTTACGAAACACAAAAAATCACGAGCATTCTGGATGATTGATAGAGACGACTGTTTACCTATTACTTCCAGGATATTGATGAGAAGGTTTTACATTTTGTTGAAAACTCTCAATGGTCAGCTGGTGAATGACGATCGTTCGTGAGAAGTAATGGAGTGATAATAAATTGCATGAAGGTTATTTCTCATTAGTGATGAGAAGTCAAAATAACAAGATGCAAGTGAAGACATTAAGCACGTTATGAATTCCGTCAGGATAGGCCGAAGGTTGCAAATCAGAAAACGCATTAGTCCAAATACTGATATTTAAAGATAATTAATA
Source organism: Adelphocoris suturalis (assembly GCA_030762985.1). Lineage (NCBI taxonomy): Eukaryota > Metazoa > Arthropoda > Insecta > Hemiptera > Miridae > Adelphocoris > Adelphocoris suturalis. The sequence continues at coordinate 16,087,353 of CM061044.1, forward strand.
TTATTGATATATCTCGAGAAAAAACTTCAAATTTTCCTGTATGAAGCCTTTCATGTTCCGGATCTATTCAGAATATTTCTTGACACATGCAAGCTGAGTGTACTGTAAACTGTGGTTGTCCCTCTATTACAACCAGTTCAAACACGCAACATACTTTAGGTATAATTATTGACCAGTCACTTTCGTAGGAATGAAGGCACAAAACTCAATATCAAGAATGATAATTCCTTCTCAATTGTATAGGAAATTTGATAACGTAAATATTATGATACAATTATTATTAATAATTTGATTATAAATAATTACGATAGAGACGACAAGTGGTTATGACGAAACATAGAATAACAATACTGAATCTCTATAAAAAATGGGAGGTTCAGTTGGGCTTACATGGAAGTCAAAATTTAATTTCGATGGCTGCAAACTTTATTAATGGAAGAAATAAAAGTAAATGAAAATTTGGCATTATTATTTTACTGTGTAGGCTGATAAATGCTTCTTATTCTTCTAAACATGATGGTTTCCCATTCCCACCTGTGTAGAAACAGTTTTAGATCCATTTTACTAGTCCAGTTATGTTGTTTCTTCGTTCATCTCATAACTGATTATCTCTCAGCTGCAAGATAGGTGAGTGCTAAAGTTTAGAAGACGTTTCTTAGTAGTTTTCACCCTTAGATGTGGGAAAAACGAGCTTTTGTTAAGTTAATCAACTAGCGGTCCTGGCGGAGGCGGCTGGTGGGCAGTGGTGGCATTAGACATGCTCCAGCTCCTGCGCTTCCCGCATCAGCCGTCCATTTCCACTTCTCGGGTTTTACTTGCCCTCCGGCCCGCGTCGGCTCTGCTCGTTTTACGACACGAGCCGTGAAAACCCCCTCGTCTAATATCCACACGTATTAAAGGCCAGAACGAAGGCAATCCTCACTGTAACAACTGACTGGGAGCATCTTCCATACAACGAGAAAGCGATCATGCAAACGTTCGAGAAGAGGTACATCATACACCATTGATGTCAAATGATAATATACTTTAGTGAATACAGAATGGGCAACAATACTTGTCAAGGTATACGAATGAAAACAGCCTGGAATCAAAAAATATATACCATGCCTAATTTGTTAAAGACGCTTAGCAAAAGGAATTTCGACATAACAAGCGGAGGAAAAAGTGAAAACATTGATACAATAGTGTAAGAAAGTGCACAGCCCAGCTGAGCTGTGTGAGCTTCATCCTCTTGTATAATTCTGGAGGAATATGGTTTTTACCAAAAAAACGATCACGAAAATGAAATTACAGTATTTTCAGAATTGAGATTCCTGGAAATGATTGAGATTTATTACTAATATTGTAATAATTACCCGATTACACAAGTATAAGTAAAAACATTTAAGTAATAAATCCATCATAGGGACGTCCTTTTTGGTGGGAAACCAAAGTAATACGAAAATACAAACAAGGCTTCTAATGCAATTTATTTTCTTAGAAGCCTCCCTCTTCTTTGCCACCATCGCATCTAAAATGCAAATTTCGAAAATACAGCGACAATGTGGAGAAATGCCCAGCAAATAGATTTTCAAGTCCTACAGAAAGCAACCTCACCAATCGGTCAACAACTAAAGATTTTACGATTATGCTTTTGCAAAGAAATTAAGGACAGCGAAATTCATAGGAAATCGAGTCAAACTCGACTTCCACAAACTCTGAAAATTTCACCAGACCGAAAATCATGTTTCGGAAAGTTCGTGAATCGTAGTTCGGATGCGACCATTCTAAGGAAATTGATACCGTCCACACTCTCCTGGTGACTAGTTTTCTTTCTACGATTCTTCTGTTTTCTGCACTGATGTTATCACACTTGGCAGGGAGGTCCAGACAGGGAGGGAGGGGTCTTTTAGAGTCACCTTGTGCTTGGAAAATCGTAAATGTGTGCATCGGAAATGTGTGCTGTTGATGTCAAAAGGAATCTTCTTTCATTTGAATATAGTAGATGGGTCATTTTTTCATGAATTTTCATTCAGATTCTGAATCTACAATAAAAAAATGGAGTACCCATTTGAAAAACGTGAGTTAAGCGCTACTACGGCGCTTGATAATCGCAATATGATTTCGCCATTGGATAATACCTGAAAATTAAAGGGGAGTTTCCATCCGTTTAATATCTTCCTAAATTAAAATTAAAATAATAAAAAACGCTGTAAATTATTACACAATGGTTTATTATTTTTTGTTAGATAGCCCTCCTACTCAGATCATTCGTCTATAATTATTAAACCCCGTATGAAATATATGATCACAACATGACGCATCGTGCCTCCGAGAAGGGTTTACACTTATACAATTCCAAGATCCTGCAATTTTACGCTTCACAGTAAAGATGTTTAAAAAATCTGGAAAATTATGCTTGAAGTAATTTAAGTTAGCGCAGGCGCAGAATGGAGTAATGGTTTGAGAAAAATGAAATTGGTAGGGAACAATCTAGTTATTATTGCGCATGCGTAAAACTAAGATTGGTTGAGACTCCAAGACTAATGGACAAATTTTGATGACATTGTCAAGGACTGTGCGGGTTATGTAAGCAATATCTTACCAATTCCATTGCCTTATATATAATTTAGATGGTGAATGCGGTTAAATTGATATGGTACGGTATGAGCACTAGTTTGTAAATGAGCATATCTATTTTGTGATGAATTGCTGTTTTTCTGAGTCTTGGCTTTTGTCGTTTGTATAAATAAATAAACTAATTCTACATATATCGTCATTACCATTAGTAGGTAAGGAAGCTACTACTGGCCATCAAACTTGTTATACGGGTGGTAGGTACGTACTTGAACTGCTTTTACGATTACGAAGTACCTACCATATTTGACAACTCTGAATGTAGCTAATGAAGGAGAACCATCTCGTCTAGTGAAAGAGCAAACAACAGCAATGTGAGTGGGACATGGGTGAGAGGGGGTTCTGGTGTTTTCTACGTGGATTTTACGGTCGCAGACCGCGGACGCCGGGAGCTGGAGGAATTATAGCTGTGGCAGAGGGAGCTATTAGCGGCAGGAAGGAGAGTAGAGTACAGGAGAGCCGCCACCCGCGACACACGACCATCACCCATGAACTTGATGAGGCGGTTTTCCGACTCAAGAAGTTCATTACTGCGGCCGAGCAAGATGGAGTAGCTAACAGGACGAGAACGCGATCCCCTGGAGCATGGAAATTCCAAGGAAACGTAACTATTACTTTCCAAACACGCGAAACGACAACGAAGGTAGACAGGGTGTCCCAAGAGTAACTTCCCCCTAACATTATTCCACAATTTCTGAGACATCAAAATTAAAATCGGTGTGCAATTTAGGGTGCCTGATTCTAAGTTAAAAGAAAAAAAGATTTCCCCCAGTTGAAGAAACGCTTGCATACGAGTCTGCAACACATTGGGACATTTTATGTCTTTAGTTGAAGACAAGTACTTATGTGTTGCAGACTCGTATGCAAGCTCTAAGAGCCACTCAGCTGGACCCTGGGCATCGTCACGTAAATGTGCTAAAGAGACTACATACGAAATTACAGCTTCCTCGAATGTAAAACGTAGAAATCAGCTTTAAGAGCCACTCATCTGATCCGGACCCTGGGCATCGTCAAGTAAATGTCCTAAAGAGGCTACATACGAAATTACAGCTTCCTAGAGTGTAAAGCATAGAAATTACCTATTAAAATAATTTAACCACCGCTTCACAAATCAAACCGTTCTCGCAATATTTGGGTCACCTGCTATGAATCAAATCATCGAAACAAGAGCTCAATGAAATCATCAGAAATTAACAAGCGGTTGCAATCATGTTCACAATATCAATAATTGAGAATGATCACCTGTGTGTAAACAATTATTCATATAACCATGCTCATAACTCAGCTTGTTGGCCACATAATATGGTTGGATAAATCGAGAGCTTTCTTACGAATGGCCAACGAATTTTGTGGGATGAAAAACGACGAAGTACCATTTCCCTAGCAAGGACTCGGTTGTAAGCGGAAATCATCAGAACAGTTTCATGAGCAACCCCATTTCACCATGTACCATAGCAAACGCATTACGCAAAGTTAGTTTGTGTTCGTACTTTCATTTTGATTTTCGACGTAACAATTTTTGTTACGCAAAGAAAAAAACGTCACCAATTCTATAGTTGTTGTTGACATTAGTCTTTCTATATGGAAAAAAATGAAAAAATTGCTTCTTTAGTTATGTCCGGTCAGAAATGACGTTGACCGGACAATGAAATCGTTCTGTAACTCGTTTATCGTTTCCGCTTCAACTGTTGGAAAGAGGAAGCTGAAATTTCTCGTCTAGTTTTATTTTCACGTACAACCAAGCAGGGGAATGAAACTTCTTTAGTATTCACCGGACAGAAATCGTTCTCCACTCGTTGAAAAGCTCTCGATTTATCATGCATTTCTTTCGTACTTGTTCTTCTATTCATGTCGTAGTTTTATATTATATATGTTATAATTGGATACAGGAAAAATTTACCCAAAAAATCACTAAAAATGGTTTCCAAAAACGGCCAAAAAAAATCGTTAAATTTCTATTTCTTTGCAAAATTTTAGTCAAAACTAAATTTTCAACGATTAACTAGGACATTAAAAATTTTGCTCAAAATTATGATGAAAAACGTACTTAAATGTCATTAAAATTTGCTAAAATATCTATAAAAACTGAAAAAAAAATTAAAAATCAAAAATCCCTTCTGAATCAGTGGAATTTTATTTAAAATAAGTTTTTTTTGCCATAAAATTGGTTTTTAACCCTTCCTGTCAACTAAAATTGCTCCAATTTCAATGCAATTTAACATACTATAGTACGATAGATTGTTTATGAAAATTCGCTCATACGATCATGCTGCATGACTGGACCTTTTTTGTTATCACTTGGTTGGGAATTTAATCTTGGTTGTAGTAATTGTAGACGCGCACCATAACAGAAAATTACCTCCCTGCGAATTCAAATTCGTAGAAGAATCGGGCATCGTCGAGAATGGCTTACAACAAATTCAGTAATTGTATGTCAATAAATATTCTATGTTTTCTAATTGTTATTTTATTTAAAACAATAAAAAATCATTCAAAACATTTTCAATGCTCATAGCTCTTCTCTCATAAGGGAGAAAGTACGAGCGGCCTGCCGCGTTTTTTTTCTTCGAAATTCACACTTGCACTTCAAGTTTTAAACCATTCTTTGAAACTTCGGTTCTGTTTCTGTCTGTCTGTCTGTGTGTTTGTGTCTGTTCATGTGTCCGCAAATCCTTAAACCTCGCATAACTTCTACAGTTTTCATCCTATTTTTCTGGACGTTTTAAATGGCTTCGCATTTATGTGAACCAATTCTTCTCAGAAGCGCTAAATCCATCCATCGTAATTAGTACATACCTATCAAGTTATTCCTTTGAGTCCCGGAAGCTGGCGCAGCGGACCTCCTGATCAAGATCACGATACAAGAGGAATGATGAATTTCGAACCTGAGCCCATATTTGGATTCCTCAATGAAGCAGTGCCTAGTTATGTTTATTCTATATTAATCATGGTCAATATTAACCAAGGTACATATGCATTGCAAGGATATTTTAGATATGATTCATAGTGTGTGTTGGTAACTCCTACCCAACTTTCTGAATGGGATTAGCGGGATGCGTGACGAATTCGATATCATCTTTCCGCTTCCGGCGAGCAGACGGAATCACAACTGACATATATATGTGTACCCTCAGCAAATTATCCCAGGTCAAATAAACAAGTCGACTTTCAGGTCCGTTGCTAAAAACCACTTCTCTATGTTTTTTGGGGTACTGAATCCAAAAATGGCCTCCTTTTTCTCGAGAGCACCCTGTTTTCTTGATCTTTGGCCAATTTTAGGGTTTTTCGTGTTATTTTGGTGTTGAAAAATTATACCCGTTTCTTGCAAATTCTGAAAAAATCCGTTTCTTATTGGAAATAAGTAAAAAAAGAAATACTGGAAATTTAATGCAGATTACGAATATATACACGGCTTCTAGCAAAAAACCATTAAAAAACCAAGACTTTCCCAAAAAATACTAAAAAAATGTGGTTTTTTTATTCAGTCGTACCATGTTTTTCGGTACTTTTCGTCTCACAGCCTAAGGAATGAAAGCTTTAAAAATAAGCTCATGATTTCTTCATTTAGGGGACAGATAACAGCAACACGATTTGCTGCTTTTTGAAAATATGTTTTCCACATCTAACCGTTTCCGCATAATTTCTCAGCCACCGATCTTCCCCAATCAATAGAATTTGTATTTCATGGAAAATCGAAATATCTGGTCAAATGAGGATAGAGAGGGTGCTTTAAATACATTTTTGAAGCTTAAAAAGTACAGTGTTTTAAATAAAGTTTTAAAGCTTTACAGTGTATTCTGTGATGTACATCTTTGTACTGGAACCATATATTAGTACTCAGCATCGATCTATTATAATTCGGTACCTATTGCAGCTGTGTTACAATAAATAGCCTGGAGCAGATCGTGGGAACTGGGAATTGAGGTCCAACGACTTTTCGAGATCGTGAGCTGCATGTTTCAACAGCACTGAAAGCTTGTGAAATTACGACACACTTACACTAACTTACCTGCCAAGGTAACTGGTAAAATAAAGAGAAACATTGTTCATTGTATTTGAACAGATTTCATTGTGCCAAAAAGCGGATTTCTCTGGAAAACTATTTCAAGAAACGCGCTTTCTTAGTTTGCGGATCCATTGCAGTAGCTTCATACTTCTCCTGACACCTGAGGGATCAAGAATTTATCGTTGTTTAATTTATCTGTGAATGTTTCTGAAGCCTCTTATCCACGAATATAGGCTGAAAACAAATGTTAACAAATTAGAGAAATGTATTTATGAGTACTATTGTTCTTTTGTCCTTCAGTCGGAAATAGGTGAAGAGGTTTTCAGGCAGGGTTGCCGAACGTATTTCTTTGGTATGGATATTCCTTATATTGAAAGACTATGAACTGTGTACTTATTAATGAGTTGAACGGGTGCGAAATGTCTTTGTTTTTCAGCTTTTGGGTCGGTTTGTAATCTACCGCACTGGTTTCGTATTTTTTCTGATTCTAGCATCAACTGTCTAAAAATAAAGAATAAAAATCTAAGAAAAAGAAAAGATTACAATTAGAGGATAACCGCCATATTTCATGATCAGCCAAGAATAGACAATAATAGCAAGTATTTGGGCCAGGGAGTCGAAATCGCAGATTTATGTAACAGCACCAACAATGTTAAATTCATGTTATAATAGCACATAAACTCAAACACTTTTTTTTTTTAACAAGACCCTTCAAAGGCGGAGGGGATACACCATTAAATTGACAAATAAACAAATTTTAAAAAAGAGTGGGGAGAACGCCCAGGCTTACCCGTCTCCGCCTCAAGGGAAAAGGAATTTGTATGAGGAGAAGGAGGAAGAGAGGGGTGAAAGGAACCCCTATAAAATGACCACCAGTTCCACAACTTATTTGTTGCTCATCAAATTTCTAGCTTACAAATTAGGAGTTACATCGTTAACACATTATATTAGCAGCTCACGGAGCCAAACAATCTACTGGAGAGAGTGGATGTTGTTTTTGTGGTGCACAGTTCCAGCAAATACCATTGGAGGACAGATGTATTTCATTGTAATAGATCCATTTTTCCATTTTATTGTTTTCTTCTCAAGAACATAGCTGGGACCACTACGGGACCCACCAGCGGGTAGCGACCGGTCAGTTGGGAAACACTGATTTAGGAGTTGAGAACCGACTGCAATAGATCACACCTGAACGAAAACAATCTCATCATGATCTCATATATATCAGAGTTTCATTATCTCAAATACATCACACAACAACCATAGCATCATGATCCCATACAGATCAGAGGTATCGAACAGATCATAACTCAATTCAAGAATCAACCAATTCAAGCATCAACATACCTAAATCTCTTCGTGATTTATTTTCTCCACAGAACAGAGAATTATGATCTCAGATAGATCATAGCGTGCCCTTTCCATAAGGGAGTTTTTCATAAATTGGATCATGAATTCCATTTAGATGAATATATTGTACTAATATTAGCACAGATTCAGTATTTATATGCATATAATTCAATGTATATGTAGATAGTTTTTAACACATTCAGTACTTATTAAAAGTCACGTGAGGAATAGTACAGTTACCTTTCAATGGTTGGAGACAGTTGCCAGATATCCCAAATTACTTGAAGACTGAGATAACACAGAGACAGTGTTGAGATTCTAGTTCCATATTCCATACACATTCTACTCATTAAACAAGGGCGTTCAATACAGAAGAGATTTTTAGGGTCAAGAAAATATTTACCACCCATTAACACCCACTGATATCTAAATAACCTTAAAATTGTTACTATAGTCGTACAGTGTAGTCGGACAGGGGATGCTGTACACTTCCCAATAGCACGGCATACTCCATTTTGTGATTGGTTGGGTTATTGACATGTCGTCTGATCAACAATAGATGTAAGTCGGTTTTGAAAACCCGTGAATAAATTAAAGAAATGAAAAGGGAATAAAAAGAGAAAAAAACTTATGGGAATTGGGGTATTTGATCTTTTGTTCTCGACTTCGGTTGCTCAAGATCGTGGAAATTCTGTCTGCATTGCCTTCCATTCGCCTTGCTCAATCACGAGGGAGGGAGCCTCACAGAAATTACACGGCTTCGAAAAGTGGGGATCCGTGGGTTTGAACTGGTGACTATTCATCCGGGAGGCCAACCCACGCTGTGTAGGTAATGACTTTCGAGAAGGTAGGTACGTTATTACCTACTTTCTTAAATAACCAGGGTGTAGGTGGAGTAGGTAGAAATGATGGGGATATTTTCTTAAATGTGATGTGTGCTTTTCAAATATCCCTTCTCTTAATGGGAAGTAACTGAACATGAGGAAGTCTTTTCTCTTTTCTAAACGAATCTTCGAAGCCGCAAACACACACACTTGAAATTAATTTGCATGTCCAAGATCTTCTCCTGGGAACGATAAATTAGCTAAATATTTCTTGAAATATGTCATTGATGAAATCTATTCAGCAAATAATATGTATTTGGAAATTAACAGCTAATATAAAATAGATACTACGATATGAGTTCCATCACATTTTATCCAACGTGGTTCCAATGAACTATGATTACGATTATTGAACAAGAACTGATCACGCAGAAGAATGATAATAGTTATTTTATGAGGATTTACTGAGCTGAATTCTCTATGCTTCTGAAATCATCGACATCGACGTATAACATTGCTCGGACTCAACTTTCCATTCTCCTTGAGTTGCTAGCTTTTGCTCGATTAACTTGGGCGCCAATCTCAGCTGCTCAAGCGTTTCAGCTGGTTGATATCAACTTGGTGGGTTGAATAGATACCTAGCTAGCACATAAATTTTATACTTAAATTAATCAAGTGGTCTTTCCAGGTGTATACCTTTTTAATGTGTGTGAACAAACGATTTCATTTGAGTTATCTAAGGTGGTTATTTGAAATGTCGAATGGTTCGATCGACCCCCGTATTTTCTGCAACTCCAACTTGAAACCCAGGGTCGCTAACGAATTGGAGTCAAAATATAATAGCTGCTTGCATCGTGTTACTTCCGCATATCTTCAAGATCTGTACGTTTTAACATGCATATGTTTTCGGGCTGTGGGTCAAGCGAAAATTTCCGTCACATTTCTGAAACGGGACAACTCAATCAACAACTTCCCCTATTCACGTTGAATTTACAATGATTTTCCAATAACAACCGATCCAAATAATTTATTACTAGTATTGAACGGGGTAACAAGGTAACCACTTTTGGGGTTTTATCTTATCAAAGTTATATCAATGTCATTTACCGAACGTGTAAGACGTCTGCGCAAACGTAAAGAATTTCGCGAATTCGTAACGCTGATGAGTGAATCAATTACCTATATGGTTGCTTCTCGTATGTTCTTGTCAATTGGCTCTTTCGGGCTACATAGTACAGACAAGTTTTGTTAGAAGGGAAACGACAGGTTTATTCATAGCCCAAAAACATATAAATGCTTCAATATTCCTGCACATGCGTGAGAGCACCCATTATAAAATAACTCAAAAGAACAATATAGCTCCAACAAACTCACAATACGCACAATATACAAAATAGCTTAGAGATCAAAATTTAAAAAGGAATCTCGCATGAAAATAGAATTTTCATTGTTTTTTCACCAACAAGTCAGGTGAGCTGCAAGCTTGTAGAATGACAAGACATTTCTTCTGGAGGGGAGCAATCAGCCAATCAGTTGTCTTTTTTCACCGAAATTTGAAGTAATAACTACGTCGTCAAGTAGTCACTAACTGCTTAAGCAATTGCTCGAGGAAAACAACTTGAGAGATTCAACTTAATTCACTTCCTCGCAAGTCATCACTCGAAATTTTGCGAATAGCAACAAGTTTAATCACTTCCTCCAATGCTCTGAAGTTCCTTGATTGTTGCTGCCAGTTAGCAAACATGTGCTGAACACATCATGTGGCAACATGTATGGGAGGATATTGTTGCGTATGCATTGCATTGATTTGTTAGACTGGTATGTTGCTTATTTCTAAATCATAGGCAGAATTTTCCACAGGTCTCAACAATTTTTCGTTCTGGCCACCCAACTGCTCAAGAGGACTCTAAGGAGTTAGTATGAAATGGGTTTGGCCTCGAACCCAGCCTAAGGTCCAGGTTCGTGATCGCCTTGTTGGAGGAAACAAAAGACACTAGAAGGCCTCCCGCGTCCGATTCTGTGAATGTCAGTCGTCTTGTAATTTGCATACATTCTCGAAGGTCCGTCCATCCTCAGCCTGTTAAAAAAAAGTCTTCTCCGACCACCGTCACTTTTTACCGTGATTCCCATAAATCATTAGATTTGTGCTATTGTTCTTTCGCAATCATTTGACATTTCGAGGTTTATAATATGCTATAGATCTATGTTAACTGAACAATATACAGAAGTCACGATTCAATGATTTTCTAATATTTTTGGAATAATTAGTCATTATTAAGCCAAGGTCAGAAGACACTGGTAAAAATCTTTGGTCTCAGTAACACATACGGAATTTTATGAACTTTTTGTTCGACCAACCAATCACACTCTTTCTGTTTTTACAATAGTTCCTCTACTGTGTAAAAGATCAATCCACAAAGATATAGATATGTTACTTATTTTGTTAAAAGCTCTCTAAATTTATGCCAGAAACGTCAACAAAATGAATTGAAATGGTTTCTAGCAACTTACCAAGGCCGAATCTACACTCACCCAAACTATTGCCAACATCTAACTTCTGTATACATGAACTGTGTGTTTCATAAATCTTCAGATGCCACCATTTTTATTCCTCATCGACGGATGCCACTGAAAATGTCAGGGATGAATGATATAGCACAGCAATGACCGTTGCCGACCTCAACAGTTTACATTTTTGAAAGAAACCGGATTCTAGCCTAAAATTTCCAATGCCAACTAGACCTATTCATGGTGACCCATTTTATTTCCACGATTTTGCAATATTTGGTGCTCTAGAAGGAGCCTCATAGGTGGGAGAGGTGCACAAAACCCAATGTATACAACTAGAATGTCCTATGTGAAAACTACATGCGCCGTAAGTGTGAAAACTTCTGAATTGCACATATATACATTGAATTTATTTTTGATAGGCCCTCATGGTTAACGCGCATTGACTGATTGGTCATTGATATCATCTGCGCATGAAGAATATATGCGAGATATGAAACTAAATATGATCAGATTGTATTCGCCAAGAAACTCAACATTTGCAGTACAGTCCATCATTTAGCCGGCACTTTTTTTCTTTCAGCTCATCTACGAGTACTTTCTTCTTTGCAGTTTTCCATAGCAGACAGAAAATTGAAGGATGAACCTATTTTTATCTTACCACAACAAAAACCGGTTCTCGGTTTCTCCTGTTAAGGGTCGATTTTTTTTACCCCTTCAACTCAAATGCAACCTGTAGCTTCGAGGTTGTTTGTCCGAGGTACTGCCTCAAGGGATTTTTTCCGCCCAACCCTTCTATCTTAATTTGTTTGTTATTCGAACTCCTTGACATTGAACTCCCCAGGGCCTATTGTGTCAAAACACCCGAGAGCGGGGCTATGACATTGTTGAAGTTGCCTACTCAAATGAAAGCCCTTCGATTAATAATTTCCAACCTTTGCTTTTTTCATTATCAGATCACAAAGGGGAAGTAGTTCTTGGCGCAAAAGACTCGTGCAGGAGACGAGCGTGACAGATTTGTCTATAGTTCAATCAAAATGGCCATCCTTTCTCAATCAAACAATAAATTTGTTTCGAGATGAACAGAGATGCGAGGGTGGACGAGAAAAAAGTTCCAGTCATGCAGCATGATCGTATGAGCGAATTTTCGTAAATTATCGTATTGTATAATGTTAAATTGTTTTGAAATTTGAGCTTTTTGAGCGCAAGGAAATTGTTAACTATTAATTTTATGGCAAAAAACGTATTCTAAATAATAATTTACTATTCAGATAGAGGTTTTGAATTTTTAGCTTTTTTTGCAGTTTTATCGATTTTTAGCGAATTTTCTTAGAAAATAGAGCTATTGTAATGGCTCCAAAAATTTTTAAATAAAAATTTTCACAAATTTTCTTCATCGAAATCTGTTTTGAGGCATTCTGAAATGATTCCTGGATTTTAACGCTTTTATATATATATATATATATATATATATATATATATATGTATATATATATATATATATATGTATGTGTCATTCCAGACGATAACTCTCTATAGAATTGAGATAAAAACTTCGTTCTTTCGCCAAAAAATCAAGCATTTCAAAAGAAAGGATGAGTTCGTTGGACAACACTTGAGCACATTAAATTGGTCCAATTTCAAAAAATGTACTAAAAAAATCTTTTAAAAATAGCTAAAAACGGCTAAAAATCTAAAAATCATTTAATTCATATTTGCAATAAAATCAATAGTTAACAATTTACTTGCACTCAAAAAGCTCAAATCTCAAAACAATCTAATATTATATAATACTATGATTTACAAAAATTCGCTCATACGATCATGCTGCATGACTGGAACTTTTAAAGCAAATTTTAATGAATTTTAAGTACATTCTTCAGCATACATTTCTACACAAATTTTAGAATGTTCTATTTTATAGTTTAAAAACTTTATTTGAGCAATATTATACCAAAAAATATAAATTTAACGATTTTTATCCGTTTTTAGTGATTTTTTAAGCACATTTTTTGAAATTTGACCAATTCAATGTGCTCAAAAAGTGCTGGCCAACGAACTCATCCTTTCGTTTGAAAAGCTTGATTTTTTGACGCATGAACGACATTTTTATCTCAATCCTAAGGAGAGTTATCGTCTGGAATGACACAGATACATATATAAATAAATATAAATAAATAAATAAATATATATATATATATATATATATATATATATATATATATATATATATATATATATATATACATAAGGAAAATGTTAAACTCTGGGATTCTTTATTTGAGCAATATTATACCAAAAAATATACATTTTACGATATTTATCCGTTTTTAGCCATCTTTGGTGATTTTTTAGGCTCATTTTTTGATATGTGACCAATTTAAAGTGCTCACAAGGTGGTGGCCAACGAACTCATCCTTTCATTTCGAAAGCTTGATTTTTCAGCGCAAGAATGGTATTTTTATCTCAATCCTAAGGAGAGTTATCTAAACACTAGGTAATTGCCAGTCAATAATAATTGGCCCAAAGCGATTTCCCCCGTATTTGCTAGGCAATGAGACAGGTACATTCACCCATTTCGAGAGGCATGTTGAACATGAAGTAGTTTTTGATGTGGGCCAGTTGCTGCATGTACCTATCTACCTACTTAACTTGGAGTACCCACATGCTCTGCTCCATCTCCATATAGAAGGGGACGCTGATTAGCGGAATCTCCGTTGACACCTCGTCAACAAGGGAAAACGTGACGAGAAAAATATTGCCGCGAATGAGGAAGAAAGAAACGCAGATTGCAGCCTCGAACCGCATCGGTCGCCACCTGAAACGCGTCACGAAGGTCCTAACGAGCGGAGCAAACCCTCTATAAATAAGGATGATTTAAGAAAGAAGGCGGCCGATGTTTGGCGAAGGAAGAGAAGCGAGAAAATGGTTGGTGGATTCGGTCATTGGCTTTACCCTCCTACTTGGCCTCCTACTTGCTATCGGTCACCCAAGCATTCACACGTCTTGGGCCAGTTCCAAGTTTCGCAGTCCGGAGCAGCGAGCACGTAAGCATACGAAACTTCTGCAGTGGGGAGGAGGCCGTAAACGAGTCAGGGCATCTATTTATTAATTTATACGTTTATTGGCCTTTGAAATATGTGCGTACAAGGTGTAAATGGTAAGGAAAGAAAAGTAATGTATTATGTGCATAAAGGTTTACCTTCCATCTATTTAAAGGCACTCTGCAGGATGACCATGAAACAGGTCTGAACCGTTATATTGAAAATTCTTAGTTTTCATGTTTATTTGATAAATAACAAATTTTAATTTGCGTAAGTCACGTTTCTACAACAAAAATTGGATTGACCACCCATTTTGATTATTATCGTTTGATTATTTATTTAATGATTTAAACCGCACCTCAACGAGAAGGATCATTAGCGGCTGGAAAGGCTATTAAATTTTCTTTCAGCTTAAGCTAATTTAAAAAAAATTGTGAGTGATTTAAATTCCTGATATTTACATTTGAAAATAGAAATTTTGTCATTCAAGCAACTTTTGACAATTTCACCGCGCTTGAACTCGAACAGGTCTACCTACCTAAATATTTCAATTGCCGGTAACGGGAAAAACGTCTTCAGAACCTCAGCTTTCTAATGTAGTGTTTTTTAATTTTACTGTGATTATTAAAGGCGAATATGGCGTTTAAAGTTTGAAAATCGGATTTAGAAAAAAGGAAAATGAGGGTTTTTAAATGAAAAATTAGTTTTCAAACAATGATTTTCATTTTACTTTGTTAATCGGGGGAGAAAAGTATGTATATTATGCTGAAAAACGCGGTTTTTCTATGAAACCGAGGGTTTTAATGAAAAAGGACCCCCTGAGAAATACTGGTTTGGAGTCGGTTTCTACGTATTTTTTCACAGTGAATCGAATGAACTAAACAGTGAACACAAATGAACTAAAAACTATCTAATTTTCAGTTCATTTGTTATGCTCAAATTTATGTGTTTTTAAGGGTAAAACTTGTTGTTTAAAGTCTAAAATTCGATTATAACGGAGTTGGAGGGATCTGCGAGTGTTGCCATCCGATTGAGCTTGAAAAATACGTAAAAATCAACTCCAAACTAGTATTTTCTTAGGGAGTCATTTTTCACAAAAACCCTCTATTTCATTGAAAAAAAGCACGTTTTTCAAAATACAAACATACTTTTCTCCCCCAATTAACAAAGTAAACTAAAAATTGGTTATACCGTTGGAAAGCTGAGATTCTGGCAAAGTTTCTAGGCTTACCTGCAAAAATTCACGTGTCTAATTATTGGGACTTATGAGCGTTGAAAAACCAAAGATTTTTTAGAACTGACCTATTTCATTTCTTAGGCTGATTTACCACCTGTTCAGTCCATGCGGAAAAGTTTGATTTGGCATCATCGAGATAGGGAATTTAATGCATTTTCTAGCGGTCCTAAGATTCGATTTTACTCGCAAAATTAAGGGAGTTATGGCCGTTTTGGTGTCATAAGGTCGAAAACACGAAAATAATCTTAAATATTAAATTACACGAAAACTAAGCGTTTAACGAAAAATCTCTATGAGACACTTTCGATCAGAAATTAGTTTTAGAATTAAGCCCTGACCTTAATGTGTACACCTTGTACATGAAAACGCATCAAATTATCACACAAAGGTTAATTATTTATATATTAGATAGCCCTTCTACGCAGATCACTGGTCAAAAATTTGTTAACCCAATATATTCGATATCAGTAAAATAAATTAACCACTGAGGTTCAATCAGCTGATCAGTGCGCCTCCATGCACCGTAATTGTAGTCCAGATATCTCAAAAGAGCTCCATTTCACATTTCAGCACCGCAGGTTGATTAAGAATGAAATTAGCCTTACGGGTCACTGAGCTGAATAGTGCATCTGCCAACAAACGCTTCACTAGTCCATCTGTAGGTGAAAAGACGTTTAAAAACTTGATTTGGGGAAGTCAAAATTCCGTTGGAATTATATCGGATGATACGATCGTCGGAGTTAATTAGGCGATTTTTACGATGTTCGCAGTTCTGACTGCCTTCGTGTGACTTTTTGCTTCTGAGACTGCAAGGCAGCGGAAGCTTTGTTTTCACTTTCGAAATGAAAAACAATTTTTTGCTCCAAAATCAAAATTTCCACTCGCATTTTGCGTTTCAGAGCCTCCTGAACAAATTTGGTTCCGTGTCTGTCTGTCTGTCTGTCCGTCCACATTTCCTTGTAACAGCCATAACTTCCACAATTTTGATCCGATTTTAACCAAATTTTCAGGGATCGTGCGGGTTAAGCTTTAGATGGTCCCCTATCAACTTCATCATGATCGAATCAACGGTAGCTTCTGCGCAGGCGCTAACGTGAATTCCTTGTGACGGTCATAACTCGGTCAATGTTGAACGGATTTCGGTCAGATTTTCAGGGATGATGTGGGTAAGGTCCCTTAAGGTCCCATTCCCATCTCAGCGGTACGCTCTGAGAATGCGTGAACGAAATATTCTTGTTACGGTCCTTGCAACAGCCGTAATTTTCACAATTTTGATGCGATTTTAGGGATCGTGCGGGTATAGCTCTACATGGTCCCCTATCAGTTCCGTTATGATCGAATCAACGGTAGCCTCTGCGCAGGCGCAAACAAAATTTTCTTGTTTCGGTCATAACTCAGGCAATTGTGAACGGATTTCGGTCAGATTTTCAGGGATGATCCATCCTGGATGGTCCCATATTAAAATAAAAAATTTCCTTATTAATTTCATTTATTATATGTACCATTCAGCTTCCAATTTCCCACCTTATTAATTCCCTGATGCCAGAACCGGTCGTTTCTAGTTTTCTGGAATTTAATGGTGACGTACTGTGAAGGTCACGAGGAAGCTCATGTGCCATTTCCTTGGCAGTGTATTTTCTGTTGAAGCCCTTTGGGAGAGCGACCGCGTTAACGCACGGCGTTCAGGTTGGTTTCATTCTAATCTTTGGAATTATCTATCAATGGAAAAAAAACTTGAAAGTTTTTGAGATTTTGATTTTTGAATATTTCAGCCCTTAAATTCTACCCTGTAGGGTTGACCGTTATTTCTTTATTTATGCCGAGCTTCTAGGACCATCTAGACCCCAAATGTTATTATGACACCAAGTTTCATAAACTTTGATCCAGTAGTTTTAGGGAAAAGCTCTTGACGGAGTACGGAAGATGGACGGATTATTTCTTTTATTAAAACGTACCTATCATGAAACATAAACCAAAAATTTTGAGGCGGGGTTCAATATTTTTTTCTTAGTCAATTACAAATGACCATTACTGAAAATAATAAACCGAAAGAGAGTTTTAACGTCTGCTAATGCTATCACGAATCATGCATTCGTCTTCCAGTTCTCGGTTCAATGTTTTGCCTCGATAGCAGTGACAATTTTCATCCCTAAACGCCATTTCCATGAAGGCCTACTGCACTATATCGTTAAAATCATGGTAGCAAGTAATTCTTCAAAACCTTACAAATTATATTGTAGGTGCCTTTTGACAAGTACAAAACTACTGCCTTCGGTAGTGAGGGAACGAGAAAACCACGGGCTCACCTCCTTTGTAGGACGATGAAATTCGCGAAATGGATATTAGAATGGTACCCAGCTATAGCGATTTCACTTGAGGGAACACTCATTTTTCGTTTTGACCGGTTTAGTCGTTTGGCGTTGCTATGAATCCAAATCTAGTGCTTAATGACAAAATAATGACCCGAACCCGTACATACCACGGCACTCGTTCGCTCCTGCGATCTCTCCAATCATCTTACACTTATATCTTCGATTCATTTATCACTAAACCACGGTAAGTGGCAGTTATTTACAACTAGCTATTTCAGTTGTCGTGTTTACATTAATGTGCTCACCCCATCAGAAATGTCTGAATAACTGTTTCGCTTCAGTTTTGTTATGGAATCTCGAACCTAATTGTACCTGAGGGTCCTACCCAGAAATCTATTGCAATTTGTCAATAGAAGTTATTGGAAGTCTGGTACTTGAATGCAATACTGGAAGATTTCGGGAAATCTATGGTTTTATTTAGGTTTTATAGGTAGTTGGGTGCTGAGTCTTAAATGTCCCGAAGTCACCAAGCAAGACGTAAGGTTTATTTTCTTTTATTGGCTTGACAATTATTATTGAAAATGATTTACTCTAATAATTGTGTCTTAGCAATGATTTGCATTAATTTTAGTCATCTATTCTATAAATGAGTAATGTCAGCACCTTCAAGCTTGAACTCATGGACGGATTTGAATGGGGTGCTTAGCAAAATGATCTGTAAGGCACGGAAAAGGTTTGTGAAAAAGATAATTTTTAATGAACGTCCAACTAGATCAGCTGACTTAGCTAAATTCACTCCTATTCACCCTTGGAATGTGAAATCTGGCAGTGATATCAAGAGACGAATGCAATGACGGGTTCCAACCAGATCACCAGCTCACTTAGCTAAATTCTCTCCTATTCACCCTAGGAATTTGAAATTTGATGGGGTGCCTGAGACATACAATTATGGGCTCTTTCCTGATTAGCGATTGATGCGGCTAGTTCTTATATAAATGACTGGTGTGCGACATATAGAAGATATAATGGTAGGGCCGTGGAGGGAAAGTCCATGCCAGGGGGCCAAAATCCTTCAGCCTCCTTAGTGGAAAAACGGTTATAGGCTGTCGTGCCCGAACTGTATCAGATGTAGTTCTCTCAAAATAAATTCATTAGATGAGCTTTAGGAGTATAGCCAAGAGTAGGGGGTGAGACCTCAATTTGAGGGCAACCTGCCTGGAGGGAGAGTGTTTTAAAATACCGGAGACCTGCTCCTTGGACCATCTTCGACTGTTCCAACTCAACGACAAACAGCGTTCTTTCTCAACATACCAACATAACTCTTCTATTTTGCAAGAGTCTTCTTTTTTTATTTTCATTATATATATATATATATATATATATATTATCATACTAATATATATACATATATATATTAGTTCCAATTTTGGGAGTTCTTTACTACTGCCCCCTATTTTCGACATGCAATTTTTCCCATTCAAAACACCGGTTTCTCATTCTGAAAATACGATTTGAATTCTTCAAAACTTCCTCATTTTTACTATTATCAATTGAAACATTCCAAGTATGACTAACATTAATTAATTATGGTTTTGAAAAATTGGGGGGCAGTAGTGAAGTTTTTGTCAAGTGAATATGATCATGCAATACAGGTCTGTCCGATAAAGGAGGTATACACTTTAAATTTTGATTTTGGAGGACGAACAATTTTTCGATTTCAATCACGAACACAAAGCTTCCCTACTTCGGTAGTGAGGGGGCAAAAGTATTTACCTACACGTAAATAACCCATAACAAGACTTATATTTTAAAATTTGCTCTCCCTTTCTCGTGATTTACCACTGGGTTCCTCAGTGCCCCCACCCTCTGCCGGATCTGCTTGTGCGGTGATTATATTTCATTCTTCGAATCAATAACATCCTAGTTACTTGCAAGACCTCACTGTGTCAAAAAACTCAAAAAAGAACCGTCGTTCCGTAGAGCAGGTAATGATAATTTATGAATTAATATAAGCAACGCTTCACTAGGTAGGTACGCTTTGAATTGCGCAAAAGTCAAAAATAAAACTCAGGTTACGGACCTCCAGATACATACAATGAGCTACGGATGTGAAGATGGTAACAGAAAGGAAAACACGGTTCGACAGAAAATAATGATTCAAAGGCATAAAGAAAAACAGCGGACCAGAAAGGTTTCACTAGCCATTGAGTAAATTGGATTTTATGCAGGCGGGTCTGAAGCGGAGAGGGCCAGTTTACGTGGGCAGGGACTGTGACCAGTGAAGAAAGCTTGACAATGGAGGCTGCGTAGAGAAAAAACCTCAACTCCTCAAAGTATCATCCAACTGGCTGGAGAACTCTTCTCTTTTCAGGGACAACATTGGAGAGGTTATGGATTCTAGATTCGGTGCCGGAGGCGTTTAGATCTGTTACGGCTCGACTTCCCAGGAAACTGCTGAACTCTCTTCACTCTAGAAGTTCCCCTTTTCTAATATTATCCACTAGTGTTCTCTAAATTCATGATATTACATTAAAATTACAAGAGGTATTAAACCTAAAGTACCAATAACAACACGAAAAGAGCAATATACTCGTATATTACAATGGTTTTCCGTAGGTTTCACAAGACGAGTGAGAAAATGTTAGACTCACGCCGAGAACGTGATAGGCAATAAAATTGCATCAACTAAAAATTTACTTAGGCATTACTAGGTAGTCCACTATTGTATGGTTGTGAAATACCTCGCACAGCCTGAACTACTTCAACTAGAACTTTGAAATGCCGCATGGATGTTCCTTTTCGGGTATAAGCATTCACTAAGAACGGATTTTAAAAATTCGACATTTTAAGGACTTTCTGGCAGGAAAGGGGCGAGGTTTTAAGAACCGGAAAAAATAGCTTTAAACGAGTGATTTAATTAATCTTCAATCTGATTTTAAAACGCAAGTATACTTATAAATAAATCTTCTATCTGCATTTTTGGTATATGTCCCTATTTTGTAATAGGTACACGTTAAATTCAGGATCCAAGTCTAAATCCTGCCATGCACAGTTCACCACAAACTACGCCACACCCCCTCCCAAACATCATTATCCACTTTCCTAAAAATTGAAAATTGTGTAAATACAGAGTGTAAATACTGAAGAAGATGTTTTCTATACCGAAGGTAGGGAAGTTTTGTGTTCGTGATAGAAGTCGAAAAATTGTTGTCCTCCGAAATCAAAATTTCCGGTTGCTTTTTGCGTTTCAGAACTTGCTGATCAATTTTAGTTCCGTGTTTTTCTGTGTGTCTGATGTCTGTCTGTGGTAAATCTTTGTCACACCAAGTTTCAGTCCGATTTCGATAAAATTGTAAGGGTATGTGCTGATTGAGCTATACTGATGAAGGCTGTAGGATTCACTTATCGCTCTTGACAAATGGTGTCAAACCAACGAGAAGTATTTGAATATAGAAAAATGCTCCACAGTCTTCATTTTCCCGTTCATCCTCACAATAATTGAACTTCAATTATGTGATTGGTAGTGACGTCTTGAAGCTTGAGTCTTGAGTCGGTGGTAAAAGAACCAGGGGTACTGTTTGATGTCGAGCTTTCTTTCACTGCCCATATTAATGAAATATGGGGGGGGGGGGGGGGGGGGATGGACTGGTGTTCCTTCGCTATCGGCGCAACAAACAGGGGCATCGCTGGGAAGATTCTAGCTACTAAGAATCCATACGATCTAATAGCCTCCCATCATCGCGGTCGACGGGTTGCTGATGCTTCATTCCTCCATGGTTAGTTTCGTGGAAGTGGATATCCATTTCTTGTTGAGCCAATTGAACTTGTATACTCCCCCTTACAACACCAGATCCACCAAGATTTTTTATTGTTAAAATTTTTTATTTATGTGTATTTAACATTCACTTTAGTGCGGGATAGTGGTCGGATGTAGAAGAGGTAATTGTGGTTCAGAAGTTGATGGGGAAAGGAGGGGTTTGATGTGAATAACTTAGTACTGTTTGTGATGTGTGTGTAAACATGTCAGTAAATATCTTAGTGAAAATGGGTTACAGTGCCGTCATAAAACCAAATGGGTTCATCTGCAGTTCGCCAGCATTTGTAAGCTCCATGTACACACATGGTGGATACGCGCAGGATGGCAAAGGCTATTCTTGGCGAATCCATCCTCGCACTACACCTTGGGGCCGACCCCACCTATCCAATCGCTCAGCCAGCACCTTCTCCAAGATTTTCTACACCCAAACTTCCTCAACAAATTCTTAGGCATAATCCTCTTGTACGGACCCAGGAAGTCTTTCATCGTCTGTCCAGCGGTGTCAGTGACGGGGAGAACTTATTGTTGGCATCTCCTTGTGCGTTCAGGAGTTCCGTGCATCAGCTGGTTGAGTTTTTACCCCAGGTGAAAGTATTACGTTAGTTGAAACGAAGAATTTCATTATTGTAGACAGTTTTTTTTTTTTTCATTCTTGTCAACATTTTTGTATATTGAATTTAATTTACTACGTGTGAACATTGAAATCTGTAAAATTGGGCACTGCCCAAGTAAAATAAAATTAAATAAGCCACACGAAATATGTTACTTCAAAGCTATTACTCATATTCATTGTTATTTGTGCCCTCGAATCGGCCAAACTGCAGTAGTACTTTTTACGTAATTGATATTCGGACTGCTTAATAAGTACCTTGGTGTATAAAAATTATGTTTGTAGGTGGAGAAAAATATGTCCTTCTGGATTCTATGTTATTAATGTTCATAATAAAACGACATTGCAGTTAATATGACGCTGTTATTTTTAAGAACCCGATGGTATTTGGTCAATATTTGTGTCGTTAGTTCAGAAGGTTGTCTTGGGTGGTGGATTCACCTTCTCTCTCAGATAAGGTCAATTTTTTAGTCCTTCGCCCTGGTTCACGATCTGGAAACCTCTTTAGATCCCATTTACACCGACTACTTGTATCCGCTGTATAGATTGCCTCGACTAATGAACCATTGACGAGTGCCCTGATATGGACATCTTCTGGCAATCTCCCGCACTAGTTAAGAACAGGTTATTAAGTAGTGTTATTGAAAATTCATGAGTTTTTTTACCCTTACTTTTCCACTAGATGTAGCTCAGGCTTTGCACACCTCTCTTATTTCCTGGCTTTCCTTTATTTTAAAAAATATTCATTCTCATTATATTGCTTCCGAGTCTACCTAGGTAGCGGAAGTATTGTTATACATTCAGGAGATGAAGGTATTGATTACGCCAAAATCAACATGATACTCTCATTTTAGCAAAATTACCTATTGCAATAGGTTCAAAAATGTTTAAAATTTTCGAAAATTTTCATCATTGATACCCGTTTTGAGACATTCTGAGACGAATCCTTGAGTTTAACGCTTTTCATATATATATATATATATATATATATATATATATATATATATATATATATATATATATATATATATATATATATATATATAGTTGATTGAAATCGAAGGTTTCGGGTGATTTTTGAGGTGCGGTCGATAAAGACACTGGTTTAATCTACCAACGTTTCGTACGTTTGTTCGTACATCTTCAGGGCTCTATAACAGAGATAACAAACATGGGAACTTAGTCTAATGGTAAATTAATGTGATAATGGAATGATAATTGTAACATGATTGTGTGGAAAGTTGTACAGTGAAAAAAAAACTTACATGAGTTGTGTTGAAGGATGAAATGCACAATTTCACTAAACATTTACGAAATGAAAATTCACTTCAGCTTAGAGTGAGTACCTTCACCCAATGATGTCTAACACGAAACTGAGCTATGAGAGGGACATGCTTAGGTAGCTGTTGGATTTATTTCTTAGGTAGCTGTTGGATTTGGGCTGTGAAAGGCTTACCGGTCCCATTGTCTGGGGTTTATGTACCTATAGTGTACCTGAAAGTGGTATATTTTCGGCACGGGGTTGACTTTGCTTGGGAGTGAGTCCGTTGAAGAGAGAATTGGTGGGGAACGGTTGATGTGACTGACTTTGGTTATGGTTCAAATGGATTAAATTTGTGTAGCATTTACATCATTGGGTGAAGGTACTCACTCTGAACTGAAGTGAATTTTCATTTCGTAAATGTTTAGTGAAATTGTGCATTTCATCCTTCAACACAACTCATGTAAGTTTTTTTCACTGTACAACTTTCCACACAGTCATGTTACAATTATCATTCCATTATCACATTAATTTACCATTAGACTAAGTTCCCATGTTTGTTATCTCTGTTATAGAGCCCTGAAGAGGTACGAATAAACGTACGAAACGTTGGTAGATTAAACCAGTGTCTTTATCGACCGCACCTCAAAAATCACCCGAAATCTTCGATTTCAATCAACTATATGATTCACGGTCAACAATTATATCAAATATATATATATATATATATATATATATATATATATATATATATATATATATATATATATATATATATATATATATATATATATATATATATATATATATATATATATATATAACTATCAGAGGATGTTGAGGGTCGGTCAATGAAAACTCTTCTTATTTCGCAACGTTTCGAGAATATATTTTCTCATCATCAGGGCCTATTGATAAAAGACATGGTTTTATACTCAGGTATATATAAACTTAGAATTAGGAATTTCGCTTAGCTACTATGTTACAATAGGATGATATATAGTAGCTAAGCGTAGCTAAGTGAAATTCCTAATTCTAAGTGTATATATACCTGAGTATAAAACCAGTATAAAACCATGTCTTTTATCAATAGGCCCTGATGATGAGAAAATATATTCTCGAAACGTTGGCGAAATAAGAAGAGTTTTCATTGACCGACCCTCAACATCCTCTGATAGTTATAACATCACGGTCAACAACAATCCCAAATTATATATATATATATATATATATTGTTTTCATCCGATTTCGATGAAATTTTCTGGAAATGTTCAGGTTAGGCTATGGATGGTCCCCTATCAATTTTATCACTACATTAAAAGTTTTCACTGTGCATGCGCAAACGAAAAATTCATTAAGCGTCATATTCTTATGGTCGATTCTGCTTAAATCTATAGGGAAGTTAGGAAATCACGATGTGATTAACTGATATGAGTTTCATCAGGACCGTATAATTAGTAGGTAGTTGGGTAGATACTAGCTAGGCTTGCGCGAACCTCGAATCCTTGTAAAGATTAGCACGTAACCTTGTAAAGATTAGCACGTCTTCTGTCAATCTAATTTCAATAAAATTTTCAGGGTCAATCTTTTAAGATTATTCAAAAAAACATTGAACATTTCAACTATCTATGCATTTATGTAGGTACCGGATACGAGGAAGTTATGTGCCTCTCACAACTTGGCTGACTTTTCTATTCTTTCCAGTCAGTAAGATTATTTCTTCACCAGTGTAGATACTAGATGCCTACTTAGAAATAGGGAATGGTAGTATGAATCATCTCTATTGTCGGCGGTAGGGTTGGATCCTCGCTGGAAACCCGTTGATCCGCGAAGCCTCCAAACGCCGCAATTATCAACGTCCGGGCCGGGCGCAAACGGGCCCATTCCCATTCACACTGTTTCCCCCTCCAGGAAAAACAAAAGTAACGTTAACGTTTGAGCACCTCAGTGACAACCTTCTCTAGTTGTTTTCAGATCCCATCAGCATGTGAGCGGCTCCGGCCATTGTTCCTTTAAATATTGCGCCGGGTTCTTCTAGAAGTCTGAGGTTCTTCACCATCTAGACTGACGCATTGTTTGTCTTCAAACTTCTTTCGTTTCCTTTACGCGTTGGTATCCGATCGCCATGAATGCAAACAAGGAATGTAATAATATCCACCATATTTATTTTATAATGCAATAAATTGGCCGATAATTCAGTAGATAATGACCACTATACCTATATAAAATCCATATTTCACTTCGTCACTCAATAAGTCGAGAACGGCTGGACCGATTTCAAAATCGGTTTTTGACAAATGATCGGCACGTTCTGTTGGTGGTTTTAGGCTTTTTTTTTCATTTTCCTCCACTCCTTCCGGCCGAAAAAGCCAGTGTTCCCCTTTAACAACTTTGCAATCGAGTTAAAACTGTACCGATCTTTTTCCAACACCTGATTGAAATCAAATGAAACCGCCAAGTAACGGGTTACTGCCACGTAAACGAGGGAAGCTACTTTTGCAGATTAATTGAAATGGAAACCTATGTACGAGTATTTTAAGTGGGTAAATTGGTACATAATGCAACATTATAGGTACGTTAGCATGTTTATGTTTATAACAGCAGGTTTTTGAATGGCAAGGCAAACCACGGTCAACTGGATAAACTGTGGGGATAAATCGTAGGTAATTAGACAAACCACGGGTAACGGGACTAAACACTGGTAACCAAACAAATCACGGGAACGGGACAAACTGTTCAAAAACATGGCGGTTGACGCGGGACTGACAGCAGCAAAACATAACCAGTTCACCACCAGTATTTATATTTGAATGGTTCCTGACTGATGGGACAAACTTACGGTATGCGGACAAACCACTGGTTACGGGACAATTCACTGGTTGCCGCTATAAACGATGAACCCCTTAGAGCAGCAGTGATAGCGCTGTAGCTAATTCGGTTCCTATTCAACTCAAGATGCTGAACTTTTGAGCAGGGTCCCTCTGGGTGTGGTACCTATAGTATAATTACAAATAGTGAACCACTGAAATCAAGTGACTGAGCTCTGAAAATAATTTGACCAACCACAATAAATTTATCACAGCGAAGGTTGAGCCCTGGAGGACGTAGTGCTCCCAAGACCCATATGTGAGCTGGTTCTGTAATATGTAGCTTGACAGGTAACACTTTACCACGCAACTGTTATTCACCACTTTTAGCAGATAGTTCTGGTTGGATGTTGTTTGGTGAGATGCAGCATGTTCGGCATCTGATTCACCATTTACCGTAGCAAGTTGCACTGGGGTGGTTTTACATGCGTGAATTCACTTGGAACGTCTTGCCAATGTAGAACGCAGGACAATGTTTGCACTCGGAAATAACCCCCACCATGTTTGCACTCGAGGCTTGCTCTTGATTGCTTGGAGGCGTTCAGAGACTGGCAATGAGCAGACCCGAAATGAGTTGTGAATGGTGACGTATAGTCGGGGTTAAGGTAGTTTTTCCCTTACGTATTTTCATGAAAGATAACTATTTATTGAGAAAATGACCAAACTGCGTTTTTTGAGGACGTTGTAGTTAGATTAGGTAATATACATATTCCTCTAGACCAAGAGAGGCTCAATTTAAAATTGCAGCATCGTAAGTCGAATTCAAAAGAAATTACTTTGCCTAGAGCACACTCAGCTGATCTGATTGGTTTCGCTTGTTGTAATTATTCATCACATATATCAGAGTGACTCTCTTTTAAATTTCAGCATCGATTATGGAAAAATCAGCCTCCGAGCACACTCAGCTGATCGGAGGTGGTTCCACGCGTTGTAGGTTCAGTGAAACTTGGATAATTCGAACCTCAAGGGACCAGTCAAAAACTTCGAATTAACCAAAAATTCGAATTAAAGAAGTTTTTAATAAATTATATTTTATCAAACTACAGTACGAAGTAAAGTACATACAGTAACATTGAATACTGTACAATTGACCAATAGAATATTGAACAATAAATATAAAGACATCTGGAATGGTACTGTATTTAACTGCAACTATAAAAAGCTATCTATTGTTTTTTAAAAAAGGATGATATTTTGGCCTGTTTCCTTGAATTAAGTCTCTCGGCCATTATAAAACATTCCAACGCACTCAAAGAGTTGAAGTATGAATCACTTACATTAATTCGGCATTCAAAAAAACGTCCAAGTTCTTGTACGTGATTCATGGCGTCTGCTGCACTCGGCACCAGTACTTCGGTTTTGGGACGGTCGGCGGGCCGGAGGGGAAGAGGAGTTATCAGACTGTACGATGGCACTGACTTGCATGCATTTGGTCTTATGCAAACCTTTTGCCGAATATCGTTACTAAAACGTATTTCCCGATAAATTTACAATTATTTTGAGTCGCAGCTTAAAATTTATACCTTAATTAGCACGCCGAAAATTCGAATTATCCAAAATGAAATTCGAATTATCCACGATTTTTTAGCATTGTTTAAATACAAAATGCTAGGGACCAAGAGAAATATTCGAATTAAAGAAGATTTCGAATTAAAGAAGTTCGAATTATCCAGGTTCCACTGTAATTTTTCTTACATGTACCTTGATGAATCTTGAATTCACCAGCGGCCAAATAAGAAATTGGGATCATGGCTATAACCATAGAATCCACAGCTGATGATCGCGGCTCGTTCACTCCTGTTCATTAAGGAGTTGTGCAATCTGATTGGTAATTTTTCAATCCTTTAAAGGTACCCAACGAAACAAAAAGTAAAGATTTATTTATTTACGTTTACGCAGATGGAAAAACATGTTTTTATGGAGTCGTTTGAAGACAAGCATTCCATAAATTAAAGCCTTTATGGGATGGTTCATCTGCAATGGTTGTTAGGTATATTAATCCCATCAGCACCTTAATAAGGAATTTAATTGCTTATTGTTTTCTATGCGTCTCGAACATCGAGATTTATGAATGATGAATCTTGAATGCACCAGCCGCAAATAAGAAATTTAATCATGGCTATAACCATAGAATCGATCAATAATTTTTGTCGTGATTTAAGTTGATTTGTTACTTACTGAACTTCGTCTGTATTTTGCAGGTGAGGCTGAGTACCATCGTTTGTTCCCTTCAATTGAAAGTGCGGTAAGTAGGTAGGTACCTACTAGGTATAAGCGAAATGAAGTATTTCTGTAGGGGGATATTTGAATCAAAACAAATTTGAAGACAAAATATCGAATAGTTTTGTCGGAAAAGGCCATATGGACGTAGATCGATATTATTTCCTTACCTGTAAAACCTTGTCCTAATTAAGTAAGTATTGTATGCAAAAGGAATCTTAACGAATCTTCAAAGAAAAGTAAGCTATTGTAATTTAACCCCGTTTTAAGCTTTTGGAGCATTTTAAAATGATTTTTAAAATTTCTCATATGTACGTTGTTCAAGACGATCGTGGTGAAACAAACCCTTTGTGACAAAATCAGGTACCGCAAAACAAAAAATAAGTACGAAGGACAGCACTTTTTGTGCTTGAAGTGGAAAATATCTAAATCTTGTACTGCAGCAAAAAATTGAAAGATAGTACATAATTTGAATTCAGAGATAAATTAAACGAGATCTATGGAATCTCTGGATCTGTGGAAGTCTCAACTGGTCAAGAAATAAACCAACTTAATAAATTAAACGTTAGAAACATTTGTGCATAAAACCGCAATACATTTGGCATCAATAAAGATGTGCTAAAAAAATCGTTACCTAGTTAAGAACAAAACACTAACTGGGTAAATTTCTATTTTCACGAGTGTTTATACCTACATATTTTTATGAGATAAGATCCCGTTTCGTTCGCTGCTATTTATACTGTTCAAATTTATGGCGAACAGATTTTTCTCAACTATGTTCTGAAATGAACTTTTTTTATCATAAGGATTTTAACAAATTTTTACCTTTAAGCGACGTTTTTAGCACATTTTAATAAGGAAAAGTCAATTAAACTTTAGCACATATTTGAGCACAAAGATTTTTAACTTTCAATCGAATGGAAAACACTTTTCCTACGTAACATTAAGCATAAAAACAAAAGTTTGGGGTTTTTGATATTTTTAGACCTTCAAAACTATATTGTAGTATTTTATTTAAAAATTGAGACCATATTTTTGCTCAAAAGTCCTGCGCTTTGAACACATTCTTTAATTTGTGGTAATTGATTTTGGCAAAAGAGCGCATTTTTTCACTTCCGAGGTAAGCTATCAACTGGAATAGCTCACACCTATCAAATTTAAAATCAAAATCAAAACCTATATTTAAAACTTGTTGCGTTACATTAAAAAAATTGCTAGGTATTTGGAATGTTACGAACTATTCTTATTCCTACATTCAAGTTACGATGCTAATATTTGAATGAGCGGCTATTTGGGTTTGCTGTAAGTATCAATGACCAAGTACGAAATTGGACACCGTTTGATTAGAATTTGATGCAGTATAATATGTCAATAAAAAGTTCAATTTTTCAAATAGTTATAGCTAAAGTATAGTTTATACAGGATAAATACATTCGATATGAACCCTACATCTGGGGATTCATGAAAATGAACCAGAAATACAATCAATCGAACTCAATTGTAGAAACATAGTTCATTGGTTGTAGGTATAAGAAACGTGTATGTACCCAGCACATTCATATTTCAGATATTCGAGATTACCCATAGAGCATCTTTTAGGTATCTGTGCCTTAATGGAAAACTTACGGGGTGATTTCGTCTCGAAGAATCGCCTCACGGCAAAAAGATAAACAAAGGGAACTAAGTAAAGACGGACCTTTTACCATTATGTTAGCGAACCTGGTAATTAGCATACCGTTATTCTTGTTTACTATCTATCATAAAGAAGTCAGACTGGAAACTATTTTGCTGGCAATATATCATTATCCAAGTACCCACCAGCGTAACCAACTTGCTTTTGTGAACAATGTTACCTCCCAGAAAAGGTATTTCATGAATAATGGTTATTGCGTAATACTTCACCTCATGTTTATGGTACCTTCTATTTCTTATTTTAATTTTAATCGCAGGCTCTTAACTTCGCAGTTCAGCGGTTCTCTAATGATATTTCATCATATTGTTTGCCTACACACTAAATTATGCTGTCACGGACTGCATGTGGTAAATCAAATCAATTATTGCAATAATCTTCATAGATTGTTACAATGGAGTGCTGGGTTTAGTAGTTAATACATGAAAGTACCACGATATTTATACAAAATCATCGACGCCGAGACACTTGAGTTATTATATAATTACAGGTACATAACAAATGAGGTTATAATTGGGCAGCCAAGTTTCAAAGTTGTTTTAATCGCTTTGAATATAAGAAGGGCGACTTAAATTGTTGGGGAGGGGGGGGGGGGGGATCATCAGAAACTTCAAGCATGAGAAAATGAAAAACCAAATAAAAATCCGTTCAAGACCATTCTAAGATCAAATCTATGGGAAAAAAAAAAGAAAAAACCATAGGTATCTGTGCGTATGTGACAATTTTGGAATTTAACGACCGAAGGATGAAAATAGAGGGGATAAAACCCATTACAACGTGTTTTTTCTACAAATTTTGTATGTACAGATTTATCGTGATATTTTCAACCAATTTGTAAAAGTAGTTCTGTTTGTTAGGTCATGTATTTATATTAGGTTATAATAGAGGGGATACATCCAGTAAAATAATATTCAACTCGCTATTCTCACTAAAAGCATGCACACCCATACACACAGACGTCCTTGTAATGCATGCATTAGTTACCAATATATGTTTTCTTTGAATTCTTTCCGATCTACATCCTACCTGTATTCGCCGAGTTATCAGGGAACTCTCATATTCGGCGGTAATTGGTCTGTTGTTTTGTATTCGAGTCGTCCAAAATCACATCCAGTGCGAGCAACCTCTTCCCATTGATGTTTAACTGATCCTCTATTAGAAAATCGTGCTGACCATTTCGGCGTGCCTCGTACAACCTTGGGATTATCTTCCTCATCTTTACCTGATGCTCTCATACTCATCTGAGATACAGTGATGTGAGTTTTTGACTCTTTGCAATATATTTCTCACTGCTCAAAGTGAACAACGAAAAAATGACCTTGATAGGCCACAAGAATTCGGTCTCCTACTAACAAATTCTGTATACTGCGCAAATCTTATACCTACTAGGTGCATCAATCTGTAAATGCTCACGGGTTATGAATACAGCTTTATCGTATGTACATGTTGTCATAATTTTTCTCAGGTAAATTGCGTAGTATCAAAGTTTTTCTTTATTCAAATCAGTAAGGTATTACATTTTCAATCCTAGTTATTCGTACAGCTCCCCAATCTGGTTCCTCATCTCGAGTATTTCCATCAACGCGTCTTTCAGCAATTTGGTGATGGTCGCAGATTCACTGATAATGTTTCCATTGTTTCAAATCTAGTCATTAAACACTTAACAGTTTTCTCGAAACTCGATTGCCTAGTTGGTCGGGAGGTAGATAATAGAAAGTATTTTGCTTGATATCGCAGTTTCAACGCCAATAAGAGTTTGAACTAAAAGCGCAGATTCGGTACTAATGCGGTGCAGCAGTGTGCATAAAATTGGAGTGTGAGTGTAGTAATAATTTCCTCCAACCAACTATACGTAATTAATTAATTACTATACAGTAATTGTACCTAATAGGAAGTTTTAGACGAAATTGGGTTTAGGTGTACACGGAGTCAGCGAGGGAGATTGATATCTTTACATCAATCCCCCTCGCTCTCTGTGGCGTGGTGCAAGAGGAATGAGCAACCAACTACCTGAAGCGTCTAAACTTCTAGTGCTGTACATTCTCAATGCGAAGGGCAGTTCGAGCAAAACATTAGTACAAGGTTACCTATTAAGTGGTGCACTATGTACGAAGTCACAAATCATCTGGCGCTGTTCTAAAAACAGACTTACCAGCATTGCAACTGTTTGGAAATCCATTTTCTCGAAATTTATCATGCAAATTCACGATATATTCTTCTAAAGAAATGAGTCTCAAAATATTTTAAACCCTGGTCTACACGATCTGTTATGTTCTACGTGACACCAATTCACAGAGTGTCACTCTAGCATCATAGGAAACTCTATTATGCTGATAAATATGCGAGGATTATTGTATTCAGATCTGTACCATCTCCAAGCCTTCTCTACCCTTACTCAGACTTGAAAAGATCTCTATACTGGGTGGTACGACTTAATGGATCACTATCTCTATCTCCGTTAATATGGGAGGTAGAAAAAAACTTCAAGCGGTAGCCCCCCTTATATTTTTGCAAGAAATTCAAATATCACACTTTCGCGCGCACTTTTTATTGCAGATTCAAATTCTACGCAAAATTTGATGAAGAAATGACACACCACTCGATTTTTTAGGTGCGCAAAAACGGGCTCAATTCCGCTCCAAAAGTGCGCAATCCCGCTCTAAAAGTGCAAAAATTTTGAAATACCGAGGTTTTGAAGATATTCAATGGAGCAAGGTAGGTTTGAGTGTTTTAGCGTATAATAATCGCGGGATGTAACTAAATGTGGATGATGATTTTCACGTTAACCGAGCCTGATTAGTAAAACCATCCGCCAATTTTAATGATCCATGCATTCATGCTGTTTCCCTGAGTTTATCCAACCATAGGTATGTTAAACCTTTTTCCATCAACCTGAGTTAGTGAGCATACTTACTTAAATATCGTTATAGAGAGATCAAGGGGACTACTAAACGTAGATGAATCAATTAATTGTAAAGTATTTGTTCGTACAACCGAATCGTGCAGGTGCACTTTTATATCAACGTTCAGGAAAACTCCTGATTTATCCAACCAATATTACTGATTTAAGTACTGTGAAGTGCCAACCTTCGGAGCAACAACGCAAACAGCATTCTGGATTTGAAATGGACTTCCTTTGTAATATCCGGGGGTCCAATTCTTGCCCCCATATCTGTACTACCTACTTACTTAAATATCGTTATAGAGAGATCAAGGGGACTACTAAACGTAGATGAATCAATTAATTGCACAACCTTTGGAGCAGCAATTTGAAATGAACTTCCTTTGTAATATCATCAATTCAATATTTGTTCACACTGATCAGCTGTGAGGCCTCTGAGCCTAATTTGTTTTTTAATCGACTTATGATGCTGAAACCTGAAATTTAACTCCTTTTTGGAGAGCTGGAATACAGTAATTACAAAGTATGGAGGGACTCAGATCAGCTTCGGAACCTCTGAGGCTAATTTCTTTCCTAATCGACTCACGGTGCTGTTATTTAGATGGAGCTCCTTTGGGACTCCTCGGAAACAAATACAAGGTATAGAGACGCACTGACTAGCTGAGCGGCCTCTGAACCTATATTCTTTCCTTGCCTATCTTTCTTTTTTTCAAAATTAACAGTGAAGCGAGAAATTGTGGGATCTTGGAACTGTAAAGTTGTTAACCCTTTAGGGAGGCACGATGCGCCATGTTCTGATCATATATTACATACAGGGTTTAATAATTATAGACCAACGATCTGTGTAGAAACATAACATAGAAATTTAGAAACATAACATAGAAATTTAGAAACCTTGTAGAAACTAAGAAACATAGACATTGGAAACCTTTTGTGTAATAATTTGCAGCGTTCTGCTGTTTGGTCTTAGAAGGTTATTGGTAAAAAGTGAACCCCGACATAATCCAGGCTGAAGAAAACGTGGGCATTTGCTGTTCGATTTACGGTTTTATTACCTATTCAATGTAACATCTCATTTCAACCACGAGGTCGTTCTATTTAATTTAATGCACCCTATGCTCAAGATTTAATATTTCTGTGAATACCACTTACTCTTTATTCAAGATATAATTTCAGTTGTTTAAGACAGTATGTTAATTCTAATCCCATAAAAAATGAAATAGTTGAACAAGTGTTACGTGTCACGTGCACTTTGCAAGGTTTTCTAGTGCAATTCATCTCTCCTACCGCTTGATTACCAAAGTAGTAACGTGAGTCGTGAAAACGCCGGTACTC
The DNA here is from genome assembly GCA_030762985.1 of Adelphocoris suturalis. Lineage (NCBI taxonomy): Eukaryota > Metazoa > Arthropoda > Insecta > Hemiptera > Miridae > Adelphocoris > Adelphocoris suturalis. Next base: position 16,121,952 of record CM061044.1, read on the forward strand.
CCTCAAGGACTTTCTCGTCAGATCTCTCCTTATTTCGGTACCGACAAAAAAAATCGGGTAAAATCCATTCGTTGTCCCGTCCAGATGGGAAAACCGCCTATTCCCGGTTCTCTAATCGGTCGTTCAATGACAGGCGCTGATCGATTGATCGACGATCGACAGGCAGAGATGACGGAGCGACTGCCGCCGGTCTCGATTCCTTGCCCGCCTCCCGAGATTGGGAAGTCAAGCGGAGAAGTGCTCTTACTTTCACTCTGATGCAACGCAAACACCACGTCTAGTTGCGCCCCACTAACCTTATTGAGGTTATCCGCCCCTCTGCCACAAGGCGTGGGTTTCGATCTTGAAAGTTCCCTTTGCCGTATTTGTCTGTGACACAGTTTCGAGTAATGTCTTTTCGGGAAGAACGAATTTGCATGACAAAACAATCACCTCGAGGCATGACAGAGCTTGGCGGAAAAAATTAGTCAAGTGCCCAGAACCCAGTGTTTCCAATTTGGTGGGTTGTTGGATGTCGTAACGCAATGTACAATGCATCCGTAATGGATAGAACCTTTCAGAAGCTTGACTAGAAGGTAAAAAAGGTAACTAGGTAGGAGGACATTGCAAAGATAGATAAGGCAAAGATGATTTACAAAAATTTCAGTAAATACCTAATTAGATTGATACCTATGGTACAATTTGGTAGGCACATTTTGTATATGTGTGTCGATCATTTTAATTGAATTGATTTTGTACTACTTGCAGGAACGTAGGCAGTTTCTTATTCGCTCGAAGCATTGAATGTTGTAACTCAAGTAGATATGATTGGTTTCAAGAACTAGGACCTATGTCAATGCAATGCGCAATCAATTTTCTGGGGCTTACCTAATCATGAATCCTTTATCAATATTCTATATTACTGCTAGGATGTTACAAATCAGGCATTTTTACTTTTAGGAACGAACGAGAGTCACTATTTTGGCTCATTCTTGCCCGTACACCTATATTGTGTGTGTGTGTGTGTGTGTGTTCACACCCTTTGACGGAGCAAAAATGAGAAACTGTATCATGTAGTGCTGCAGTACTCTCGGACTCACGGTGGCCGCATTCTACGTCATGATGTGGTTGCCAAGCAAATAGCAGGTGTTTTATCATCCACCGCTTGGAGTGTGAGACCGTGGAGGCTTTATCACATGTCGAGTGACCAGGACAACAAGGCAGATAAGCCCGATGGGTCTGCTATAATCCTGGATGACCAGGTTGACAGTGGTGGTTTGAACACGGAGCAGACCTGGCGGGCTTAGATAAGTAAGTACGATGGAAATGCCTTGCGACAAGCGATATCCGAGCTAAAAGGAGTGGCGAGTAATAAAATCAAGGTCATGGCCACTGCCGTATCATGGCGCGGGTTTCGGGAAAAGTGCCACAGAGTTACTCAAGTTGGGCATCTCGGCAGGAGTGCTCAGTGGTATCACCACCCGTGTCCTTAGGGGCTTCTAACATAACTGGTGGACATTTTATGGGGGCACTTCTTCCATCCCACTCTTCCTCCTGCTCTATTTGCAAGTTCCCTCATACCTAGAGCGGCGTCGAGTGAACCTGGGCGTCCTCCCCTACTCTTTCATTTATATATATATATATATATATATATATATATATATAATATATATATATATATATACTCTTTCATTTTTTGTCTTTCATTTAGTGGTATGCCCCCTCCGCTTTGAAGGGAGTTTTCTTATATATATAAGTGTGAACATCTGTCTGTCCGTTTCAAGGTACAGACCACAATTTTGGTGCTATTGACTTGAAATTCGTTAAGTAGATTTCTTAGACACCCGGAATATGCTGTACAGTTTTTGGTGTCGATCCGACACGATGTGGTTTTTGATCTTCTGAACCAAATGAGACCGCCGAAGATCCCAACGGTGCTCTGTTAAAGCATTTTACAGCACAAAAACAAGATTCGTTCAGAAAAGACACTTCGTCGAATGGGGCCAAACACAGCATTGTGACACAAATACTTAGGGAGCTGCGATTTAAGAAAAAAAAAAGAAAAAAATTACACTGAATTCTTCTTCACAAATCATTTTTTGGGCCATACGATACCCTGCACACCCTAAGGATAATATTTTTTTAGATCTTAAAAAAAGAGAAAAAAGTAGTTTAGTTAATATTAGCGCTACAGAATCGGTCGAATTCGAAGCAAAAGAGTCTTCTAAATGATACTTGGTTTAATTTTTTTTCTGCTCCTCAACTTTTTTCCAAATCTGAAAAAATTAAACCCAAAAACAAGGGAAAAAATTATCTTGGAGGTTGGCAATTATAGGAAAAAACACCTCACATTATTCGAATACAACAATTAAGAACATTTGACAAATCGGTCGAAAAACGGACAAAATGAACAATCTCTAAAAATCTTAGTGGGGTGGCAAAAACGGGCTTGTCGTTTCAGATGGATTCGTGTTCAGAACACTAAAAAATTCGGAGATTCGATAGGTAGGTAGATCTTCGTCATGAACTATGACTTTTTTTACCTATAATATTTTGTTTTCATACTAGTAAATTATTTGCCCTCATGCCATAATCATTATCCTTATACTATGCTACCATTTTTCATTAAAGATAAATTGAAGAGGTAAATTTCTAAATCTTATAAGTATAAAATAGATATTCTTCAAGCGACCTTTGCCTGCACGCCAATTCTTGTGAGATGATTAGATCGGAAGAGTTTATGAAAGTAGGGAACCTATGTAATCGTTTGGGAACTGGAAACCGCAGTGGCAATCCATACAATTTGGACCTACCATGTAATACCTCCATTAAAGTAGGCACTATTAACATTCGCGACGTAGAGCTACGCTGCGTATTTTGTTCTCATCACGAGACGGATACAGGTTTCATGATAGGTGCTCCGCGAGTAGGAGGCCGAATCCGGTTTAGTTCATCAACCAACTAACCAACTGACAAACTGTTGCGGATCCCGCGTGACTGCAGTGGCCATAATTTAGGAGCCCGTCTTCCTCCTTATACCATCGAACCACTTCCCGACTTTCATCTTTTTTCACGGATAAGGGATTCGGGATCCCGTGATAGCGGGAAGCTGTTGGAAAAGAAAGCATCGGCGTTTCGTAACCCTCCGTAACCCTTCCCTAGTTGATTTCAATAATCGTTACGGATCAGCTCACCTTCTATTCCGTAGGTATTAATTTTTACCGGTTCTCGTGCCCAACTTTGAATTAAATAACAAACTGCCTGGGAGCAGACTACATTATCTCCGGTTTTACATATAGATTACAAAATGGGTGAGTGGAAGGTTATCCAAGTAATTGGTGATCAGTATAGGTACCTACTCCAGCTGCATATACTCGTTCATCGATAATGGCCGCCCTCACTGTTCTTTTTCCTTAGATATAGGGTGGATGGACCAATATTTGACAAGGACCCAGTGATTGATATCTCACCCAAAAGTTTAAATAATAAGGCATAAAAGTGTTTTACTGGCTTGATCCTTTTGAATTTTGAGACAAAATACCTTCTCAGTGAAGTATAAAAGCGGTCAAAGGTTTCAGGCGGGTTTTTGTGAAATCTGGAGAAGGTTACCCAACAGAACTTCGTGTTGATTTTTCTTTGGTGCTGTTTCTTGTGAGTTTGCTAAGGGAGTAAGTGTTCTATTTTGCTTCAACATGCCCTCCACATTTTCAAATTCGATTGTTCCCATGATTTTTTCTCAATCAGTTTTGAGTGTTGATTGCATTTATGCTATAACTAGAGGCCTGTTAGGGCTTGGAAAGCCCTAATCTACCTAATACGTAACAGGAACTATGTATAAAGTCCGAAGTTCTTCAGTTTCAATTTCTTCGTTCAGAAATAACTCTCCTAGATGTTAGTAACTACACTACGTTTCTTACTTACCGTGAATTGATGGCAACTGTTGTTACCGCCACAGCCTAATAAACAACTCTCGTTGATAAGGACCGCCTAGAACACGATCATGGCGGGTATAGAGACGAACGGCGACACTTTTGCAACAAACTTGGGGCCGTGCTGATTCGAATGAGCCGTCTAACACTGAAATCGGACCGCGAAGTTCTTCACAATTTCAAAGACCGTTCGGAATCATATATAAAGATTTTTTGGAAATAAACAAAGATAACATGTAAAAATGCAAATGTCAATTACTAGTCCCCAAAATGATGCTACCCTCAGTGATTGACATTGTTGTCAATATGGATCTCTATTCGTTCTTGCATTCGTTCTTTATTTTTATATTTATATAAATGAATAGCAACTGAGAAGCTGCTAGTTTACTATTAGAAACGTACTGTAATTATGGTATTGAGAAAACCTTGTACCTACCTATTTTGTGATATTTTTAACTTTGCCTTAATGAATACTCTTATTCATTTAATATTTAGATTAATAAAACTAAGTTCGAATGCTCAATTTATCAATAAAATGTTAGAATAAATGTTTTGTTGATACACGGAATCATTTATAGCAGAAGAACTGCTGTATCAATCATGGGGTGCCAATCACAGGTGCAGCCAAAAATTTGGCTGTCAAATAATGTGTCAAAAAGTTGATTAAAAAAAAAAGAATTTATGATGTTTTCTGGCTTGATTAGTGATTTTTCCAATACTGAGCAGTTTGAGGACATCCTGATGGAGCAGTAGATGTAAGATTCAAGTTTGAATAAACGAAAAAACATAACTTGGTGGCTTGTCAAAGTTAAAATTTCTCTTAAGGTGTCAAACACTGGCCCCTCCACCCTATAAATATTTAGAGCAAGGCCACATTTTAACATGTTGTATTCAATTAACGTTCAAGACAATGGTGATTTTTTTTAGCATGATCGAAAATATTTGCTCACTGGTAGAAAAAGAGTAGAATATGTTTTGAAGTTTTAGTTCATTCTGAGTGAGAAAGTCAGAATGTCAGAGCAGTTTCAATACGAGATGGTGACCTCAAGAGATGGCAAAAATTGCACATTTTAAAACCGTGCAAACACAGAAGTCTGCTAATGGTCATTCGACTCAGGATGACTTTCCAAGGTTTGTATCGAGCGAGTTTCATCTTGATGGAGTGAATAATCGTAATGGATGGATCAGCGATAGAAGTTATAATAAACTCGATTTCGTGAAGTAGGTATTCAGTTAGAATTATATCAGATGATATAGTCGTCGTAGTTTTTTAGGCGGTTTTTACTGTTTTACCAGTGGCTATCCACTAGGGCAGACATTACTTCGCGGATTCACTCCCATTTTGGAGCCTTATTTCTTGTCAATGTTTTTAACCCTCAGGGTGACCAAACGGATAAACGAACAGCGACCCGGGAAGTTTCATTCGATTCTTTAGGAGGATATCTATAAATGAAACCCCTAAAACATTAATGATACCCTGAAAGCTGTTGAGATCTTGATTTCGTAGTATTTCAGCACTTAGATTCTACCCCTCAGGGTTAATGGGACGTGATGCAGATGTAACTGGCATATCAGATCCGGCCGACAGATAATTTTTGAGCCAAATTCCATAAGGTTTGGTCCAGTAGTTCCGGAGAAAAGTTTCGGACAGCGGACGGACGGATTTATATTTTCTATTTTTCAAGTTTCTACGCATCTTGAAACGTAAACCAACAAATTTTGAAGAGGGTGGAACAAAATTTCTAGGTCGATTGCAATGGTTTGTTATTGAAAATAATAAACCAAAATTAAGGTTCCCATTCGAAATGTTACCTCGGAGAGAAACTCTACCCTGTACCCTTGGCCGATATTGTCTGGCTACAAAAAGTACTCAACTTTCAAATCAGTTTGACAAATAAGATGAGAAAAAGCACGGAAATTCTCTCATATGATAATGCTGCATTACTGCAACTTTTTTGTACGTGTTGTTTTAGTTGAGGAAAGCTGCATGTGGGTGCGACACCGACAAGTCTCTTTCCCTCAACTCGGCGATAACTGAACCGAACCGACTGATAGGTACACCTGGAGACTGTCTAACGGGTCCCACCCTTGATTACAATGGTCCGCCCCTCATTACCAGCCATTAGCGCAAGAGTTAGAAGACCCCCGGTCTCCGACCAAACACAAACTGCCTGTCCCGTCTTTCTAAAAACCACACGTACCCGAGTGTGCAGTTGCCCTCACAAGCACCTCCGTTCTCTTTGGCCAAGCGCTTATAGTCTTCACCTCCTACTACACCTCCTACCACAATCGGCTCTGATTTCCCCGTTCCTCCCGCCCACAAACGACTTACCGGTTCAGGCCGTTCCAAATGCCGGAGGAAAATTTCCCCCATTAACCGCCAATTTCTCTCCTTTGCGTCGATTATACCAGAAGTAGGTAGTACAAACAAACAACTCACTCCTCCATTAAAGAACCAAACAATCAAGAAGCCAATCAAGAGTACCTAACCTCGGGGTCACCAATTATTATTAACTGTACCATACAAAAGAAAGTTTTGGTTATGGTGTGTTGCCTTGTCCTTAGTAGGTTTGGTTGGTTGTTGAAGGTGAGAGATTTTTCAGGCTTCTCTGATTATGTCATTTATTGTGTGCTAAGCGCTTTCGCCAATATATGGTCTCTTCAGAGCGTATTTTGCGATAGGTGACTTTAGGTTTCTAATATCAGACTATGTGTATCTTTCCACATAAATACCCTTCTGGTTGAGGTGCGGCTTAAATCATTACATTTGAAGGGTCGCGAGAAATAACGATCAGAGTCACTTCTTCACAAATCTGCAAAATTCAAATTTTAAACTTTCAAGCGCAATATTTTTGGTTTAGGGTGAATAATTCTCAACTCCGAATAGTCATTTCATTGAAAAAACACATTTTAGTGAAGAAACAAAAATCAAAATGTTTTACAAAATATGAAGAGAATGGGAAAAAAACCCCCATCGGCCTCATGCAGCATGACCCCATGAGCGAATTTTTGAAGAATATTACCGATTTTTACAACCAGCGAACGGCATTATTTCGATTTTTGACTGATTTTTCAACTTTGAAATTTTTGAAAACTTGATACATATTCTTATAGGACATTTTACGCTGATTCCGAATATACCACATGTTAGTATGCTGAAAAAATTATTTCGCACGACAAATCGCAAAAAACAGGCTATTTTGAAATTGTTGACTACATTTTTGAAAATTTCAACCCGAAGATGTAATCCGATCAAGCTGGCCAACGAACTTGAACTTTCGTTTTGTGCACTTAACATTTTAAAATTTGTTTGAAGTTTCTAGCACAATTCTACGGACAGTTATCGTCTTGTGAATGACACATACATACATACATAGCATACACGAAACACCAGCTATATACATACATACATACATACATACATACATAAAAAAATGCGTTAAACTTCAGAATATGATTCAGAATAGCTTAAAACGGATTTCTGCATAAAATTTTTTCAAAAATTCACATTTTAAAAATTTTGAGGCGAGAGCAATAGCTTAATTTTCTTCAAAAATTCGCTAAAACGGATTTTTTCAAGAGAACTGCTGGACCTTGGTCTTTGTGAGGTTTTTCAGGACTCAGATCTTTTTTAGACGTCATCGCATGGAAATCTTTCCCTCTGTATTTTGACGCCAACCTTTATCATGATTTCCCGGGGCGATACATGCTTCGATTCGTTTCCCTAAGACCTGCAAGATGATGGCACCAATAGCTCATTTCTTACCAAAAATTGAATCTGATCGCTCTTTCCCGTGACCCCTCATTTAAAATCAACGGCTTTTGGTTGCCAGTATATAGCAGCTAACAACATTTATGTGCTTACTTCGGATGTTGCCAGCTATCAACACCGTTTCGATTTATTTAACTGATTTCTATCGAAATCAAGTTTAAAAAACGAAAATTATTTAAATTGAAGAAAAAACTGAATTGTGGCTTAGAGAATGTATCAAAACACAAACGGTGGGTACTGCTTTCGTACAAGTACGCCCCACACCACGTACCTCGTCCGACTTGGGAAGTTGCACTATGATGACAGTCGTATTATCGGTGTCCGGCGTGGGTTGTGATGTGGTAAGTGGGTCATCGGCATTTGTCGTACTCGTACGCAGTTTTTTGCGCAAACGATATTCACGCATCAGCTCCTTTGCCGATTTGGGAAGTTTCCGTTTCGTCGATGATCGATGGTCTTTACTTAGATAATGCTTATATATATTATGTCTTTACTACGGTAATATGAATACGATATTATAACGTTTTATTTTACTTACATAATTGGATCAAATTGAGTCTAATTTTCGTTAATTTTCGATGAAGCATTCACAGATCTTCGCTGGGAGGCCAAAAGATGGCAATCTCGTCGAGAATTTCGTCAAAGGGGTCCACTTATCGGGCTTTAACGGTCTGGCGCCACATAAATTCGCAGAGGTAGGAATCGAGGAGACTTCGGCGGTTACCCCATTGCAATTTATTTCTAGTTTTACATTTTCCCCACAAGCTCTCAATCGATTGCGTGTGCGCTCCCGTTGTCGGGTCAACAAAATTCAGCGAGTGATTGACCGTGAAATGCCGGAAATTCGGGTCCCGCGCTAAAGCTCCGTACGCACTCCATTGATCCGACATAATTGTGGTTCCTGGCATGATTCTGTCTTTAATCACTGACATCAGCGTGGCAGAAGTGCGGTCGGGTACGGCTACAAGGAAACACTCTTTCGTTTCTCGGCAGATGCCTCCAAAAATCCACTGTTGAAGAAGTTGTCGTCCAGTGTGGTTCTTCCTGCGAGAAAACAGGGACTCGTCGATTTCCACGGTCATATTGGGACCACCAATGCGCGACTGAATGCGCAAAATTGAGTTTGCGCACACCTCGTGCATATAATTGCACCAATCAACAACTGTATTGTGGTTCATACTGAGCTCTTTCTCGCAAAATTTGACACTTACCATTTCATTAGCCCAGGCATATATGAACAGCACAATATCTGTCAAAGGGAGTTTCGATCCAGTCAGGTAAGTTTTACTTCTTAGTGCCCTTCCAGCTCTGCAGCATCCACGTTTATTGCACTGCCACCGGTCTCTAGTTCCGAGATATAAAGCAGTCGTGTGTCCTCCTGAGCATGTAACGTTTTGAGGCAAAATCTTTTTATCTTGGAGAAACCGAACGGCACCCTCCTTCGTTTTCACGGTGTCATACAAAGACAAGAAATTCATTTTAAACGGGAACAGACGGCTACTTATATAAAGCTTGCAATCGTGTTCACAATATAAATTATTGAGAATGATCACCTGTGTGTTAACAATTATTTAAACAATCACGCTCATACCGCAGCTTGTCGGCTACGCACTCCGCAGTGGTTAACGTAATATGGTTAGGTAAATCGAGAGCTATCCAACGAGTGGTGAACGATTTTTGTACGATGATAACTGGCGAAGTTAAAGTTCCGTAGCAACGAATCGATTGAAAATCATTAGAAATTTTTCATAACGCTTTCTTCGTCACACCTAACGTTACACTTTTTGAGTTATGTGCGATAGTAAAGACATAAAATGTCAAAATTGTATTTTTCTCAATTTAAGCACAAAATTGACCCTGGTAATGTGACCCTGGTAGTGTGTATGTGTTGGGTGGACTCCCAACTAAGATATAAATACTTAACAACTCATCTATCACAAAATACGCTCTGAAGAGGCCATATACTGACATAAATTCAATAAATGACGTAATCAGAGAAGCCTGAAAAATCTCTCACCCTCAACCAACCCAACCTACTAAAGAAAGTTTCAGTCATGCAGCATGATCATATGAGCGAATTTTCGTAGATTTATCCTAACATACAAAGAAATTGTTAACCACCAACTTTATGGCAAATGAATTCGTTCTAAATCATATTCTACGATTCAAAACAGATTTTGGTTGTTTAGCAGTTTTTCAGTTTTTTACCCAATTTACAGCACATATATATGAAATTTAAGAACATTTTTCACCATAACATTGCGAATAATTTGTTTAATGTTTTTTAGTTCATTCTTGATAAATTTCTTTCGACTAAAATTCTGTGATTTAAGTTGGAATAGTCCAAACATATTCGCTCAATCAGATCCCCAGTTCGCTCAATGGTGTCCAAGATACCCCATTTCACCCTCTCCCCCTCCCCTAAAACACCCCCTCTGGTTCAAATTTTAAAAACTTCAAATAGCCTATAATTTAACTTGGACTGATACAGACATATCCCCCCACTCATATCAGTTGTCCAATGGCCCCTGTAACCGTGAAAAGCGGACAAACATACGGACAGACAGAGAAATATTGAGAAAATGGTATGATGGACCAATCATCTACAAATAGCATGAAACGGAAAAGAAACGCGAAATTTCATGATTCTAGATTTTATTAATATAGGTTTGAGCCCTGCCGGCTAAAATTTAAAAACATGGGACATGCTATAGATTTAAACTGAAGAATTTATGTGGGTAATATGTTTGTAATTTATAATGTGATTCTCCATCTATCGAAGAGGTAAATTTACTCTCATTCGTGAAATACAAACATTTATGATGATGAACAACGGCGTCGAAAGATAGCGGCGTATAAAATAAGGAGTTATATACGGTAACGCTCAAGTAGAAGATTTGCCCTTGTTTTCGACGCCGTTCCTCTTCGATGCCGTTCTATGTCGCATAACCGTGTCGAAAGTTTTAGGTACGAAAACTCCACGCGTGTAGCGCCGTCGAAAGACAGCGGTATCGAAAATGATACTATAAAACCTTCTTCTCCTCCTCCTTCGTCGGGTGCTAGCGTTAGGCAATCTGCAATTGTTAGTTGATTGGCGGATTATTATGAAGGCGCTACAGGGTTGTTTAGTAATGAATTAACCAACCATTGTAATCGACCAAGAAAAACTTTTTTTAATCCTTCCCTTCAAGATTTGTCGGTTCCCACTTAAGGATAGGTGGATTCCATAAATCAACTAAATTGAAAACCGTCCAAATCTTTTTTTCCAAAACTACAAGACCATAAATCTTACAATGGCTGGGGATGTGTCTGCAACATCGGCATAATTTTCGATAAACCTTGAGGGGTGAAATTTAAGGAGCGAAAAGTAAAAAGTTCCAGTCTGATCACAGCATGACCGTATGAGCGAATTTTCGTAAATTAACATACCTACCTACTATATTACGTTAGATTCTTTTGAAAATTAGGGACTTTGAGGGAAAAGAAATTGTTAACTACCAATTTTATGGCAAAACTCGTGCTAAATAATATTCTGCGATTCAAAAAGAAATTTTGGATGTTTAACTTTTCTGCAGTTTTTATCGATTTTTTAGCATATTTTAATGAAATTAAGTACATTTTTCGGCATAATTTTTTAAATAAATTGTTTAATGTTCTATTTTATGTTTAATAAACTTTATCTGAGTAATATCCTGCTAAAAAATATAAATTTAACAATTTTGAACGTTTGTTGCTATTTTTAGAGATTTTTTCAGAATTCTTTTTGAAATTTGACCAATTTAAAGTGCTAAAAAATGCTGGCCAATGAACTCGTCCTTTTGTTTGGAAAGCTTGATTTTTTTCGCGCAAGAACGGAATTTTTATCTTAATTCTAAGGAGAGTTATCGTCGGGAAGGACATGTATACATATATATATATATATATATATATATATATAATATATAAAATTCTCGTGTCACAGTTTTCGTTGCCATACTCCTCCGAAACGGATTGACCGATTTTGATGAAATTTTTTGTGCTTATCCGGTATCTATGAGAATCGGCCAACATCTATTTTTCATCCCCCTAAATGTTAGGGGTAGTCCACCCCTAAATTTTATTTTTATTTTTTAGACAAAATTTTTAATTTATATTTTAATTAACGTCTGCCAAGTTGGGTGGGCAGTATAACTTCCTCAAGCGAGCGAAGCGAGCAGCATCCTCTACAGAAGTTAAACCTACCCTTAGAGATCTACCGTTTGCGAGCGAAGCGAGCAACATCCCCTACATGTTTCAATTGTAATACATTCCATGTATACAGCCACACTTTGCGAGCGAAGCGAGCAACATTCCCTACATACCACACTTTGCGAGCGAAGCGAGCAACATTCCCTTTATGCCACACTTTGCGAGCGAAGCGAGCAATTTAATGGGGGGTCCGGGGGGCTTGCCCCCCGGCTGGACGTGGAGGCGAGCGGAGCGAGCCAGAGCGGCTTGTATATATATATATATATACTATATTATATATATATGAAAAACTTGGATTCGATTCAGAATGTCTCAAAACGGATTTCAATGAAGAAAATTTTCGAAAATTTTGATTTTATTGGTTTCGGAGTCATTGCAATAGAGAGTTTTTGTATTTCTCGTATTGGTATTTCTCGTAAACACGAAAACAAGCTGTTAGAGCGAGCATGATGAATGCTAACCTTTTTACATCGATTTCTCGTAGCGTTTTCGTAAGCCCGAGAGGAAGAGAACTGTTACAGAGACGTTAACGTAACTCTTGTAGTGAATCACAGCTCAAAACTCAATTGTCACAGTAGACATTTCCAAAACATAACATGAATTAATAAACAACGACCACTTACCTCTACATCATATGAAAACGATTCTGCCGTGAAGAACACGAATCTTTAAAACGTGTAAAAGAACCTTGAAACGAAATCATGAAACTGAAATGAACCTGGAAAATGTTAAAGCTGAAATCTTCGATGAAACTTTGAAATCAAGAAAAAAAAATGCCACTAATGACCTTTCTGGTTGAGGTGTGGAGAAAAAACACGAAAGAAAGACAAATACAAAGGCTAAACCAACAACAAAATACGGCACGGGGAAAATTCAGGCAATTTTGTCGGGTGTGTATATGTATCCATGCCAACTGCATGATAGTTGCTAAGTTATTCTGGAGTGTTATCCTAGAGGAAGGTCAAGTTTTCGTCTCGTAATTACGATTCCGAAAAAGCTGAGCACGAGTAAAGCTGACTCTTCCCGTTCCGAAAAGTGTTTCCACGTTACGAAAACCTCTTCTCGTTTCGGAAATGCCATTTTCGTATACGAGAAAATGAATACGAGAAGTAGAAAAACTCTCTATTAGCTTTATTATTTACGAAAATTCGCTAAAACAACCAGTGCGAGACTTCACACTTCTTCCCCAACTTCTTTAAATGAAGCATTCTTGTCCGACTAATTATTAACTATACCTACGAGTATAGATACTCAATTCACGAGTTGTCTCTTTTAGTAAATACATGTGAAATCCAGTAGGTACATACTTTATCTTCTTGCTGAACGCAGGCAAATAGCGTTACAAACGGCAGGAAACGACAAAAAATGACCCAAACAGCATGTCATTTGGGAAATTTGAAGTTAATAGGCGAAAAGTTCGAAAAATATCGAAAACCCAGGTTTTTTCACCCATTAAATGTGAAGCTAAAAAGTTCCAGTCATGCAGCATGAACATTTGGTTTTTTGCAGTTTTTATAGATTTTTTAGCAAAGAAATTTAAGTAAGTACATTTTTCAGCATAATTGTGCACATAGATTTTTGAATGTACTATTTCATATTTAATAAACTATATATGAGCAATATTCTGCTAAAAAATATAAATTTAACAATTCGTATCCCTTTGTAGTCATTCAGTAATTTTTTTTTTAGAATTTTTTGAAATTTGATCAATTTAATGTGCTCAAAAAGTGCTGGCCAACGAATACATCCTTACGTTTGGAAAGCTTGATTTTTTGGCGCAAGAACGGAATTTTTATCTCAATCCTAAGGAGAATTATCGTCTGGAATGAAACGTAAATATATTAAAACATTTACAATGTATAAATATTATGAAAAAGTGTTCAACTCTGGGATTTTTTCTTACCTATGCTTCAAAACAGATTTGAATGAAGAAATTTTTTAAAAATTTTCCGAGCCATTGCAATAGTTCACTGTCTGCTTATGGTATATGAACCAAATCTCAGCGATTTTTTTATGTCGATCAGGGTGGTCGTTCCGCTCATCATTTCACAGACAGACTGACAAACACTCATGTGCTTTCAGGATTCGGGCCCCATAGAAATGGGAGTTCTGGAAAAATGTTTTAGGCCGATTGCATAACATCCCTTTTTGACCCTTACGGGATACTGGGGAAGTAAAAATGGTGCAGTGAAGCATGGCCAGATGTTAGGTAACTATTTTATCTAATCATGTTATCTAATGCAATGTTTCATTGCTTACTTACTTCATTGGTTACTGTCATGCAGACCAAGACCATATGAGCTTTGTTTTTTACTTCATATTATGTCAATTTTTTTCAAACTTTGAGCTCAGGTTGCTTAGAAATCCTAAACTATTGAACTATGTTGAACTATTTGATTGTGGGAGGTGTGGGGGTGATCTGTCCATCCGCCACTTCCTGGAGGACTGCCCAGACCTTATGGACCTCCGAGTCTAGCGTCGGCCCCCTCCGTGGGTTGACGTTTTATCTGGACCAGACAAGGTCCGATCCCTGTTGTCGTACCTGAGAGCCGCTGAGCTCTACTACAAACTGTGATATCAGATGTATTTTGTACAATCTAGTAACAGTTTTATTCATTTTGCTAATTATATATAGTGACATATATATTTAGTTATTAGCCTATCTTGATCTAATGTTAGTTGTATTATTTTGTTTTTGAGGTTTTTTATCCGCTTTGGCTAAACAGTGGCCATCACTGTTCCCCTCCGATTTGCCAGTAGAGTCCATCATGTCACTCGGTTTGATGTCGGAGGGCAACATGATGGCCCCCTTTGGAATGTGCTACTTGCAGTGTCCCTTTGGATTATGTTGAACCATACCCGTACCGCCATAAGGGCAGTCCTGTATCTGAGGTATTTCCCTTCCTCGTCCTTATTATGGGAAAAGAGTTGAAATAATCTCAATTAATAGCATTTTGTATAAATACGAAACCCCTATGATGGTTCATTTTATGGGATCTATGCACTACTTTTAGTGGTTAGCTTCATAATGTAGCTTAGGACATAACTGCTATAAGTAATAATTTGGTTTTCAGCCTTTTAGCGAATTTTCAAATAAAAAATGAGCAATTTAAATGGCTTGGCCATTTTAAAAGTGGGTTTGAAGGGTCGGGGTACAATTAATTCCGTTTCGTACATCAAAGAACACAATCATGATTTTAACGTCGTACACACACACATATATATATATATATATATATATATATATATATATATATATATAAATATATATATATATATATATATATATATATATATATATATATAATATCCCCTCGCATCTATACATCCCACAGAGAGCAAGCGAGGCGAGCAACATCCCCTACATATTTCAAATCAACCTCAGTGATCCACCGTTTCCAATCACTCTACATGTCCCACTCAACAGTGAAGACCTACGGATCTATACAGCCATACCGAGCAAGCGAAGCGAGCGAGTATACTATAAACGAGGTTTAATAGTTACAGACCAGCGATCCGCGCAAAGGCCTATCTAATACATTTATAATAAATCTTTGTGTAATAATTTGCAGCGTTTTTAAAATGTATTTTTTTTTTTTTTAATTTATTGATGTATTTATTTATTTTATTTTATTTTTTTTCAAGAAATTGATACAGCAATATAATACATAAATGTGATTGTTACACAACTAATATCTCAATGATTTTCGCTTCCTCACTACCGAAGGTACATGGGACGCTTTGTGTTCTTGCAAGAAGTCGAAAAAATTGATACCTTCAAAAATCAAAATTTCTCCTAGCTTTTTGCGTTTCAGAGCTTACTTATCAATTACGAGTCTGTTGTCACGTCCGAAATTGGGTATGACAAGTTTTGTCCAATTTTGATGACATTTTCAAGGATTGTGCGGTTTAGCTCCTAGACAGTTCCCTATAACTGTCATCAACGTCGGAATAATAGTAGCCCGTGCAAACGCGCAAACGAGAGTTCATTTTAACGTCGATTGTTCATTAGCTATTGGTCTGATTTTGTTCAAGGCCGGGGAGTAGTTGGGTATATCTTCCAGGAATATGCCATATAAATTATATCGCGATTGGTTGAGTAATTACTACTTTGCACGTGCAAAAATAAAATTCGTTGACGGGAGGCAAAACTCCAAAACTCTTGAATCGATTTTTTTTGAAATTTCCAGGGATTAGGGTTAGGTCCTAAATGATGTCCTATGATTTTTATTGTCGTTGGATTAATACAACTTGAATTTCGCAACGTAATTCATGGAATCAACGGAATTAATGCAAACTTGAATTTCCTATAACGTCGATTTCTCATGGCCTATCTCTCCGATTACCGCCTCCGTTCAACCCCTTTCGTATTGAAACTAGTGACATAAATGTTCCAAATAAGACCGAAGTTTTAATGTAATATAATGAGATTCACGAAAACCAGAACAACCAGCGTAAACACCAAGATTTATCAATGTTACCCCCTCCACTCACCCTTTTCCATTTTACCCTTCGTCTCATTCCGTTTCCTATTTGAAACTTGTAGAAAAAAAAAAAAAAAAGAATCACTAAAATCAGATGAGAATAGTATTTGCAGAGTTTTTGAATGTGTATGATCTATGTTTGTTGAAACGGAGAGTAAGTAGACAGAAGTAAAGTAAGTTGAGAACTGACGGAGTGTTAACGAAGAGTAGGTAAGTTGAGAACTGAATAAAATATGTTCTGCTAACAAAGTACGAAAATCCCAGTGTAGTAGTACAGTATTAACTTTTTAATTGCCGGAGAACGGAACATCGTAGAGCAAAACGGATTACAAATTCCGATGCCATACCTCAATTTACTAACTAGAACACAATTTGGTGAATTTTGATCAATTTCCATGGTCTGGCAAGGGACGGGAATTCTTAGCTGTATCTGCCGAGGGTCTGTACAATCTCTACAGGGCTTAGCTTAGGGTAACTAGAGGCATTATTTCTAACAAGGTAGTAAGTACCTTATTTGAGTATGATTTTGAGCTATGGCACACTTACATCATTCAGTTATACATAGGAGCAAAGCGTAGGTGTATTGCGGGTTACATCACCAAAGCAGGCCTCTGTCTGGTTGTGTTTAGTATCCATATCTAATTCTTCTTGACCTTTTCGACGCGGTTGATCTTCGATGCCGCTAACCCCCTTCCGTTTTATACTGGGTTTATACGCCGCTGTTCTTCGGCTCTAGTATCCCCTATTTTATACACGGTTATTCTTCGATGCGGTTGTACACTACATTGAGATATTATTTGAAAAACCTCCTTTTTATACGCGGTTACTCATTCGACGCGGCTGTTCTTCGACACGGCTGTGCGTTCCCTCCCCCAAAACTTAATTTCAATACGACGTACTCCTGGGATTTTCTCTCTGTCCATATGTTTTACTCCTCAAGGAGACTCTACATTCACCTGGGAATCTCTGCCGCAGCCCCAAGGCAAACAATGCCCTATAATCATAGTCTCTGGACCATGCAAAACACCTGACAGCCCGACCCGTCATTTTATGCCCTTCTTGTCACCCAAAAGTCGGGTTGCGGCCTACCTCAGGCACGCTAAGTCTACCATACGTTCGGGTACAAACTATTAGACCGTTGTCCTTCTCAGATCCAGTGACTTATTTTTTCTCGTTTCCATTCTAAAAACAATGAGAGCGTCACCGTGTTACCTTGTGGCCGATCGGAACTACGAATGTTTGTCGTACCACACCCGCAAGCGTACGTACGCTTCAACAGATCTGGTACTTATATCTGTGACCGAAGTATATCACTGCTCGATAATGGGTAGGTACAACTCCCAGACTAATTTTAGGTACGGGAGAAGTATTGGATGTAATTTTCCTCTCTTGAAGAATAAGCCGCAAATTTTATCAAAATGTGTGAAATATGCTATTATTATTATATTATACTATTCTCCGACACCAATTCAAAAATTCCTGTCAGGAAAAACCTAAACAAAATTGTGTCCCGAATGATTTTGATTTTTACTTACAACCAATCTGTTTGGAAGGAAATTTAGGGTGGGATGTTACCATCTCGTTCGAGTACTTATATTATCGGGGTACCTACCAAACTGGCGGAAGCATTGTTTCAACTTTTTTGAGATGACAGTGAAATGATTTCTGTCGGTTTGTGCACAGGGTGTTCTCACTTAAGATTGTTAACCTTGTAGGTATCGATTTTACAACTAATTTCCAACAAAACCTTTCTCTTTGCAAATTTTTTTCAAACGCTTAGTTTTCGAGTGGTTTTCGACCATACATTGATTTTTTTATTTATTTTTAAAACTTTAATAAACAATATACATTAGTACATTAATATCTACATAACATTATACTGCTTGAGGTTTTCGACCATACTTCACTAAAATGGCCATATCTCCCCTAACTTACAAAATCTTGAAAATAGATATATCGTTGGAAAGAGCGTTAAATGTCTTGTCTCCCTAAGGTATTTATATTCTTTTTACAGTGTTGGTCACGTAGGCGAAAAAATGGACTAAACACGAGAATTTCTCACTTTTTGAAAATTACTGTTTTTTAAGGTGCGTTAAGTATTAAAACAAAATAGTAAAAAAACCGTACGCGTTGCAGGAAAAACTTGCCCAAAATCTCAGCTTTCCAACGGTATAATCAATTTTTCTTTTTTCTTTGTTAATTGGGGGAAAGAATTATGTTCTTATGTTGAAAAATGTGGATTTTTCTATGAAATCGAGGGTTTTCGTGAAAAACGATCCCCTAAGAAAATGTTTTTGCTTTATTTGTTATGCTAAATTTCATGTGTTTTTAAGGGTAAAACTTGTTAGTTAAAGTATGAAATTCGGTTATAACGGAGTTGGACAGATCTACCATTCGATTCAGCTTGAAAAAATACTAAGATGCCGACCCCAAACTAGTATTTTCTTAGGGGGGTCGTTTTTCACGAAAACCCTCAATCTCATTAAAAAATTCACACTTTTCAACTTACAAACCTTAAAAAGCTGAGATTTTTGGCAAGTTTTTCCTGCAACGTGTATGGTTTCTTACAATTTTGTTTTAATACTTAACGCACCTTAAAAAAACAGTGATTTTCAATACCTATATAAATATTTTTTTCAATAAATCGATATTCTATTCTATTCTAATTTGCGTTTGCTCATGTGTAGAATGGAGTAATGATTTAAGAAGGACGAAATTGGCAGGGGAACATCTACATCCAAACCCGCACAATCCCTGAAAATTTCATCAAAATGTTTTGAATTGTTTACATTTGTCCTGTAAATTCAATTACCCGATTTCACCCTAACCACATGTCTACCTAATTTAGCTTCAACTAGATCCGCAAATACCTCAAGTATGTACTTAATCAATTTGCGATAATGAATCCTTCGATGTCTGTTGTTACCTCGGGAGATGAATTCATTTCCACCATCATTGATGCGAACCGCACAGTTTCCACTTACACTTTACGGTTAGCCGCTGCACCATGAAAAATAATTTCGCGATGAATCTCTTCACTGTTGAGGTATGAAGGTACCACACTCGCACAGGTACCACTATATCCCATGTTCTACCTATACCTCGAAAATCCCGCTGGTGAAAAAACCTCAAATGATCAAATGCTGCCTACACAACGCAACTTCAACGGGACAGGTATAAGCTATCCCTTCTGTGGTGGGAACTATCTCAGCAATTAGATTTTTCGAACTACTCCAGCTCATCGCGCTGCCATTACACCAGAAGGCCTAGTGTCGTCATTTCAAGCTATTAAGATTTATCGACGAAAAATGGTTGATAACGAAAGCCCCGGTTCACCCATGCCCTACTTTTCACGACGCCAATTTCTTGATTATGGTAATTTGTATAATTACGGTAGATTGAAATTATCTATTGAAATATTCCCACCGCTGAGAGTATTACAGTGGTGACTATGAAGTAATTGACATTCTAAGTTCAAGACATTAGATTAAGTAGGTATGAGGTTCTCACCTAACTAATTTGCCGTTGGACCGGAATCGTGAAAAATAAAACTAGTGTTCCATTGATTACGAGAATACTATAGGAAAGTACCTACCTACCTATCAAGAGCAGGTTTTTCCTATCAATCATCATTATCAGAGTTTCAACTCATAATGCATTTCGTTATTAATTTATCTGAATCGAATAGATGCCGTGAGATATGACCATCGGTGTTTCGCTTCCTCACTACATAAGTTAAGTAGGTAAGCTATGTAGAAATTCGAGCAGATTGAAAATGTTGTACTCTCCAAAATCAAAATTTGCGCGTATTTTCCACGTTTCATAGCTTTCTAAATAACGGTTTGTTAACAATCTATCGGTCTGTCTCCCATTAATTCAAGTCCTAGGCAAAACTGTACTGAATTATAGTCAGATTTTGATGAAATTAGCCGGGGGTTGAGCTGATTAGCTTCTGGTGCCCAACGAGTTTTATCGCGGTTGGTGGAGTAATGAATATCGTGCATGCGCAAATCTAAATATACGAATCACAGAGAGTTTAATGAACCGATTCGTTGAAATTCAGGTGTTATTTAACCCCTACGCAACCCCCAATCGATTCCATCGCTGTCGGATGAATAGTAAGTAGCCTGTGCGCATGCGCAAACGTGAATTTCCTCGAAACACTGATTTCTCACGATATATTATTGATTCTATTTCGTTTGAATTTGGGGATACTTGTGTCTCGGTATGGCACCTATCCTGTAAATTTTATTGTGATTCGTTAAATTAACCATTGCGCTTGTGCCAACTAGAAATGTTTTGTTACAAACAATGTCCGAGACTTACAGAACGAAGAAATTGTCAGGGATTGTGGCAATTAGCTTTTATATAGTTGTGTGCTATACCTTGGTTGGTGATTGCTACTGGATTAATGGTAAGGTGCGCGTGCGCACACTTGAATTATAGCCCTAGTTTGCATTCAATAAATTTGACTAGTAATTTGTTATTCAACTATAATTCTATACGCCCATGTTTTTGTTGTTCATCCCCAGTACCTTTTTCATATATTTAAAAAAATAGATGAGCGAAAAAAGTATTTCAATTGTTTTTAAATGGAAGAAGATTCCATCCTAAGAAGTTTGGCATCAACCGCACTCTCCTACGATGAGTAGTTTTCTTTCTATGACTTTTCAAAATTTTGCGCCCTGGTGACGTCAAATCACCCCTCTCACCTGGGCGTAACCCCCCTGCCTACCAGTGTGACGTCACCAGTGTTAAATTGGAAAAATCGTAGAAAGAAAACTACTCAATGTAGTAGAGTGCGGATGGTCGGTATTAAATTTCTTAGGCCGGCCACACACGTAACGGTATACATGACAGGTAAACCTGTACAGGTCACCTGCGCAGGCAAACCGGAGCGTGTGTGCCAGTCGATGCAGGCGAAAGTGCACAGGCGAAGCGACCTGCGCAGGTCACCTGACGGGAACGGAGATTTGGTATCTTGTACCTGCGCAGTCGTCAGTTATACCCTAGACCTGAGCGTGTGTGTGAGTACGTCCGGTCGCCTGCGCAGTAGTTTTGTTTAGTTCAGGCTTCTTCCTGTGAAGAGAGTGTCTTTTGTCTTTGTGTTTTGTAGTTAGCGGACTATCTTGTGGCTACTGGTGCTAGTGATGTCGAGTCGTAAACGCAACCAAGTAATTGAAGAGTTTATCGATATGTATAAACTCGAGCCGTGCCTGTGGCGGGTAAAAAGTAAAGAGTATCACGATCGCGAAAAGAGAGATGCAGCTTATGCGAAACTTGTGCTCAAGTTGAAAGAACTGGAACCCGATGCAACAAAGAAATCTGTGATTAGAAAGATTAATAGTTTACGAAGCAATGTGCGTAAAGAGAAAAAAAAAACGGGACATGTCAATGAAGTCTGGACTATCATATCATCTTCATCTTGTTGGCTCGCCATCTCTCAACTGAGCTAAACGTACGGTATACCGTTACGTGTGTGGACTCTAGTTTGCACAGGTATACATGACAGGTAAACATGCGCAGGTTTACCTGTCATGTATACCGTTACGTGTGTGGCCGGCCTTAGAATAAAATCAAATTTCATTTAAAAATATAAAATAAATACGTGGGTAACACTCATTGATATTCATATAAATCGTTAACCAGTTGATTATTGCAAATTTCCAAAGCCTAACACCGTCGTATCTATAGGAACATGTACGCATGCGCAAAGGGAAATTTCCTGAAACACCAATTTTTCACTATCTCAATTCACTCAAAATTCGAGGTTAAATGAAGAATGAACTCAGGATGGGTAGCCCATGAATTGAGTTGCGTTTAGATTAACTACGGCTACTGTGAAGCTGCAAATGTGAAATTCGTGAGAAACAAAGCGCCGAATCTATTTGATCAAACCTAATGGGGCTGTGCGTATTTGCTCTTAAATGGCCCCCGATAAGTTATTCCCTGAAACACCGTTTTCTCTTGTTTTTGTGGTCAAAATAAAAATTGAAGGGCAATTATTTTTTTAAACCCGCAGTTATGGTTTAGGGCCTTTGAAATGAGCATAGCGATATTCCTATATTAAATGCTGGCTTTCCGTGCGTTGAACATGCTGACAACCAACAGCTAATTCCATGTATATGTATATACCTACTTCTCGCTACGTTTTCGTTGATTTTAATTCAAAAACTATTATATGTGTCGGTTGAAACTTTTTTCCTCATGGCCCAATCCACAGATCGCATTCTGCCAACTCCGTTGGGAGGTACATAGTCATTACTCGCCCTTATTAACGCTTGGTAACTTTAATGGACATGTTTATTGTGTTGGAATTCCTTATTTTTGACTTGAGAATCGGATTATAAGAACACAGCTAGAAAAAGACTTAATTTACGTCTTAGGTAGAGAGCGCTGAAGTGGGAACTTGGAAACTCATCAACAGGAAACTCATCAAAAAAATCGTAGAACCCCATTTTTGATCAGTTTTCCACGTGGGGTGGAAACTCGTCAAATCTTCATGAACATGCGACTCATCAAAAAATGGAATCCAATAAATTTATCCGTTTAATTCAGTTATGAATCAGTATAAATTTTTTTCGACTAGAATCCAGTCGAGACACTCCTCAAAAACTACCTTGAAGACTCATCAAAAAGGAGCTGACGGGAAACTCGTCAAAAATGGTGCTAGTAGTAGACGGATATTGGTCTACTTTGGGTCAACTACCTGCCATAGTTACAGCTCATCGCCACCATGGCCAAAAACCTTATAACGGTTGGGTCTGGCACACGGTGAAGCCTTCCGAAGGTTTGGTTTGATGACTTTCCTTTCGATGAGTTACCCCTTAGGAATGTTTGGCCAGTTTCCACAGGGGACAGGAAAGTCATCTAAAATAATGGTCAACTACTTTTTATCTTCCAAATTTATATCCGATTTCTATTTGAAATTCTTTTTGACGACTTTCCCTTCCATTCAGTTTTGACCAGTGTCCCACCCAAAGGGGAAACTCCTCAAAAAGCCTCGACCTCACGTTTTTGATGAGTTTCCGTTGATGAGTTTGTAGGTACCCGCTGAAGCCCCCCCCCCCCCTCTCACCATTAGGCGGGCGCGGGGTGAGGGCGTTCCCCCATGACGTCATTCAGCTTCCTTTACACCTCTGGTTCGGCCACTTCCAATCATCTGGTACCCTCAGGCCCGTAGCCAGGGAACAACATGTTTTGTAGAAAACCCCCAGTAATTCGTACAAAACTAGCCTACAGGTGTTTTCCCGATAGTTAAGTAAATTATTTTGCTGGCTATACCACATATTTTAGGTAATGACCTGCTCCGGCTGCTTGCTGACCAGTGACCTTGACAGGTGCGCACTGCGTATTGTGACGTGTGGGGTAGTCCCATCACTACAGGTGCGGTGGTCGGTGATGACTTTTAAAGTTAAATTACAACCTAGAGTGAAAGTAGTAAATGGTTCTCAATATATGTATACGGTACCATACACTTGGTTAAAAGAGGGAAAATATAAAATAAAACAATTAGAATAGTCTTATATTACATTATTGAATTGTATACTATAACTAGTGACTACATAAGAAAATAAAATGTGTGGTGTAGGAATATTATAGGTTTTTAGTAATCATTCCGCTTTATAGCGTTAATAAGTGCTCACTTCGAAGCAAAATCTGATTGATATGGAAACTTAGATAATAGGGTATAAATCGATGAGATCAGCAATACAATAGTTGAAATTGTGAATTCAGTATATCGATTACGATACTGAACTTATGTTTTTGGCTCGCCCCTCCTTAAATATCGCTCGCCCCTCCTAGACCTCCATCCTGGCTACGGGCCTGGGTACCCTCCATATTGTATCTTTTTAAAAAGTCCGTTAAGATCACTAGCTAATAGAATAAAATTAAATATTTGAAATTTTGAAAAGCCCGGTATGATCTTCTGGTAACGGAATAAAATAAAATATTTGATATTGCCCAATCTGTTTATGTAGTTATCTATGCAGTCCTTTTACATTTTCCTTCTTTATTTGCAGCTCAATACAAAGTCAAATGCTACGAAGACTCCATGGTGGCGGAACTCCGGAGAACGGACGACGTCAACGCTATCTACCTCGAAGGCCTCAAGTATTTCCCCGGTTAGTAAACTACCTACATATTTTAAATTATTGTAACCAAAATCAAAGTGCATTTTCTAATCACATGCCTGAAATATGTGATTCATCTACTTACTTTTTTCCTGGTTGACGTTCCACCATTTGAAATTACCTATACTAAGGTATTACGAGTATACTATATTATTATACCTAATAGGTATATAATAGGTACCTAATACATACATAATACGTATACTATATATTATAAATGGTATGTTATAAATACCTATATTGTATCACATAACTTTGCTTCGGATTCAACTCTTGGTTTTTGAAACCATCAAGTTTATCGCAATGACGTAATAATAGAGTGTAATAATAATCAAGTTCAATACGATGTTTTCTCAATTTTGTTGGTTTACGTATCAAGAACGGTTGGTTTATCGAAACTTCCCCATAGATAAGTTCATTAACCTTGATTTGTTCCTACGTATGGATATTGTTATACTTAATTGTTCCTGTGAATATTTCTATCTATTTTTCGCCAATACCAGTTTGTTCCTCTCTCGATTGTTTAAACCTCCTTATGGGGCGTAATGATCGTTATTCACTTATTCATTTTAGCGAATTTCGTAGAAAATGAAGCTATTGCAATGACTAGGGAAATTTTAAGATCAAAATTTTGAAAAATTTCTTCATTGAAATCCGTTTTGGGGCATTCTGAAACGATCCCTGAAGTTTGAGCATTTTATATGAATATATATATATATATATATATATATATATATATATATATATATATATATATATATATATATATATATATATATGTATGTATATGTGTGTGTGTTTGTGTGTCCTTCCAGACGATAACTCTCCTTAGAATTGAGATAAAAATTTCGCTCTTGCTCCAAAAAATCAAGTTTTTCGAACGAAAGGATTAGTTCGTTGTTCAGCACCTTTTGAGTACATTAAATTGGTCAATATTCATAAAATGTGCTAAGCAAATCACTAAAAATGGCTAAAAATCGTAAAAATATTTTTTTAAAGCAGAATGTTGGTCAAAAAAAGTTCATCAACAATGAGCTAGAACATTAAAAAATGTATGCACGAAATCTTGCTGAAACATGTATTTAAATTTCATTGATTTTTGCTGAAATCGGTAAGATCTACAACAAATAGCTCAAAATCTAAAATATTTTTTTCTCGTAGAATATTACTTAGAGCTACTTCTTGCCATATAACTGGTAGTTAATTATTTCTTTGCACTCAAGACCTCAAAATCAATAATAACGTAACATAATATAATACAATAGTTTTAAAAAATTCGCTCATACGATCATTCTGCTTGACTGGAACTGTTTGTATTGGTCGGTTACGGAGATGAAAAAATAATATCATTGCGTAATATTTGCTCTAATATCACTGTTTTACTGTATTTAAATTTGTTTCAGGATTTTCAATTACATTACTGGCACATCATGCGTATTTACCGACAAATATTGTGACGCTATTACTTTTACATTCAGTTATAAGATGTAGTGACGCTATTAATATTTTCACGATCTCGTTCTAGCAAATTTAGATAATTCAAATGCCATTTTTGTTGCAGATCCAGCGTGTAAACCAGTTCTAGTCGAGCATAAAGCAATTTTTAAATTATCCTTGGACGACGTATTTCAATGTGGTGTCACGCGAATAGTGAACAAGGCTACGGTAAGTAAACATTGCACTGTGCATAGGTACCTAACCTTAGCTATGCATAGGTGTAGTATGTTTTTCAAAGGACGTGGTCAATAGCCTGGATTTGGGTGAAACTGTGGGTAAAACACTATTGTTTGGGGAATCTTCGATGAAAATACAACTAGAGTGTAGGGGCTAGTGTCATGACCCCAGGATGAAGGCTTCAAGGAAAACACCTAATAGTAAGGGGATACAAACAGTTAATGGACAATGGATACAAACCTTCATAATGAGAGTTTTAGGCGAAAAATAGTTTCAAGAAGGTTTCTGGGTGTCACCAGGGAATATTAAATAACGTCACCTTGTGGAGACACTGGTGGCTGAAACAGAGCCAGTCTCGAATGGATTTTTACACTTTCTTTTCCATCTTTCCTGAAAAGTAACACCAGCAATGTGGGTAATCTACGAGAAAAACAGATTTAAAATACCTAGGAAAACAATGGAGTGAAGATCTTTGAAAGTTGTGTTGAAACAAAATGAATCCCTTACCTCCTTAGCAAAACCACAACATGACAAATCGCGTGAAATATGTACCTAGGTACAGTATCGCCCAAATTAATGGAATCAGTCTCTCAAAACGTCAAAACATCAAATTTCTGAGTTGGATACAAATTCTGTACCTACATACTTTTTTGAAAAGTTTGTGTGCACAACAAGACTTATAAGGCCACAAAGCAGAAACGGAAGTAGAAATAGATTGATTGTGAGGTTATTGTGTAGCTGGTTGTGTCATTTTTTTCCATAGCATCTTCTTCAAATTTTGTGCAGTTTTTTTACGGTTTTACTAAATTTTTAGTCCTAAAACCAATATTAGACCCCCCCCCCCCCCTCCTCCCAAAACTCAGCAAAAGCCCTACGCTGTCTCATCACACGTTCAAGACCCAGAGAAATATTGCCGCAGTGTCAGGTGAGTCAGAAAGCTGTGCATGAAGTTGTGGAAGGAAACTGGACCTCTCGATTCGCGACATGTTGGAACGTGTGGTAGGACAAAACAGTCGTCCCCAACTTCCATACCCATTGCAAGTAAATCTTTTCTCAGACCAATAGCATTTTTTCTAGGATCACCTTCAGAAATCCTCAACAGTAGGGTATCAGTTCTTGGAGACGTATTTTTTATACTACCACACCTTCCAACACTTCGAGAATTGAGAGATCCAGTTTCCTTCCACAACTTCAACACGTTATGCTCAGCTTTCTAACTCACCTGACACTCTGTGGCAATATTTCTCTGGGTCTTGAACGTGTTGATACAACGTGAGGATTTTGCTGCGTTTTTTTGGACTAATATCCATTTGAGGACTAAAGATTTAGTAAAACAGTGAAAAGAATTGTACAAAATTTGAAGAAAATGCTTAGGAAAAAATTGAAACAACCTGCTACGAAATAACCTGACAATAAATCTATTTCTACTTCTGTTTCTTCTTTGTGGTCTTATAAGTCTTATAGTGGACACAAAACTTTTCGAAAAAGTATGTAGGTACAGAATTTGTACCCAACTCAGAAATTTGATATTCCATTAATTTGAGCGATTCTGTACCTAAGTAATTTGGTGCCGGTTCAATGTGTGCTCTACACGGGCTTCCGCGTTCTACCGCCCGCTGGCTGGGGTCGAGGTACGCTCTACAGATCTTGCTTCTACATCGATAAGAAAGGCCGCCCTTCTAAATATATGTGACAAGATTTTTCCTGTCATCAAACTTGATAGCTTCCCTTCACAGTACCATTCAGTGTTTCAATCAACTCGTGGTCTCGCTACAAGGAGACCACCCACCTTCAAGTGAGGATGACGGGGCCGACGTACAAAATAATCGCAATCACGGAGCACGAGTTGACGGGCCTTGTGGGTTATCGGGCTGAAGCAAGGGAGTGATCGCCGATATTTTAGCGAATTTTTGAAGAAAATTAAGCTATTGCTCTCGCCTCAAAATTTGTAGAATGCGAATTTTTGAAAAATTTTTATGCAGAAATCCGTTTCAGGCTATTCTGAATCATATTCTGAAGTTTAACGCATTTTTTTTGTATGTATGTATCATTGATTTGTATGTGTCATTCCAGGCGATAACTGTCCGTAGAATTGTGCTAGAAACTTCAAACAAATTTTAAAATGTTAAGGACACAAAACGAAAGTTCAAGTTCGTTGGCCAGCATGATCGGATTACATCTTCGGGTTGAAATTTTCAAAAACGTAGTCAAAAATTTCAAAATAGCCTGTTTTTTGCGATTTGTTGTGCGAAATAATTTTTTCAGCATACTAACATGTGGTATATTCGGAATCAGCGTAAAATTTCCTATAAGAATATGCATCAAGTTTTCAAAAATTTCAAAGTTGAAAAATCAGTCAAAAATCGAAATAATGCCGTTCGCTAGTTGTAAAAATCGGTAATATTAGCATGAAACATTGTCCAAATTCAGATTGAACTACTCTTATGGAGTATAAGAAATGTATAACCAATCCTAGAACCATGCTGTTTAAAACTTAGGTAGTAGGTGCTTGTTAAAAAAAAAAAAAAAAAAAAAAAAAAAAAAAAAAAAAAAAAAAAGAAAAAAAAAAGTGTAATCACAACTGATGAGTTTACTCTGTGAAATATTTCGTTATGATAGGATACTGTTAAGATTTCAACTGCCTTCAATACTGACCACATTGGACATCGAAATCTATGAATATTTACCAACATTTGTCTTTAAATCTACAAGATTAGTTTAATAATAATAAAGTATGAGTACCTCCTAATTATTTTTAATCATTTGATTCCATGTTTTTCTATCAAAATCATAAACTAAAATCTCTCTACACGTTCAATAGCGACTGAAATGTCGAAGATTTCTTCAAAAATTCGCTCATGGGGTCATGCTGCATGACTGGACTTTTTATGTATTGCGACGAGACCGGGCCACACTGCTGCCGATAATAGAAAGAGAATGCAGGTTTGGTTCCGAAATCCATTCCGACGAGTGGGCAGCCTACAGGTGCTTGACTTCGCATGGCTTCGTCCATAAAACAGCGAACCACCAAAAAGAATACGTCGTGGCTTGATGTAAAAATTAAAATTTTGAAAAAAATGCGAGGGGTTCCAATTCACCATTTTCAGTCGGTAGAGCGCACACTGAACTAGATGGAGACTCGTAGAGCACACATTGAACCGGCACCAGTAATTTATTGTATGAATGAATGGTAACCATAAATTATTAGTTAAAATGATATTAAAATATACATTTCTTTTAAATACATTATTTGTAAGTAAAATAATTGTCTCAATTTCTTTTTATCAATCATTGGCACAACCAAATTTGGCTGTCAATGGCTGGGTCAAATTACGGTTTTCTGAAAACCTCATTTAGAACGGTTTATACCTCAAATTTTATGATAATATAGAGGTTTAATAGAGGACATCATGATGTAGCGGATAACCGAAAAAATAAGCGTTATTTATTATAAAAAATACACCACTTTTCTTGATGCGTCAAACACTGGCCCCTTCATTCAATTGCAAAGGCTCCAAAAAGTTTTAAAAATCAAATTTTCCTAAATTTTCTTCATGAAAACGGAAAAATACAGTTTAAAATCGTCAATTTATATTATTGAGCTGAATATTACTTAGATCATGGAAAAATGTAATCAACTAAAACTTTTGCTCAAAATGGTTCTGAAATATAAATTTGGATTTTAATAAAATATGGTAAAAGTTTATAAACACCGCTAGAATTCCTAAAAAAAATATGTATAGCAGATCATTAGGTACTTTTTAAACAGGTTTATATTTTGTCATAATTCAACAACTGGCAATATCTGTGCACATAGTGTAGGTACTCAAATTTCAAAACCATTGGACAAAACAATTTTCTTCTTCTTTGTTTTACAATTTTATATACCTAGAAAATCAATCGGCACATGTCGTCTACTTCCCTACTAAAACAACGTACTTTTTAGCGGATTGTCTTTGAAAAAATAAGAATTAAAAATAATAATAATAATAATAAAACGTGCTAATGTATTCATTTTTCCGATGTATGCATGTACATGTGTATTCTCAGTAACTAGAGAACGGCTGAACCGAATTTGAAGGGATGGATCGCAAAATGCTCAGCTAGTCGAAGTCATTGCTTGTTGAATTCATTGCTTGTCATTCAAAATAAAGTGACTGCTAATTTTGGGAAACATAAATCTTGAATCGTGAGAAAACATTGAAATTCATTCTTCAGATTATTCTGTATTCTGCGATTTCACCGTATTGCCCCACAACCATAAATTTCCTGCTAGACAGGCACCTCGCCTTCCTTCTGGGAACAGCTTCACTACTATTTATTCGCACGCACGAATGTGACGTTGGTTTCAGAAGTTCGTCCGCTTCAGATTACAAAGGGAATTTTTCATGGAGTCTGTTCTTTCCAATTACTTTTTAACGCTTCCGCTCGAATATGTACATTGCATTCAACCCCCGTTAAATTGAACCTCTGTACAGGTACATAGGTACCTCCCAGATTTCAGTTGCGAGCTATTACCTACCTTTTACTGACGTTTACATGAACAATAGGAATAGCGGGCCCCTTAAACCATTCTCTCCGATTCAATTGTTGCCTGGCTTTTCTTATTATATGGATTCTTTTTGTTGTGTGTTCAGGATGTCAAGACTTTTTACCATCGCATTGTGATCGAGAAGGACAATGAGGGAAAAGAGCTCATTCAAATCAAATGCACGCAAGGCGGGAATCACACGCTCGTCAAAAGGAACGTCTTGCCAGCGGGTTTCCAGGAGCCTATGTAAGTTGCCTTCCCCCCCCCCCCCCCCCCGGGTCTTTATATTATTGGTAGTTCAGTAGGTACGTACTTAATGGTCGGTTCCTATTAGACACGACCTTTTTTTTTACTACTGCATACCTACATAGTACCGTATAGTACTGTATACATAGTATACAGTTTTAATAACGCATCCTATAGAGGAAACTATCCGAAATAAGATTATTTAAGTTAGTACCTAATGGAGAAAAAAAAAAAAATAACGATTTTGAGGTGGTCGTCTTAATTGATGAAGTTAACTAAAAATATCCGTATAAATTTCCGTCTTTCAATCAGCATATGAGTTTCACGGCTTTAATGCACCGATTTTAATTACGCAAATTGCTTCGGGAAATTAAAGAAAATCAACAATCCAAATGTTTCGTCAGAAACTGTTTGAATGAACTAGAAACGTTGCCTCCCATGGTCGCGGGTCATAAATACGTCCTACCGCTGGATAAGATCGCTAGTACCTACCTATCTATATTCAAAGGTGATCAAGTCATCTTGCTGATAGAAGTACCTACCAATCCAGTAGGTAAGTTGCCAACAGTCCAAGCAGAAGAAAGTCTCCTCTGCCATCTTACTAGGCGTCGCTCAGGCATTTGACAAAGTTTGGCATGAGGGACTCAATCACAAGCTGCACAAAACTTTGCCAACGAAGTATGCTGAGCTGCTTCAACCATACCTCACCAATCGTTATTTCAGAATAAAGCAAGAAGATGCCTTCTCAGAGCTAAAACTGATCACTGCAGGTGTTCCACATGGGAGCTTACTTGGCCCCCTCCTTTATATTAGTGATCTCCACTAAAAATTTGCATTCTCGAATTTCTCACCAGCCCCATTACTTGTCCAGATGACAGTCTCAGCGCTTTTAAAAGCCAGCAGTACTCGCAACTGCTTAAGATGAGATACCACAAATGTTGTATTTTTACTAGATGCACTTACGTACCTATTCGATTTTAGAACTCCCTATTTAGACTTTGCCCTCAATGGGAAAGCAGAACTCCAGGCCCGGTTGTGAACAGACCTTCTCCTCTAACGTCCGTTTAGAGATCACGTGGGGCCAAGCTAACACGAGTTTCGTATCTATGAAGAAAATCTATATGATTATATTAACAATAACGTTGGAACACAACAAAAAATGAAATCATTATTGATAAGTAGGTATTTGGTAGTCAGTTGAGGTTTTACTTATGATGGTCAATGTTGATTCTTGTATGTGTAGAGAACTAGATATTACGCAGACAGTGACAAAGAAAGCGCCTCAGCCCAAACTTCAGGTCGGCGTGAGGCAGGCGGGAGAGCTTGTCTCCGGTGAGCTCAACGTCAACCCTGGGACTCCACTTCAGATGGAGATCTTCCTCGACAAGGAATCCGCACCCATTTACGGACTACTAGTCAGCTATATGGAAGTCAGTGATACTAAGAAGCAGGAGGAAACCATCATTTTCAACGGGTATAATTTTCTTGTATTCTGGATTATAAGCATATTTAATACCTGCCGATCCAAGGTGTCGCAGTTTCGAGCGCACCACTTGCTAAGGATCGATTGATTCTACTACTGAATTGTGACGTTTTTTGTCCTATAATATATATTTTTTAATTCACTCTAAACAGAACTTTTTTCACTTTTAAGATTTTTTTCGCATTTTCGTCTTTGTGTCACTAAAACTGTCATAACTTCCTAAATTTTCAGTCAAAACTCAAATCTGATTATGCCGTTGAAAAGAGCGTAAGATTTCCAATCTTTCAAATGACTTTTTTAAATGGAATGAAAGGGTGAAAAATAATCCGTAAGTGAACTTGAATGCCTGGTGGGAAAAACGTTGGATGTTACATATGCGAAATTTTGAAGGAAGCTGCTAACCGCAAAACTAATCTATTAAAAATCCTAATCGATGCCAAAGAGAACATCCAACGTTCTTCCATTTATACTATTTTTCCTGGTCAAGATTTTAATGCTACTTACTAAACAAATTGTAGGTGTCTACGATGTATATTCTCATTTTTCGGTACCTACCTACTTACTTGAGATTCCAATTTTTTTAGCCCCCCCCCCCCTCTCTTAGGTATGTCATTAAAAAAAGACAAAATTATAGGTGCGGCGAGCACCTTTATTCTAGTATTTAGGCACCTACTTACTTTGGATTCCAATCGGCTTATGTACTCCCCTCCAACCCCTTACTCGTGACGTGTTAAAGTGTTAAAGAACTTAGGATAGTTGCTGATATCAAACTTCAACATAGGTAGGAACTCAAAAAACTTTATTACAATATTAAAATAAAAATAAAACGTGAATAAAATGGTTGAAAAAGTACCTACATGAAATTACTTTTTTTTAACTGCAGGAAGGTTTTCGTAAAACAATCTATGATCACGATCAGTTAGATAAATCAGGGCAAAAGGCGGTATTCGCCTGAGAATACATTGTGATTATTATTATGTACCTTAATTCAAAAGCAGTGTTAACTTTGTAAACTATATTCTCGTAGCACGAAAACAGAAAATTCAAACGCGTCAATACATTAAACAGGTAACTTCACAACAGTAATTAAACAACTAAAACTGGAGTAGGAATTGAACTATTAATGGGTGTGAAGCATGATGAACGAACAAGCAGATGATTGTGAAAAGCGCGCTTTCACATCCAACGTTATTCCATTAGAAAAAGTGACCACTTTGTTCCTTTCTACCAAAATTAGAGAGCTTTATCGGGTTCTATGACAACGAACAACACCAGGAACACGTGACTGAAGACACAACCAACGTTATTCCATCGAAAAAAAAAAAATTCGAAAACATGTAACATCCAACGTTTTTCCCGCCAGGCGTTCAATTTGTAAAATTCCGAAAATGTTCACTTTTTTCAAAATTTGTCTCTCGGAACGTGCTGGATGGAAATTTTCATGCTATAAGCCTAAAAGTTACATCACAATCATATAATAGCAATACAATATTAAATTCCAGTTTCAATTCAATTTCAATAATTAGACGAATGAAAAATAAGCAAGTCCCTTTGAGAAACATTATGAAGAAATTCGAATAGCACACCCATACATACCATGATTTCACCACGATGGGATCAGGAGTATGGGTTTGGGTTCAGAGAGTAAGAACACGAAAATGAAGGCCACCGTTCAATATCTACTTAATTTCTCTAGATATGCTATCACCTTCATGCACTACAGCAACAATTACTAGTACTAAGATCGTTTACTTTGCAGATGCTCTGTTGATCCGTACCTGTTCGAGAACTTCAATACTGTAGATGGAGATTTCCTGGCAGCGAAGTTCCGCGCGTTCAAATTTCCTGATTCAACGTACGTGCAGTTCAAAGGAACAGTCAACGTTTGCTTGGACAAATGCCGAGGAGTGAGTATCTGAACTGCTCGTTAAATAAATCTAAATTTAAGACACTTACAATATGCTTTATTACTTCCCTATGAAATTGAATGATATTCCTATACAGGTGTTTGGGCGCAGATATGATGTCTATAATCATAAACAATAGATCTTAGACTATCGGAGCACTTGAAAATTAATTTAATTTTCATCCATCAGACTTATTGTACTGCTTATATTGAGATGTAATTCTGATTGTCTCGTTTCAAATTATCTACTAACTTATTCACTTATATATTGCTTGATAAAACCAGGTTGAATGCAGCAATGGTCAGGTCGGATTTGGTAGGAAGAGGCGCGCAATCCCAATGATGCCCCCAGACCCTAATAAGGTTTTCGAGGTGTCTATAAGCTCCTACATCAAAGTGGACTACAAGGGCGACCGTGACAGCATTCTTGAGAAAGGTGTGTACACATTTTTACAGCTATCCTGATGAACGAGTCATTTGAATGTGCTCTGCATGCAAAATGTTAACGGATGATCTGTTGGTGTGTTTTGTTAAAGTTAAGCTCGACCTCGGATCCCAACCAGTTCAACTGCTGGACAATAACGGAACAACTGTGCGGGAAGTGCAGGAAGATAAAAGCGAGCGACTCAATGGGGAATCGATCAGAGAAGAGCTGCTGTACACTGTGGTCGAACCTGCTAACCACTCAGGCAGTTTGCTGCCAAGTGCTGCAATTGTTACTCTCGTGTACGTCATTACAAGGCTGACTAGTTAGCCGTTTCTTTGAATTCATAATAGTAGCCGAGGTCATCTGCATTCACACAATTAGGACTGAATCGAACGTAAGAAATTTCGGGTGATCGTTAAGATAGGTACCACTATCGTAAATTAGCAATGTTTGGCATTGAAATTGATAGGTACATAATAATCAGTCCCCTGACAACACTCTGTAACAAATGGACTGGGGTGCAGTTGGGCAGAAATGCTCGAGTAGGCGGTTAGGTTTCCGTCAAGAAGGCTTCACTAAGACTCTTTTACGATGCTTATCAAATGATACCTCTAACAATCATTGTGGCAACTAAAGGAGTGTCACAAAATAGAGCTGTATAGATTCGAGGGGGGTTTGTTTAGTGTGCATTCCTCGTTGGTAATGAATAATCTGATGGAGAAGGCGTTTTTTGCAGACTTTGCATGCCAAGTAGGTACCTAGGTATTGGAACTGTCCATCTGACACAATACTGCAGTAGCTCTATCTATATATAAATTGCTTTAAATACTTGCGGGTTTCAAAGATACACTAGCAACACAAGAACAACTGTGGTGCCTTGTGGTTAAATATGACGAACTTGAAACTTTTGAACGTCTTGTTGCTTCAACAGCACTATTCAAGTTCGAATAGTTTCACAAATCTGAAATAATAAGAATTAATATTTCCCACTGCCGCGTAGTAACGTGGCTGCAATACCCCCACTACTACAAGTGAGGAAATCCAGCATATAGCACCACGCTCTCTGCCCAACTACCACCTCTACCAGGCGGATTTCGATTCTGCCAAGTAGTATTTTGATTAGAAATGAATGTAGTTTGAAACATCCATCAACTTGGCACCAACATACAAATAGGTACCACCCAAGATTGTGAATTGATCGTACCGTTATAAGATCACTTGTTGATACGATGCTTACGAAACTTCTCTCTCATTCACCAACCGCGCCGTTTCTGAAACCTACTATGGCCATCTTCAACTACGCGGTATCTACCCTGAACTTTTCGTGTTCCTTTCAGTTAAATAGGTGGTTATTGCTGGCTGTAACTTAAATGAAATTATCGGTGTTCTTCTGGAACCTCTTGATGATTGTTGGATTGATCAATATCACAAGAAAAAGTACACATTTGTTTGTAAGCATCACTCCCTACATCTGATCTGTTTGGCCAATTAACCATAAAAAGTGAAATGTAGGAGGAAATCCTCGACCTCGGCTACTGTATCCTAGAAAAATGGTTCCGCCTTGCTTGAATAGAAATTGAAATAGAAGAAACAAACGTGATAAATATTTTATTAGGGTTTTCTAAATCAGCAGAATTAACTTTACTAAAATTTAATCAAACTGCGTTTTGCTATTAGAAACAGGTTGGTACCTAATAATCCGTTAGCCAAGTCTTTTTCTCCAATGTTCTAATATTTTTAAAAGTTATTAAAAGTTAATAAAAATCATGAGTAAGCAACTGTAGGTACTCGTGTCAGTTGATTATTTATTAAATGTTGTCAAAACATTTAGATGTAATAAGTAGAATGTACCATTTGGATAATTTTTGACCTTCATTGCAATAATATCTGTGATTTCCCCCCTCAAACAGGAGAGACTGAAAAACTAGAGACAATAATGATTGAATACGTACCTATATTTTAATTATGTTGTACTAGTTGAAAACTATGTTCATACACATTATGAGGAGACAAATTATCCAGTTTAGAATTGTAGGTACTTAATTTTTTCAAGCGAGTAGCTACCGAAAATGCTATTAAAATGAGATCTTCATGGAGCGTTTTTCTCGAAAATAAGTACTTGGAAATTCCCCTCAGAACATTTTGATTGTTAGTTGAAGCCTCCTTCCCTATCGTTGGTTTCGTTTTGAGAAAATGTAAAGTGTCGTTGAAGGCAAATTTTTCGTCTCCGCTTTGCGATGATCAATTACACCGTTTATTATAGATTGGTAAATAATAAATGCTATAAAATATCATTAGGGATATAGAATTTTACCAATTTAGAGTGACAATTGAATTTTGCAAGTGGAGAGAAAGGGTTATGGTGGAAGGGAATTTTTAGAAAGCATGTTGCACAGAATATCTATGATTTTCTTATCGTAATTTTCATGGTGTGTAAATAAAATCGATTGTATTTTTTTTTTAATTTTATTTCTTTATGATCTTTGTACTTATTTGAGATTTTGTCATTAAGTTGATTTGAATGGTTGATATAATCATGTAATTAGTTTGTGAATGACATCAAAATGAAAAGTAGATAAATGATGTATATAACCACTGAATCAGTTGCAAAAAAAAAACCAACTTGGTAATAAAAAAAAACAATTTTACATGACTAGATTTCAGATTTGTTTAAAATCAAATATGTTTTGTTTACTAAGCGATAACTAGTCGATATATTACGGATCCTCATGAGAGATAACTTTTCACGGATAAAGCGATGAAGACTTACCTATGTAACCTAAATTATCTTCGTTTAGAAAACGTAAATGTCAACTGCTGTTGCATTTATAGAGTTACAGTGGATACATTTACATTACCTAATTTATGACATGTTATGGATTATGTTTGAAATCTAATGCAATAAAAACATGCTAACACAATGGTTTGGTTTATTATTCCCCGCATTTGTGGTGGTTGGTTGTTGAGATAATTATCTGTAATAACAAAATTGTAATTATGCACGTCTGTACATTAATTAGAATCGTGTAATGTCCAGTTTGCTGTTTTATAACGCGGACCTAATCAATAAAACGATGGGATACCATTCGCCAAAACTCACCCATAAAAAAACCTCGACCGTTTCCTTGAATAGAAAGATCCTGATTCAGTTCTTTTCCGTTTCAATTCGAATATAAGGGTGCTCTCAGAAAAAGGGCAAACTTTTTGGGCTGAAACCAAAGGTGATAGGATTGACCTTCACATATTAAACATTAATTTAGAGTGTAGAGTTGAGGTCAAACTCGTTTTTAGCATGGAACATGCTTTAGCAATCACCCAGCTGGCCGAAAACGTTCGGTATCGAGGAACGAAATCTTGTTAAGCAAAATTTTCTAATGCTCTTCATGTACATCCAATCGTTGCTGGGGAGTTGTAACTTCCTCCGTCCACCCCACAAAAATCGTTCTCCACTTTTTGAAAGACTCTAAATTTATTACACGTCCCACTACATTTAAGGCTGCTGAGAACCTACTGTAGGTTCCAACTAGCACAAACTAAATTGGTTTGAGTTTACTGTTTGACTCCGACAGTATGACGAATGAGCTAAATTCTCACCTATTCACCC
Organism: Adelphocoris suturalis; assembly: GCA_030762985.1. Taxonomy (NCBI): domain Eukaryota; kingdom Metazoa; phylum Arthropoda; class Insecta; order Hemiptera; family Miridae; genus Adelphocoris; species Adelphocoris suturalis. The sequence goes on from CM061044.1 coordinate 16,160,349, forward strand.
AAGGAAATTGAAATTCGTAAGATATCCTCTATGGGAGTCTCTCTGAGACATCGAAACAAATAAAATTACGGGCTTCATCCCGATCACCTGAGTGAGCTAAAATTTCTCCTGTTCACCCCACGAAGTTGGAATTTGATAGGGAAACTCTCTTCACCTGAGTGAGCTAAAATTTCTCCTGTTCACCCCACGAAGTTGGAATTTGATAGGGAAACTCTCTGGGGCATAAAGAAACTATTTATTGAAATGATGGTATCTTTCCTAATCAGCTAAGTAAGCTAAACTCTCTCCTGTTCACCCTACGAAGTTGAAATTCAATAGGGTGACTCTCTGAGACATTAACGTGAGACTGAAGATCTTTTGGCCAAATGGAAACACTCTTAATAGTCATTTTGAATTAAGCTAGGTTTATTAAGCCTACGTAAAAATATGTTTACTATATGTAGTGCTTAAATTAAATTTGAAGAGTGATTATAGTCTAATGGTTCGAAAACATTTTTGTGTGAAAGAGCGCAAAATTAAGAAACTACGCCGAACAGCGTAACAATATGAAACAGTAAGCAAGCTGTTTTGGGTGTAGTTCCGTATGTGTCCCCACTTTCAAACCAATGTAAATCTGTCATTATCCTTTCAAAAAATGAATTTGACGACTGTTTCGGAAACCTCAGAATCTCATCTTTCCCATGTTTTTGTGATAGAATAACTCTCTTCTTTGCGTACATGAGAAATATGGAATTGAAAAAAGTAGGGACACATAAGGAACTATTTGCCTAGTCTAAAAGATTCGTATCTGTCCCACGCTATATTCGTGCGTTCACTCGCAAGCTCGCATCTCAAAAATACATAACATCAAGTAGTCAATCCCTTAGTAAAAATTCTGGAGCAGCCCTGTCTACCTAAGATTAGGAAATGCACAGTTCAGGTGGTTTGGTTGCCGCTGGTGCCCATTTCAGGTGAGCCCGACTCTTCGTCTGAGGTCCCTAGTCGGGTGGTAGGTATAAGATGCACGTTTATTTTATTCAAGAGTCTGTATCACCCCTTCACCACATAAACATCAACTTTTTGACATGGATATGTCTTTTGGCTGGGGGTCAAGGAATTTTTCGCGACACTTTTTTTTCCCGACCGACACTTTTTTTCCCGACCTGCACATTTTCTATTGATTTTCACGTACAACCAAGGCGTTACTAGGGAAGAGTAACTCCCATAGTTTTCATAGTAGGAAAATCGTTCGCCACTTTTTGGAATGCTCTCATTTTACCACGACATTTCATGACCTCTAAGCCATTGTAGTGTCAAGGAATTCTGATTTATTACTCTAAGTTAAAAACTAATATTGTTTTGTAACCATAATGGAATAATCTTGTGAAATGAAGGCATTACATGGTTGGTATACAATCGAGTAGTAGGTACCAACTGGTAAGCAGTAGGTACTAGACATATCCATGATCTTTTGTTTTTCCCATCAAAGGAGAAATTAAAATTTTTAGTCAGAGGTCGACAACACTAGTCGAGTAGTTCCGTATGTGTCCCCACTGTTTTCAATTCCCTATTTCTCACGGTCGCGAAGGAGAAAGACAATTTATCATGAATCCATGGGGAAGAGGAGATTCAGAGGTTTTGATAGTTTAATGATAGATTCACATTGGTTTGGATGTAGGGGCACATACGGAACTACACCCTCTGTTTTCTTGGAACATTCCCTAAAATTACTTAACCCACTAAGTATGGGGTTGAACAGAATCACAAGGGAGCAACGTGAGCAAGTACCTCGGTTTTTTCTCCCTAGTGCCGCTTTGAACAGGCGATGTTGTAAAACATCTGATTAAGCCTCCATATCCGTTGAAAAAATGAAGGACGATCCAAAAGGGACACGCGCATTGTGCAAACGGAAAATTTCGACGGAAACACCGGCCGCGTTTAAGGCGTTTGGTTTGGTGGGTGATTGCAGCTCCCTCGTGGATGCCCTCGACCCATCAACCTGGGTGGACAAGAAAGTAAGTAATAATTGAGAACTTCGTGTACCTACCAAGTCATTAATTTGTAAATTCACTCTGCCAACTATCGCCCGTGTACATAATCTTACAGGACAATAACTTCTGGTCATAGCTTGTCAACACTTCTGTGATAGAGGCAGTGGCGGCTCTGATGGGTCAATCGTGGGTAGGCGACAGGAAAAAAAAAACTTTTTTTTCGTTTAATCAGTAGGTACACTCCAGAAACAAGGAAGCTACTGACTGTCAGACAACGATGATTCCGATTTGAACTGACAATAACAAATGTTGAATTTTCCTGCTCCTTAATTAAGTAGGTACCGTTAAGAATACGAAAATCACGTTAAAAACGGTTAAAATCAAGTAAATAAGTCCAAATTGGACTTTCCCTGTTATCATACTGCCAGCGCTGCCTACAGATAGCATACGACCGCCAATCGTTATCTTTGTTATCTAGTCCTACCCTCATTATTTATTTATTTATGTATACAGGGTGTCTCAACTTAAGTAGGCAAGACTTCGGGAAAGTGCCCTTCTTTGAGTTTCAAGGGTCAAAGGGCACTTTCGCCCTTATTCGTTAGTCGTAGAGGTCTGCAAGTGTCACCATTCGATTCAGCGTGAAAAATTACGTAGAATTCGACGTTTAAATCATAAAGTTGTGGGAGATAATTTTTTCCTAAAATTCATCGATTTTCGTTAAAAATACCACGTTTTTTCGCATTCAAAAGCCGTTTTTCTCCTTGTTGTTACTTTTATAAATTTTTTGGCTATATCGTTAGAAAGCTGATAAGATTTTAAAGTTTTTACTGTACTTGCAAACGACTGTTCATTTTTTTTATGGAGGGAGGAATCAGATTGAAAAAACCCAAATTTTTAGAATTTTACAAAGTTTGTACTTTGACCTCTTTTTTCGGTATCTTAACTCTCTTGAATAATTATGATTTGGCATAAAAAAGATAGGAAATTTAACGTTCTTTCCAACGGTATCCTCAGGTTTGAGAATACTCAAAGAATGATGGGGTCACAGCCATTTTTAGGAGATAAAGTCGAAAACACGAAAAAAATCTTAGATCGTCAATAACTCGAAAACGAAGCCTCTAAAAAATAGCACTTTAAGAGACACTTCTTTTTGCAAAATACTTGTAGAATTGATCCCTGAAGTCTTGCCTACTTAAGTTGAGACACCCTGTATACCTTCATGGCAGGTTACAACATAGGTCGTAGCTGACCCTCATAGTGTTGCACAATTGAAATAACCTAGTTAATTAAACACCGGCGGCATGATCGTATTCAAAACACAGTCTACAAAAATAGGTAAATTGTACGGTTCAGCCGTTTTTGGCACTCGGTCGTTTTCACTTGTGCGTCTTCTTTTGAAAATGAATTTTATGTGTAGGCAGAAAACAAGAAGCCAGCATCAGGAGCCATTCGAAGCAATAGGTTGTTCGAGCTGTCCACTGAACTTGTTTGCAAGCGCATTGAGCAAGGTGGCCATTCGAGCTGGCCAAATGGCTACTCCGTGGCAGCTCTGCAATCTTTCGAGGTGGCCCACTGAGCTAGCTCTGAACTGCTCCGAACTTGCTCAGACTCATCTTTCCATTTGAAAAGCTTGATTTTTAGGTGCAAGAATGGAATTTCTATCTCAATCCTAAGGAGAGTTATCATCTAGAATGACACATACATACATATGAAAAAACGTTAAACTCTAGAATTCGTTTCAGAATGCTTTAAAACGGAGTTCAAAATTAGGAGCCATTGCAATTGCTTCATTTCTAGAAAAATTCGCTAAAATAGGAAGAATTCGAAACCGAAGCAGAGTTAAAAAGTGGAAAGTTTTCAAATATTGCACATTTTTTGTATAAAATTTGTAAAAATGACGTTGATATTAAATGTAATAATGCGTCTCACATGAGTCTGCCACTGCATCGTCCATGATTGAGATCTCGTTCAGCGATCGACGGGGCGTTAACTGGAGTTAGTCACCAACAACCTGCGTTTCTATTTGCGTCTTACCTTATAAGAAGTCTAATCGTTTTCCCAACTACGCTCCGAATTTGAGCAAGATCGGACGAATAGGAGGAGAAATGATGTTTGCTAATTACAAAACAAGTGCAGTAAAAACTATCCGTTTCTGAGGTACGAAATTGATAGGGGACATCCCCCCCCCCCCCCCCCCAATCATTCCCAGAAAATGTCTTCAAATTAATTGAAAACTACATTATGCTTCATGCAAGGTTTTCACGTAAGCGCACGCGCATCAACTACAAATTGTTATGCTCCAGGAAAATAACTCCCACAATCGAACAGGTTTGATCACCCTGGTATCATAGCACAGATCGTTAGAATGTAGCAACTTCGGGAAATTTCCCGTAGTTGTAACAACACGAGTTCAAACTCCTGTTGAGGTATCAAATATTTTTGGGCTGTTACAGTGGCGCAATCGAAATAGTACCCGAAATCATACTAAACAATCCTTCTCGAGCCAAAAGACTGTAAACATCACATTTCCTGTCGTAAGCACCTTTCACTTCCTCACTCACTTGAGTCAAAACACACCGTGACAATGACCTTGCTTGACTGCTGACTTGTTCCAGTGAGCATCTGCTGAGCCAGTGGCCTGCAGTTTCACTTCGTGATTCATCCGACCCCAAACCAGCTGGTATTTGACTGCAGGAAAATGTTACGCTCCAGGAAAATAACTCTCACAGTCGAAGAGATTTGATCACCCTGGCTCAGATCATTGCAACTACGGGAAATTTCCTGTAGTTGCAACAACGCTAGTTCGAACTCTTGTTGAGGTATCAAATATTTTAGGGCCGTTACAAAATGATAGGCTCGTAATGAAATTTATATGGGATGATAAAACTATCCCTACCTTCAAAATTTAGGCCGGACCGTGTGAAAATGGAACTTAATGAAATTCAAGTTCGCGCATGCGCAAAGTATAGTAGTGCTTTATGAGCAATGAACAAATGGGGGACCATCTACAGATTAGTCTGTGCATTCCCTCCCTAAAAAGATCATCAAAATCGTATGAAAACTGTATAAGTTTTGCGTGTTGCAAGGATTTGCGGACACACATACAGAAAACCAAAAGTCAAAACGCTGCAAATTATTTCACAAAGGTTTATTATTTTTTCAATTGAGTTTGATCGTAGTTTTAGTTGGCTTGCGTACGTCATAAAGCCCGTCCAGACTCCTCGGCGTGTCCTATTTCGAGTTGCCACAACCTATACTTCTATAATTTATTATATATGCATGTTTATATTTCTCGATTTGAGCTCCTATCTATTTAAATAGTTATTGCCTTAATAATATCATTATCCAAGTACGTACGAAAAGTCGAGAGGATATGTTATTAAATATGCGTAGGAAAAGCATTGGTATTAACACACAAATATGACCTAGAAAAAAACATATATTCATGCCTCGAAGGAACGCTGTACCCACCTCATGGTGCTGCGGTGTATTATTGGGTATAACACGTAAAAGTAATAAATATCCATTCTCCTACACCCCTCTACTACGCCCCTGGTCACTCCAGCAACCACAAGGTGCCACGGCGCCTCCTCTCACTCCACCCACCGTGACCCCCTGCCAAGCGTGTGTAAGTCTAACACTCAAAGCCTAGAAAAAGACACTTTTTCTCCCGTTTTTGGCCCATAGCATCCATGCGAGTAAAGCGATCGGGATGGTTAAACGTTAGGACCAACTAGACCCCAAATGGAGTCTATGTGCGAAAGAACGGGTTTTTTAAGTAAATTCTTAGTTTAAAAAAAAAAAAAAAAAAAAAAAAAAAAAAAAAAAAAAAAAAAAAACCGTTCTTTCGCACATAGATTTTTTTTTTTTTTAAAGTAAATTCTTAGATTCAACCGATCCCAAAGATGGAGACAAAACAACTGATTATGAATCAGCGGGGGAAGATTGGAAATCAATCTCGAAAAAGAAACCCAGGAAATCCTTTGCTCAAGTTGCGAGAAGTGAAGTAAAAAAGCAAGAGGACAGGGAAAAACGTGCTGTCTTAATTTCAAAACCTGAACTTAGCCCTCAATCCACGAAACGAGAACTCAAAAGTACAGTAAATCCGTCCTCGATTGGTGTACAAATCGATGGAGTACGGATGATGGGAAACAAAGGATTAATCGTTACTATGGGCAGTACAAGCGATAAAATATTAAAATTATGGTGGACGAATGTATGAAAGGAGCCGGTTTCAGCATACAAGAGCCATGGGTAGAAACCCAAGAATACGTATTCAAGGAGTACCGAGCGACATGAATAAGGAAGGCCTTTGTGGTGAAATCCACCACCTCTTTTCAACAGCCCTTTTCAGGGCTACCAAAAAGAGGTAGGCACACCACAAAAATATTTACAAGACGTCGAAGTACAACTCCGTCAAACAAAATATTTCACCGGAGAGAAAATACTAAATTCTCTCCCAAAAGTGAAATATTAAAGATTAACACGCAAGGCGACCTCCCCAAACATTTACTGGGCGAGAGAGATGCGACAAACATCTCGAGACAGGTCGCCTTGAACGAGAACACACAAGGCGACCTCCCCAAACATTTACTGGGCGAGAGAGATGCGACAAACATCTCGAGACAGGTTGCCTTGAACGAGAACACGCAAGGCGACCTCCCCAAACATTTACTGGGCGAGATAGATGCGACGAAAAGTTCGAAACAAGTCGCCTTAGGAAAACTCAAGGTCGTTCAGCCACCCCCGGGGACCCCGTCAAAGCAACGGACGCAGGGAAACCACCTCGAAAAACCAACTCAGCTATCGTATGCCCAGATACTGGGAAAACACTGTGCGAACCAATGAGATTGCACAGTCGAATTTACGAAATTGAGCGAGCCAATCCTAAGCTAGTTTGATCGTACCAAATTAGTTGACGAAACTAATTTACATACTAACCATAAAGTGGACACCACTTTTTGTTATAAATACCTCGTTCAGAGCCTGGCATTTCATTCCACTCTCCGCTCTCGACGACGACACCTCCGAAGTACGAAGAATTCTACACGCTCTACGCTGACGAACCTTCTGCATTGCGAGTTCATCTCAAGAACGGCTTCCCACTGCTTTCTACAAGCCAGACCTTCTCTCCTCACAGATTTCGCATTGGCATCTACGAGTCCAGTGATTATTCATCCTGCTCATTGCCCAACGTAGATCTCCTGGTAGGACGCCACCCGGTACTTCTATCGATATTCTCTTTAGACAGTACGCCCGAGGGACGTTTCCGAGCCGTGTCACCCGGACTACACAGCCTTCAGCTCGTAGTCGACCGCTGGGGCGCGCCGGTAAATTACTCAGCTCCTACGCTCTAATTTACCGTCTACGGAAGTCTTTTTCAAGACTGCGAGGTAGGACCCTGCCGTCTGAGCATTGGAAAGACGCTCCGGCAAGCGAGTCCACTTCCAAAACCCTCTATTTTTCACACGTAGAGGCATCGAAACGAGCCAAAAAGCTCGATCTTTTCGATGGAACGTCAGCCTTCTTACTTCCCCTTGCGGGGGAAGGAGGAAGGCGGCAAGACCGGGCCGAGTGACCAACGTAGTGCGCCCTACCGGCCACACGGTGAGTCCGCTGAACCAACCATCAGCGCAAGGCGCGACCCGCACGTCCGGGTCGCCTTCTCGCCCGACGTATTCGTTCGAGAAACTGTCGAACAAGACTCACCTACACAAAAGATCGAGCAAACCTTTCAGACTCGCTCTGAAGCCGATCTTTTCGATTCGACCAAGCTGTCCGATTACCCACGATATCCGACGCAGGCTTACACGGTCGATCCGAGTGTCAAATACACTCCAAATGCACAAAAAGCAGAGGATACTTTTCAGTACCTCAACCAAGCTCAGTATATTCCCCTTTCAGATGTAAATCTAAGGCCGGAATATTACAAAACGGCTCAGTACGAAACTGATCGAACCCAGCACTTGGTACACGAGCCTAGCGCTCCGCGCGGCTGCGACACGGACTATCCACCCTTCCGGCCCGCGAAATCAGTTGACCTTGGCGGCTCCGCCCGCATTCCTCGCGGGGGTGACCTAGAAACCAACCCGCATAATCGGGATATAAATGTCCGACTTGGTCTACCAACGTCAAGTCAAACCTATATAAATCCACTACAAATGGTGACCCCGCCTTTGAACAGGCTCAACACGGAGCATTTCGTTCCCTCTTATGAAGCTAGTGGATTTCAGGGAACCACTGCGGGCGTGCGACCCCCGCCGGGCCTCTACGCCCCACATCTCACGCAACATCCCTCTACAAACAGTGGCTTTCAAGCACTTTTAGAGGAGATGGGAGATTATCAAAAACCAGTCTTCCAAAAGAAGAATATTGATCGTGCACTCGCCGAGTTCGATCAATACTGCGTGAGAAAACACATGAGAACACAAAACGAATGCTTCTCAGCTATATACAAGTGGGTACCAGAGGAAATGAGGGAAGCTATCGACTCAGCTTACCTCACGGCACCTCACGCACCCTACGAAGAGGCCAAACAGCGCCTCCTACGAGAATATGGGTTGTCTTTACAAGACAGGCTCCTCGCACTCGAGGACCCCGCATCTCTCGCCAAAAAACCCAGCACCAAGTACCACGAGATGTACTCGAAAGCTGTTGGGTACTTTTCGGAAGCTCTAATCACTCAAAAGTGGATTGAGACTCTTCCCATCGAAGCACGAGGTATGGTCGCAGCTCAGCCTACCACGACCTCCCGGCTCGACCTAGCTGATACGCTACACGCGTACAGAGCAGAAAATACTTCTCTGAACATACGAGGAGTTGAATCTACTCCGAAACCCATAAATACTGGTTTCAAAAAGGCCCTCTCGAAACAAACTGAGTTCAAACCCCAACCAGTGGAGAGTAAACCTCACAAACCGATGGCCTACATCTGTCGAAACCACGTACGTTTCGGTAACGAAACTCGCAAATGTGCAGACCCAGAACACTGCACTTGGAAGACAAACACTGCTTCCAAAACTAGCAAAAAGGCTGCGACTATAAACCAGCCTAAAACCCAGGTTTCTACCGAAAATACTCAGCAGTCGGTACGAGAAAGTACCATTCCAACCTCCGACACAGAGAGTTCGGAAAACGAATAACTGCCAGCGTATCTGAGCCTATACGCCGGCAGTCTACTGAGTATAAAAGGCTTTTTTTCAAGTGCAAACTAAATGGCACTGAATTTCTCATTGACACGGGAGCAGAAGTGAACATTCTGCCCCACAATGTCACAAAAAAATTGGGCTTGAAAATTCTCAAGTCCAACGTTAAGCTCACAGCAGCTAACGGAGCCCCTATCGATACACTAGGGCGAGCTGACACAACAATTAACATCGGCCTCGGGGACATGACCACCGAGTTTATGATCACGAAAGTTGATCTAGCGATCCTAGGTATCCCATTCCTCGAATCTTGGGATATCGGAATACGGGTCAAACACAAGTACATTTATAAAGATAAAATGAAGTGCTATGCCGATCAAAAAATAGCTGCAGTCATGAACAAAAAATTCACTGACGAACAAATTGCAGCTACTATCCCTCGCCGTGACAATACACCTCAACCAGAGGACGTGCAAATCACGGAGGACGAAAACATTCGCTCTATCATTAACAAATACAATGATAAAATGAGCAAAATTCATGGTAAATGGAAGAACAACGGGGTTTACCACCGTATAACCACGGAAGGAACTCCAGTACACTTCCGAGCGAGACCCATGGCAGGTGAAAAACGGGCTCAAGTCAAAAAGACTTTTGACGAAATGCTTTCAGAAGGCATAATTGCACCATCGGATTCCGAATGGGCATCTCCGTTACACTGTGTGCCAAAAAAAGACGGGTCATGGAGAATCACCGGCGATTACCGTTTCCTCAACGCGAAAACGAAGAAAGACGCCTACCCTCCTCCTCACATTCGCTCGTTCCAAGCGAATTTACATGATACGCAAATCTATTCAACAATAGATTTAAAATCAGCGTATTATCATATCCCGATGCACCCAGATGACGCTCATAAAACTGCGATTATTACACCTTTCGGTCTTTATGAGTTTAAGAAAATGAGCATGGGTTTGGCCGGAGCGGCTCAAACATGGCAAAGATACATGGACAGCATCATGCGAAAATTTGATTTCGCATTTGTCTATCTAGATGACATCCTGGTGGCTTCGAAGAATTATAACGAACACATGAACCACCTACAACAAATTTTTGACAAACTAGGGGAACACGGACTTCGAGTAGGTTTTGATAAATGCGTTTTTTCGAAACCTACCGTCGATTTCCTAGGTTTCACTATCTCGAAGGAAGGAATAATTCCTAAACGAGACAAAATAGAAGCCATAGAACAATTTCCTAGGCCAGTGGACGTACGAAGTCTACGCAGATTCCTAGGTATGTGTGGTTTCTACCGAGCATGCTCAAGCAAATTCGCTCACACGGCACAACCTCTGTATGACTCCATTCAGTCAAACAAAAAGAATGACAGAACACCTATCGAATGGACATCAGAGAGAGAAAAAGCTTTCAACAGCTTAAAGCAAGCAATGATCAAAGCAACATTGCATAACATTGCTCACCCACACCCTACGGCGGAGTGGAGATTGGTCTGTGACGCGTCCGACACACACATCGGAGCGGCGCTAGAACAAGAAATTACAGACAAACATGGCTCGAAATCGTACCAACCATTGGGATTTTTCAGCAAAGAGATTCCAGAACAATGGAAGAACAAAGCATCTTTCGACAAAGAAATGTTCGCCGTTTACCAAGCGTGCATTCACTGGCACAACGACTTGGACGGCAGATCCTTCCATATTTGTTCGGATCACAAGCCTCTGCTAGGCACGATGCTTAAAAAGAATGCTCATTTTTCTAAAATGAGATTAAGATGGCTAACATACATCTCTCAAATGACGAGTGACATTCGTCATATTTCAGGAGAGAGCAACGTCGTCGCCGACGCACTCTCCAGACCCTTCGATCCGGTCGAAATTCAAACAAAATCGATTTCAACACAGACGGACGAGGGTCCACCCATAGCTGAAATTTCGAAAATTACGGCTGCAATAGAATGCAATCTTCTACTGCACATTTCAAATTCACAAATTCGCTCTCCCCCTACCGCGGAGGACAAATTGAAACTCACACGAGTTGAATTCTCTCAAGGAGAAATTTGGTGTAACCTAGACCTAGGACACCCTAGACCTTATATTCCAAACGAAATAAGGGAAGAAATAATAAGCCAAATTCACAATTTGGGACACCCAGGTATACACTCTACAGTGTATAAAGTTAAACAACGATATTTTTGGCACGGACTACGTGCAGATGTCTCAAACTGGGTCCGAGCATGCGAAACTTGCCAACGAGCAAAAATCACGCGCTCCGTGAAGCTCCCTTACTCCGAATTTGAAACGGCAAACAAATTTTCACACGTACACGTGGATATTACCGGACCTTTACCTTTAGCAAAAGGAGGGAAACGTTACATTTTGATGATGGTTGATAGAGCAACGGGTTGGCTAGAGGCAGTCCCTCTCAACAACATCGAAACAACCACAATCACAAATGCATTTATCAATATTTGGGTAGCTTCAAAGGGCGTACCTAAATACATCACAAGTGATCAGGGCACCCAATTTGAATCAGATCTGTTCAATTCCATTATGGAACGTCTCGGAGTAAAACATACTCACACGTTACCATACAAACCATCAACAAACGGTATGGTAGAACGCAGAAACAGATCTTTGAAAGAAGCTCTCAAAGCTCAGAACGAAAATTGGCTCGATGCACTTCCCAAAGTTCTACTCGCCATGCGTACGGCAGTAGACCCGGCGACTGAAACTACGCCTTTCCAAAAAGTTTACGGGATTGACGTACCACTCCCAGGAGACATTTTCGTAACTTCTACGAACCTTTCGGAACCTTTTTTCTTCCGACCTACGCATATTAAACATAACAACACAAAATATGCCGTAAACATGCCCAAAAACTTGGATACATGTACTCATGTCTATATCAGAGTGCCCACACAGCTCACCTCTCTCCAATGTCCTTACACGGGACCGTTCAAAGTAGTTAAAAGAGATAAGTTTTCGGTTACAGTGCAAATTGGCGAACATACTAAAAAAGTTCCCAAACAGCAAATCAAGCCAGCTTATACTCTACACTCGGAAGAAGCTGTATCACAGGGACAATCTCTGTTACAAAATCAGACAGGAAGTAAGGAGAAAACTCCCCGAAAATCCGCCAGAGGGCGCGTTCCATCTACCAAATTTGACGGAAAGTGGGTAACTGCGCTCGAAACAAGCCACGCCCATTTTTTTCGGGTAGGAGCAGTGAGAAGTATAAATATGGAAAGCCCCACAGCCAGAGACCATAACGATCTCAACCATGGCAGCTTCTACTCCAAACACCGTGATGATCACCGACGAAGTCGAGGAGTTCCTCCTTGCCGAGGAAGCTCTCCCAGCTCCGATCGGCCCACTACCACCTTCGCCGAAACGAGAGACAGGGACTGCTACACAAGCTCCCAAGGAGGTGGTCTGGACGAGGCCCCAGCCCTACCAGCCACCAGCTCCACCCACCCACCCACTGCCTACGCCTCCGCCCGCTCACCAGCTACCAGCACCCCCCAGGCAGTGGATCTCCTCGGGCGACGTTCCGGTTCCTCGCTGGGAAGAGATGAGCACCGCGGGGTGGTCAGAGCCCAGCACCTCCCGGGCTCCTCCGCAACAGCCCAGCCGCGGCCGCGGGCCAAACCCTCGCGGGTTTGGTTCCCGTCGGCAGAGCTCGGGCCGGCCAAGGCCGCCCCGCGACGCTCGTCGAAACCGGCGAGGCCGGGGCGCACCACAGGGACGGGACGCGAGGCCTGCACCTCCGCCTCCGCCCCAACTGGCGAGGTTCTCCTACGGAGAATTCCGGGTAGACCTCCCAGTTCTCCCCCATCGGCGTCGTCGTTGATAACACGACGTCTTGGGGGGGCCCCTGTGGTGAAATCCACCACCTCTTTTCAACAGCCCTTTTCAGGGCTACCAAAAAGAGGTAGGCACACCACAAAAATATTTACAAGACGTCGAAGTACAACTCCGTCAAACAAAATATTTCACCGGAGAGAAAATACTAAATTCTCTCCCAAAAGTGAAATATTAAAGATTAACACGCAAGGCGACCTCCCCAAACATTTACTGGGCGAGAGAGATGCGACAAACATCTCGAGACAGGTCGCCTTGAACGAGAACACACAAGGCGACCTCCCCAAACATTTACTGGGCGAGAGAGATGCGACAAACATCTCGAGACAGGTTGCCTTGAACGAGAACACGCAAGGCGACCTCCCCAAACATTTACTGGGCGAGATAGATGCGACGAAAAGTTCGAAACAAGTCGCCTTAGGAAAACTCAAGGTCGTTCAGCCACCCCCGGGGACCCCGTCAAAGCAACGGACGCAGGGAAACCACCTCGAAAAACCAACTCAGCTATCGTATGCCCAGATACTGGGAAAACACTGTGCGAACCAATGAGATTGCACAGTCGAATTTACGAAATTGAGCGAGCCAATCCTAAGCTAGTTTGATCGTACCAAATTAGTTGACGAAACTAATTTACATACTAACCATAAAGTGGACACCACTTTTTGTTATAAATACCTCGTTCAGAGCCTGGCATTTCATTCCACTCTCCGCTCTCGACGACGACACCTCCGAAGTACGAAGAATTCTACACGCTCTACGCTGACGAACCTTCTGCATTGCGAGTTCATCTCAAGAACGGCTTCCCACTGCTTTCTACAAGCCAGACCTTCTCTCCTCACAGATTTCGCATTGGCATCTACGAGTCCAGTGATTATTCATCCTGCTCATTGCCCAACGTAGATCTCCTGGTAGGACGCCACCCGGTACTTCTATCGATATTCTCTTTAGACAGTACGCCCGAGGGACGTTTCCGAGCCGTGTCACCCGGACTACACAGCCTTCAGCTCGTAGTCGACCGCTGGGGCGCGCCGGTAAATTACTCAGCTCCTACGCTCTAATTTACCGTCTACGGAAGTCTTTTTCAAGACTGCGAGGTAGGACCCTGCCGTCTGAGCATTGGAAAGACGCTCCGGCAAGCGAGTCCACTTCCAAAACCCTCTATTTTTCACACGTAGAGGCATCGAAACGAGCCAAAAAGCTCGATCTTTTCGATGGAACGTCAGCCTTCTTACTTCCCCTTGCGGGGGAAGGAGGAAGGCGGCAAGACCGGGCCGAGTGACCAACGTAGTGCGCCCTACCGGCCACACGGTGAGTCCGCTGAACCAACCATCAGCGCAAGGCGCGACCCGCACGTCCGGGTCGCCTTCTCGCCCGACGTATTCGTTCGAGAAACTGTCGAACAAGACTCACCTACACAAAAGATCGAGCAAACCTTTCAGACTCGCTCTGAAGCCGATCTTTTCGATTCGACCAAGCTGTCCGATTACCCACGATATCCGACGCAGGCTTACACGGTCGATCCGAGTGTCAAATACACTCCAAATGCACAAAAAGCAGAGGATACTTTTCAGTACCTCAACCAAGCTCAGTATATTCCCCTTTCAGATGTAAATCTAAGGCCGGAATATTACAAAACGGCTCAGTACGAAACTGATCGAACCCAGCACTTGGTACACGAGCCTAGCGCTCCGCGCGGCTGCGACACGGACTATCCACCCTTCCGGCCCGCGAAATCAGTTGACCTTGGCGGCTCCGCCCGCATTCCTCGCGGGGGTGACCTAGAAACCAACCCGCATAATCGGGATATAAATGTCCGACTTGGTCTACCAACGTCAAGTCAAACCTATATAAATCCACTACAGCCTTATTCAAGCAGTATATGCTCAAAACTTTGCAAATAAAGGCACCCTACAGGCATTCGAAGCTTCCTTCAACCCGGTGTTTAAAACAGGAAAGAAGGGCTTGGATCAAACAAATTGGGTGGCTGAAGTGAGTCCGGGGATGAGGAAAGCTATTTTGAATATGGGGAGGCTCTATATTGGTTGGGATAGCTGCAGAACTTCGGATTTTATGTCGGTCAGCAGGTGCTTCCAATGTCATGGATATGACCATATAGAGAAATACTGCAAGGCTGCCCCGGTGTGTCGCCACTGTGCCGCTGAAGGTCACAAGGGAGATGAATGCCCGGATCAAAACCAATCCCCTAAATGTGCAAATTGTAAGAGGGCTCAACAACCTCACAACCACGACGTAAGGGGTCAGGATTGTCCAGCACGGCAATGGGCATTGCGCCGTTTGATCAGACGCACTAATTACGGGGAAATTCACACTTTAGTCCAGGGTAATGAGATTGCTACCTTAGAAGACAAGCACGTAGTAGGCAAGAGGAAGGATAGAGAAGATGACTCCCCTCGGGAGGAGAGAGCTAAGAGAGTGGGAACCAGTGAGATAGATGCTGATGAAATACAGGAACTTCCTTCTGAACCAGAAGCTAAAGCATTATCTCCAAAGAAATGGTTACAACAAAGAAATGGTAATGGGGCATGGTCGGGAACATCCACTTCAAACCCTGTGCCAGTAGGAGGCATCACAATTTGCAGAAGGTGCTTTTATTATGGACATAAAACAGAGGGTTGTACCAAGACTCAGTCTTGTGAATACTGCGGGGAGGAAGGTCATGCCCTAGAGGCCTGTCAAAAGAGGCACAAGAGCATGAAATGCGCTGTATGCATAAGAGGGGGTCTCTCAAAGGACAAAACGAATCATTTACCTCTAGGTTCGTGCTGCCCTTCATACCAGAAATATGTGAAGGCACTTGTTTCTCAATCATCTTTCACTGTGGAACAGAAGCAAAAAAACTGCTGAGTATCAGGCAAAATTGCCCAGGTAAGGGGGATCAACCCGTGATGGAATGTGAACACTGTCTGAATACTGCTAATGTGGGATCTCCAATCAGAGGGGAACAAGAACAGCGGGGGTGGGTCGCTATAGCGGTGGCCTTCTAACGTTCTATCATAAATCTCTTGGTTGTAGGGTTTTAAAACAAGTAGAAAATCTTATAATAGCACTTTTTACTTGCTCCGGTGGTGAGCAGGTAATTGTTGGAAGTGTTTACTTCAAAGAAGGCTTTTGTGCCCCGCAGGAGGAGCTCTTACGTGAAAGTTTGCAGGAATGTAGAAATGCCTATCCACATGCATATGTCATCGTAGGTGGCGATTGGAACGCACGTGTTGGTCTCGAAAACCAGGGCTTACCTGAAATGTTTTCAGAGTGTAATCTGTTGGCCCTGAGGAATTCTTGTGATTCTGTCTTTAATGCCCAGGGTCGGAGGCTTGTGGGTTTTATAGAGGGATGTGGCATGTTGGTTGCTAATGGGAGGTCCCGCAGCGACCCGGATGGTAGTTTTACCTTTGTCTCGCATGTCGGGAGGAGTCTGGTGGACCTGGTTTGGGTTGACGTGAACTTAATTGATATTGTAGATGATTTTGAAGTTCTAGACATTGGTTCTGGTGCCGATCACTTGGTTTGTAGGCTCTCCCTGGGAAGCATCGGGAGTTCTCCAGCGGGAACTCACTCCCCTCAGGAAGCACTTATGGACGAAAAACTTTTTTGGTCGCCCGATAAGGAGAAAGATTTTGTAAATGCGATGCAGTCTTCGGCTACAAACCTGAAGAACGTCCCGAGGGACCCTGTCGCAATGTACCTTTTTATAGTAAGCTCTCTTCGTAAAGTGTGTACCGACCTAAAGTTAATAAAAAGCCCCAAAGCCAGGAAACTATTCTTGCGTCGCAACCAATGGTTCGATTCGTCTTGTAGGAGTTCGCGTTATGCTATGAGAAGGGCCTATAGGAAAGCAAAAAGGCGGGGTTTCAGCGACGTCTTGTTGAATGAATATCTCAAACTTAAGAAGGAATATAAATTATTATTGAAAGTGAAAAAGAAAGAATATTTTGAAAATTTGAAAAAATCATTTGCAAATTCACGGAATTCACGAGACTTCTGGTCGGCGGTATGTAGGCTTCGGAAGCGTTCCTTGAATATTTTAAAATTGGACATTAAAGTTGTGGAGGAATTTTATGATTCCCTTATCCCGTCCATTGATGTTGATGATGCTGAGATTTTGTGGCACATTTGACCCTGCATTGGATGGGGAGATTGTGATGGAAGAGCTCACTGAGGTTCTAAACTCCTTAAAAAGTAATAAAGCAGCGGGTCCGGATGGCATGATTTATGAATTTTATAAAAACCTCCCGGAGTGCTGGCTCGTCTTTATTTTGGGCCTCTTTAACTTACTGTTGAGTAGAGGGTATATACCTAGCGTTCTAGGCCAAATAAGAACGTTTTTGCTTTACAAAAAAGGAGACGCTTCAAACCCCCAGAGTTACAGAGGAATATCACTCATTAACACAATTCTTAAGATTTTCAATTCAATTCTGTTGAACAGATTACTCTCCTTTGTGGAAAAACATCATCTTCTCCCGGAGAACCAGTGCGGTTTTCGTAAGGGACGAGAGTGTGCGATAATATTTCTACCTAACAGAGTTTAATCTCCGTAAATACTAGACTACCCAAAAGGAAAGTGTTTGTGGCTTTAATCGATTTTTCCCGTGCCTTTGACAATTTAGTTCATGATAAACTTTGGGCTAAGCTGTATAATCTCAACCAACTTCATAAATACTCTGAAATCCCTGTACAGCAACTCATTTTTCAAGCTTCGTGTGGACGGCGTTGATTCTAAACCTTATCGTGTCTTGGAGGGTGTTTTGCAGGGTGATGTATTGTCTCCGCTCTGCTTTTCCCTATTTATTTCAGATTTGGACATTTATTTGCGGGAAAGGGGTCTGAGGGGTTTGGATGTTGACGGCAATCACGAGTATCTCAATTCTGTATGCCGATGATCTCTGTTTGCTATCTTACAGCTATGCAGAGATGAGGAAAATTCTCGAGAGCCTTAATTCTTACTGTGAAGAGCATGCCTTAAAGGTGAACCACTCGAAGTCCAATGTGGTTGTTTTCAGAAGGCATGGCACTATATCACCTCGTTATAAGTTTTTTTGCGGAAATTCAGAGGTCCCTATTGCCAGTTCCTATACCTATTTAGGAGTGAAATTTCTTAGCTCCGGTCTATTTGTTCAACATGCTAAAGATTGCGTTGGGAGGGGAGAGACGGCGGCCCGGGCTCTGCTGCCTATGCTTTATAAAGTCCGTGGGGGCCCATTTTCATCGTGGAAAATTGTGGTGAGTTCTTTGGTTCTATCATCCTCCCTATACGCCGTAGAATCATGGGGTGTTTCGCTTTGCGATGTTCTTGAAAAAATTCAACTTAGAGCCTACAAAACTATTCTGTTCCTTCCAAATAATACTCCGGACTATTTCATTCGCATCGAATTAGCAATCCCACATTTGGCAGTTACAATTGTAAAATTGGCCCTAAACTGGTGGCTGAAACTTAGAACTATGGAAGATTCTAGGCTCCCTAAGCTCTGCTTTAACCGCCTCCTTGCTCTACATGATTCCCAGCCTGACCCTCAGTACAACTGGGCCTCCCAAATGTGCGCTTTGTTCTCCAAACATGATGAGAGTCGCATCTGGTCGTCCCAGGATTACCATAATTTTAACCGGGATAGTTTATTGGAAAAAATTGCGCTGTTTTGGAGACGGTCGGATGGTTTGCGTAACCAGGATTCCTCATTCAGCCCTATATACAAGATTTATTGCCCACGAGAGGACGAATCGCCCTCTTATCTCAACTTTGACATGGGAATTCATATTAAAAGGCTTCTCGCCCAAGTCAGGCTAACGGGAAATTTCTATGCTAAGCTGAGTGTACCAGGCTTTGTGGTGAAATTTGATCCCACTGTAGACTGCCCACTGTGTAATTATAATTTGCCTGATTCAGTCTTCCATTTCCTCTGCGTTTGCCCTGTCCTTCCTGGCGAGAGATACTCTTCCTTTCTTGAACATGAATTATCTTTTGATAGGCTTTCTTCATTACTCTCTCTTGAAGATCTACTACGTTGCAAAAAAATATTCTTCTTCGTTAAAAATTGTATAAGGACTAGGGTTTTTTTCTTGAATGAGGGATTTTTGTACTAATTTTCTGTCTTCTGTATATTTTCGCCTTTCTTTCTTCTCTCACCTCGTGGGATTTTATAAAGATGTAATGATGTACTTGCGTTGCTTTCTTCTTTATAATGTATTCTTTATACTACATTGTATAACGTATTGTTCTTTGTGTAACCTTTTCTTCATCTGCTTCTCATTGTTCATTATGTACCTTGCACTATGTCTATTCTGAATATCTATATCTAATTCTTGTATGATTCGTTGCACTATTTCTCTTCATTTAACGTACAGACTGTTTTTTCTTTCTCTCTTTCTGCTTAAATATTCTACCTTGATTACTTATGTGTTGTTTGAACTTTTGTACCGCCGGAAGGCTTTTACAAATAAACAATTTCATTTCATTTCATTTCATTTCAAGTAAATTCTTAGGCCTTTTATGGCCCGGACGGCGAACGGCGGACGGACATTTCAAATTTGGATTCTACGCACCTTAAAACGTAAAGTGACAAAGTTTGAGGGGGGGTTATAAAAATTTTTTGCTACACGATCACATAGGCTTATTATTGGAAATAATAAACCAAAAGTGAGTGGAACTTTTTTTGTGTGGAGAAAAAACATTTTCATCACCCGAAAGTGAAAACACCGCTTCCTTATTATTAGTCGACTCCGAAGCAAAAATTGTTCTCAAAACAGTTCACACTATAATTTGTTAACTTCTGTACGCACCTGTACTTATATTTAATTAAATTTAGATGTCATGGGAATGAATGGATTAGGCAGTTGTCTCAAAAAACAATCTTATTCACAAAAAGCGATGTATTAAAGTAATTCACATGGTTTCTTAGATATTATTTTCTTTCACAATATCAACAACATTGCAAAAATGGAAAAATTAACCAAGTAAATTTTGGAAAAACTAAACGCACCACAACATTTAACCTGTACTTAAATTGAGGATTCCAGAACATTTGAAGTAGGTACAAAAGGTGTTGAAATGAACTATGAACAGAATTTCCATTTGAGAATTCCAGAACATTTGAAGTAGGTACAATCGGTGTAGAAATGAACTATGAACAGAAATTTCGTTTGATCAATATGAAATTATCCCTAAATACCTATGTCATTTCATTGTTGTCTACGGAAAAAAGGACAGAAATCAATTATAATGAACATTCATTTAGCACTGACCTTAGTCAAAAGACTCTAGGTAACCAAGATTACACTGCAGCTTCAAACGCTCAAGTATTATTATCAAGACTTGAAAAAAAGTTGATAGTTTACATATTTAACTGTCATAAGTTTACATCTGATGTGTGAATAACTTTAATGATCGCCCAAAAGTAATTAAATGTTAAAAAAAAGAAAAATAACAAATCAATCATCGTGTACATTTACATGTTGCATAATTTTCAAAAATCGGGTAGTCATTAATTTTAAATGAAACAAACTACTTACATTTTTCTTTTGTAGAGGAACTTCCACTTCTCCGTTATATATTGCATATAAGGTACACCGCTTTGATGTGAATTTTTAAAAATTAAAAATTTACAAATCAAAAATGTCGAACCTTCTCAAACGAAGCTCTGATCCCCCAATAATCTTTTTTTCTGGAACTCTTTTGGAACCCTGGACTGTCAGAGAAAAATTAGGAGTGTGGCCAAGCCAGGGAATATCAGTTGCAACGGGAAATCCAACACGAATTAAAGGAGCTGAGAAATTCAGTCATTTTTTCGATAGAACCTAATTCGGGAAAGTAGCTAACATCACGAATAGATCAGACCGAAAGCTCTAATTTGTTTGGGCTATCCAATAAAAATTATTCAGCATTTCAACTTGCAACATCGAAAGCTAAATATTTTGGTAACACAATAATTACATGTGTTTCCCCCCTTTTCGAATTATATTTAAATAATATTACGTACTCATCAACATTCTTCCTAGATAGGCATTCCAATATAAACTAAACCGTATTTTGTAAACCTATCATTTTTCAAAATTATATAACAAAAGCTAAGAGAGAATGAAATAAATATTCGATTGTTAGAAATAATTTATTAAAGCTAAAATGAAACGATGTGTGCACTATGTCCAGCAGGAGAATTTCAAATAGAGACAATTAGGATGAAGACTTTTTGTCTGATTAAGTTCAACATGAAGGGTAATTTCTCCTCACCGTGTTTACACAATTGCTACTGATGTGAGAACAGACGAAAAATTATATTTAATGGAAATTAAATCAAATTAATCAGTAACAGTGAAAGAAATTGTGCATAGGGACCTACAAGTATAAGATGATACGAAGAAATTAATTATTTTTAGGTACTTAAAGTATAGAACCCATAGAAAAGAGTCAAGGTTAACAGGTAACGACGAAAGCGGAGTGGGAAGGTTAATTTTCAACAAGTTTTGGTGTCATTAAAATTTAATTACATGCTTTTTTTTATTGTCTTTCAGTAGAGAAGCGTTCAATTTTGCGAACACATATTCATAAATCATTTAGTGGGTTATTTCATCACATAGAAATGTAATGGGGGGGAAAAACGTAAAATGGTACGTAGCAAGAATGCCTCTAGGGCGATAGTGAATATCCATCCAACGATCTAACCATGATAATTCAAATTATTGTTTTTTCGATTGAACAGAGATCAAATTGAACTTATCAAAACCATTGCAATATTGAACACATTTAGAATAGAATTGTTTAGATACATCTCCACAAAAGGAATACAGCAGGATTAGGTGGAGTGGTCCGTCAGACAATCCACATCATATTTCTACATGATGCTTCATTCAAGGACGGTTACCTTACTACACAGTATTTCTGGATAAAAAATTTTCAAACGTAATTTGGTAGCCTGACGAATTAACATTATGAAATGATGCAAACTTTTCTTTCAATCAGAATGAACGAAAATATAATGGAGGCTCTATTTACTTTTCCCACGAGCTAGATCATAGGCATTCTCGACGCCGTTTGAACTAAGCGAAAACGGACACTTAATGTTCACTTTTAATTAAGAAAATCAATACTTAATTAAAAAAATGAAATAACAAAAATTAGTTAGGTTTATAGAATAAAGAAGAAAATCAAGTAGGTACTTGGTTAAAAATAATTTTAATTTAAGAAGGATTAGGTACTTTTATAAAGAAGCCGGGTCATTGTAGAACTTCTATGAGATCATCCATTGGTTTCGGTTAGCTGTCAAGGTACAATTCATGGATGATACCTACGGATGGAGCACCAAACAATGACATTAGCTTCGTGTTGATCTAGAAGGGTGTGATAGGTTCAAACTCAGCATTAGACGCATTGCTGAGAATAAGGAATATTGCTGAGGTTAACTGGCCTCCCACAGTTCACACGAGCAGACCGCTTTAAATATGAGTTTTTGGATTGGAGTGAACGAAAGGGGGGGCAGAGAGGGTCGCGGCGTCTTCAAGACCCATTCTCAATGCTACTCATGTTATCATGGATGCTGTAATGTAGACAGAAACACCCCGTAACGAAAATGACAAAACTACAACAATATTGATGTAAAACAAAATCATGATTGCACTCAATACATTCAGAAGGTCGTTATTTTTATTAAGTTTTGATCATTCAAACAACTCAATGACTTGTATGGATGATTCTGACAACTAGAAAATATTAAGTACCTATAAAAGTATAACAGTTGGGAACAAAACCGTGACAAAGTTGTCCAACACAGTCCACTAGAATAGGCAACATCAACAAATTTCCGCCACATTCACTTTTTGGCCCATATTTGAATTGGGCTTTTCATCTATAAAGACACAAGATTTCAAATCATTATTAAAATATCGTCTTCTAGATCAAGAACGGTAAACGTCTAGCGTAGCATAAACGAAAAAGTGATTATAAATTTGAATGAAACAAGTTGCAAAAATAAATTTATGAGCTATTTAATAAACGTAAGGTTAAATTTAATTAAGAATGATGAATGTACACGCAATAACTATCACAAATTTGGTTTTCACGGGCATTTTTAATTAATAAAGGGCTTTCGTTTCAAATAGATAATTTCAAGGGGGGGTCGGGTGATTGTTCTGTAAACGATAATATAACGGAAAAAGAAAAAATCGCAGTAACAAGTATTCTTCCAACATTAAAAATATAAAACAAAATACAGCAAAATTGTTGTTGAGTTATCAGTAGACATTGAGATGATGAATCGTTAGATAATACAACTTTATACAAGACGTGTAGGTAAGGAACAGCTCCAGTTGTGTGGCCCATCCATCACGCCAAGTAGCTGTACGTGTCTTTCTGTCCTTCTGTCCTCTCAAGGTATTCTTTTTCGATGAGTATGTCGATACATTTCTGCAAACAAAATGAACAGAGTAAAGCCCACATATTAGGATGGTTCCTTGCAGTTTGAAAATGTTGGGGGCTGATTTTCTCAGAGAATGTAAGACAGATTTTTGCATTTCTTGCGGCTTTATTGCTATCAATTGGTATATTTCGTGCGAAGCAGAACGTTATTTATTTGTCTTTATTTGGTATGTATGGTTTGGTAAAATGACAGCACATATAAGAGGATGACGAATTAGAAACTTCGTGATTCGGGAGGTTCGCAAGAAGCAATTAGGTCAAAAACTGGCTGAGAAAAACGGGAAAACTGTTGCTTAGGATTCTGAGGTTGTGAAGGGAGATTTACGTAAGAACAACGTTGCCAGAAATATATACACCAATTTCTTGGTGAGAACTGACCCTACCTACAAACCCCACCTACAACTACGAGAATGGATCATATATGGGTGATATTCTCGAGACTTGGACACTAGCGCATCCTTACATCGAGGCAAGGCGAAATCAAGTTGTTTCCCCTTGTTGTCATGGTGACAAGTAAACATATGCGAAAATGCGCCATTTGTAGGCACAGCTGGACAACAGCATAACATAGTCTCACCTAGTTCCAAGTCAATATTTTCATTATTTGTAATATGCAAGGAGATAAATTGTATGCAAATGACATCAAGTTATTATCAGGTGTTGACCTGAAACGCTACAAACGCAAGATTCAATCTGTGGGGTAGAGATTCATATGAAATGTGTGTTGGGGAGTTGACATACAAGTGTTCTAGATGACCCAGACTTCAGCCGCAAAGATGTTGTGGATTACCTATCTAGTTTTAGAACTGTTCTTTGAATCAATTGAAACTAAAAATCTTTAGAGTACTGTGAAAGTGGTCTTGTGAAAGGATGTGTTATGAGAGCTCTGTTATGCGGGAATAGTAAGTTGTATCACATGTGGAAAGGTAAGTACCTAGAGGTTTGTCCATAAAATTTGCGTAACTGCAAAACTCAGGCAATAACTGCACTGCCAATGCCGTCTTTTATGAAATCTTACCTTCAGAGGAATGCATTTCAAGGTTTTTTCCTTGCAGCTGGTTTTTAATTCATGTTGCATATTCCCTGATTCGATATTTGACAAATTTGCTAATCGGCGGTTGTATTTGTTGGCAAAGCAACGGCCCACCTACTTTGTTTAGGCACTTTAAACCAACAGCAAATCTGGTAGGACGTACGTACCTACCGAAGTAGTTTCGTTTCTTAGTGTTGCAACAACCAGCTTTATTTATTTTGACAAACCATCAAATCTCTCCTTTTATTCATTCAATATAACAAGTAAAGCTTCCTCAGTTAAGCATAGTACTACGAACTTATAATAAAACGCTGATGAAGCTACCTGAGCAATGGCTAGGTACCTTCACAGCAGTACAGACACCTGAGGAATTTTCAATCATCTTTTCTTTACTATTTTTCAGGTTAATTATTCTCAAAGCCTAAACTAGTTTTCTGACACTGATTAACTACTATAGTTAGTAGGCTCCTTGTCCAAATAAAAACTCGTTCACGTTAGATTGGTATTGTTGACAGCCATCTACAATCAATTATTGCGCAGGCAGACATGATTATTATAACATTTAGTCGAATTGAAACTTTGTATTGCTGCAATATTATACTTTTTCAAAACAAAACTGTTGAAAAATGGCCTTAAAACCACGAATTTTGTTGACGTGAGACGGCAAACTTCTTGTGAGAAATAGGTTGGTTGAGTAGCGATTCATTGACGTAGGGCGGTCTCATGGCCGACTTTGGCTAAAACACGAACCTACTCCAGGCGTGACGTCACGAGAATATGGGCCATAAGAGAACTTTTCTATGAACTCCAAAGGTAAGGAGGAAGGCAGAGTGAGCTTGAGGTGGGGCATTGGAAGTGGGGAGCAGCGTCAAACCACCTACAGAACGGCTTTGTCAGTACATGAGTGAGAAGAAAGTGCCTCGTCGTTTGCACAAATGGTAATTGGTAAATTCCTAGCAAATAGAATTCTCCAAAGGAAAGGCAACCAGTTTGGGGAGTCTACCCTTTCACAGCCCCAAGCTTGCCATTGGCATACAACTTTCTCTGAAGAGCGAGAAAAAGGCGAGAATGAGACTGAGGATCGCCATCCTCACGCGAGTGTGACGGAAGAGATTCATGAAGTTCATGACCTTATTGAAGGTGATTGGCGTCTCACCATTTCTTCAGTATCTATCAGGTATCTCCACAACTTAGGTAGTCAAACCAAACTATACAAATTCAAGAGAAAATCGGAAGCGCGAAAGAACAGATAAGAAAAGATAATGGAGAAGCAAGAAGAGAAGGGCCGGTCACATTGAGTGCGCATGTGAGGAAACAACAGTCCTGGAAAAAATCCAGAACTGTTAGGACTAGTCCTGGACCGCCCCGAAGTGTCTCACCAAATAGCAAACTGTTGGTCCAGGACCAGGTCCGACAGTGCCTGTCCGAACAAACCTGGGGACACCCCAACCTCAAACAACTGAGAAAGGGAATTCCTGATAGCTACATAAATAATCCACTATCAAGGCATAATGGAGCTGTCACACTCCTCTAATGTTATTGATGATGTAGGCATGCCCCTTCAATCCAAATTCATCCCATGGTAGCAGAAACAATCATGTGCTGGAATTCATTCCTTGGTAATTCGATACACAATATTTTGGTGGGCCGATCCACAAGGAGCATTGCACCGGCGCACAGTGAGCGCAAAGTAGAATCTAGCGGTTCAAAAGTCTGGAATGATACTTACAAACTGAAAGTTTGACCAGAACAAAATTGTTGAGGTGTTACGATACTAATTGTATTTCCAATGTATAAAACCACCCCATCTTCAAGAATAGCATGCAATAATATTTTATCTCTACATACAAAAAAATCGGTCAGTTAGTAAACGAAAAAATTATTATTTGAAGTACCTAATTAACGGTAATTTACGTTTGCTCATGCGTAGGATGAAGTAATGATTTGAGTAAAATGACATTGGTAGGGGACCTTCTACAGCCTATCCCGCACATTCCCTGAAAATTTCATCAAAATCGGATGAAAACTGCTGAAATTTCAAAAGTTTTTTACGCGAGTAGACGGGGGAAAAAAAAAAAAAAAGTGGAAACAGAGGAAAGTTCAAAATTGTATTACGCGCGTTGATGCAAAGGTATGCAGCTGAAATGTGTTGCATTCTTATCAAGGATGTCAACAGATTAGGACCCAAGTATTGTTTTCACATTCCATCACATTCCCTGGGAAGGGTACTCCATGAAAGTTAGTACCTACAAGTAACTTTATTAGGCACAAATTTACGCTATTTTGAAAATTGGAAGAAAACATTACCGTTAATGATAAAATAATTAAAACCTGGGACCACACACCACCCTCGGTGATATCCATGAGCTTGAACTAAAAAAACCACACTAGAATACGTAAAAACTACCTTTTCAGTGAGGTTTACGGACTGAGTGGCCGCGGGGTCATACAGTTCTGTGTTCGTTATCTTCTCTGGCAGTTCAAAAGGGATGTCTACAAAGCGTAGAATCGCTTTTCACCAGATAAGGAAAACCTTAATTTTTCGACTTTTGAACTGCTTGATCCTAATTTGCGCCCACGTTTCCACGTTCGCATTTCCAGAAGGAAGCTTCGATATCCCGATATATATTTTACTCTAGATTATTTCCCCTCTACTGCCTCTATTAATACTCTCCTAGAACATCTGCAGATCCACAGATCGTGACCACGATAGAGGCTACTTCATTAGTTCCATGGTTTACCTGAACAGTCAACATTAAAATTGGTGGATATGTGTCGCGAACGAATGGCTACCACAGTCAGCTCTTTCAAAAGAACAGCTCTTAAGCGACAGACTGAATGGGCCCTCCCTGGGACGGTTGTCTCACCACTCATGCCCTAGGGCCCCACGCTTCCCCACTCCTCTACTGGGTAATACCCCGTGGAGTACCGACACATCACCTTACAAAGCAACCAGGGTAAAGGTCTTGGTTAGTTGCAGAGCCAACTGGTCTTTGGAACTGTAGAATGAAGTAAGACAGATAGATTATTAGCCATCCTATCTAATTATAATACTGGTCATAGTGTACAGAGAACATTGACACTGGTGAGGCCATCCTTTATAAGTAAGTGCTGCTGTGTGGGCGACACAGCTATCTTGTCCAGCAAAACGCTTTTCAGGCTTTATTGGCAAAGCTAGTAACATATTGGATGCTAGGACCAACTATACCAAGTTCTTGCGGATAACAGTGCAGAATCAGAAGGCCCTTGATGGCATTGCCATTCATAGCACAATCTTTGAATGTGAGCAAGAGGTTAAATAATACGCTTCTCAATAATGGAAACCAAGAGAGTGAAGAGGAATGCATTTTGGCTGGCGAGAAGGGGTGTTTTGCTTCTTGAAGCTATTCAGAATGACCAAAATAAAGTTCTAGGTACCATCCACACATTAGTCAAGGGATGAAAATGCTATTTTATTTTTGAACGAAGAATCCTAAATCAAATATTCAGTTCTGTGAATGATGACGAAGTAGTTAAGTCAACATAGGCTGAATAAATTGGCTGAGAAGAGGATAGGAATGGTAATGTGTGATTTGTGAAGGTACGGTGAGTGCGATTGATCGGTTATGTGATCTGGATGCATACCAGGATTTTTAAGGAAGTGATAAACCATAACACGGATAGAAGGCGGAGATCCGGCAGACTTAAAGCCCGATCACACAGGGCGCGTTATAACGCGACGTAATAGGAACGCTCGTTCCCCCCGACGTTTGAGATATAGCAACGTCACACCGCGTTATTATTGGGCGTTATCAGGGCGCGAGACCCAGTCTTGTCTGTGCTACTCAAGGGGTTCGCGGTTCCCAGCGTCTATAATTTATCTAATCTATAATGATTTCTGACAATGACTCTGATGAGGAAGAAGCTCTACTTCTTCTAGCGCTAGTATTGGGTGCACCCAATCAATCAAAGGAGGGAAGAGCTTGGGGAATACCACCATCTATGTCGGGAGTTGCGCTCACATGAAGATAGTTTTGTGAACTATTTCCGCATGTCGAGACAAAATTTCGAGGACCTACATGAACTACTAGCGGTGAATATCCAGAAGATAACCAGAAGGACCGAGGAGAACGCCCTCAGCGCGCGATATTTTGTAATTTTGTACAACCCGCTTGGCTGACGTCGCGTTACTGAAAGTATCGCTGAGGGGTACCGCCGTGTGTGTGACGGGGGTGATGCAATGTTTTGTCATACTACCGTATCGCGGTAACGCGACGTTACTGGAACGCCTAACGTCGCGTTATAACGCGTCCTGTGTGATCGGGCCTTTAGGGGGAAGCAAGGAATGACATGCAAGGACACCTGAAATTGAAAGGAACGACAGGGGTTTGATATGTTGAAGTGAGATTTTTCGGGTGGCTCTTATTGTATGGCGCATATAATTGAGGAGTATCACTGGGAGAAGGAGAATTGACATAAATAGGGGTGAGAAATGTAATGGATCGAAGCTTGCTGCTCATGGCATATCCCGCATTATCTTCCAATGCGTTTATAGTCTTACCTTGATTATGTGTACCCTGGGCTTGAACCTTGATGAGAGTTGATTGAGAACTTCTACAACAAGTTGCTGATGTTGAAGCACTTTTCTCATTTTCATGATCCTCACGATTGCTGCCTGTATCAATAGTTTTCTGTCTTCTTCAATGTGCTTGTGAGTGGTTTCCTGCTCCTGCTTGAGTTCTGCTTTCATTGGCATGTTAATGTTTACTCGCAACTTTTTACTGTAAAATAAATGCATCATGTGAGAAGTATATTACAATCTATTAGAACGTTCAGAACAAACCAAAACCGTTTCCCAGTTTAAATGGGGTAATCCACAATGAACAGTTTTCATTTTACTTAGCGAATTAAGAGAGGAAATGACGTTTTAATGTAAACCACAAAGAAATAGAGGTTTAACTCATTAATATTATTTTTAAGGACCCTCAATGAACCAATGATTTTGTGATCGTTCTCTACGTAATTTTTCCTGTGGAATCAAAAGGAAACACTAGCAGATTTTTACAATTCAGTTATAACCGAGTTCTACAGATAATACCACATAAAATCGAGCATAAAAACATAGTAAAAACTTATTGGTGTAAAACACAGGTGCTACGGAGTCAGGGGAGATTGCGAGATTCAGCTTGTAAATTACTTCATATCAATCCCAAACTCATTGGACATTATCCAAGAAAACTTTCGATTCCATTGACATAACCACGTTTTTTCAAACACTATACCTCATATTATTCCCTAATTAGCAAAGTAAAAATAAAATTTACCAACCTATTGGAAATCAGAAGAATTATAGGTGGTTTGACGGTCCTTACAAACCACTAATTGTGCGATAATTTAAACAGGAAAACAGATGTAAAGAAATATAAATTTTCAAGATTTTGAAATTTGATCCAATTCATCATGTATCGAATCAAACATTTGTTTGATGTGAATTTTAGGATATTTACCGTTACTATTTCAAATGGTTCCATCAATTTAAAATTTATGCAAAAATTAAGGGAGTTATGGTCAATTTAGAGGCAAAAATCAGAAAGAAAAGAAGATTTGTTAAAAAGAGGAAAAAAGGAGAGACTTCAAAAAAGGTTTGAAGTAAAAAAAAAAAAAAAAAAAAACTCGGAAAACATCGAGCTAAAAAAAGTTTTAGGACATTTTTCGTTGCACATAGTTTTAGAACTATTCAGCTGATTCAATGTGTTTGAACCTAAGCCATCATCCCTGTATTATTTTTACAAAAGCTGAACCGGGAGAATATAGTTTTTAAATCAGGTTGAAAGCCTTAGGTGTGAAAATTAACAGGTATTTACATCTTTAAGTCTTCTAAGCCCAGTCATAACCAAAGGGTTAGTGGAACTGACGAGCTAATAAAATTCTTGTTAAAATCTGTCCTGCAGCATATTACTCTCTATACTGACTTACAATAATTAGGATTCAGTTAATGACAACCAAATATATTTTGCAAATATCCATTACTCAGGGGATTTTGTGTCAACAGCTAAGTGGCAGCAAAATTATCTGTGGTTGACACGATTCACGTAATGACAAACTATCATTGACTAATCTAAAATATTTTTAATGACAAACTAGAAAAATTTGGTAGATTTTAATTAGAAAAACCTCATAATGTAATATTGAGGTAGCACCTACTTTTTATAGCCAGTGAATAGGGAAAGGACGGATTGGGGTTGGAGCTCGTCTTCATCTTCATCTGTATGCAGCAGTTTGGCCTTGAGAAGAATTTGAAGAACTTGCTGAAGGAAATCAGTCTTTATCTGAGTACTTTCGGCTAACTGCGCCATTGTCCATGTTTCCGAACTGTTGTATTGAAGTAGGACCGCCATCTGCAAGGTGGAGGCCTGCAAAGTGTATCTGGAACAAGAACCAACTTAGTAAGGGTTCGGATTGAGTATAAGTTATTATTATTCAGCAGTTGCACACCAAAAACAGTCGCTATTACCGTGTGTTTTGGCTCGGAAAGAGAGGAAGTGAAACAGTTAGGTCGGGGAATGTTAAACTCCCTATTATGTGACAGTATGGCTTGGGAGGGATTGAATAAAGGTTTGGGTCCTACTCTTTGGGTATAAATAACTTAGAGGCTAGAAGAGGTAGTTAAGTTAGTAGAACCATAGGTGCCGCCATTGTCTCACTGGTATTTTGAATTAGGCAATTTTCAAGGACAAAATGGCCATACACTAATCAGCGATGTTTTGAAGTACCACCAATATCTAGTATACAATTGCGTTAGTAGGTTGATAGGGGTTGTGACATTGGGTTACACACTTGTCATTTTGGAATATTATAAATAGTATATGTGTTTCGCAAGCAGGAGTCTTTCTTCGTTAGTTTTTCCATGGAAGCTAATTCTTGGATAACACTGTTCTTTTAATTTTTAGCCATGGGTACCGTGACAAGTAAAACATGGAAATGTCCCTCCATAACGACAATGACCCCCTAGACCATTCCCTTGTGCTTGATTCTACAGATTACAATGAACATGGTGTCATTGTTTCGAGAGAATGTGAGCGAGTAGTTACCACTTGGTCATCTAATTTGAAACAAGCGGGTGCGTGGTGAGACACGTAATTTAAAAAGCCAGCACTATGGTGGTGGTACATATGCTAGTGACAGGAAACGTAAATCAGAGCAACTCTAAGGTTCTACTGGTCTGCACCATTTTAAACAGCTGTGCTAGAAAACAAAGATATTTAGGCATAATTCGAGTTAACATCCTTTCCCGAGAAATCCGGAAAAAAGTAGCCTTCGAAACCACTTAGCTAATGAGGTCAATAAGTCAAACCTCTTCGACTCTGAGATTTTTGAGGGCACATATTTTAGTCAGTATTACCCAAATCTAAGGCTGAAGGCCACTTTCACTGTTGAGTTCACCAACATTTACCGTTACTGCGGCATTATGTGTGAACAATATTAGAGTGATTTTTCTTTCACTCACACTCGTTGAGAATTAAACTAATAGTAAAAACTTCACGTTCCCACTAGCAAAGTAAATTAGCTTAATTACCTGCCCCTCGAGGTATTACGTACGAGGTTGACGGATGATTATCATTATGTTGTCAGTGTACAGAGCTTTCAATTTCCATATTTTAATTACCAAAACTATAATAATATTAAATGATTTTGAACCTTTAAGTTCAATATTAGTTTCAAGAATAGCCACAAGTCACTAGAGAAAATACACACAAAACTTCTTCCCCCATTGACGAACAGGATGGGATTGTTTTCAGCATGAAGCAACATTTCAAATTTTCCTGGGCACTAGACCGTCCTGCATCAACATAAAAGAAGTATGAAAGAACAATTTCAGCCAAACCATCAGCTCGACCAGGACCCCTAACACTCCAACCTTCATCAGAGTACGTTTTTAACTGTGATTACGATATTTTAATTATTCACTTATTTATTACAATAAGGGAGAAAGACGTTGGACTTAGACTCCCATTTGCCATGTTCCTACTTCAATATTAATTGTAATCACAACTATAATGCTATTTTGCAATAAGTTTTATTAATTTTTAAAAACAAAAAAAAAAAAAAAAGTGGCTTTTACTATCACTCATTTAAGGGCCTTTGCATTGAAAATTTCTAGGTTTGAACTTAGAAAAATGAATTACTTATGAAAAGAATTAGATTACAAACTGCTGTTGATGTTGTTGGGGAGCCTCCACTCTGTCCAACATGGACACATTTTCCATGATTCTTGGACACAATGAAACCTTTTGGCGTCAACTAAACCAAACCTTAACCGCCTCCAAGGGATGATTACTTTTATGCCTGATTCAACGTGGTGAAAAACAATTCCTTACCGCGACTCTTAATCTCTGGTCTCCTGCTACCATTTGGTCAAGTTGACAGGATATTTACTCCGATCAGTGACATGGTCGAAGTCTTAATCCATATGCGTTTAACGATACTTTTTAGGAATTCAGGGTTTCATGGTGGAAAGTTAAATACACACAATTAGTACACTATCCCTACATTTACCTTTTTTAAAATCAACAAATAAGTCAAACTCTCGTATGAACCTACCTATTTTTGAAGCAATTGGTAACTAGTTCGCCCTTTGACATGTTATAGAGCCAATTCAACTTTCGCCCAGAATGCTGACCACTGTAGAATGTGGTGAACCTATGAACACTTCGTTCCAGCTGAAAAACAAATACCACAACAGGTTATACATTTTCTCAGGTTCATTAATATAATATTTTAGAAGTACATATGATGAAGGAAAGAATCAATACACGACCCTACTTTACCTCTGTAGGAAGAGAGAAATTTAGGCTTAAAGTGAACGGCCAAGATCCTGAAGAAAGCACTTGTATACTAAAATCTATGTCCAAGAGTTCATTTGAATTGGTCAGGTGATTTCTGAACTGTTCGTTAAGGTCTTTGGACACGCCGATATCCTTTGGAAACACAAATCACAGTTTATTAATTGTGCAAAAAAAAAAAGTAGATCATTAATCTTGATTTCATGAAAAAGGTAGGGAAGGGACTATCAATTTAACAGAAGGATCTAGGTATACCTGGAACATTCGTTGGAGCTTGCTGGTGTACTCAAACCCACAGGCTTGCTTTAATTTACTAATCATACTCGCTTCAGCATCATCACTTGCAGACATATGTTGTACCAATCGCTTGGCCAGCATTTTGGAATAAAATTTCTGGAAAACGTCCTTGTCTTCTATGTACTTGAACACTACCATCTGAAATAAATATGACAATGAAACAAACTAGAAACATAAGTAATACGAATTGAATTATTCAAATTAGCGTTCATAGAAGCATCTAAGGGCCGTTATCACCAAGGTTTTGATCTGACAAGGAGTTCAAGATGAGGTTAAATATTGAGTGGAGATCATCCGCAATATTGGATTTCACCGTGGAAGTTCAATGTGGATCTATGATCAACCGATGTTCGGCATTGAACGCTCGATCTTTGCAAGTTTCGGGGGTAAACTTGGATAAATCTTTGTTGCTCCTTCTTGCTTACCGCACCACATCAAATTTTTGTACCTAATTCTCGTGAGTTATTATGCGCATTATTTATCTAGCAATGATGACAAGAGCTCTCGCTCGAACGATGAAAAGTTTTGAGCTTGATCATAATTTAATCATTCCCCGTTCAAGATTGTTCACAGACAGGACAGAAGAGTTTGAGGCTCTCGATTAAAGAGATTTCATCATGAGATACCTTCTCTCCAAGACATCTGCCATTGAGGACCTCATTGAGCACCAACTAAATACCCTACTGACAGATGAGCAACAACACATCAACAATAAACTCCAAACAATGCACAGCTAGTGCCAGTAATTAGGCATAGTTTGTTTCATTCTCCTAGTAAAAATCACTACGTATCTCTGGTGGAATCAGTTGCTAAGTACGAGGCAATTATTATTAATCGTAATTATAATTAATTAATTTTATTTTTTTAATTATTCCCATGTAAACAAATATTGCCATATATATATATATATATATATATATATATATATATATATATATATATATATGATTTGTTTCGTTTATTGACCGACCGACTCTCAAGAACCTATATACCTACATATACCCCCACCAACTGTAATTTTAAGTTTCGAGGTTTGTTGAATCCAAATTTGCAATAAACTTTGACAGAAACTGAACACATATTTGTGGGACAAATAGTCAAACAAATGGAAAAAACCCTGCTTCCGCACAATTTTCATTATTCACTGCCTTCCAAATCAAAGTTAAATCTTCGATCTACGGTTGTTCAATTTGGGTTTCCGATGATCTGAGTTCAGGCAATTAACTAGATATTGATAGGATTCTAAAAGCCAAACTAGAGAAGCAACATAATGATTATACACTAAGATCTATTGCTGCACTGCAATCCGAACCACTTTAAAGGGATACTGAACTGCTCAATGTTCAACTCATCCAAAATGTAGAATAACAACCCCATAGAGACAGTTAATATGTATAAAAGAAGACAACAGAACAAGTAATTACCACTTGGTTGAGTGTGTCTTCTAACTCAGCTTCCTCAGGGTTCTTGGAGGATTTCTTGAGCAGAATATCACAGAATTTAGCCAGGAGTTCGGGACTCTTGGAACTCGAGTTTGCCATTTTGGTGACGGCGTTGTAGTTGATGAACTTCCCACAAGCTTTGTCCAGAGCAGCCACAAACCCAGTGTCATTATTGAACGCTGTTATCACAAGGGCGTTATATTTTTTATGGACCCCCAGGATGGTCGATACGTAAGTTTTTGGGTCCTGAAAATAAGTTGAAACATTAAAATATCGAGTTTTTTATTTGATTAATATAGCAATTAGTTCACTGACACAATGCGACACAATCTACCAATAGCATTACCAGCTTTTTAGGAAAAGTAATTGAAAATTGAATCATTACTGAATAACTCTGCTATATATCCATACTAATGATCTGCCAGGAAGGCTATCTAATACAGAACTAATAAACCTTTGGGTAATAATTTACATAGTTTTGTTTAGCAGTAGCGACTCGTGATACATAGAGTAAATTTTTTTATTATTACAGCCTATACTCACGTTAGAAGCAGTATCCAAACACTTTTCAATGGCATCCGACCCCTGATTGGCAATGTGAGCCTCCAAAAGAGCCCTGAGATCAACCAAAGCATCTGGTATCCTGGCTACTAATTGATACATCCGCCCAAGATCCTCGTTCTTGTCAGCATCCAGGAGGTTCTGGAACTCCGCATGCAGCACCTCCATCTGCTTCTCAATGATGACACGCTCACACGTCTTGGCCAATCTTTCTGATGTAGTCTCATGCAAATAGACTTGCACACGTTTTTGTTCTTCTGCTAGCCTTTGTTCCGCCTGTGGGTAATAATGTTTATGATAATTAAAACAGACAATCTCCTGTTAACTTTTGAGTAAGAGTTGGGCCGGAGTAGAACCTAAGATGAAAAAGAATTGTAGCAACCATGAACTATGAAAGCTGTCACAGGATCAACTCATAACAACATGTGAACAAAAAATGTTCTCTTCCTCATGCACAATTGGGTTTCTCAAAGAAAATAAATAATAATACAATTAAGGCAATTGAAATGGTGGTCTAGACAATTCCCCACAGATCAATCAAACTCAAACAGGTAAGCACAGCAAAAGCAGATGACAGTGGTACAACATATTAGTGTGCCAACACAACAGCCTCATGGCTTTACAGCTTTCATTCCCTCGACGCCTACTGTCAGGACACCCCCCCCCCCCCCCCCCCATTTCTGTGAGTAACCCACTGAAGTCCCGGCTTCCTTGGAATTTCCTAGAACATCACTAGCAGCTGTCCAAGGCTCTTGGGACTGCCGGTACACTTGTGGGCCCTTGCACTCAGTCACTCCTTTTTTACATGACGTTAAGGAGCTCATTTGTCCCACCACCATAGGCACCTCTGGTCCAACTCCCATGACTCCCAACAGTCCCGGATGATAATTCCGACAAACTTCTTATTACTTGTCAAGTTACCATTTATCATACACCCGACTAGTTTGTCGTCTCTAATCAGTTTAGTTTTATAATATTACCTACAAGCGGATGGAGTGTTTACAGTCAATTGTATGTGATGGGTGTGACAAAAGTTTCACAAACCAGCCGAATTTCCTATACCAAAGCCACGAGGTGCAAGGCATCCGCACGAATGTTCTTGCAAGTTGTGGTAGTAGAGCTATAGGCTTCATATAAAATAATATTGTGGACAATATCAGGGAAACAGTTCCAGTTCTCAGTCATACAAATTACATTGTGAATATTAGGGCAAGAGCAACAGAGTAGGTTGTTACATTGCCAGGATACAGTCCCAGTTTGATGGTCTGGATGCTCCATGTAGGAATCGAACCCAGGACCCTCTAATTAGTGGCCTTTGATGCCAACCAATTGACCACGGTGGGCCTCATCAGTGAATGAACAACCACAGTACTTCACTACGTGTGGTCGAGGGTTGGCATCAATCCGTTAGAATGCGTTCAAGAAGTTTGCAGAGTGGAGGGGCAAACGAGCTCTTGAACGTCAATTCCTTTTTCCTGGGTGGATGTGAAACGCCTCATTCAATCCTCACCCCGACAACCGTGTATCTGGTGCCGCTTAAACCGCTGCCAAATAAATAGGAAACCAACCAAACAAATCCTTAGAAAGTCATCCCTTGGAAGCATGAGTCGTAATTTGTACACATATCAAGTTCACCATCCACTTGTATGTTTGATAGGAAAAGAGTGAAGTAAACAACCATTTCAGATTGTGGCGTTTCGTCCGACTACTGTCCTCCGAGAATTCGTTCTGATGATTTCGCTTAAAGCTACTCATTGCCTCCCCTTGAGTGTAGAGGGGTTTGCTGTACCGAAGCCAGAAAACTACTTGGACGGGAGTTCCGAACCTTTGAGGTCACACATCCAAGTACTCACCACGATAGACGTTGCCTAACTTCACTAATCGCATGAGAAACGGTTCATTGCGATGCCTAACCTGTACAGCGTAGTCAAGATTTGTTCACATATCAAGTTCACTGTCCACTTCTATGTTTCATAGAACGAAACCCATATCAAGTATACGTACAAAACGTACCCTTCTTAAATAAACCCTTGTCCGACTATTTGGATGTAGATGTTACAATGATCATAGCATCTCAGAGCTAACGTTCACTTTTTACGGATCTTCCAGTGATCATCTCACATTTTAAAGGTTGTTCTGTGATCTATTCACTTGAGTGGCTGAACCGGTTAAATAAATTCAGAAACAAATGGCATATTGTGCATAGTGTGGCTTTCTGGGTTAGTCTCCAAGCTTGAAATTAGGACATCAACACTGAAATCACCTTTAGGAACTGTAACTGATCAATTATAAATTGGAATGGCGAGTATAATAGGAAGGTACCTACCTTTTTCATGTACTCAGTAACAGGATTTTCTTTAAGGAATTCGGTGCTTTCTGTTGTATAAAACCTTTCCGTGTCTTCGAGGAAAATGTTTTCAAATGAATCTTTATAAACACTTAGATTTGGACCCTTAGCTGAGGGATCTTCTTCATTCAGACCTGTGAAAAGTAGAATTTCACAATGCAACATCATAATGTGACACATCACAAAATCTCATGAATAGCCAACTCAAAATGATTTAGTAGAGCAGAAGATAAAAATGTACCCAATTCGACGTAGCAGCTAATGACCCCACTCACAAGCCTTGTGTCAATTGGTTCTCCATTTCTCTCTCTTTCAATGAGATATAGTACAGCATTAGTCACCTGCAAAATAAATAACAACGTGCAGAAACGAATAAGCGATGAAAATATCAACAACCCCATAGTCTATGTATTATACGTAAAGCATGAAAATAAATACGATAAAAACAGGGATAGTGCAAGTAGTTAAATTTAAGATATGGGTTTACCTGACGATTTAGCTGTTTGAAAAGGTTGTCCCGCCAAGTGACAAGCGCCAGCTGATAAATCTCATAAATTCCTTTCTTACCTTCTTCACATTCTCTACGGACCCAGTGCCTATTTAACATAAACATTTATTTCATGATTAGCAATCATGCATAGTACTAGTAATACTCGTATAAAACAATATACAAGGTGTATGTTTTGAGTGTGTACATAACACGGTAAATGAAGTCTTAGTACAAATACGAAACAGCGTTACAAACTGGATTAGGTGGGAAAAAAAGAAAGAAATCACCAAAATCAATAGCAATGCATTTCGATTAACCTATCCAATTGAAAGAAGTGCTGGTTATAGGAGAAAAAAGAAACATTTTCTAGCTTAACCGTCTATATCGATGCAATTAAATGAAAATAACTACTAACTAATTAACCAGCTTAATCGAAGCTCATTTTGCATTTATTTCATTTAAATCCCTGAAATATTCCATTCCAGGTTATATTTAGTAACTAGGAAGCTAAAGAGGACACTATTTCCCTCTGCTTTTAGACTTGAGGGCCATTGTTGAACTAACAATTCACTACGCAAATTACTTTGGGAAAATTGAAGAAAATCAATATTGGCAGAGGTTCGCGGAAGAAACGGGCTGAAAAATCAATTTCAACACTTTTATCTAAAGAATACTTTTAATTTCGTGACTTGACAAACTTGGGAAATCGCAAGTGGCCTGCTACAGCTTCGTATGTCATATTATTTCAATTAAACTTAACAATTTTTGAAGCACAGGATAGTGGGATTGCTAAGTGAATATGCAGACTAGATTATAACCAGGCAGGGGCGTTGTACCAGGGTAGGCTAAGTAAGCACCGGTGCTGCTAACCCATTGATTCTGAAGGTATACCTAAGAACCCTATCTCAGCGTCTAAACGCCAAGACTAAAGTAACAAGGAAATTTCCCTTTGAGCATTCAATGAAGCACGGAAGTGTTAACCCTCAACACTAATGTTGAAAATATGGTTTCCCTCTGCCGAATCAGACCACAAACAGGGATTAGTGATAAGAAAACATCATTATCTATTAGATCGATTAGGTGTTTGGAAGGTGAGTTTTGGGAGACGATTTGGGTTTTTGAAATAACGTACGACCTCAACAAAATGGGGCTCGCCACCATAGTTATGAGTGAGCAAATGAAGATGCTAACCCAAATGGAGCCAGGGCCCTGTAGGGTTGTAGTTTAATGTCACGGTAACGGTGGTTGGGTAACGCTATATTTCCCCCCCAGTAGTTTGTCTAATCAACTTTTTCATTTTGATATGAAACACCAATTTTAAATCCCGAATTAGAATTTCATTTTAGTTTTAGAACAAATACGGACTAATTATAGACTCATTTTTAATTTTAAATTCGTTAATAGGGAATGGATTAACCCAAATATAGGGGAAAAATGCAGGTTAGTAGCAACCTGTGTATTTGGGTTTCCTGTTGGGTAAGTTGAAGCCTGGATGGAGGATTTGCAGATTCAGATTCTACACAACTTCAAACGTAAAATAAAGTTTGAGGGGGTGTTCAAAAAACCCGCTATACGAACA
Organism: Adelphocoris suturalis; assembly: GCA_030762985.1. Lineage (NCBI taxonomy): Eukaryota > Metazoa > Arthropoda > Insecta > Hemiptera > Miridae > Adelphocoris > Adelphocoris suturalis. Next base: position 16,200,333 of record CM061044.1, read on the forward strand.
TAATTGACGGGGGAATTAGTTTGAAGGTATTAATTTAATTTTTGTGACACCAACATAGGAGGGGGTTATAGACGAATTAATATAAAGTAATAAATCTATACTGTAGACCTATGGAGTATGCGAACTTCAGAAATAAGAATTTCTTCAACAATGAATAATGAAAGGTTAAACAATAAATTGAAGAGTGAACCAAACCATACGAGTTCTAAAAACAATCCTAAGAGGGAAGTTGGATTCAAGAATTCCTAAGTTTAAATTCAATGGTAAAAGTGACTACAGTTTCAATCAAAACCCTATTTTTGTCGCTTTGTAACTCCTAAGGTGAAGACAGAACTCCACCTGTTCATTATGTTTTATTCGACGCAGAGGTGAGCAAATGATTTTATACTCCTCAGTCACATTCTATGAGGAATTCCAACTCTCTACTGCAAGAACTCTATCGTTTTAATGGTCTGATTGGATTATAAGCATTGATCGTCCATCACTCATTCACATTGCCTGTTGTCAAAGAGTTAATGTGTATCTTGATTGAATGAGCTGCCCCGACACCACATTCGAATTCCACACATCCTGGATTTTGTAGGTACATAACGGTTCACTCACCTATTGAGGTATGAACAAACGCCGTTCAAAACCTTGGAACTGAACTGGTACTCTTCCCACTGTCGAGTGTAAAACTTCAGCACCTCTTCATCCATTAAATGAAGACCACCCTACAAGAGTTTAAGACATGTGATAAATAGATATACACAATAAAGGCATCAAATATGTAGAACAAAAGGTAAGAAATACTTAGGCGGGGCTATATCAACAGGTTCACAGCTTCATATCACGATAGCTATAACAGTGCCCACTAGTCCCCTTTAAAGTGCTTTCCATAAGTACAGCGCTCCTTTCACCTTTCACGATACAACACCAACCCTGAGCTAACTTATTCCCACCTTGTCCCTATAACTGTCCTCTCTTTTCATGATTAAGTTGGCTGTGCTGATCAGCCCCAGCGCTTACAAATTTGCCTTTCCCCCACAAGTACACTTCATTTCTAGCCTATCTAGGTGTTGATGCAACAACTCTTAAATCTTCTAACAACTAATCCTCCATTTTGTACCCCTCGTGGAAAACATATTATTCGCGTGTCCCTAAACTGTTCAAGGGTTCAAGTGATTCAAGAAATTTGAGAGAAATCATCCAATGTGAAAATGGATAAGACATGAACGTGTCTTCTATAAGCATGGGATTTTCGCTTGTTACCAGATATGGGCATTACCAATCCATAATGCAGCTCAAGTAATATCTGGATTCAGAAATAGAGACAGCTTTTGTTCTCAGAACTGGATTTAATACCAAAGAAAGGGTTTCCTGGTTCATTCCAAGCTCCCAATTTTTAGGTCTAAAATCGTAATATTTTGGATGGAATGACCTAAAGAAACCTACATGACAACACTTACTTATTATCTCCTCGTTACTTGGTTCTCACCTGTGTGAGAAACACTTGCAATAAACGGATATTGGGGAAAACGCACAGTTACTACTTTTATGATTAGAAACACGTTTTCACAAAAGAATAATTGCAAGCTGATTGCAATTCTACAGGATCAATTGAGAAGGATTCGCGGTACATATGAATGTTTGTCATTCCAACAGAAACACAATTACTGGACAACCTGACACACTTCTCTCTTTTTTCCACTAACTTCTGTTTGTTTCAGGCTAACTACAGTACTTCTTTTGGGAAAGCTCTCAGGTTAGACCAACCATTTGAAAAACTCAAGTTCCAAAGATGCCGGCCATTGTAACGACACTAGTAATAGACTATTGGAAATAAACATACAGTTTAAAATACATATCCAGCTGAAATGCTGGAGAATCCACTTTTAGAGCAAATTAATAAGTTTGATTGTGAGTATTAATAAGGAGATTGGTTGGCCCTGTACATAATGTTAAGCTCATAGGTCATACAGTAACACTGGTTGCAGCTGATATTCGCTTACTTATAGAACTTTGAAAATTCAATCATTCCAATCATGAAAGTAGCGCTGGATATGGTTTGTTTTACATTCATCCTTGTGAGCTAAGATGTTTGGTATGAGTGCTATATTCAAACGACAGACCTCAAAAGCTGTATGACATGGATGTTCTGAGGGACTGATGATGACATGATTTTATTTTGAGTTTTTTTATAGCATATCCAATATAGCATTTTATAGCTGATCTTTTATAGTATCATAGGGTACTAGTAAAGACAATCTAATAGACATTAATGACGGATACAGCAAACAGGGTATCGGTTGTGATCACATGAGTTGAGGGCTGGGCAATGAGTCCGCAAGAGTGTAACCCAGAAACTACTGTAACAAATCTGACGGAGGAGTGTGTAAATAAACCCAACAAATGTTACCACAGGACGAGAGAGCTCCAGACTACAGGGCAGCAGTTTTGAGGTGTGGAGGACCTGCAATGCAGATCCTGAAATTTGAGTTATGCAACTGTGTCTTGTAAACCTACTTAATAACTAACAACTCAATATATTATTTGTCTAGAAAACATCCCTTGAGGGTAATACAGGAACTTAGAAGACTGACTGTGTGGACAGTACACGCTCAGGAAGATCCCCCTTGGTATCTTCTGAACAGTTGGGAGACTACAAGGCAGAAGTCTCAGGATTCCTAAGCACAGTTTCCTTCCTTCTAAATTGGAAGGTGATTCTGGCTTATTGTTAACTAATGCAGTAGGTAAGAGAGGTTATTGTATTATTATATATAAATATATACATTTCGTTTACTTATTTATTATTATTTTATTTTATATTTTACTATCAACAATTTATTACTTAGGGTACAAAAATAAGCAGTAACAAGGGTATTTCAAGAGTGAGGGAGGATTCCAGATTAACTTTTGGGGATGGCAGTTCCATCCTCCAACACGAAAAAGTCGTCAGCCCCTCTCTAGTTTCTTCATGCTTCTCAAATATACATCCCAGAGGCCAAATGACCGCAAAAGCCTATTCAGGTCCTCACGGTCGTCTCCAACAATCCCCCGTCGTTCAATCAATACTTCCATGAATGCTACCATTTGAGGGTCATAAGGAGCATCAGCAGTGTACATACTAAGAGAGTAAAAGTAAGTAAGAGCGTTCCTCACGGGCTTGAATGTTTTCTCTCTCTCACTTTCTTCAGATGCCTTCAACACTGCCAAAATTTTAGGAACAACACCTCTCCCTGTGGCTCCCAAACTCTACAGCATACCAAACTCCCCATGCAGACCAGGTGCAGTACTATATACCTCTCGTAAAATATCAGTTTTCCCAAGCCATAGCCATCAACTCACCGAGAACATCTCAAAAAACTCATACTGTGTAACGAGTCCTCCTGGCTAACAGGCTAGCATGCTGTAGTGAGAAAATTACTGTCCCACATTCGTCACGCGACCTTGGCAAATCTTGTGGCACACGTTTATACCACACAGTGAACGCGTCCCTGAACTGTTTAGGGGATACGTCAAAATTGTTCACAGCAAGTGGGAGAACTGAGAGCCAATCAGAAGACATGCACTGGCTGATACTTTCGATCAAACACCCAATTGCATGCTGTCGGTCAGTCAGGAATTTGACAACAGTCATTTCCAACAATGCATCTCATCTGTGTGCCACAGCCAATCTAGCATTTGCAGTGTCCTCATGTGTTCATCAACAGTAGGAGTATCCTTTGACAAACTGCTTCTGTAAGTATCACTGATCCAATCTTGGCTGTTTCGTAAATCAAGGATGCTCTCTTTTTCGGATTTGAGAACCCATTCCCCTTTACTCGCTGGCAGTGAGAACAGTGCATTCTTCTGAAGCATGGGCTCCCAGAACTGCCAAAATGAAATGAGCATTGATTGTCTCTGTCAAGACCTCATAGACCTCCAGGGCACTGTAGCGACTTACTGAAAGCTTCATGAGCGGACCATGGTTAGCCCATCCCTGCCATTGCCAACTTCTCAATTTCTCTTCTCTAGTATTTACATATTTTCCCTTCCACATAGCATTTCTTCCCATCTCAACTTCCAATGAATCCGATGAAACCCCTGCCTAGTAACGACCTGTATTTCTGTACCCTGAAATGTGCATTGGGCTTCTTCTACACCATCAGGCTGTACTACCAGCCACGATTTGCTACCCGGTGTAAAGTAAACATTTGACCCCACCATGATGTAAAAGGTTGTCCCACCACGACTAATCATCGATGTAACAACATCGGCAGAACAAATATGAGTGTAAGAGAAGTTTGATCACTAGCCAATAATTTATAATAAATAGCTGAAACAAAAAAGTTGAAAACCAAACCAATGATGTGGTTATACGAGAAAATCGTTGAAAATATTTCCAGTCAATTTTTGATAAGTTGGTCAAATCAATGAAAAAATATATTTTATGCATACTAAAGAAGATTATGAAGAATAAATTCCATCTCACTTTTTTCAGGATGTCGAGATAGTTTCGCAGAAAATCTCGGAGGCATTTGTAAAGCTCAAGTCCAACTAGTTGGGCTCCCCCAGACACCTGTAAGAGCAGTTAAAACAAAACAAGGGTAAAATTTCCAACAAGCAAATAGGTAACCATTTCACCAACGTATAACAGAAGACGTATTGAGTGAACTAAATCCAAAAATAAAACTTACCTGGCCTTTTTTGCCTTTGGAACTTGATGATCGGCTGACCTGCTGATGAACGCTAGTACAATAGTTGTATACATGTCTGAGTGAACAAATGTTAAAGAAAAAGATTGAGAAAGGTTGTCGTCAATATTGAGGAATGTAATTTAGGACAAGAAAATAGAAGATAAAAAACGCCTAATCCCCACATTGGTGAAATAATAATTTTGATGTTTTCATTCGTTTTCGCTATAAGTACTCGAGTTTATTCCAAATCATGAGCCAGTAAAAATCAAAAGTGTGCCCTTGGTGATGTCCAAACTGTGAGCAATGTGGGGACAGTAGAATAGATGATCATCAACGTGCTTAGAGCAATGTTACCTAAAATTATTATAAGCATCTACTATGAGTAATTACCCAAAAATAGTTGATGTCTCTGCAGAGTTCGAACTCATGAGGAAACTTCTCAAGAAACATCGCTCTAACCAGATATGCTACTGAGGCTGATTTAATCAAACCTCTTCTTCTACTGGTGTTTAAGAGATCAATATAAACCCCACAATTTAACCCATTGAAACCTTGCAGTCTGTTCCTAATTCAGAAGTTTTGGTCTATGCTGTTGGCTATACAGCACAGTGCATTACATGCGAATTAAAACTGAAAACTCCACAATAATGACACATAGAGCCCCGCTTAAGGCTGTTCAAACCCTTACTCAGGAGGTTTTCAAAGTATAAAATGTTGAGTGTTTGACCAATTTTCACATTCCAAAGCTTGATTAGCTCGAGTAGTTTTCCGCGAGTAGTTGTGCATTTCTCAAAGAAAAATTTAAATTTCATTGAAATTTGTTGAATTTTAAATATGTGCGGCAACCTATGCTTCTCCGGTTCAAGTGGCTGAGGTTGGGTTTGCGAGGGTTCGGCTGAGAAAGGAGACGGCAAACATGATGTCCGGTCTAGATGTGCAGGCTAGCCGTAATCCACTCTGACCTATGTGGACCCATGTCGGCTGAAAGCATTGGTAAAGCTAAATCGGACCATCCAGGAGCGTGCCAGGAGTATGCTCTTTGGCCTACCAACCGAATATTGGGCGGAAGCTGTCAACACAGTGGCCTACATCATGAACCGCACGCCAACCACAACAGTCAAAGGCAAGACTCCGTACGAAGCATGGCATGGTGAGAAGCCTAACCTATCACACTTGAAAGTTTTCGGATGCGAAGCCATGGTGCACATACCAGCGCCATTACGTCGAACATGGGACCCAAAATCCAAGAAGCACATCTTCCTTGGATACAGTAATGAGGTCCTTGGTCGCCAGCAAAGCTACCAAAAGGGCAAAAGGCTATCAACACTCGTTGGGTGTTTAGAACCAAAGATGATGGAACCAAGAAAACGCACCTCGCTGAAAAGGATTTCAACTTCGAGAGGGAGACCCTCTCAAATCTTTTAATGCCCCAGTAGCCAGGAGTTCAACAATTCGAACGATGCTAGCCCATGCAGTTCAAGAAGATTTCGAAATAAAATGCTTGGACATCCCAACGGCATTCCTAAACGGAAAATGTCAAGGCGAAGTCTACATCAAAATTCCAGAGGGCGTCACCGGAAACACGGTGAACTGGCACTCCAGCAAACAAACATGCGTTTCCACCGCTACTCCAGAAGCCGAATACTACGCAGCCCCAACCTCAGCCACTTGAACCGGAGAAGTTGTCAAATCTGTCAAAAGAGTTATCAAATTTTTCAAAATTTCGTCTATTTCCATGCCTCAACCTGGCATTTTTGGACGGATTTTGATAATTTAAATCATTTTTGCTTCTATTTTCCTCCCTCTTTGAATTCTGCCCCCCTCCCTCCCCCAAAAACAGAAAAACTGTAAATTCGTGAGTTTGGGAAATTGGTAAAATTGGGACTGAAACTGGCGCCCCTGACGGATTTAACTGGAAAGACGGCGACCACCATTCGGCAAACCACTTCCCCATAGCCGCTCCCATTCTGTTTGCATCACCATGACATCAGGGTGACAACTTCTACCTACCTCAACCACCACCAGGCGGGCAGCCCGGCGAATGTGTAATCTCACCTCTCAACACTCTGGTGATCACCCCCGCCAGCCACCCTCTTATTGAGTCGGCCTCATTTTTCTCTCTTTCTCGCCTCACTTGTAATTTGGATTTCTATTCCTTCCTCGCTACTGAAGGTAGGGAAGCTTTGCGATCGTGATTGAAGTAAAAAAAAAAAAATGTTTGCCTTCCAAAATCAAACATGACATCTCAGTTTTCTGCACTCACCAGGCTGGACAATTTTTTGATAAAATTTTCCCTGTACCCACACAGTCAAAGCAACCTGACAAAATTACTGATTATTATTATTATTACGTATTTGCTTTTGTTATGTATTATAAAAGCTACAATGGAATGGTTCTGAATTAATGGTGTTGGTGCGAAAAAATTATGATAATACTTAATAGGTGTTATTCTCTACTTCCTTTTTCGACCGTCAGTTATACCGACAAAACCTGAGATTTTATTATTATGACAGTACATCCAGTTGAGCTATACTGTCAGTCGGCTATATCGTTACTAGACATTCACATGAACAAGGCCGGACATTATTTTAGTCAAATAAGAAAGGAAGGGGGGGGGGGGGGGGGGGTCATAATAGCTAATAGTAAAAAGCGTGGTACAAATATTTGCTAATACACTTATGGTGAAATCAACCATATTTACCATTAATTAAATATAGATCAGGTCAAGAGACCCGGATATACTTAGTATTTATTTTTCAATTGCTGGCAGCTATACATTATTATGGCTGATACTTCAATGATGTGTTGATTTCACAAGTTCGCCATCTTCTTTTCCAAATTAGGTACTACGTACATCAGATTTAGAACCTGACACCTGAGGTGTAGGATACCAATATTTTCCGAATAATACGTCCATATACCATAATGGGTGAGTCTGCCCATTACAGCAGTAATTTAAATTATTATGGAAGTGAATTGCATTAGAATTAAATGGGTGGTCATGTAATTTTTGGAACAATTTTACTGGGAGATGTGTACACCCATTATTAGCCCAAAGTCTAGAATAATAAAAAGCCTATTGAAAATAGGTATGCTTGGACAGATCAGGTTATTGAACCATTCAATAAAAACTATGTTCCCATGTTTGTACACGGATAGACACGGAACTCGTTCACAATGAACAGTGCGTTGTTACGATAAATAGGTAGGTTTGCAAAAGGATTTGTCAGGATATTCCCGTTATTGAATGGTACCTATTTAGATGGTTTTCTCTGAGTTAAAATCAGATCAGTAAACTAGCAATTATTGCTAAGGATCTATACATGCAGTAATTCGTAAAAGCAATAAAATGTCTCAGTATTATAGACAGGTTTAGAATCTCTGATGACTTTTTTTCTTTTTCGAATATCTTGTAGCAGTGACATTATAAAATGACAATAAAAATGTATGATAAGTTACAATAAATAAGGAACACACAATAAAGGATACGTATAAAGCTCTATGTATCGTGTCTTGGACATGTACACGCGCTTGTAAACTTGCTCAATTCCTTGTCGTAAGTCGTCCCATATTTGATCCAACTCTGTCTGCTTCACACCCCCACTTTGTCCGCGGCTAGCAGGAATTTTCAATGACATTGTTTGTTTTCTTCGAACCACAAAAGATTAACGATGCACCTGAAAAATTAAATTGTTTCAAGTTATTCAATAAAGAAATATTGGGTTAAAAAGAATGAGTTGGAATTAACGCTCTCACAAACTCGACAGACCCTTTTATTCAGAACAGATTTGCCAATAGTGAGCAGAAATAAAATATTAATTTTATGGCAAAAATCGTATACTAAATAATAATCTGCTTTTCAAAGAGGGGTTTTGGGTTTTTAGCTTTTTGCCGCTTTTATATTTTTTATTAACAAATTTTAATGAAATTTAACTACATTTTTTAGTTTAATTTTGTACATAAATGTTTGAATGTTCTATTTTATAGTTAATATTCTTAATTTGGGCAACATTCTGCTAAAAAAAATATATATGTTGGTGATATGAAAAAAGGGCGAATCCCCAAAAAGTAAATTTTTCAGGAGAGCCTCCCAAAGATTTGCCATGTGTACTAAAAGCCTCAGTTTCAAGTAATGTTTGCCAACCCATGATTTTCTAAATTCATACCATTTCAGTTCAATTACAAACTAAAGACATCCTGGATACAGATAAATATAATTAAAAAATTTGCTAAAGTTTAAGAAACGCCGTTCATATTCGCCCTTCTTACATGATTTGTCGTTTTGTTAAAAGGGCGAACTACTTCAAAGTCTTAATATTTTGCTGGTTCTTTGAAGAAAAAACTGTATCTACAACGCGTGTTCCATCATTCCAATAACAGGGATCTAATAACAAGATGATAGTCAAATTAATGTACCTAGTATTTTGATCTGAAAATCCCGGAATGGTTTTTCTCTACCTTCTTTTCCTTAGTTTGTTTTGAGAAATTCGAACCTGAGATTTTTATCAACAGACTGTATCAGCTCTCCATTTTTTCAAAAAACATGCACGCAACAACACTACAGTGCTTCGATGAAAGCAGAAACAAAAAATACAATTACGTGCTAATAATAATTAATTATGGACTCCTAACAACTAAATAACACTATGCATGAAAATTACAACAGAACATTTATTACAACCAGAAGAACATCAGGAGAGTTAATTATTTAAGAAGAGTCATCACATTGTAGATTGCTCATGAAGTTTAGGAGTTTTTCTTCTTTTGACATGGATAGGTATGTCTTTTGGCTGGGGGTCAAGGAATTTTTCGCAACACTTTTTTTCCCGACTGGCACATTTATTGATTTTCACGTACAACCAAGGCGTTCCTAGGGAAGAGTAACTCCCATAGTTTTCATAGTAGGAAAATCGTTCGCCACTTTTTGGAATGCTCTCATTTTACCACGACATTTCATGACCTCTAAGCCATTGTAGTGTCAAGGAATGCTGATTTATTACTCTAAGTTAAAAACTAATATTGTTTTGTAACCATAATGGAATAATCTTGTGAAAAGAACGCACTACAGTAGTAGGTACCAACTGGTAAGCAGTAGGTACTAGACATATCCATGATCTTTTGTTTTTCCCATCAAGGGAGAAATGCTTGATTTACACTTTACAAATAGAATTTTAGTTTTCGTCTGTAGTTGTTTTTTTCTTTCTGGTTGGTGAAGACGAGATTCAAAAAAGTTATGATGTATTTTCGGAATTACAAGATCTTTGTAAAGAACAACAAGATCATCACATTTTTCTTTGGTGATGCTCATCTGTGACGTGTAGGCTTCGGGAAGATTTTCTTGTGAAATGTTTGATGGACGTCCCTGTTTAACAGGCAGCAATATCTCGTAGAATTCAGAGTCACAATAATATTTGAAGAAAATGGAGTTCAGGGAACTTTTTCTGTACATTAACCACTTGATCTTTTTCCACTCCACCTGTATACCTTGTCGCTTTGATTTGGAGCAACTTTCACAGAACTTCTAGCTACATATTTCCAATCAATGAAGTCATTGTAATCTAAGTTGAGGACATTGTATGGCTGAGGATTTTGGCGCGCGAGCTGGAAAATGAGGGACCACTCAGCAGGAGTGTTTACTAGGACATTGTCAGATGCCGACTCTATCCGTGAGTGCATCGAATCTCTTTCCTGTTCAGAGTGTCCTGGTTCGTAGAATAGGTGATTTATCGATTCGCAGTGATCGATAATTCTAGTGGCAAATAGACAAGCTGTTGAAAAAAATTGGTTCAGATTTTGTCCTCCACAGCTGTGGTTGAACAAGTAAAAATCATTAGCATGGTGTCCAGCAATATATTTGAATAAACAAGTGGCTATTTCTATGGAGCCTCTGTTTCCATTAGTTTCATCCCAGATATGACATGTACCATCTTTCGTGATTAAATCAAACACAGTGAGATTGTAAACACTGAATTTCCGCTTATACCGTTCAAATTAATGGAAACATGTCTGACAGACACGCAATTTTACATTTTCCCCTAAAATGTTGATGAAAGGGGTACCTACAGCAATTATGTCATTCAGGGCATCAGCTAAGGCAATGTTAGTAAAAATGAAGTGGATGAAGGAGTTTTCTGAAGGAGTCATGGGTGCAGGTTATCAAAAATGTATTGCATCATTCTGACAATGTTGCCTGATTTCTTCGCAATTATTGCAATCGTTTTCACAATTAGAATGGATATTTCTCAAAAAAACGAAGTAAGATAGCAGCTTGAAGTGAAGAAATTGCTGTAGGTACCCCCTTTCATAAAAATTTATGGTGAAAATGTCTAATGTGGAAATGTCTGTCGGGCGTGTTTCCATTAATTTGAACAGTTGAAGAAACATCACCTGCTTGCCTCGACGAATTCATTTTTGAGTTCCCGACTCCTGTCCTTTCGATAGAGGTGAATGTCAAAAGTCTTCTCTTCTTCCATTTTCTCTTCCGGACTTGAATGAAATTTGACTTATAGAGACTGAGAGAGACCTCAACTTCTCCGTCCTTCTTGCACTTTTCTTGGTAAAAACGATACATCTTATGGAGGTTCAGAAAGGCAGACAAGTACATTTTCGAGGAAAATTTCCGACAGTAGTGCGATTTTACTGTTGAGAAAGAGAGTATGAGATCCCTAGCATACATTTCCCGTTGTTTTGACATTTTCCGAGATGAAACTTGCTTCCCCCGCATATCTTGTTGTGTCACACATCCTTTCAATCGGTTCTGCATACAAACACGAACAAATTTTTCTGTGACCCCTAAGACGGCTAGGAAAAAAGGACAACACTCGAGGGTTCTTATGCCATTGAAGGTAATGTGGTATTTCAATGTTTTTTTTTCCTGGAATCACCCGATGTGTATCTCCTAGCTGGGTCTACAGCATCTTTGTGCGACACAATGAATGGTCGTTGTTGGATGTCTTTGCCACTTACTTCTCCCATTCGCCAGTAGGATGAAAATATGTCTTCTTTTTCCTTTTCTGAATTTTTTTCACCGCATTTCAGGGAGCACTTCGAACATTGATAATCTTTTCTCACTCGAGTCATGGTTTGGTTTCCTTTCACATTCGTATACGATTTTCCGGCTACCCTCTGATGTTTTCTTTCACGTCTCACATTTAAAGCGTAACGTTTTGGCTTGGCCTTAGTGTTGGTTACCGTTGATGCGGTTACTGTTTTGTGTATTTTCCCAATTTGGTTTTAGTCTAATATTGTATGTTGAATATAACGTTCATACAGAGAATAAAGATTTCTAACAAGGGTTATACGGCCCTGAACGATGGCTGAAGGAGGCGAACAGAAGATCGATAAGGTGAGTGGCATTGTAAAATTAAATAGGAAGAATTATAAAACGTGGGCTTTCAACCTAAAGCTGGAATTGAAAGACAGAAAGCTTTGGGAAGCAGTCTCAACTACTGATGATTTGGCCTTCGATGAAATAGATGACGAAACGAAGGAACGTGCATATAGACTTGTGGCCAGAACACTCACAGAAGACATTCAGGAGTCCATTCTAGACATTGAGTGTCCGAGAATTTTATGGCAGAAACTAGCAAGTAGGTTTCAACCAAAGACCAGGTTGAGACGTCTTCAAGCCTCAAAAAGCCTTTACTCTGCTAAGATGTTACCAAATGAAGATATGGAAACATACATCAATCGAGTGCTAGCGTGTGCGTCAGAGGTTGTGAAAGCCGGTAGTGAAAGAATAAATGATGAACAGGTATGTAATGTCATATTGAACGGGTTACCTGAAGACTATGAGACCACTGTAAGCATGATTTGCACATTTGATGACGCTGACTACACAGCAGAAAAATTGGAAAGTATCCTTTGTGGGGAGTTCAAAAGAAAATTGCTGAAAAGAGAGGAAGGGGAATCAAGTAATGCGTTGCTAACACGACGAGAATTCAGGCCTTCATTCAACAGGAACTTCATTCAAAAAGTAGAATGTTACAACTGCGGGAAAGAGGGTCATTTCGCAAGGTTTTGCAGACAGAAGAAGAAGACTGTAGTAGACGAAAAGAACGAAAAGCCTGTCGACAGTTCTCCACATATGTCCATGAATGTAATTTGCTTGAATGTGGCAAGTGCTCTTCGAGACAATGAATGGCTATTGGACAGCGGGGCAAGTACTCATTTTTCCCCAAATCGATCAGATTTCGCGAAGTATGAAAAATTAGTGAACCCACAGGTGGTATCTCTAGCGTCAAGGACGAACTGCACAATTGTAGGAATAGGAGTCGTGACGATTAGTACAAAAACCGCAGATGGCACGTTTGACATCAGTTTCGAGGAGGTATACCATGTACCTGAATTTAATTTCAGACTTTTGTCGATTGCGACAATAGAGAAAAAAGGATACCGAGTGGTTATCCAGAATGGAGCTTGTCGGGTGTTTAGTGGGAGCAATAGTGATTGAAGCCCCACGGAATGAAGCCAATATGTATTCACTGAAAATATTTAACAAACCGATTACTTGTGTTACTCAGGTCAAAGGGAAAAGCTGGCATCAAAGGCTAGGGCATATCAACAAAGACCTAATAAAAGTTATGTACCGGAAAGAATCAGTGAGAGGCCTTGATGATGATGTTTTGAAAGAGCAAAATGAGACAGGCGAAGCTTGTGTGAAGGGCAAAAACGCTCGTATGCCATTCCCAAAGGCTAGCCGATTTGTAACTTCTGAGTTGTTGGAAGTGGTCCACTCAGACGTGTGCTGTCTCCCTGTTGAATCCAAATCCAGATTCAGATATTTTGTATCATTCATTGATGATTTTTCAAGACGAGCTGTGGTATATTTTATGAAGACGAAAGATGAAGTCCTGCCGTGCTTCAGAAAATTCAAATGGATGACTGAAAATCAAACAGGCAAAACAATCAAGTGTTTAAGAAGTGACAATGGGCGGGAATATATAAACAAGGCATTTGAGGAGGAGTTGGAGAAGTGTGGCATTGCTCGCCAACTGTCATGCCCGTACAGCCCCCAGCAAAATGGAATGGCAGAGAGGTTCAATCGAACTATGCTAGATTTGACCAGAGCAATGTTGATAGCATCAAATGCTCCCAAATCTTTCTGGGCAGAGGCTCTGAGTACCGCATGCTATGTAAAGAACAGGTGCCCACTAGAAAATGGGAGGACACCAGAAGGAATCTGGACCGGAAACAAACCCAGTGTTAAGCACATGAAGCCATTTGGGTGCAAAGCCTTTGTCCATGTTCCATCGGAATTGAGAAAAAAAATTGGATGAAAGGGCAACAGAGTGTGTTTTTCTGGGATATGCTGGAACATCAAAAGGGTACAGACTGTGGGACCTGAAAAATGGCAAAGTTATTGTAAGCCGGGATGTCATCTTTGAAGAAAATCAATTTCCCTTCATGAGGGAGAGTTGTTCGGTGGAAGATTATGCAAGTCTTGAGGTTGCTGATGAGGCAACAATTATGATGATCGTCCCAACTCATAATCAACAAGAAATCATTTCCAATGATGGAGCTGAAGTGATGGAAGACCAAAGAGAAGATTCTGAAGAAGAAGAAGAGAAAGAAGAAGGTGAAGATGAACTTATAGGAGGAGAAGAAGAGGTACGGGAACTTGAACCAGAAGACTCAAGAGAAAATCCAGATGGGAACAGCGGAATGAAATTGAGAGACAGAACCCAAATCAAGAAACCTGACAGGTACTTCTGTGCGAAAGCAGTTGAGAATCGTGACCCGAAGACGTACAAAGAAGCAATGTCTGAAAGAGATCGAGACCTATGGGCAGCTGCAATTCAAGAAGAACTGACCTCACTTGAAACAATGAATGTTTGGGAACTTACTGACTTACCGCCAGGCAAATCAGCAGTTGGCTGCAAGTGGGTGTTTAGGATCAAGTATTTGGCAGATGGAACAGTTGAACGTTACAAAGCTCGGTTGGTTGCACAGGGATTCACCCAACGAGAAGGCATTGACTACAACGAGACTTACAGCCCTGTTATAAGTTTGCCTGCAATACGATTGGTATTAAAGCTTGCAGTGAAGAACAACTGGCTGATTCACCAGATGGATGTGAAGACTGCATACTTGAATGGGACTTTGAAGGAAGAGATTTACATGAAGCAACCTGAAGGTTTGTCAGAGAATGGGTCAGACCAGAGAGTATGTAAGTTATTGAAGAGCCTGTATGGTTTAAAACAATCAGGTCGATCCTGGTACGAGACCCTGAACTCCAAACTCCTGGAAGGTGGGATGCAAAAAGTTAAAGCTGAACCATGTATTTACACCAAAAAGACCAAGTCAGGGATCGGTATTATTTTGGTATATGTAGACGACTTGATATTGGTATCATCCAATGAAGAATCAATGAAAATGTTGAAGACTCTACTAAGACAATATTTCGAAATGAAAGACATGGGGGATTTGAAATACATACTGGGAATAGAAGTTAAGAGGTCAGATGATGGGGTGATTAGCCTGAACCAACGAAAGTACATCAAAGAAATTTTGACTGAATTTGGAATGGAGGGAAGTAAACCAGCGTTGACACCTTTGGATCCGTACCAAGAGCTGAGTAAGTCTGGTTGCCCATCAACTGCTGAAGAGAAGAAGGATATGGAGAAGGTACCGTATAGGAGACTTGTGGGAAAATTGATGTATCTCTCGCAAGCCACAAGACCTGATTTGTCTTATGCAGTGTCAAAGCTTGGCCAATTTTCGACGAATCCTGGAAGAAGTCACTGGACAGCAGCCAAGAGAGTGCTTCGCTACTTGAAAGGCACAATGGAAAACGAATTTGTGATCAATAGCGAGGGTAACACGATGGTGGCGTATTCAGACTCAGACTGGGCAGGAAACAAAGATGACAGAAGATCAACCTCAGGATTTACGGTGATGATTGGCGAGACACCTATTATTTGGAAATCAAACAAACAGACTTGCATTGGGTTGTCGACTATGCACGCAGAATTCGTGGCTTTGGCGTCGAGCGCTATGGAAATCGTCTGGCTTTCAAACGTGCTGCAGGAAGTGGGCTGCATACTGGATGGAGTCCCTCGGATTTATTGTGACAACCAATCGGCGATAAGTTTTGCGAGTGGAAACAGAGTCAGCTCTCACTCCAGACATATTGACATAAGGTACCATTTTGTCAGGGACATGATCCAGAAAGAAGAGCTGAATGTTCAGTACATCCCTACAGCGGACAATGTGGCGGACGTCTTCACCAAACCAATTTCTAGATTCAAAAACGAAAAGATAATGGACAAAATTGGAATTAGAAAAAAGAAAAACAAGCAAGAATTTGTTGGTTACCGTTGATGCGGTTACTGTTTTGTGTATTTTCCCAATTTGGTTTTAGTCTAATATTGTATGTTGAATATAACGTTCATACAGAGAATAAAGATTTCTAACACTTAGAAACACGTCCATTTTCCAAGGAGCGTGGGTTATTTGTCAAATGGGTCACGCTAATGTGAGTTCTCAGAAACTTTTTGGAATAAGATTTCCGGTTACAGTAGTAGCAGAAGAAGCAATTTCTAGACTGACCACTACATGGAGTATCTGCGAAATTTCCGCTGTGGGAGGGAGCTACTATATGAAATTCATCCATGTGCGTCTTCAAAATGCTCTTGGTAGCTACGACTACACCACAGTAGAAGCATTCAAATTCTGTAGCTTTGTTAGACTCGATACTATTACTTTCAATGAGGGGGCTTTCAGAATCTACTACTACTATATGAAATTCTTCCATATGCTCTTTCAAAATGCTCTTGGTAGCTACGACTAAACCACAGTAGAAGCATTCAAATTCAGTAGCTTTGTTAGGCTCGTTACTACTATATTCTATGAGGAGTCTTTCAAAACCATCGAGTACTGAATGTGTTGGAAAAGGGGTATTGGGGCTTTTACAATTTCCTTCTATACATTTTTCATCACCATTGGCTGACTGATTCAAGATAGAATCGATCTCAGATATCAAAAAATCCGCCTCACATTGCATCTCCTCGTCGTCCTTAATATTTTGTAGATAATCATCATTGCCATTGCCAAGGATAGCAGAGTAATTTTTGGTACTCACCTTGGCGTCTTCATTTTCAGCACCCTCAGAGCTGAAAGCAAGTGGCCGCATCCAAGTGGTTTCTGCCGGCGAATTCTCCCGCTTTTCTTCTCTTACTAAATTAGATTTCTTGGAAAGCTCTACGAGAAGTTTACCGCGTGACAGCATATTGTCAAATTGTCTAATAAAGTCAAGAACAGCGATTGAAATCTAATCACAAGCAATACGAAGGATGAATCACAACGAAAACGAATAATGAACCGGCTGAGTATACACGATAAAGCCGATTTCACATGGAGCGGTATGTCTGAACGCAATGTGATTGGCTGTTGGGACAACAGTTGAGGATGGTGGCTGCCATTTTGCTGGAATGGGCGGTCGGTGGTAGAAATGTGTATACCGTTGCCGCGTTCCGTCGAGTGTTGCGCAAGCTCATTGGACAGGAATGTTGATGTTAGAGAGTATAAAGAACGCAGTAGTATTTAGTACGGTGGTTAAACCAAGAATATATTTTTTCACTCAACACATGTTAACAGGACAGGAATAAGTACCACATGTTGATTAGTAACAACAGTGTGATACCATGAATGTTATTAGGTAGATGAAGCCTCGAAGCCACCACTTACAATATCCAACACTCCCCTTTAAGTGGTACTCTGCGAAGGCTTCAAACCCAATAGTTCAGTAAACAATTTCACCTTCTGTCTGGGTAGCAGCTTCGTTAGGATGTCTGCAATCATACGTTCAGTTGGTATGTATTCAATGCTGACTTCTCCACGTTCCTCTGTCTGCCTGATGAAGTGGTACCTGATGTCAATATGTTTCGTTCTTCTGTGATGTACAGGATTGCTAGTCAATGCGATTGCTCCCTGGTTGTCGTTGTACAGCTTCACAGCAGAATTGACTCCGGTCACTTCGTTCATTATTCTTTTCAGGGCTGTAGCTTCCTTACCTGCGTCAGTTAGCGCCATATACTCTGCTTCACAGCTTGATAGAGCCACAGTCCTCTGTTTCCTGGCTTCCCAAGAAATTGCTGCATTGCTGAGATTGAAAGTGTAGCCTGTATATGACCTCCTGTCACTTTCATCGTTCGCCCAATCAGCATCAACAAAACCTTCCAATTGTTTGCCCGTTTTAGTGTAGGTCAAACGATAGCTCTTCGTATTCTTCAGATAACGATTACATGGCTATTGTCAAAACACGTATTGAATGCGCTCAACACACTAATTGAATGTGCAATATCTGGCCTTGTGCTGACTGCCAAATACATTAGCGACCCGATTAGTTGTTGGTATGGAAAATCAACTGCTCCCCCTGGATCTGCTTTCTTCAATTTCACGTTAGTATCCATTGGAGTATCTGTCGGCTTTGAATTTTCCATATTGAACTGTTTCAACAATATCTCTATATAATTTTCCAGATCCAAGCTGATTGAATGCTTCGTCTTGTCTCGTTCAATCCTCCATCCCAAACAATAGCTTGCCTCTCCAAGGTCTTTCAGTTCAAATTCCTTTTCAAGATTATTCTTGAGCTCCTCTTTCAATTGACGTCTATTCACGAAGCATAATAAATCGTCGACATAAATTGTAACATACATAGTTTCATCTTTTGTGGTTCGAAAATATAAACACGGATCTAGTTTCGACTGTTGAAGTCCACACTTCTTGAACAAAGCTGAATGAAGTCTTGTGTTCCAACTCCTTGGTGCTTGCTTCAACCCGTAGATTGCTCTCTTCAGAAGACACACCTTGTTTCCTTCCAGTTTGAAACCTTCTGGTTGCTCCATATACACGGTTTCATTTAATTCACCATACAAGAACGCTGTGTTTATATCCATGTGAAAAATATCCAAATCTTTCTCTATTGCCAATGCCATTAGCAACCTAATAGTTGAATTTCTAACAACTGGAGCAAATGTTTCTTGATAGTCAATTCCATATCGTTGAGAGAAGCCTTTTGCTACCAATCTTGCTTTAAATTTTGTTATTTTTCCGTCAACTCCAGTTTTCTTCTTGAACAACCATTTGTTTTTCACAACATGTGCATTTACAGGACGATCAACCAACTTCCAAACTTTGTTTTTCTTCATTGAATTCATTTCATCCTTCATTGCTGTTATCCATTTATCTTTTTCTGAACTTTCCATAACTTGTTTGTAGCTTTCTGGTTCGTTCATTTCATTTGCGATACAGTTGTAAAGTAGTATATCCGACGGCCATCTTCGAGGTTGAGGTGTTCTATTTGATCTGCGAAGTTCAACGGTTTCATGAGGTTCATCTGTTTCCCCATCAAGTTGCTCCTCATCAACATCCTCTTCGTTGCCATCATTTTCAAATTGAAGTTCTTCATGTTGTTCCTCCTGTGGATCTAAAACTTCATCCACTTTTGGAACTGATATAATTTTTACTTCCATATCATCATTTGACTTTGCTTCTTCATTCGTATTGTGGTGTTCTTCGATCATTTCCTCTTCCAGGAATATAACATCACGAGATTTCTTGATGAACTTCGGTTTTTCAGGATCAATCAATCTATACCCCTTGGTATTTTCGCAATATCCTGTAAAAACATATTCTTTGCTCTTAGCATCTAACTTTGTGCGTTTTGCTGCAGGAATATGAGCGAATGCTCTACACCCAAAAACACGAAGATGAGACAGATCAACTTTTTCCCCTGTCCAAGCCTCTTCTGGTGTCATTCCTTTCAGTACTTTGGTAGGCGACCTATTCTTCAGGTACGTTGCTGTATTGAAAGCTTCTGCCCAGTACTTGAAATTCAAATTCGCTCCTTGTAACATGCTCCTCGCTTTCTCAACAATAGTGCGATTTACACGTTCTGCAACACCTAATTGTTCTGGCGTATATGTCACTGTAGTTTGATGAACTATGCCAGACTCTCTGAGAAACTTTTTCATATCTTTGTTCACATATTCTGTTCCATTATCTGTTCTTATAATCTTTATTTTCTTGTTAGTCTGATTCTCTACTAGAGCCTTGAATTCACTAAATATTTCCTTCACTTCACTTTTGTTTTTCATCATATACACAAACGTTTTTCTAGTGCAATCGTCTGTGAATGTCAACGCATATCTTGATCCACTCCAGCTGTCAACAGACATTGGTCCACAAACATCTGAGTGTACCAATCCCAATTTTTCTTTTGCTCTGAATTTGCTGCTTTTGAAGGGTAGACGACTATGCTTACCCTTGATGCAAGCAATACACTTCTTGAAATTCGAGTTATCATAAGTCACCCCAGTTGCCAATCCTTTGCTGAGCAACATCATAGATTTGGAATTCAGGTGCCCTAATCTTTTGTGCCACAACTCTTGAGAATTTTCTTTATTTGAAACTGCATTTGCCTGTTCAATAACTTTTGACACAGCCAACTTGAACACACCTTCTTGATAAGTTCCATGTGCAATTGCATTTCCTTTAACTTTACAATCACCTTCATCAAAGATATCACATCCTTCTTTTGAGAAAATCACAACTTTCCCTTTGTCTACTATTTTTCCTACAGATAGTAGATTCGTATTCAGCTCACGAATATACAGGACATCTCGAATGGTTGTCTCTGATGAATCACCTGACAGCTTTACTTTTATATCACCACAACTCTTGGCTATTATTTTTGAATTGTTAGCTACAGTGATTTCTTGATTTCTTGGTTTCGAGTTTGTTATCCATTCTTCTCTCATTGTCATGTGTGAGGAAGCCCCTGAATCAATTATCCAGACATCATGATTTGATTTGTTTGTTGACAAAGCTAATAGTGACTGTTGTTTTTCACTATCCTTCTTATCACTTCTTGTTCTCTTCTCAGTCTCCCTTGATTTACACTGAAATGATTTGTGTCCCTTTTTATTGCATTTGTAGCAAATGGGCACGAATCCTTTTTTCTTGGGATTCATAGAAGTTAGAGCTTTCTCTTTCTCGTTGTTTTGTCTTGATTCTTGTTGAACCAACATAGATCTGATGTAATCGCTCGTTATTTTTGTACCAGAGCTCTCGATTGCCATGATCATTGGTTCAAATTCTTCACCAAGACCACTCAACATTATCACACCAACAAACTCATCTTCAAGACCAGCGTCAATAGAATCTAACTTATGCGAAATCATCAACACCTCATTTAGGTATTCCTCCATTGAGCCAAATTGTTTCAATTTCAAACTGAACAATTCTCTCAGTAAGCCCAGTCTTCTACTCAGTCCTTTACACTCATAGTTTTGTTCGAGTTTCACCCAAACATCTCTCGCCGTTTTACAGCTCCGAACTACAGGATACAAGGACTCATCAATGAGTAGACAGATTTTTGCTTTTGCTTTCGCATCTTTTCTGGGATCATTTTCTTCTCCTTTAACAACTGACCAAAGTTCTTCCGCAACAAGGAACATTTCAACTCCAAACTTCCAGTTATTATAATTCGCTGACCCTATCAACTTTTTAATGTTAGGTAGCGTTCCCATTCCACTTGTTGTAAGTAAATAACTAGGAGTTCCACCGACTCTTCTTGGACCATCAGTCCCCACCATCAATAGGCATCTTGACTCACTATCACTACACACTTACACAAAGAATGTACACCGGCCGATCTAAATTATTTTAACAATTTAGAAACGCGTGGCTGGAGTCCGAAACCTGTTAGAGAGTATAAAGAACGCAGTAGTATTTAGTACGGTGGTTAAACCAAGAATATATTTTTTCACTCAACACATGTTAACAGGACAGGAATAAGTACCACATGTTGATTAGTAACAACAGTGTGATACCATGAATGTTATTAGGTAGATGAAGCCTCGAAGCCACCACTTACAATATCCAAAAGTTGATAACCGCAAGTAGAGGTTTCAGATCAGAGAGGGTTTCAGTAGGAAGGATATGATTCCGTTTAGCGAGGTGCTGCTTCATGTGAACACCCTGCCGCATTCCGCCACCCCCTCCACTGGGTTTTCCGGCCTTCTGTCTTTCCGGTTGTTACGCTCGTACCACTCCATGTGAAACCGGCTTAAGTCAGCTTATTTGTCAGGCTTCATTTGTTTAATTTTTTTTTCTTTTAGGATTCCAAATCACTCTATTTCCTACTAGAGTGTCTCATATTCGCCAATTTGAAGCAATGAGTGTAGCAATTTGTCATTTGCCAAAAGGGTGAAAAAGCACATTCGCCTTTCTAACGTAACAAAATGCTTCTACGAAAGTTCGTTACTTTGCCGTTTTTACCAGGTGAAGTACTATTAGAAACATGATCTTTGGTGAAAAAAAGTCATTTTCCGAAAAATGTGGAATTCGCCCATTTTTCTTATCACCAACCATTTATTCAACGATTTTTAGCCGTTTTTAGTGATTTTTATTTTTGCACATTTCGTTTGGAAAGCTTGATTTTTTGGCTCAAGAACGGAATTTTTATCTCAAACCTAGGGAGAGTTATCGTCTGGAATGACACACACGCGAGAGCTCGCGCGCGCGCACACACACACACATATATGAATGAAAAAGTGTTGAACTCTACGATTCGTTTCAGAATGCCTCAAACCGGATTTCAACGAAAAAATTTTGATATTAAAATTTTCCGAGCTATAGCAATAGTTCATTTTTTACAACAATTCGCTAATGAAGAAAACATCTTGACTTTCTAATCTCTTCCACACTCACATACCATCTTCGGGGATGAAAAAGGAAATTGCGATTAATTCGTGGTTCCTATTTTCTCATATGGTTTTTACCCATCGCTTTTCTTTTACTTAACCGTTTATATAGCAAACTGTAGAAAAACTCTCCTTGAGCCAAATTACTTACAAGAACAAAAATTGCGCTAATGTACCACATTATGAAAAAGTCCAGTCATGCAGCACGATCGTATGAGCGAATTTTCATAAATGGTCGTATTACATTTGTGTTAAATTCTGTTGAAATTTGAGCACCTTAGGGACAAATAAAAATGTTATTATACATTTTATAGCAAATTAACTTTTTGTCAGTAATATTCCAATGAACAAACGATTTTGTGGATTTTTACAATTTTTTCAAGTATTCCTATCGATTTTTAGCTTATTTTAATGAAATTTAAGTACATTTTTCAGTACAATTTTGTGCTTAAATTTTTATATGTCCTAGTTCATGTTCGATTAATTGTTTTCGAGTAGCATTCTACTAAAAAATAGAAATTTGTTCATTTTTAGCGGTTTTTTGCCTTCTTTAGTGATTTTTTAAGTACATTTTTTGAAATTTGACCAATTTAATGTGCTCAAAAAGTGTTGTCCAACGAACTCATCCTTTCTTTTGAAATGCTTGATTTTTTGGCGAAAGAACGAAGTTTTTATCTCAATTCTATCGAGAGTTATCATCTGGAATGACACATACATAATATATATATATATACATATATATATATATATATATACATATAAAAAAGCGTTAAAATCCAGGAATCATTTCAGAATGCCTCAAAACAGATTTCGATGAAGAAAATTGTTGAAAATTTTTATTTTAAAATTTTTGGAGCCATTGCAATAGGTTTATTTTCTAAGAAAATTCGCTAAAAGTGTTAAACTCTAGGATTCGTCTCAGAATGCCTCAAAACTGATTTCAAAGAAAAATTTTTTTTTTAATTTTGATTTCATTAAAATTTTTCAATCCATTGCAATAGCTCTATTTTCTCCGGAAATTCGCTAAAAGCGGCATACACATGCATCACTTGTTTCTAAGAATTTAAAGATTCTCCTGAATTCGATCGTCAGGGAAGCCCCCGTAAATCTGAGGTCGCTTTTGGTTTCAGTTGTTCTACAACGTGCCTTGTGTGCAGTGAGTGCTTTCTAGTGCAGTTCCTTCTTACATAATGCGCTATGCTTATCACATTATCTCTCCTTATAACGCATAATACCTTCATGATATCACTAAACCAATCTATACGCGTTCAAACAACATTCCCTACTATATATAAGGTTTTATCGATGGTTCG
The DNA here is from genome assembly GCA_030762985.1 of Adelphocoris suturalis. NCBI lineage: Eukaryota > Metazoa > Arthropoda > Insecta > Hemiptera > Miridae > Adelphocoris > Adelphocoris suturalis. The sequence continues at coordinate 16,224,012 of CM061044.1, forward strand.
AGATAACTCTTGTTTGCGGACATAGGATTCATCATTTTCAGCAATTTCTGTTATCTTATCAGTCCGCTTATGACACACGATCACAGGAACCCACTGACGTAGGATCTTTAGCGGACACTTTGAGTGTTGACATCTTAAAAGTTAGCGCTGCGGATGGTAGAAACGACATTGAAGAAATTGATTTTTCTAAAAATTTGCGAGGTGACGGGTACAAACGCATTCCATCGTTTCTAAGTATCAGCGTACCTTAATACTCGAACCCACGAATTCGGAAGGGGATAAAAAATATTTTTTCTTGCTCGATTACGAAGAATCATCATTGAAAATAATAGCACAAAACTAATCGTGACCTTGATCAAACCAGGTGGATCTGCATCAAGAGGTAAGTTTGTCATATGCTAAAAGATTCATTAAAATTTACATAATACCTTGGAAAAGACTCTTTAAAAACATTCTATTTTGTTACTTGAGAAAACAATATTCACATACAAAACCAGCGCGACGCTAATGGCACGTGTATATGGGTGACAAGGAAGCCGTGAAGAAATCCGAGCAATATCCCTCTATTTCATTAATTCTCAAAAACAAGTATCTCTGGTCTTACTATAAGCTTAAGAAGCCAGGTGTAATACCTACTTGGAAACAATTGAGATTTTATTTGATTGATGTAACTTGAAACAATTCCAAAACAACAATTGATTGGATTGATGATGTGGGTACCAAGCTGAGAGACCTGATATAGCTAACTCAATCAGTGATCTAAGATACGAAACGCTTGCATACGAGTCTGCAACACATTGGGACATTTTATGTCTTTAGTTGCACTCATATGCAAGCTCTAAGAGCCACTCGGCTGATCCGGACCCATCGTCACGTAAATGTGCTAAAGAGACTACATACGAAATTACAGCTTCCTAGAGTGTAAACATAGAAATTAGCTTTAAGAGCCATTCATCTGATCCGGACCCTGGGCATCGTCACGTAAATGTGCTAAAGAGACTACATACGAAATTACAGCTTCCTAGAGTGTAAAACATAGAAATTAGCTTTAAGAGCCACTCATCTGATCCGGACCCCGGGCATAGTCAAGTAAATGTCCTAAAGAGGCTACATACGAAATTACAGCTTCCTAGAGTGTAAAGCATAGAAATTACGTATTAAAATGATTTAACCACCGCTTCACAAATCAAACCGTTCTCGCAATATTTGGATCACCTGCTATGAATCAAATCATCGAAACACCAGCTCAATGAAATCATCAGAAATTAACAAGCGGTGGCAATCATGTTCACAATATCAATTATTGAGAAGGATTACCTGAGTGTACACAATTATTCAAATAACCTTGCTCATAACTCAGCTTGTTGGCCACGCACTTCGCAGTAGTTAACACAACATGGTTGGATAAATCGAGAGCTTTCGAACGAATGGTCAACGAATTTTGTGGAATGAAAAACGACGAAGTACCGTTTCCCTAGCAACGACTCGGTTGTAAGCGGAAATCATCAAAATATTTTCGTGAGCAATTTTCCGTGACGTTTTTTTAAGTTTAAATGCCATAGCAAAGACATGAAATGTCAAAAATTATGTATCACTAACAAAAACTACAGAACTTCGTCGTCCAACCTACAGCCAGACATTACTACAAGAGTAATGTGTACGGGGGGTCGCAAAAAAATGAAGCTATTGCAATGGCTTCAAAAATTCAAATACAAATTTTCCAACATTTCCTTCATGGAAATCCGTTTGGTGCTATTCTGTAACTATTCCTCGATTTTAACGTTGTTTTTCACGCGTATATTATATTTTTACACACACACACACACATATAGTGAGTGTGTGAGTGTCACTCATACCTAACTCTGCTGAGGAATGAGATAAAATTCCGTTCATGAGCCGAAAGATCAAGCAATTTCAAGAGAAAGGAAGAGTTTGATAGCCAGCACTTTTTGAGCAAATTAAATTGACACATCAAATTAAAAAAAGTCATTAAAAATCACTAAAAAATGGCTAAAAAAATTGTTAAACTTATATTCTTTAGTGGAATATTCAATATGAAAAGTTTATCAACTATCAACAAGAACATTAAAAAATGTATGCAAAACACTATGCTAAAAAAATGTACAGAAATTTCATTAATATAAATCCTAGAAAGAAAAAAATCGATAAATCGGATGATAAAAGGGTGTAGTTCGTTTGTGTCCTCACTTTCAAACCAATGTAAATCTATCATTAACCTATCAAAAAATGGATTTGACGACAGTTTCGGAAACCTCCGAATCTCCTCTTTCCAATAGATTCATGATAAATCAACTTTCTCCTTCTCGTTCGTGAGAAATAGGGGATTGAAAAAAAGCGGGGACACATACGGAACTATTTTCCCAGTCAAAAAGTTCCGTAAGTGTCCCCACGCTATTTGTGAGTCAGTAAGTTGAGCAACGAACCCTAAAACCCTTTTGTTGTTAATCTCTGACTAAACAAAGTTGATGTTTATATTGTGTAGATGATACGGACTCTTGAATAAACTTATCTTATGCCTACCAACAGACTACGGATCTCACCAGAACTGGGCACGACCAGCAAATAAACCTCCCGAACTGGGCACTTTCCAAATCTTAGGTAGGTAGGGTCTGCTCCAGAATTTTTACTAAGGGGTTGATTACTTGATGTTATGTATTTTTGAGGCGAGCACCCAGACCACCAAAGTATACACATCATTTTGACCAATATGTCCAACTAATCCGAATTTTTACCAAGGGATTGACTACTTGATGTTATGTACTTTTGAGATACGAGCTTGCGAGCACCCAGACCACCAAACTATGTACACATTATTCTGACCTATATGTTCAACTAATCTGAATTTTTACCAAAGGATTGACCACTTGATGTTTTGTAGTTTTGAGATACGAGCTTGCGAGCATCCAGATCACCAAACTATTCAATCATCCTGATCTACATGTCCAACGAATCTGAATTTGACATGGATATGTCTTTGCTCTGGGGGGTCAACCAAAAATTTTCGTGACGCAAAAAATATGTCACAATTTCTAATGATGTTCACGTACAACCAATCCGTTGCTAGGGGAATGGAACTTCCGTAGTTTTCATCGCACAGAAATCGTTCGCCACTCGTTGGAAAGCGCTTGATTTATGTGATAAATGTTCATATCTCAAGCTACCAATTTCCCCCTCCTTACGTACCTGGCTACATTCCTAAACTAAGTTGATTGGACTATAAACAATTTTAATAAGCCGGTTACAATATTCTTAACGTAAAGCAATAGCATCATCAGGGAACATTATCATCATCTTGACAACAGTCGACTGTAAACAACAACTCATTGTAGTGGCTTCTCTCCACAGTTATTTTCAACATTTCTATGAGTAAACCATTGTTTTGTTGGAATTAGTCGGGATGCGGCCCAGGTAAAATAAATGAAACTATTTCATTTATAACGTTGTAACGAAATAGTTTCATTTATGAAACTATTTTATTTTATTTGATAACGTTTCGTCCTCTTACTGAGGACATCTTCAGATCTTGGTGTGTCCGAAAAAATTCATAAACATCCGAATATAACGGATTTGTCAAATAAAGCAGTGGCTCACCAAGTCAACTCAATGTCAAGAAAGCAAGATATGAAGATGTCTCTCAGTAAGAGAACGAAACGTTATCAAATAAAACAATAAATAATATCATTTCATTTATTAATGAAAAATCAGGCTATCATGAACATAAAAATGATAGCGCCTGTATTGGAGAAATAACTTTAATAGTATGTATAGTATGCTTATTGTGTCTCCAAGAATAATAGAATAAATTATTTATCCTACATTTCGTCGCCTACAGTCCAAAGTTAACAGATTTTTTTACAACTCTCGAGGACGACCGTTATGAAATCCCTAATCAAAGACATATCCATGTAACATGGTATCTGCTTGTAAAGCAGATAGTGGAACTCGTTTACGAGTTTTTTACTAAGGGATTGACTACTTGATGTTATGTGTTGTATACATTTTTGAGACGCGAGCATCCAGTCCACTAAACTATATATACATCCTTACAATGTTTTTTCACGCTAGATGGATTTGAATATAGCGTGGGGACACATACGGAACTTTTTGACTAGGCAAAAAGTTCCGTATGTGTCCCCACTTTTTCAATTCCATATTTCTCATGTAAGCAGAAAAGAAAGTTAATCTATCATAAAAACAGGGGAAAGACGAGATCCTGAGGTTTTTGAAACAGTCGTCAAATTCATTTTTTGACAGGATAATGCCAGATTTAGATTGGTTTGAAAGTGGGGACATACGGAACTACACCCTGATAAAATGCGACTGAGAGTGATCCGCAGGTCCACACTGCACCACTATGGTCCGCTTTCTTTGATCGGGACTGACTTGAGGCGGTTTGCGATCGCCCTCAGTCACCTTCTCCCGTTAACGGGTCGCCTCCCGCACGTCCACAGTTGCTTGTTGTGCGATGAGCTTTGCGGATTCTACAGGGTGCTCCATTAGACTGACAACGGAAAAAACGAAAGTTCGAATTTTTGAGGGGCTCAAAGCTCAGATGATTGCATCAGATGCTAGGAACAACTCCTGAAAATTTCAGTCCGAACCGATAACCCCTTGAGGTCTCCTAAACCCGTTTTTTGGTAATTGAATTATCGATTTTAGAACACTAGACGCTTAGGACAAAAAGACGGTTAGGACATGAAAGATCCATGCGTCTGGACACTTTTTATACTCTATTCCTATGTTTTCGGTGTCGCGGAACACGATGCCGCCATTATTGCAAGCGCAGAAGCTGTATTTCTTTTGATATTCAAGAAATCAGTCCAAATAAGTGATGGGAAAAAGGCATTTTTCCCGTTTTTACCTAGTTTTGACTGGGAAAAAAATTGTTTGCGGGTCTTTTCTGCTTTGGACCTTATCTCCTGGCTTGTTCCGAATGTAACAAGACCAATTTCGTCCTATAATATTATATTGTCCTTTTGGAAATATCTGCTCAAGAGCCGAGTTAGCTATTTTAATGGTAACTGCTCTATACTTACCAGTAGCTGCGAAATCAAAATTTAACGCCCTGAAGCCGTTTTTATCCCATTATTTTATGTTTTTGGGCTCGTTAAACATTACGTGCTAGTAGTGGAGGCGTGGGACTTATATCGGTTAATAATCAAGAACTAGGTGTCAAAAATCGGTGAATAGAGTGGCATTTTCTTGATGTTCAAAAAATCAGTGGACAAAATTAATAGAAATAAGGGATTTTTCGCCGTCTACACCTAGTTTTGATTGGGAAAAACTATTTATGAGTGTCTCCTCTGCCTTGGACTTTGTTCTGTGACTTATTCTGAATATGACAAGACTAAGTTTGTCCCATAATACATTTTTCTTCTCGAAATATCAGCTCAAGAGCCAAGTCGACTTATTTAATGGTAACTGTTCTATATTCAATAGTGCCACTACTACTTGCACGTAATGTTCAACGAACCCAAAAACATAAAATAATTGGATAAAAAGGGCTTCAGGGCGTTAAATTTTGATTTCGTAGCTACTGGTAAGTATAGAGCGGTTACCATTAAAAAAAGTCCAGTCATGCAGCATGACCTCATAAGCGAATTTTTTAAGAAATCTTCGACATTTCAGTCGCTATTGATCGTGTAGAGAAATTTTAGTTTATGATTTTGATAGACAAACATGGAATCAAATTCTATCTACAGCATGGTTTTAGCCTTAAACAGCATGGTTCTAGGATTGGTTATACAGGGATACTTCCATAAGAGTAGATCAATCTGAATTTGGACAATGTTTTATGCAAATATTATCGATTTTTACAACTAGCGAACGGCATTATTTCGATTTTTGACTGATTTTTCAACTGTGAAATTTTTGAAAACTTGATACATATTCTTATAGGAAATTTTACGCTGATTCCGAATATACCACAATTAGTATGCTGAAAAAATTATTTCGCACAACAAATGGCAAAAAACAGGCTATTTTGAAATTTTTGACTACATTTTTGAAAATTTCAACCCGAAGATGTAATCCGATCATGCTGGCCAACGAACTTGAACTTTCGTTTTGTGCCCTTAACATTTTAAAATTTGTTTGAAGTTTCTAGCACAATTCTACGGACAGTTATCGTCTGGAATGACACATACATACATACATATATACATACATATATACATACATACATAAAAAAATGCGTTAAACTTCAGAATATAATTCAGAATAGCCTGAAACGGATTCCTGCATAAAAATTTTTCAAAAATTCACATTCTACAAATTTTGAGGCGAGAGCAATAGCTTAATTTTCTTCAAAAATTCGCTAAAAGGTAACTCGGCTCTTGAGCAGATATTTCCAAAAGGACAATATAATATTATAGGACGAAATTGGTCTTGTTACATTCGGAACAAGCCAGGAAACAAGGTCCGAAGCAGAAAAGACCCGCAAACAATTTTTTTCCAAGTCAAAACTAGGTAAAAACGGCAAAAAATGCCTTTTATCCATCACTTATTTGAACTGATTTCTTGAATATCAAAAGAAATACAGCTTCTGCGGTTGCAATAATGGCGGCATCGTGTTCCGCGACTCCGAAAACATAGGAATAGAATATAAAAAGTGTCCAGACGCATGGATCTTTCATGTCCTAACCGTCTTTTTGTCCTAAGCGTCTAGTATTTTAAAATCGATAATTCAATTACCAAAAAACGGATTTAGGAGACCTCAAGGGGTTATCGGTTCGGACTGAAATTTTCAGGAGTTGTTCCTAGCATCTGATGCAATCATCTGAGCTTTGAGCCCCTCAAAAATTCGAACTTTCGTTTTTTTCGTTGTCAGTCTAGTGACGATCGAGTCACGAAGAGCCGCACCATCTTCCATCCCCAGATTTCCCTAACTTTTTTCTTGCTCCTCGGATTCGTCGGAAACAGCTTTCAGGATTGCAATTTCTATTTTCACCCCGGCCCATACCAAGACATGAGGACAGTGTCGCCATCATCTGCCCGCTAGGTTATGAGACATTCTTTCAAGAAACATGGTAAATTCCTCATGTAGCGCTTCACCTACTGAACAAATAAGAGGGAAGAAAGAGCCTCGAACATCCTCTGTTGCGTGGTCATACTTCCTGAGCTTCTCTACTGCAGCTGAACGAACCACTTGGTTCCAGGGATGAGAAGCGGGGCTAGCATTGATGGATGGCGCAGCTTCAACAATAAGCTGCCTGCACTTAGGCGCTAGACTACTATATGCGTGGCAACTCGGGAACGTTTACATCATTGTAAACTCTTCTGCATCACATAGTAGTAATATTAAGAGGCACATTGATTGTAAAATATCCACGGATAAGGATACAAGCCTCTGTGATTTGCCAAGACTGTATTTGTATCACATCACTCGCAGAAACGCGTTCCAACCTAAATTCGTGAATGAAATTGAATGAAGTGTCCGTGAATTTGTCATCTAACTATCAAGTTGGACAACAATAAAATCAACATTATTCATCACCTGATCGTTTTTAATTTATAATTCAAGCTAGTTGAGGGGATTTATATGTGCAGTACTCATCGACTTTTGGATCTTGCATCTTGTCAGAGAATTATCACTAAAGGGGTAAAGAAGTATTTTCAGATTAAGGGAAATGAGACAGGTAGGGACCACTTACTTGAGCTCCCTTATGTCGTTTCTCCCCACACAGTTCATAAACCTCGATGGAATACTTTACACCCCGTTTAGGCACACGTGGAACGACTACTGGCTCAAGACCATTTAATATAAGAACTTTCGTATATCTAGTTATATTTGGCATCCTTCAATCCTACCACGATTAATTCTAGTGAACCCCACTCAGAGTCTGCTCTAGAGAACGGACCCAAGAACATTTGTCCAATATTCTCCAGTTATCATTCACAATTCGACTAAGTCTCGATAAATAAGCAACGTGATCCGTGACAACGCTGAACTTCTTCGACATCTTACTCTTTACACGGTTTTTTAGAAAAAAAGCAATGTATAGTTAGGGTCGATGAATAGTTTCCCTATTATAAAAATAAACGAAAAATGATCTAGAGTTTACTCGTGTTCTTAATAGGAAAGTAGGTAGCTCCACTTGTTGCAAAAATGAACCGACGACCAATTTCTCGATTCCAAGAACAAGAATCTATTACTTTACACAACCTTAACGAAAATATATAAACCCTTGAACTGGGGAAACTTGCAGCAAAATGTAACTAGGAAATACAGCTTTGCGTAAATATGACGTTACAATGACATCTACGAAAACAGGTCAGCAAAAAAATTGTTTTACATGCAGTATCGCGAACTATCAAAATATGAGATTTTGAGGTCAAATCAACGGATCGCGTTCCTCTTCAACTTTTTCAACTCGTGACGTGGTCAATTTCTCGAGAATGAGTAATATTGGCCAAACATAAATATTCAAATTCAAACAAAACCTCTAAGCGATGTGATAAAAGCGATGAGACAGACTTACTATAATTCCATATGTGAAAACTGAAAAGTCACTGAAATCTCGCGGAGAACGTCGATCCGAACAAGGTGAAAATCAAATCCATCTCAAGTGAGTTCAAATAGATCAAAATCGGTGGCTGGAATATAAACGAATACATGATGGTATTAGATAAGATGTTGCAAACGCAAGAACTGATGGTAAGTGGAAAAAAAATGCATAAATCCGTTACTGGGGCAGGGAACTTGATACCTGGGAGAAAGCTGATTCATTCGATCAATATTTTCTGCTAACTATAGGAAAAGTAAGTAGACTAACACCAATATCATTGTTTCCAATACGATTCTGAAGTTTACAGAAGTCGGATGAGGTAACGAAAACGAAAAGAAAGCTCATGCTTTTGTTTCAAGATTACTTTCGAAATGGGCTTATCACAGGGGGGGACTGGGGGCTGGTTTTATTCCAGTTAAAATTAACTACAAAATCGGTGCAATACTTACAACGAATGATATCTCAAGATGTCCAAAAGATTTCGAAGTATGAGCTAAATGATAAATAACATTATAACAATAAAAAATAATTAATACACAAAAAAGATACGATATGATGGCACTATTTCCACAGTTGCCCTCAACCACTACCAGCGAGACTGCCAACTTCTTATTCAACTTCAACCTTCCCATCGCACAAATTCATCCTATTCAGTTACATCCTGAAATACCTCTTTGATGTTTCCTTCCCGCTCTTCTTTAAAACCAATTTATTGGTATGTTCGCGATAGAAATATAAATTTGGGCTTGAGCTCCAGATCGGAAGGAGATGAAAATTTTTGTAATCAGAAGTCGGTTTTTTGATAAATTGATAGTTATTTGGTGAATGATTATTAAGGAAAAGCAAAAAAAGGAGGACATTCCATGAACATGCAGAAGAGATCTGGGAAATGAAACAATAAAAAATGAAAAAAAGGAAAATTTAAAAGATGAATTTTGAATTTTTGAGACATTCTGTTGAAGTAATAACACTTAGGTTATGTTATAAGCACAAATCTAACATAAATCTTGTAACTATATTCCGTCTTGATAAAAATGAAGATGGCAACACTGCCTTTGAAAAGATCAGCTGGTTTTTAGGATAAAATTTTCTTGAGAGCCGAGTTCCTGCCTTGGGTTTGTGCTGTAATTATTTTATCCCGAGAAAATCGGATAATTTCCTTAAATTCTCTGAAATCGTGTACACTCTACCAAAATGATCACCTCACGGCTTATCGGCACTGCCCGGCAATTCTCCACCACCGCAATCAAGAGGGGCGGTCACGGAGGTGTCCCAGGCGAGGTCAGTATTTTCATGTGAAGTAGGCACCAATTATTGAACAGATATACCTACTTCGTTCCTTCTTGAATATGTCTACTTCGTCTCTCAATTTTTTGTAAGTGCTTAATCATAAACCTCGGATGACTTTATGAGTTTCCGAACCTTCAACTTGAAGGCGGGGACGAATGAGTGTTTGAACTTTGTCAGCTCTTAAGTTCTGGTTTGTACTTGATTAGATGAGTTTTGTAATAATATTACATCCAATGTTATATCCGATGAAGAACTAGTTGCATGCGTATCCAGTTCAATTCTGTGCTAGCCTTCGGTCCATTTTCAGTACACCTATTACGCATGCGCAAACCTACCCATGTGCAGTGAGGACATTATGCTCTTAGCCGTAGTTTGCTCGTATTTGCTGTTCAGCGGAAGAAGTAAGCTATGTTGAAGCGCTAGACAAAGGGCTATGTCGCTAGTTTCACTGGTACCCAGTTCGTGAACTGAGCTTGTACGTCGCCTAGTTACAGGTTCGTGAAGTATGTACTACTATACTGAACTGACCCTTCATGAAGAATCTTACACAAACTGAACGTGTTCGATTTCAAAGCTAGTAACTAATTTTCCTTGCGGTGGAAGTAGTTCAGATTGGTTCATAGAAGTATGAAGAAATTCTTCAAATCATTAGAGAGTTCCTACACGATAAGTCAATTTTCGCCTAGTTACAGGTTCGTGCAGTATGTACTACCATACTGAAGCCATTCACGACGGAGCCAGATGGCCTGAAGCCGCTAGCTCGAGTCCATTTGGCCCCAGTCCAAATCAGGGGGGTCATGCACGGGTACACAGCCAGTAGCGTTTCCTCGTTCTTCGGTCCTGGTGCTGTGCTCTTGAGCATCTGACCTCACCAATTCACTTCATCATCACTTAATCAATTGTACCTCTTCAATTTTACTTCAGTATGAACAACGAGGAACTTGTTAACTTAGCTGCCGCTGCAGTTTGCATTTATAAGAAGAAGAAACCAAAATGGCAGTGGCAGAAAGAATGGTTTTCAGCTCGAAATAAATTGACCAATGTCAGGTTGATTGAACACCTAACATTAGAACGGTGCGTCACTTGCCACAAGCATGATCTCTCCCGGTATTTTTCAATCACCTCCAGGACGAAGTCACGGCCACTCACACTTGCCATCGTACACGTAGCTATCACCTCGACGTCTAGAAGTACACTGAAAGGATTTTGGCCCGGGGGATGACCCACACACGGAAGAGCCAGTCAGTGGAGCCGATCCCCACTCACAGCAAGTCCGCTCGACGGCTCCGTGGCTCGGCTCCATGGATTTTGGCCCGTCCGAAAATCCAGCAAGGCCACTAGGTGGCGCGGGGCCACTTGAAATTTCCCCACACACGGTGGAATATGGATTAGCCTGAGGCCGTTTGGCTCTGTCGTGAATGGCAGCCTTTACACAAACTGAACGTGTTCGATTTCAAAGCTAGTAACTAATTTTCCTTGCGGTGGAAGTAGTTCAGATTGGTTCATAGAAGTATGAAGAAATTCTTCCAGTCATTAGAGAGTTCCTACACGATAAGGTGCTTGGAGATTTTATTATCTGGGGCGTGCCACAGCGGATGCTAACCTGATGAAGTCAAGAGAGTTGAATTAGTAGAGAGTTCCTAGTAGATCCGCAAAACACAATACGTCGTGCGATATCGTCAACCCAGTGCCTTAGCTCTGACACTATAGAGAGTTTCTAGTGGATCCATTGGTCTCAATACGGGGTGCGGTAACGAGAAACTTTAGCTTTGTTTCCACAACTGCTCCGGAGCAGGTCCAGTTCAGAGCAAGGGCACCTCCATGGCTGTTCAGTTCAGATGGCATCGGAAACGCTCAAGGACATGGATACACGAAGATCCATGAAATGGAGTTACGTTAGCGTTACTTCAGCAAAACCTTGTGTCTCATTCTTATTCGACGTCGACATTCTCGTGATTCACTCCCGAATATTTAGTTTGGCATGTTTCTAGTTCATTAGTTTAGTAGGTAGTAGAGATAAGGAATATAATAAAGGAATAAACAATTCAAATTTAAAACTTTTAAAAGTTCGAAAATCGCAGAATCACCTGAATAAATACGAACAATTGACTCGAAAATAGGCTCGAAATCAAAGGAAACCACAATTTGTAAGGTGTAAGGTTACAGAAGTTTGAGGAAGGATATATCGGGTTATCTGAAGTTCAGAAGAGCGCGTGCGCGGAGCAAGCTGCACCTCCTCTTCTGGCGGAGCAGGAAGTTCATGTTCAGATCATGTTCCTTGAGCAGCGGAAACACTGGACATCTTGCACAGAATATGAACCGAGGGAGTGCGGAAACGCCATTATCTTACTCCTTCTTCACTGCGCAAGCGCAACTTGACCTGAACCTGTTCGGGTCTGCAGCGGAAACAAAGCTTTGTACCACACCTTAAAGTCACGTCAAGTCCTTAACGAATCTAGTTGTAACACTACATCCATGGAAGGAGGAAATTATCCTTTGGAGGTTATTTGAGTCCATATGGAAGGAGGTTATTTTAGCCGATTACATTTTTCCGGATTGCGATCCGTTAACGTATCTGTACAGAAGGATGCGTCACCATAGCTCATTGCGTTAGGGTTACGGCGCCAGATTGTCAATAGAGAGTTCCTAGTAGATCCGTAGAACACATCAGAGAGTTCCTAGTAGATCCGTAAAAAACTACGTTGTGTGGTATCGACAATCCGGCGCCGTAACTCTGCCACAATGAGCTATGGTGACGCATCCTTCTGTACAGATATGTTAACGGATCGCAATCCGGAAAAATGTAATTGGCTAAAATAACCTCCTTCCATGGACTCAAATAACTTCCTAGGGATAATTTCCTCCTTCCAGGGATTTAGAGTTACAACTAGATCTTGACGTGACTTTAAGGTGAGTTAAATTGAGAGTTCCTAGTAGATCCGTAAAACACAATAAGTCGTGCGGTAATTAGAGAGTTCCTAGTAGATCCGTCGGTCTCAATACGGAGTGCAGTTACGAGAAACATTACCGCACCTTAAAGTCACGTCAAGTCCATAACGGATCTGTACATATCTGTACAGAAGGATCAGACCTAAGCCGGTTTCACATGGAGCGGCACGAGCGTAACAACCGGAAAGACGGAAGGCCGGAAAACCCCGTGGAGAGGGCGGCGGAATGCGGCTGGGTGTTCACATGAAGCGGCACCTTTGTGAACGGAATCATAACCTTCGTACTGAAACCCTCTCTGATCTGAAACCTCTACTTGCGGTTATCAACATTCCTGTCCAATGAGCTTGCGCTCCGCTCGACGGAACGCGGCAACGGTATACAATTTTCTACCGCCGTCCGCAGACCGCCCATTCCGGCAACATGGCAGCCACCATCCTCAACTGTTGTCCCACAAGCCAATCAGATTGCGTTCCGTCTTCCGGACATACCGGACATACCGCTCTATGTGAAACCGGCTTTACGGCGCTGGATTGTCGATACCGCACGGTGTTTCGTTTTACGGATGTACTAGGAACTCTCTAATAGAGACTTGCATCTCATCTAGTAGATCGGTATAACACAATCTCTGCACCATGGAATGGGGACTCGTACGTTCACCCTGTTCTGTGCTATACGTAATCCCCCATGGTGAATGAGGTTATATGTACGTTTTCTATTTACTGAATATTTTACGAACGAAGTGAGTCTTTACTTTGACTCAGCAAGCATTTTTTGTCAGCACTAATGCGTGCGTGAGGCACCTGGTCAGTGGACCCACTAGTGTAAAGGATACATATCAGTTCTACTACCCCTGGCTTGCATAATCTACCCAAGAATTCTGCTTCAACAGCTTCAAGTAAATGCCAAAAAACTTGCGTCTCAATAGAAAAACTCTAGTGCCTTTACGCCAGTTAAAAGAAAAGGAAGAATATATTTTTATGAAAGTAAAACAATCAACAATTTTCCGGGACAACAATTACTTCAGGGTTTGGAAAAGTTTATTATAAATTCCTTGCTAAACACTTCCTATGTGGTGGGTTGGAAAATAGAGTTTTATCAAGTCTAATCTTTATTTTTTAGGTGGAAAATGTGTATAAAATATAAAAGGGGTAGGACGGGAGTGCTCGCCAAGGGTTCTTGGGGGTTGGGAACAAACGACCTTGTTGAATGTTGTCTACTCCACCATCTACTTTACTTACGTTTGAATCTAAACTGCATTATCTAGTATTGAAATCACTGTTCTGCTTTCAGAACTTGCCGTTCAAGCTTGGCAGCCCTCTCGGTATGACCGTCAAATTCATTCTCTTTTTCTCCATTCCTCTCGCTGCTCCCTTCTTGATTGTTCGACACCAAATGTTGAAGAGTTAACTTCCTTGGTAAGTAGTTTGGCGTAGAATGAATCTTTGATGGCAGGTTGGTGTATTTGAATTTAATTGTTAACATGTGCTTTTTTCTTCATTCAAAAGAGATTGATTGAATCACTAATAACCTTAGGTTACATTCGTGTTGCTTAACCCTCCATAGACCGCAGCTTTCTTTGTATCAACGTAGACTCTGTGCCCAACGCATGTTTTTGGTGATATGTGTAGTTATTTGGAAGACGACCAAAAATATTATGTATAAATAAGTTCATACATTTCTGAATAATAGTTCTTTGGATCATCATATCATTGTAACATGAAAACGAAAGTAATTACTTCATCCTCGAATAGGTAGAGAGTGCTGGATTTTCATAGGTACTCCGCTTCTTATAGGGGGGGGGGTAATCCTGCTGAACCACTCAGCAATGTTCACTATAGTTTGTTATGCACTTATGTATTTTATGGAGGTCACTATTTTTAGCGCGCCCTGCTGCGGTTAAGTGGTTTTTGCTTAGATCGGTGGACTGGGTGCTCGCTACGCTCAAATATCAAAAATGCGATTGCACCAAGAAGCCAATCCATTAGTAAAAATTCAAATTAGTTGGACATATATCCCACACCACTGCCTTTGTATATAGTCCATGTGTCCAACTTTTCTGAATTTTTACTCCTTAATGCTATGTATTTTTTAGATGCGAGCGTAGCGAGTATCCAGACCACTCATCTAGGCAAAAACCACTTGACCACCACAGGGCACTCTAAAAATAGTGGCCTTTACTACACACAAGTGCCGTTTGTTATTTTCTACCAAGTCCGCCTTTCGTTCAAAATGTGTTTTTTCTTCTTTCTTTTTATGGTTAGGGGGTGTGAGAGGATGAGTAGATAGCTAGGCACGTTTTCTCATCAGTTTATTTTTCCCTCCGAGCACTTTCGCCAATATAGGCCTCATCAGGGAGTATTATTGACATGGATATGTCTTTGCTCTGGGGGGTCAACCAAAAATTTCCGTCACGCAAAAGTTGATGTCACAATTTCTAATGATGTTCACGCACAACCCAGCCGTTGCTAGGAGAATGGAACTTCCGCAGTTTTCATCGCACAGAAATCGTTCCCCACTCGTTGGAAAGCGCTTGATTTATGTGATAAATGTTCACATCTCAAGCTACCAATTTCCCCCTCCTTACGTACCTGGCTACATTCCTAAATTAAGTTGATTGGACTATAAACAATAAATTTTCTCCACTTTATTTCATTTACTCCACTCCATAGGAAACATTTTCATCCCCTTGACAACAGTCGACTGTTAACAACAACTCATTATAGTGGCTATCATGAACATAAAAATGATAGCGTCTGTATTGGAGAAATAACTTTAATAGTAGGTATGTATAGTACATGCTTTTTATGCCTCCACGAATAATAAAATAAATTCTTTAACCCTACATTTCGTCGTCTACAGTCCAAAGTAAAAGGATTTGTTTACAACTCTCGAGGACAACCGTTATGAAATCCCCAATCAAAGACATATCCATGTAAACATGGTATCTGCTTGTAAAGCAGATAGTGGAACTCGTTTACGAGTTTCGGAATTTTATGTAGTTGGACAGTATGGCATTTATACATGTTTTGTTGCAGATTATTTGGTACCATCAGATAACAGCACCGACTGTTTGGGGATATTTATAAAATTGACTGCTTAAGTTGTCTGATTTAAAAGGATCCATTAGTATTAAGTGATTAATAACTTGTCCAAGGGCGAAATTGAAGTAGAAAAGTAAATAATTGGAGAAAGAATCATACAACTTAAGCAGTCAATTTTATAAATATCCCCAAACAGTGGCTGCTGTTATCTAATGCAACAAAACATGTATAAATGCCATACTGTCCAACTACATAATAATACTTTTGAGTGCCTACATTGAATACAATATGAGGCCTGATTAAGCCTATATTGGCGAAAGCTCTCGGAGGGAAAAATAAACTGATGAGAAAACGTGCCTAGCTATCTACTCTTCCCCTAACACCCCCTTAAGGCCGTATCACACTAGCATTTTTTCTGTGTTTTTAATGCCAAAACGTGAAGAAGAAGAAGTGCGTTTTTCCAAGGTCAGCTTTTTCGACCATTGCGCATCCTGGCGGAGCGTTTTTAAACTCACTTGGGAAAATTAGAACACGTTCCAATTTTTACCTTGACGCAAGAAAAATGCTAAACATAACCCTTGGGGAGGTTACAATTCAATGAAAAACCCCTAGGAGCCCTAACCTGACAGATTTAATAAAAACGCATTCCGCCAGAATGCGCTGTTTTTGCAGTTATTCCTCTTCAACATTCACTACTCACCTTGAAAAAACGCAGTTTGCCTTCTTCACGTTTCAGCGTTTAAAACACAGAAAAAAATGCGGAAAAAATGCTAGTGTGATACGGCCTTAACCATGGATAATGAAAGGCAACCTACCCAATGGATTCTTTCTTTTTTCAAAGCACCCCTGTAAAAAACTAATCTTCTATGATCGCAATTGAAAAATGTCATCTAGTTTTCCTATATTTGAGAAACCCCTTAAAATTACTTGGTTTTTCAAACTGTCGTACCCGAATTTCGGATCACGGAAATAATATTCAAAACATCGCCGAATCCTCAATAGTGTCACTGAATATTTCACGCTTCACTAAGCTTTGCTTCGTGCAATCTTTTATCTTTCCCACCTAATGGGAAAACAATTTGACCTAAATTACTTTTCTGTTGTTGGATATTTCCATCACAATCAATAATATAAATATGGATAAAGTTAAGGCCAAATCTTGAGTAGACTGTCTTATCTAGATAATATTGCAATTCAATCGCCATTTGTTGATTACCAATTTCCATGATTGTTTTTTTAATTTTATTTTCAGGTATCAAATCACCTCAGTTCCCGTTTAGAAGTCAAGAAACACCGTAATTTGTACAAATTGTACCTTATAAATAATACTGCATCTACCATGATTCAGTTTTCAGTTATTGGTGGTGAATAAAATATCGTAATTATTATTTGATGTGTCATGGTGTCATCCTATTTTCTTTTATTAATTAAAAAGCTTTTAACCAAATGAAATGCAGGAATGAATCATAACGAAAAATAAGTGCACAGTTTTAGTGAATCTTGATGGTATATTTTTAGGTAAATTGTGTGTGAACCATATCAGTTCGCACCTTCGTATAAATATATTAAAGGTATTATATACATAATACAGTAATTAATGATCAACAACTTCATTAATTTTCTACTGAAATCAGATTCAAGTCTTCCAAAGTCGCAAGAAAGGCCTGATGAACCAATTATGTGTTTGCATGAAGATACTGATTCTAAATTTTTCACTGAAGGTAGAGCACAACAACTTTGCTAAACTAGTGGACACCTCCTGATGACTTGTCATTAAATGTAATAGGATGTCATCCATAATTCTGTAAGCACCTTTTACGTTACAAACAATTTACAATACGATTATAAACTAGTAGAAAGTAAGCAAGAGTGAAAGATGGTACCATAAGGACCTACGGAATAGCTGATCATTGAAAGAGACCAGGGGCTGACAGTTGTAATTTGAAATTACTGATAGCAGCTTGAAAAATTGAAATCCATTGTTTGCCAAAGAACTCTATTATAGTTGGGCCATGGAAACATGAAATGTAACTAGTTAATCATATTTAAAATGAAATACAGGTACACTTAGAGCAACATGTGGCTCCTAGCAGCACCTACTCGATATTGATTGAATGGACATATAGATAAGATCATGATTTCAACAAACTTTCAAAAAATCCTTTCAGTAACATACAATTAAGAAATATGAGTAATGTTTATGATTGCGCCTTAAATTAGAAAACTTTCAATTACTAATAAACAAAAGTGGCACTGATCTTCGTACCTAATAAAACGAACAAATTTATGAACTTTGAATTTGCGATGTTGGATCCAATTGTGGAAGCCCGATCTATCGGGAGGACCATTGACTTTTCATTTGCCTGAAAAGGCCTATCTCCCCTTGATTGTATGTTGGGTTAAAAATATACAGTCGAGGCTCAGGATCAAACTGATGATAGGAGCCCAGGGAAAAACATGGCAGTCTCACAAAGATGGCTACAATTGAACATTTTCAACTTTACCTGCTCTGATTCCTTAACTGTATGACCTTGACCCCAAGAACTGTGCCTACATCATCTCTTAAAATGAGGAAGTTACGAACAATTGAAAATCGGACTAATTTTGGGCAAGTCCTCTCCTCAGATGGTATAAAACCCCATTTGGATTAGTCACCTGTGCGAGTTAGGTGACTGTCTTATCTACAAGGGAGCGGACAGGTTTAATATTTTATCACAATAAAAATCTAAATAGAAATTATGAAAGAGGAAACCAATCATTTTCGATAAGGGAAATGACCTAAGCTGAACTGCCGCTTACTCAACCCTGTTCAACTCTCAAAAGCATTCAATATCGAATTCACTGTTTCCAATAACCTGTAAAATAACCTTACAATCGTCCGTCCTTTCCCTTTCTTTGACCTTGGCAACCGGTCAAAATATATCGAACGTCCAAATACAGTGCACTTATAGCTAATTGTCTTCTTTGGAGCTTTCTCGGAGTATTGGAGGATAGCTTCTTGTCCTTCCTCTAACACTAGGGGTATTCATGGTCCATTTCAAATTGACGAAAATCGAATTCATTAAAACGTGATGGTACTGTGAGGCTCCCACGTTGAAACGTCAAAAATCGAAATGTAAGTAGCGCCCCTTGCGTGAAAGCCAAATCCATACAGGTTACATCCTAATCAGGTTATCAATAATAATAAAACTGTGAAACTATAAACATGAAACTGGGAATTGGAACAACTTTCTTTACACGTCAGTAGATCTGAATCACGAGAATAACAATCGCGTCTTATCGATATGCAGTTTTCCAAAGCAGCCAATAGAATCGTTGAGGCTTTTCAGTAATTCGAGAGCGAAACTTACTTCGAAGGCTTCACCCTCTGGGAAAACAGATCAGCTGACGGAAACCGCTGATCTATCTTCCCCAAACACCATCAGAGAGGATTGACGCCGTTTTATCACTTATGCCAGAAAAAATATACAATGCAATTTCGAAACTTGAGTTTCGACGATGAAACTACTGGAACATGAATACCCCCAAAATAACGCAAGTCCTGTGGTCTCCTGTATATGGATGGAAGAACCTTGACAACATTCTAGGAGGACATTCAAACTATGTATAATCACAGAACATAGAAACAACTACTTTGTTGTTTCTATGTTCTGTGAGTATATTCCATTTCTTAATTTCCTATAAAATAAGTACCGACTATTTATTTATCTATTTTCATTTAAAGTAGATTTTATTCCAAGAACTTCCAACACCAAAATATTTTTCAAAATTTTCTACACATGTAACGTCATTACAATCCTCTAGTCATAGTAATAAGGCCACCCATCCCTTCTCAAGAGTGATGTGGAAAATTTTGAAAATAGTAGATGCTGTCGGAATTCTCAAGACGGAATCGAGCATTTCACATATAGGCACTAGGTATCTCTTTAGGCAGATGCCTCCCACAAATCCACACTCTTCGTAAGTATTGCAATTACGTTCAATAAAAATCGTTCTAGCTTTACAAATAGTTGGTACAAACCCTACAAAAATATACCCATTTTTTTACAAATAACAAAAAATTCAGCACACAAAATGATATTTTTAAACAACGAAATGGTTAATCATACACTTTTCGGTATCTAGTTTTCATAATTAGTATTCTTAATTACCATTATATTTATATATATTTTAAACACTATCACATCTGATTGTTCATGGAAAAAAAAATGCTCACTAGGGAGGTACATGACAAAGCCAGCCCAGTAGCAATCGCATCATCTACAATAAACACTGCTCCATAAAACTTTGCTTCCTGATTAAATTTCCAGCACCATACTGTAATTGAGAAGATTATGAAACCAAGGTTGTGGATTGTGGAACCCTAGTATTATGGTATTCTATGGTACAATGAATAATACAAGGACTCCAGTGAGCAAAAATGAAGAGGAAGGTCGCGCTGTGTCTTATGTGGATTTGCAGCACGCGTTCGGGCGTTTATGCGTTCAGACGGTGGACCAATGAAATCTTCGGAAGTTGTCACGTGACCCTGCCCGCGCGGCGACGCGACGGCGTTGAACGCTTCGGTTTGATTTTCAAACAAGTTTGATTTTTATCGCGGCCGCCGCGCGTCAAACGCGTTTATATTTGATGTTTTTCTAACCTCTTTAGACATTTTGAACTTGTTTCGTACTTTTTCCGCACATTTTCTTCTGTGATAATGGAGTCAGCAGAAATAGAAACGGCCAGTTCTACATTTATCATACACCTTTATCGGGAGATGCCCAGTTCCGAATAAAATTACAATATATTGTCTAGTGTTTCTAAACAATAGTGAAAACAAAATGCGAATTCTTGTTGAAAGTAAATTATAAGATTCTTGCTCAATTTTGTGCACGATGTAATCAAAAGTTTCTACTGTCATTCTTGCACATGCTTTAAAGTGCTCTTCACCTTCCCTCAATTTGGAGTAGGTATAAGTGATGAAATTCACCAAACTTGTTCCGGCTTTTAAATATTTCCTCCACGGGTCTCATCTTTTTATTATTTTCAGCTAAATAATACAAAAGAGCCACTGAGCAAGTCAGCACCTCAAATATGTTGACCGACGGCATGCATGAAAAATAAAGTTGAAAACACAGGTGATGAGAACAGAACAGGTGATGCTCGCTAAACTACGAAGCGTTTTTGCGTTTCCACGTAGGACACCATTTTTACCTCCCGCGGCAACGCGTCGTGGCTTGACGCTTGCGGCGGAGCCACGTAGGACACTACCTTAGACGGACGACGCCACGTAGTGATGGCAGCTTGGAATAAAACCAGATCAGCCCCTAGGTACTATTGCAAGTATCATTCGATTTCGATGCAATTTTTGGGGAATGTGCGGATCATGCTGTAGATGGTCGGATAATCAGTTTCATTTCTAATTGGAATACTTCACTCTGTGCATGGGCAAATATAAAATCCATAAAGCATAATTTTTTCTCACCATAGAGCGATTCCGTTAAAGTTTGGAGTGTAGTCTAGAAAATACGATTTAATCACCCCATATGAATTTCGTCACGATCGTATCAATAGTAGCTGCTGCACATGAGCGAATGTGAAATCCTTGTAACAAGCATAACTTCTATAGTTTTCATTCGATTTCGATGCAATTTTCCTTGTGTTTTAGGCTGAGGATGGTCCCCTTATCTCAAAATTTAAAAAATTGAATGTTTCTGCGGCACATGCGCAAACGTAAAATCCATCAAGCGTAATTTTCTCACGACCTATACGACTGATCTCACTCAAATTCGGAAGGTAGTTAGGGAATGACGATTAAGCCGGTTTCACATGGAGCGGTATGAGCGTAACAACTGGAAAGACAGAAGGCCGGAAAACCCAGTGGAGGGGGCGGCGGAATGCGGCAGGGTGTTCACATGAAGCGGCACCTCGCTAAACGGAATCATATCCTTCCTACTGAAACCTCTATTTGCGGTTATCAACATTCCTGTCCAATGAGCTTGCGCAACGCTCGACGGAACGTGGCAACGGTATACAAATTTCTACCGCCGAGCGCCGACCGCCCATTCCGGCAACATGGCAGCCACCATCCTCAACTGTTGTCCCAACAGCCAATCACATTGTGTTCCGTCTCTGGACATACCGCTCCATGTGAAATCGGCTTTAGAGTACCCCATAATTTGTTTAATCACAATCTTATCATTATCACCTGCTGCGCAAGTGCGAACTAAAAAATCTTGTAACAAGCGTGACTACTACAGTTTCCATCTGATTACAATGACATTTTCAGTGATTGAATGGTTTAGGCTGTAGATGGTCCCCAATGAACTTCATCGCTCTCGACTCATTGGTAGCTTTTGAGCATGCGCGAATATTTTCAAGTTAATCTTTAGCATGTTCAAATAATTATGTACCAGGCTTACATTTTACGCTCCATCTCAACCATAGGACTCCGCTATTGAATATTTCAAGACTATCAAAACATTTCAATGATCTATGCATTTAAATTACTGAGACGAGGAAGCTATGTGCCACAACCAACATGGCAGACTTTTAAAATAAAATTCTATTGTGGCGAGCCTCAAAAAAGAAAAAAAAATCCATTTCCTAATTTTGTAAAGCTGTTTATCCGAAGTTCAATTTTACATAGATAGAAACTTGAGCAATTTCGTTCATTGATTGATCAGAAAATGTAAATTGAAAATCACAGCACATATTATAACCCCTTAATTGAAAATAAGTACCAATATGAAGATTGTTTTCCTGTCAACTTTTGATAAGTATATATCAATCACTTGATACTTTTGGTCCCTACAATCATTAGGCCAAGATATATATTTATGTTCCCATTCGCAGCAGTCAAAAGTAAACTTATAACTATTCATACATTTACGGATAAAAATGTCAAATGGTATTACAATGTTGCGTGCATGTTACTTCAAGGCTCACAACCAAAATTTGGGCCAGCCAAATATGGTTTTGACAGTAATACTGACAAAAACATTCCGACAGTTCAGGTAATGCTGTGTATCTTATCCCAAAAAATGCTACGCCCTAGTCATTAAACAAAACAGTATATTTAATTGTCCTATAGTAAAAAATATGCTTTGAGATAGTTTGGCTAATGCAGGATTTAGACGGCTGCATCAATTTGCTACTGGGTGGTGCCATGCGTACAAGGGATGGGGAGGGAACGAGGAAGAGATTCAGCAACAGAAAGGCGATCGCTGCTCTGAGGCTGTTGGATGATCGACCACCACACGGTCGGAGCTGCCGTGTCTCTCTGACCGCTCGCTGTTGGACGGGCTCACTCTCAACGTCCTGACTAGCTTATCTTGGCTCAGGGTCACCATCCCGTCAGCGCAACACAAGAAAATATCTTCAATTCCTGAAACAAAAATATAAGGATGGGCATTCTTATCTCAAGGTTATAATTTGTTGAAGTTATGGAACCTACGTTTGAATAGTGAATTTTCATCTGTTCGTATTTCACATTATTTTGACCTCAGATTCGGATTCTGGGCACTTGAAAACCTTCAAGTAGCAATATCCAGTTCAACTATTTAGTTTGGCCAATAAACGAGAATGCATATCACGGGTAACAAAGTATGGCAAGGCAGCTGAGGGCTCCTTCCTCACGGTGGGCACTGTGACGTCACATGACAAATTAATTTCAAGAGCTTTTTTGCTGGTCAGACCGTATACAGTAAGACCCCGTGTAGATCACCTACTAAAATGGGACGAGAGAGTATTTTTTTCGGTTGGACAAAATACCATTCTTTACATTTCAACAGGGATCAAAGATTGTGCGTTCGGACAGCGTCGTAACTGGTCCTGGACCAACAATTTGCTGTTCAATGAGACAGTCCTAACAATTCTGGATTTTTTCTGGGACTGTTGGTCCCGCGCATGCGCACTCAATGTGACCGGCCCCTATCTTCCTGCTTCTCCATTATCTTTTCTTATCTGTTGTTTCGCGCTTCCGACAAGCGACAATATTTTCTCTTGCATTTGCATCGTTTAACTTAGGAAGGTTTTACTTTAGGATTAGGTTCAGGTTGTCCCATCAGAATCATACGAGCATGTTAAGCCGGTTTCACATGGAGCGGAACGAGCGGAAAGATGGAAGGACGGAAAACCAGTGGACGGGCGGCGGAGTCAGAAAGATTGTTCACATGAAGCCTACTGAAACCCTCTCTGATCTGAAACCTCTACTTGTGGCTATCAACATTCCTGTCCAATGAGCTTGCCCTCCGCTCGATGGAACGCGGCAACGGTATACAATTTTCTACCGCCGTCCGCCCATTCCGAAAACATGGCAGCCACCATCCTCAGCTGTTGTCCCAACAGCCAATCAGATTGCGTTCCGTCCTTCCGCTTTCTGCTCCATGTGAAACCGGCTTTAGGACAGACTCAGTCCCCTCCCTTTTCAGAACGTACTTCTGTCCAGGACTCTTTGTCCGAACAAACCATTACTGACCGCAATAATTCATTCATAACCATTCTTAATTCGTAATAATTCCGGTTAGGGATGGGACTTCAATATCGATATTTTACTACCGATAGTGAATATTTTAGTATCGATATCGGGTTTCCGATAATATCCGAATATCGATATGTTCTCCCCAATATAGAGATTTCTACTGTAACCCAAGATTTTTAATTGTTTTAAATCCTTTTCAACCAGTTAGACTAGTGTATGGGAAAATTTGTTGGAAAATGGAACATTTCACACGAAAATGAACCCTTTCTAAACCTCGTGACTGGATTTCTAAATAAGATGTCTGGCGCGAGGCTTCACACTACATCTTCATTGATTTTAACTGTTTGATGTGATTTTAGTATTCTTAACGATACTTAATTACCAGTTGTTTACAGGAGTGGGTAACCACTAGATATTAGATAAAAAGCAATAATAATAAATATAATGAATGAAACTTTTTCCAAACCAGTGATTATAAAGGATAAAAAACTCAAACAAACAACAAACATCGTATTAATTGGGGAGAAAAAAGCTGCAAATATTATGAGAAGCTTTTCAACATTCAACAACTTTTAAAAAAAAGTACAAAACTAGGATTTATTTTATTTTATTATTATTATTTTTTCGATATTACCTACAAATATTGATATTTTGTTGCCAATATGATATTAATATCGATATTATTCAACAATATCGATATTTCTCTTTCAATATCCCATCCCTAATTCAGGTTGGAATATCGCAATTCGCAAATGAATTTATGTCTCTCTCTCTCTCTCTCTCTCTAGACATGAAGCAAAGGGCAAAAAAGGTGGTGGTTTCTTATTTGCCGAACTTCATTATATGATGGACACTGCTGTGGAAATAACGTCAGACTCGGTTTTTAAAAAATCGTAGATCCATGAAGAAAACGTAGCTCCATGAGTAAATCGCCCTTACATTGTTGCCTATGGACACCAATGAGGATGCTAACTGCGCTATCTGCGTGACAGTAACTATCTGAGCGATAATTTTATCCGCCAAGTAATTCGGCATTGATGAAGGACTGACATTCTTTATCTAGCGTATAGCGCTATACTCGGCATAGCTATCCTGCAGTCAATGTAGGTAGTTGATGAACCAACCCTAAATAAGGTGGGGTAAGTTCGTTATACCTACAAGGAAAATCAAGAAAACGTCATCAACTTGGGCAATTATAGTTAATATTATAAAACGTTAATTTTAATATCAATTTCAAAATCGTTTTTTTAGTTGTCCAATTTTTAGAGGATTGGTTCATTCAAATCCGATTCCAAATCGATTTTCTCATTAAAAATAAATAAATGGGGCCGTCTAGGGAGCGAAGCGAAGCTTTATATCATAAAGCGTAGAATAGAATTATGAGTATTTTCATACTCATGAACAATCTCTTCTAATTGGAATTAATTTCATTTAATTTTATTAATTTGCATCCTTCAATTTTTGCAAAATCAGTTTTATTGCATACCTACAAGTTCTCACATACAATATATAACATACAAGTTCCAAATCATTTACAAAGCTTAGTTATCTGCCTGTTCATCAAGATCAGAAGTACATTCAGTAATTTCTACACCATTATTCTCATTGTTATATTCCATGAAAGTGATGATTGGCGTCATAGAGTAGAGAAAGAAAGACCGGGGAGGCCTTGGGTAGAATCGGGATCGTTCGGGACAGTTTGGATTATGACTGACGCTCAGGCCATGACGATTTTCACGGGGAGACTCCCCGAGCGGCGAGTGTTCCTAGCGGGGGAGGGGGGGCGTCCGCATAAAAGCTTCGCTTCAATATCCATCCTTAATATACAGCATTCCAGCCATAAACAAACGCCAAACCTCTTTCAAATTTCGTTAAATTAGTAGTGTACGGCCTTTCTACTTGGTATTAAGTACTTTTTTTTACAATTATTGTAATCAATCACTCCAGGTTAGGGGTTTACGTCCCACTTGCATCGTGGGGTCAACCATTTTCAAGAAAGATGTTTCTTAAAAGGAAGTTGTTGCACATCGTTTTTTGTAAATTAGATTAGGTGGGCATTCATTAACAGGTAGAACAGAACATAGAGTCACCTGAATCGTTGAGAGCTGACGCTTCGAAATACGTAGCAGCGATGGAATTAGCATACTGCTGTGCCTCTTCTCGGGATATTTTGCGTTGTGACTCCAAGTCCGTTTTGTTCCCAACGACGCACAGGATCAAGGGCTCCTCCACATTTCTTTGAAGTTCTGTTATTAAAAACCATCCATATTAACTGTAACACTTATTTGATACGAAAAAAAGTTCCAGTCATGCAGCATGATCGTATGAGCGAATTTTCATAAATTATCGTATGGTATAATGTTGAATTGCTTTGAAATTTGAGCTTTTTGAGTGCACGAAAAAAGTTTACTATTAATTTTATGACAAAAAAGTATTCTAAATAATAATCTCCTATTCAAATGGAGGTTTCGAATTT
This sequence comes from Adelphocoris suturalis, assembly GCA_030762985.1. NCBI lineage: Eukaryota > Metazoa > Arthropoda > Insecta > Hemiptera > Miridae > Adelphocoris > Adelphocoris suturalis. The sequence continues at coordinate 16,250,760 of CM061044.1, forward strand.
TTAGCTTTTTTTGCAGTTTTTATTGATTTTTTAGCAAATTTAAAAAAAAAAAATTCAGCATAATTTTGTACATACAATTTTGGATGTTCTACTTTATAGTTAATAAACTTTACATGAGCAGTACTCTACCAAAAATGTTAAATTTAACGCTTTTTAGCCGTTTTTAATCATTTTTAGTGATTTTTTAGTACACTTTTTGAAATTTGACCAATTTAAAGTGCTCAAAAAGTTATGGACAACGAAATCATTCTTTCGGTTGGTAAGCTTGATTTTTTGGCGCGAGAACGTAATTTGTATCTCAATCTCAAGGAGATTTATCGTCTGGAATGACATATATATACCTATATATATATATATATATATATATATATATATATACACATGAGAAAAAGCGTTAAGCTCTAGGATTCGTTTCAGAATGCCTCAAAACGGATTTCAATGAAGAAATTTTTCAAAAATTTTTATTTTAAAATTTTCGGAGCCATTGCAATACCTTCATCATTTTCTACGAAAATTCGCTAAAATGAGTTATTTAATATACTGTCTAATGATTTCTAGCTCCTCCCCTTCCCCATAGATTATCATCATGTATACATCCACCTCAATTAGGTAAAAGTAGGTGACAGTGACATTTAATGAAACTATCTCACAGTGATACTATGGACTATGGAATTAGAGAAGAAAATTGAATATAAAATATAGGTACTATTCATTGATTTTTTTTTTTTTTTTTTTTCTGTTTACTTTCTGAACTAGTCCAAATCCTGTTCTTTGAAGTTTTGATATTAATTTAATTCCAAAGTAACAGAAGGTATTTATGATTATAGAACAAACCAGAAGGGCTGTGAAAGCATTATAACTTTACCTTTCACCCACGATTTGATAGAACTGAAGGACGAAGGATGTGTTATGTCGAATACGAGGAGGGCAGCGTTGGCATTCCTGTAGTACATGGGTGCCATGGATCTGAACCTCTCCTGACCAGCCGTGTCCCACACCTTTGAACAATCAATAACATCTTACGGCTAATGCAACGGAATAAATTGAGCATTGTAGTAACGATTTAGTAAGTTAAAAACGCTGCAAATTATTTCACAAAGGTTTATTATTTTTTCAATTGAGTATGATCATAGTTTTAGTTGGCTAGCGTACGTCATAAGGCCCGTCCAGACTCCTCGGCGTGTCCTATTTCGAGTTGCCACAACCTATACTTCTATAATTATATACGCATGTTTATATTTCTCGATTTGAGCTCCTATCTATTCAAATAGTTATTGCCTTAATAATATCATTATCTAAGTACGTACGCAAAGTCGAGAGGATATGTTATTAAATATGCGTAGGAAAAGCTTTGGTATTAACACACAAATATGGCCTTGAAAAAACATATATTCATGCCTCGAAGGAACGCTGGCGCCTCCTCTCACTCTACCCCCCGCTCACCCCCCCTCGCCGCCCACCGTGACCCCCTGCCAAGCGTGCCAGGCGTGCGTGCGTGCGTAAGTCTAACAAAGCCTTGAAATGACACTTTTTCGCCCGTTTTTGGCCCATAGCATCTATGCGAGTAAAGCGATCGGGATGGTTAAACGTTAGGACCAACTAGACCCCAAATGGAGTCTATGGGCGAAAGGACGGGTTTTTTAAGTCAATTCTTAGGCCTTTTATGGCCCGGACGGCGAACGGCGGACGGCGAACGGCGGACGGCGGACGGACATTTCAAATTTGGATTCTACGCACCTTGAAACGTAAAGTGACAAAGTTTGAGGGGGGGTTATAAAAATTTTTTGCTATACGATCACATAGGCTTATTATTGGAAATAATAAACCAAAAATTACATGTAAAGTTTAAAAGCATAATAAGAAAAGGTGAGCAAGATGATGCTTTGTTAGCAGCAGTATTACATCAGTTCCCCCCGAATCGGCAGAGGGCGATAAAACGTTCTATTTCTGATAAATACAAACCCTCAGGATGGCTCTCGGTAATGCCCCTTATGAAGCACAACTTCGATTTATCTAGATATGAGTTCTATGATGCACTGGCGATGAGGTACAAGAGGACACCAATTGAGATGCCAACTTCATGTGATGGTTGTGGGTGTAATAACTTTTCACAAGAACATGCGCTAAGTTGTAAGACTGGAGGATTTCTAGGAGGCACAACGAAGTGAGGGACACCTTAGGAGTGCTGATGTCAACAGCATGGGGGAATTGTGTTAGAGAGCCCATCATTGAAGAGACATCGGCGACCAATCCAGGATTGAGAGGGGATCTGGTATGCAGAGGAGTGTGGGAACCACAGAGGATGGCGTTATTTGACGTCCGTGTCGTTGACACCGACGCCCCCTCATATGTTTCCTGCTCAGTCCTCTCAATTCTGACAGCAGCAGAACAGAAAAAAAAAAAAAAAAAAAAAAAAAACCTGGATGCATGTGAAACGCGTCATGCTTCATTCACGCCTTTGGTATGTTCTGTGGACGCTACGTTCGCCCCTCAGATGGCCGGATTTGTGAGGGTGTTGGCTGAGCGGCTGCAAGAGGTCTGGATGCGTCCTCAGAGTACAATTAAAGGATATTTAAGGGCCCGCATCGCCTTTGCGGTAATTCGAGCCTCTAGTATGTGCCTGAGAGGCACACGCAAAAAATGGCGAGCGGCTGAAGATTTGTTGGGGTTTGGAGATGGGGCAGCCTTGCATTTGGCATAATAGAAAGTGGATCATCGTCTTTCCAGAAGCATAACTTTTTTTTTTTTATCCATGAAACACAAAACGCCGTTAACCAGAAGACCTTTTTTTTGCTGTCGCCAAATCCTTAATTTGTTAAATATATTGTTGTTATATATTGCAAAAATTAAACTGCCAACTAACGTTTTGTCCATACAGCTTAAAAGCATAAGTAGTATGAGAATTTGGTTGGAGTTAAAAAGTGGCTCTTTGGTTCCTCTTTTTACTATTTAGGGAGAGGGAATTCGAGATCGAATAAATCACAATGGTGCACATGTATGCTTCTGCAAAGGCACTCCTCAATTAATTTAGGGACATCAATTAGTAAGAGTGAAAGGTAAAGGCTTTTACTCACTTGAAGTTTGACTCTGATTTCACCTTTGTTGATATTGCAGGTGAAAAATGAGGCTCCAATCGTAGGGCTGATATGGTGACTGAACATCTTACCTATGTAACGCACCACCATACTCGTCTTCCCGACTCCTGGAAAAAAAAAACAAAAGCCACTTTCCAGTAATCTGGTTAAGCAATGAGTTTTTAATGCTACAAGCCCTCTAATTATAAGAGGAAATGAGCTTCAGTAAAATAATTTGATACCTGTAAATACCGAATAGAATGCGAATATAATGTCCATAATAGGTTTTTTTCTCAGTGTCTGTCTGAATGTCTTCACTCCATCTGATCTCTAATTTTGTGCTTGCAATCCACATTTAGACTAGTCTCTGACTTTATAGTATCCATATCTTTCAATTCCACGTATCTTATTGTATTCCATCCGTTGAAAGATCCAGCTGAGAGTACTCCAAAAAGGTGCAGTATGGAAGGTATTGGAAACAGCGAAATGATACTAGCACCCACTGGCTGCAGGTATTCATAAGGTAACGATTTCACAATCGCAATTTCATTCAATAGGTTTTTTGGCCAAACTATTTGAGCAGAAAATTTGCGTTCGGGGGCTTCTAAGTGCACAGAATCCGATTCTTAGATCAAGGATGAGAAATTTCAGCAAAAGAAAGTGGGGCATTAACGGCGTTTTTCTGACCTGGTCATCGATTATTGGAGGGTCTCTTTCCCTCTTAAGCCCACTCCTGTGTAAGCCAATCAAATAATTTTCCTTAAACATTCACCAGCCTTGCATGTCTCGTCCGGTTCCCTCTCCGTTGTTTCGGCCCCCCTACGAAACGGACTGTGCAAGCTAGTCTAAAGCAAGAATAACGCTTTTTTAAGTAGACTTTAAAAAAATTTGTTATTGGAAAAAAGCTGGGTAATTTTCCGTTATCCCCCCCCCCTCCCCCAGTCAATTTGTCTTCAACACGCCCGCCCGATGTTTCCAGGCATTACTTCTTAAGTACTTAGATTATGTTATGTATTTGAGATGCGAGGTTGCGAGCATCCAGACCGCCAAAGTATACACATCATTCTGACCTACATGTCCAACTAATCTGTATTTTTACTATGGGCAAGACTACTTGATGTTATGTAATTTTGAGATGCGAGCTTGCGAGCATCCAAACCACTTACCTATACACAGCATTCTGATCTATTTGTGCGAATTCATGTGGAGGCAATCAAACGACAACCACGCCAATTTGTTTCAACAAATCCTCACCGACATCGGCAACTTCTGAAAACACGGTAATTCTTTTTTTCCTTCTTTTTTTTGAATAATATAATTTCTTCCCACAGCTTGAAATTATCACCAATTCTACGTAAATGTGTAATCTAAGTAAGAAGGAATGCCTAGAAACATCGGGCGGGCGTGGTATAACGGAAAGTACCAAAAGCGGTTGTTGTACGTAACTAGCCGCTCCAGCTCGCTTTGCTCGCCTCTACGTCCAGCCGGAGGGCGAGCCCCCCGGACCCCCCCATTAAATTGCTCGCTTCGCTCGCAAAGTGTGACATGTAGGGGATGTTGCTCGCTTCGCTAGCAAAGTGTGGCATGTAGGGAATGTTGCTCGCTTCGCTCGCAAAGTGTGACATGTAGGGGATGTTGCTCGCTTCGCTCGCAAATGGTAGATCCCTAAGGGTAGGTTTAACGTGTGTAGGGGATGATGCTCGCTTTGCTCGCAAACCTAAGGGTAGGTTTAACGTGTGTATTGGATGTTGTTCGCTTCGCTCGCAAACAGTAGATCCCTAAGAGTTGGTTTAATGTGTGTAGGGGATGTTGCTCGCTTCGCTCACTCGGTACGGCTGTAAATGTGTAGGAAAAACCCTAGACCCCCCATTAAGTTGCTCGCTTCGCTCGCAAGGGTACACGCGATGTATTACAATTGAAACATGTAGGGGATGTTGCTCGCTTCACTCGCAAACGGTAGATCTCTAAGGGTAGGTTTAACTTCTGTAGGGGATGCTGATCGCTTCGCTCGCTTGAGGAAGTTATACTGCCCACCCAACTTGGCAGACGTTTTTTTCTGTTGGAAATTCTTACAAACAAAATAAATCTTATAAAACTACGTGGAACCACAAAAAAGTTTATTTGGGGATGTTGCTTGCTTCGTTCACAAGGTATTGCTGTATATGTGTAGGAAAAAACCCGTATTTAATCTGTTGAAATGTAGAACGGAAAAGTTCCATCGTCCAACCCACGCGTGCGTAGGCCTGCTCGCAACATTGTGAAACGGTGGCGGGCTCGATTAACTTCTCATTTTAATCGCTTCACCTCGCTTTCCCTCGCATTTTGACCAACTTCCCGTCACTTTTTTCGATATCCGATTTCGGATTCAGATTCGGCGGGAACAAACCCTTATTTTGCCCGCAAAAACCGTTCCGAAAAATGAACCCTTAATGGAGTATATTTTAATGAAAAAAATCAAGTTATTCGTCGGAATTTTAGAGAAAATACTCTTTAATTTTTTTGACGCATTTCCCGATATTTTTTTCGCGATCCGATCGCGCCGTCGTCTTCCTTGTTCAAAAACCTGCGAAACCAGTACTTTTCCGGAATTTTCTACAGCCATTTAGAGGGGTACAAGAAGCGGGGAAGTGGAAAAAGCGCGAATTAAACGGAACTTTGCCCCCCCCTCCCACCCTACGGCCCATACATGCGATGTACTACAATTGAAAAATGTAGAGGATGTTGCTCGCTTCGCTCGCAAACGGTAGATCTGTAAGGGTAGGTTCAACTTCTGTAGAGGATGTTGCTCGCTTCGCTCGCTTGAAGAAGTTATACTGCCCACCCAACTTGGCAGACGTTTTTATTCTGTTGAAATGTGCGTAGAAGTGCAAATGGGAAACCCCCCTGAGTCATCGAGTCCCTTCTAGTAAGCAACGTCGTGAAACAGCGGCAGGCTCGATTGTAATTTTAATCGCTCTGCCTCGCTTCCCCTCGCATTTTGACCGACTTCCCGTCAATTTTTTCGATATCCGATTTCGCGAAAACCGTTCCGAAAAACGTAGAAAAACGTACCTTTATGGGGTATATTTTAATCGGAAAAAACCAAGTTTTTCATCAGCCTTTTCGAGAAAACGGGTCTGTACTCTTGCATTTTTTTTTACGCATTTCCCGATACTTTTTTCGCGATCCGATCGCGCCGTCGTCTTTCTCGTTCAAAAACCTACGAAACCGGTATTTTTCCGGAATTTTCAACGGCCGTTTAGAGGGGTAGGGGAAGCGGGGAAGTCCAAAAAGCGCACATTAACCGTTACTTCGACCCCCCTCCCGCCCTACGGCCCATGGTTCGGCTGGGATTAGAAAATTTTAAATTCGCTTATACACCCTATCGGAAAATCCCAAGAAGATCCCCCCACTCAGCAGTTTGGCCGTGCATAGACACGACAGACAGACAGAGTTTCATTCTTATAAATAGTATATAGAGATTTGTATTTTACTATCACACTGGTTTGATATTGCAAGGTTCGCTTTGAATTATTTGTCACCATGGATCAATAGAACAAGGCAAGTTTTAATCATTAAAACCTTATACCGAAGGAAGGAAGGAGTGTGGATACTCGGACGTAATGCTCCTCCTAATGTGTTAAAAGTTTGTCATCTTATCCGAAAATTTGAATAAATCAATGAGCTGTTCTTACAATGCAGCATTCCATCCGAGCAACGTACGAAGTCGACATATCTTCCACCTTCCTTACTTACTATGCTTCTAGGTTTTAATGATCGAAATACACAATAGGTGTGTTCCAACCACCGCGAGTTCATGAACTTTTCGGAACTGGTTCGGCGCCGAACCGTATGCGCACGTGAATCGTGTTCCAACCGTTTTCAGTTCAGGAACTCAACACTTGCTACGGTGTTCCCACCGCATCGGGTTCATGAACTGAGTTCAGTGAGTTCATGAACTTTTCAGACCTGCTCGGGGATAGGGTTGAGAACTCGAACTGAAGGAAACCTTTCGTAACCTTCCAAAAATCTCATTTCACTGCGAACCTTCACGCTAATGCCTTGTCATTAGCCTGCTTGATGCTTGTTGTACTATCGTTTTTCACATCTCTTTTTCAATTTGCTCCATCGAATAATTACCACCGTCAGTTTTATTTTATCAGCTGTCTACACATAGATAGAAAACATTTGTTTAAGGGTACCTAGTTGGTAATTGGCAGGCAAAGTCAAACTACTTAATGTTTTTCTTGGCGCAGTTAGTTCACCCTACCTTACTTGAAAAAACGTCGTGTTTAGCACTCTTTTTGTTGTTGCCTTTTCTCAATAATGGCTCGAGGGATTTTGATGAAAATCTCAACAGTTACTCTTCTTCTGGATAGGAATGATATCCCATACCTAGCAAAATAGTCTGAGGGGGCAATTAGCAAATAAACTTCAAAAAAGTTGAAAATGCCGTTTTTTTCCATCTTTTTGGCCTTTTCTTCAAAATGCTCAAAGGATTTCGATGACGAGGTGTTCACGTTACTAAAGACGACGCTAGTGCTAGTAAGTGCATTGACTGTCATGTGAACTACAGTGTTCCCACCGACGGGTTCTTGAACCTAAAAGTTTCATGAACTCATGGAACCCGTCTGAGTTCATGAACTCAGAGGGGTGGTTGGAACACACCTAATTCTTCGGAGAATCGATCCATCAAAAATCTTTTCCATGATGTGTCACCTGGCAACAAAAAAAAGGAATACAAATTTTTCGAAGTACGACCCAATAAGTACCTACAGTCCAAAAACTTTTGGATTGATTTTTCCTGATTTTTATTAGTTTTTAGTAGCTGTATCAGGCAACCCAAAAACGCTCCCCAACATTCTCCAAATCACATAAACTAAAACAAATTTTATTCTTAAAGATTTAGATACTACTATTTAGGTACATAAACTGCAAGATTATGTTCCAGCAGGTATCTGTACTCATTGAAAAACAATTTATGTACGAATGGGCCTGAGTTTGCCTGATTTACTTTGAAACAATATTGTTTATTTGTAACTACAATTTTAACTCATCAATATCACATAAACTAAAACAAATTTTATTCTTAAAGATTTAGATACTACTATTTAGGTACATAAACTGCAAGATTATGTTCCAGCAGGTATCTGTACTCATTGAAAAACAATTTATGTACGAATGGGCCTGAGTTTGCCTGATTTACTTTGAAACAATATTGTTTATTTGTAACTACAATTTTAACTCATCAATATCACCCCAAAACGATGCATAAGTGACATCTTTATCTCTTCTGACATTTATGTGATTGATGTCCTCGAACTGTTGATAGAATGATGTGAAAGTGGAAGAGAAAAAAAGTAAAGAAAATGCAAAAATTATCCATTTTTCCTTGTGGGAGAATATTTTAACTAAGATATTGGAGGAGTAGGTATTTATGTTTAAGTTGTTTTCTTCAGGCATTAAGGTGCAGTTTACCTTAGACGTAGTAAGAACTATGAAATTTGATTGTTACCTATAATATCACCTAGATTACATAACAGTTCCTACTGCAGGTATTTATCATCGTTTTGAAAAACTTTAAGAATCGAAACAATATAATGTAGTTAGGTTCAATAAGTAAAACTCTATAGTACCTACTTATCTTCCTACTCATTTTACAAAATACCAAGTCCGACAGTGACACCTGCTTCAATTTGTTGAGGATGGTTCAAGCACAATTTTTCTTTGAGTTTATTTTTATATACTTTTTAAATAATAATCAACCTAATTCGACATTTCAGCTATTGATTCCTTCTAAGCCGACAAAATATTGATTTGTAGCTAACTCGTCGGGTATGTGGACTTACAGTTACATAACCACAATCCCTGGGGGAGGGGGGTCTCCGGAAGTTTTCTATTCCCATCTGCATCACTGCATAGGTTTTATACTTATTTGACATTGCTTATCACAATGGCAAGATCGAATAAAATGACCAGTACAATATCGACATAGCATAACACTGACCTTGAGCACCAAGTACGACGACTTTTCCTTCTATAGTTTTCATTGCGGCTTTGTGGAAGAATCCGTCGGTAACAAAGGCACTTGAGAGGAATCAAACGATACGCGGGTCTTCATAAGGTTTCTTCTTCCGTCTTACAAATTACCATACTGAGAATAGCGAATGATGTCAACTGTAATGTGCCTTTGATCAAGCAATGAAATGCCTCTATCACAACTTACGGCATACAGATACCAGCGCAAATGGAAACATTTAAGATAAAATGAATCTAACCAATTACTTAACTTTCTAACATAGTCCACTTGCCATGGTTCAGCCGCGAGCACTGAAGAAAGAAAACAAAACAAAGCAACAGGTGTTACGTCATGTGCATAGGAAAGATTTTTGTTGTATCTGCATAAATTCCTTATTGATGTAGTCACTTCCATTTTGCAGGAGAGAATCGGGAGAACCATTAATCTTGAGCTGTTGTCGTAAGAATCCGCTAGTAGCGCTGCCATACATTCTTTTCGTAGAACGATATGACAGTCACAGCTCGGTATATATATGTATATTTATATACTGAGTGCTGGTTATGTCTAGGTATAGTATATAATTGGAGGTTGAGTTTGACCAAACTAGACTCGAGTGGTTTTTTTAAAATTATGTTTTAATCATAATTATCCACAACGTTTCTACCCAGGGGCTGGGTCCTAATCATGTGGTACAATTCGCTTGAATGTGGTGGAGGGTCTTTCACCAAGTGAAAGAATATATATTAGTTTTAAATGTGAAACATTCAACAACTTTAACAAACTTCGAGTTACATAGGTATGGCTTGGGCCAGAACTAAAACCGTTAAAACGTTTTAATGACATTGATTTGTTTCCTATGGTCGGAAAATATAGGAAACAAATAAATATAACTTACGAAATTGAGAATATTTCGCCGTATCGGCGTCGTCAGCTCTAGTTAGAGTTTAGAGTCTCAATTTTGTTTGTTATATTCTCATAGGCCCATATTCTCGTGATGTCACGCCTGGAGTAGGTTCGCGTTTCAGCCAAAGTCGGCCATGACTGCCCTACGTCAATGAATCGCTACTCAACCAACTTATTTCTCACAAGAAGTTTGCCGTCTCACGTCAACATAATTCGTGGTTATAAGGCCATTTTTCAATAGTTTTGTATTGAAAAAGTATAATATTGTAGCAATACAAAGTTTCAATTTGACTACATGTTATAATAATCGTGCCTGCCAGCGCAATAATTGATTGTAGATTGCTGTCAACGATACCAATCTAACGTGAACGAGTTTTTAATTGGACTAGGAGCCTACTAACTATTGTAGTTAATCAATGTCAGAAAACTAAAGAACTTCATTCGTTTAGGCTTTGAGAATAATTAACCTGAAAAATAGTAAAGAAAAGATGTTTGAAAATTCCTCAAGTGTCTGTACTGCTGTGTAGGTACCTAGCCATTGCTCAGGTGTAACAGAGTTACCTCCTGAGAGATCCATCAAGATCCTGTCAGAGCACCAGAGATAGCGCGTCGGCGTCCCGTTGATAAATCAATGGGCGCTGCGGGCTGTTCGGGATCATTTTCGAAGCTGAGTTTGGCGTTGGATGGAATTCCAGGCGACTGGGAAACTAACCTTCCCAGAACATGGCTCATTAAAAGCTATTAGTAGGGGTGGTATCTCTCTGACGGGATGCCTGTTACCTCCTCTACCTGATTTATGAGGATTTAGACCCCATTGCACCTCTGGGGGGGGGGGGGGGGGGGGGGGGGGGGGGGCACCTAGATAGCAGAGCGTGGATTATGCACGGCTGACGCCTAGTAGTCCAATCCACTATTTTTTGGGGCGTTAATGTTTCAGAAGAAACATCGCCCGGGGTTCCAGAAGAAATTCCCATTATCACCCTCTGGTATATAAATAATTTCATTGGTCTTTGACTTATAATTTTTCTTTTATTCCCCTTTTATATTTTATATACCATAATTTCTTTCAATTTTATGCCACCTGAGTATTGCTATAATGTCAATTACCAGGTTAGTGCACAATTTAAGTCCCCATAGTTGGACAATTTAAGTCCCCAATGTTGGGCAAATTAATTTCTATATATATTTTGATTTCCTTAGGTATAAGTCTCCATAGTTGAGCATTCGCTTTTTCCCGATTGTTCAATGAAGATACTTCTTATGAAGCTTCATTGACAATCCAGTTTTAATTTCTATTCCCCCATCCAAAACGCTAATGCAGCTATTTATGATTGAATGAGCATTAGTTCTCAGCTATTAACTATTCCACCCAGTTAACATCCTTGATCTTCCATCAAGGATGTCTTTAAGGGGAGGAGTGTAAGAGAGTTACCTCCTGAGAGGTCCATCAAGCTCCCGTCAGAGCACCAGAGATAGTGCTGTCGGCGTCCCGTTGATGAATCAATGGGCGCTGCGGGCTGTTCTCGATCATTTTCGAAGCTGAGTTTGGTGTTGGATGGAATTCCAGGCGACTGGGAAACTAACCTTCCCCAAACATGGCTCATTAAAAGCTATTAGTAGGAGTGGCATCTCTCTGACGGGATGCCTGTTACCTCCTCTACCTGATTTATGAGGATTTAGGCCCCCATTGCACCTCTGGGGGGGGGGGGGGACCTAAATTCCTTATACAGGTAGCTTCATCAGCGTTTTATTATAAGTTCGTAGTACTATGCTTAACTGAGGAAGCTTTACTTGTTATATTGAATGAATAAAAGGAGAGATTTGATAGTTTGTCAAAGTAAACAAGGCAGGTTGTTGCTACACCAAGAAACGAAACTACTAAGGTAGGTAAGTACGTCCTACCTGATTTGCTGTTGGTTTAAAGTGCCTAAACAAAGTAGGTGGGTCGTTGCTTTGTCGACGAATACAACCGCTGATTAGCAAGTTTGTCAAATATCGAATCAGGGAATATGCAACATGACTAGCTGCAAGGAAAAACCTTGAAATGCCTTCTTCTGAAGGTAAGATTTCATAAAGACGGCATTGGCAATGCAGTTATTGCGCGAGCGAGTTTTGCAGTTACGCAAATGGTAATTAGGTACCAACTTTCGTTTTTATCAATGAAGTACATGAACAAGTAATAAATCCTGTCCTGTTGATGGCTGCTGATGCCTTCTTTGTGGGTTAGTGTAGATTCTTGTGTAGTCCGGGTCCTTGGCGATATTCCCTCGAAAAGGTCCGGATGTACACATCGATATTGACTGCGCTAGTGATGGAAGGTTCAATTATAAACTGCTTTTTAAAAAAAGCCTACTTTATTGAACAGGAAAATGACAAGGCTGGGAACACACTGGGTCGGGACAGTGTGAAGAGAGAGACTGGCGACTCGGGCGCGAGGTCTCCCTTTTATAACTTTCAGATTGTCTGTGTGAGTGAAGCCCACATCAGCAGTTTTTATATCCAGAGAGGCGGTTTATTATTACATAACGTATATATATATATATATATATATATATATATATATATATATATATATATATATATATATATGTAGGTATATAGGTTCTTGAGGATCGGTCGGTTGAATCACAAATCATTGTTTTGGCGATGTTTCAGAAATTTCTATTTGCAAGCCAGTAGGCTGAAAAGTGTCTTGGACAGTTGAGGGAGTTCTACCTCCTTCAAGCACTGTTTATACACAGTGTATAAACACACACACACACACACACACACACATATATATTTATATTTCGTTTGAACATTTGGCTGTAACTTCTTACAGTTCCGTATATTTACGAAGGTTTGCAACGCTGAGGGGTTCTTTTTTTTTTTTTTTTTTGGGAGGAACAGGACGGAGTGGGAGTTGCTCGCGTCGGTCTGGAACGTCTCGTTTTAAAACATACCTATTGACAATCAAAAGAACCAAAATATTATAAAAGTTTTGCGTATAAGGACATGTTACACGACTGGTTGAGATGTTTTTCCGTGCTTACGAGTGATTAGTTGGATTTTTCTAGGGTACCTACCTAACTAGTATAGGTGTAAGTAGGTATCTATAAATAGTGAATAGAAAAACCACCAATAAACTTTTATAAATCAAAATAATATTTTATTAAAATGAATTTTTACACAGCCAGGATCCCAAATGAGAAAGTAGGAGTGTTAACAATAACACACTAATACTAGGGTGGGTTGATTGGGTTACAAAAGCGTAACAATTCTGACGTAACCTTCCTGATGAGAATAGATTTACCACCCTTGAGCATAAATACTTGCAGAAACTTCTTTCCATTTCCATTTTTTGTCAAACAGCATGTAAGCATGTTTCTGTACAGTGCGAATATAATATCCTGTGACTAAGCAATGTCAATGCGTCTATCATTAAAATTTATTGTTCAACCTTAGCGTATGTTATCAAGGATGAATAGGTAGATGTTAAGTAAGAGATAAAAGGATACAGAATATTGTAGTCGTGAATAGTTTTGAACAACAGGTGTGCCAACCTGATTTTATACCTGTCAACACTGCGCAAGGCACCGCCATTACCATCATGTTTTGTTCTCTGTTCTGTGATGTGATGTTCAATACAAAGTTATGCCTAATACCATTTCGGTTTTTATCCATTTCCATCATTCCTCAATACACCTGAATTAATATCAAGAATACAAACTAAACTTTGCGTGGTGAAGTTGTACGAACCCGTTTTACTATTGATCATACCGGGAAAAGACATGTCCATCCTTAATAACCATAAATAATAAAAATGTATTAGCGGATGGGAAATTATTTTGTTCTTCATTTTAGCACAAAAATATGCATATTCGAAGTATTGAACCATCTCAAAGCGCGCGAGATAGGTAGGTAGGTACGTACCAACCTCATTCTCTAAAGACATGTACTCATATTTTTATTCAATTAAATTTTCATCAATAATTGTAGTTATATGCATTTTAGTTCTTGATATCCTTGGAATCCGCGTCTTTTACTCCTTTTCAGCTCCCTATTAATTAAATCATAGCCAAATCAAGTGTACCTACCTCCTGCGCATGCGTTTCTGTATTTACCTATACAGGTTGTACACAAAACAGGTCTGCCTAACTGCAGGAATCGATTCTACAACTAATTTGCAACAACTTTTGTCCCTTAACCATTTTTTTTAAACCTGCTTAAAAAACGAGTTTTTCCAATTTTTAATTTTTCCCCTGATTTTGACTTTACGTCACTAAATTGGCCATGACTCCCTCAATTTTCTGAGTAAATTCAAATTTGAGGATACCGTTAGAAATAATTTTCTTTTGTTTAGAATGAAGGTTCGAGATATGAAAAAATCCTCTGAAAAGCAAATTTTACTTAATTTAGGAAACCTCGTGTTTTTTCAACCAAAAATTGAACTATGAGAGCCAATATTTTTTCAAACTGCAGAAATGGTAAGAACCGCGCTACAATCTCTTCTTTCCGACGGTACAGTCCATTTTATTTAGGTATACTTTGCTTATTAGGGGTAAAAACTATGTTTTAATGTTAAAAAACATTGTTTTTCCATTGAAATCGAGGGTTTTCTTTAAAAATTACCTTCCATGAAAATAGAGTTATGGGGCGGGTTTCTACGTATTTTTTTATGCTGGATCAAATGGAAACACTTGCAGATTACCCGAACCCCATTAGTTTTACACTTAAACTCACAAATTTGAGTTCACATGGTATGATAAATTTAATGTGTTTTAGGGGTGAACCTAGTTAGCTAAAGTGTAAAACTCGGTTATAAAGGAGAGACCGATAGATCGGCATGCTCGGTAGATCTGCAAGAGTTTCCATTTGATTCAGCGTAAAAGAATAACTACCTACGTAAAAACCGACCCCAAACTAGTATTTTCGTAGAAGATAACTTTTCAAATAAACCCTCGATTTCATTGAAAAAGCAATGTTTTTCAACATTAAAACATAGTTTTCTCCCCTAATTAGCAAAACAAAAGAAACATTGACTACACCGTAGGAAAGGTGAGATTTTGGCGCAGTTTTTAAGTTCTTGCATCTTTTCAATTTCCGATTAAAAAAACTCGAGGTTTCCCAAATTAGGAACAATTTGCTTTCCGGAGGGCTTTTTCATGTCTCAAACCTTAAATTGGAAAAATTCACACATCTATCCAATGGGAAATTTAATGTTCTTTCTAACGGTGTCCCCAAACTTGAATTTACACAGCAAATTAAGGGAGTTATGAACAATTTAGTGACGTATGGTTAAAATCATGAGAAATAAAGAAAAAAATAGTTACGGGTCAAAAGTTGTTGCAAATGCTGTTTTTAGTCGACTCCTGCAGTTTAGCAGACCTGTTTTTCGTACGCCCTGTACTTATAATTTGAAATTTAATCTACACGCATATTTTAAACATCTCAATTTTCAACCGATTTTTACGTTAGGTATTAACTGGAATTTCAAAGGTTAGACTGTTGGTGATCTGCGATAAATCATTCTACTTCTGCCATTTAAGTATTTTCTTTTCTTTTCGTTTTTAATTTATTTGTATGTAATAGATCTGGTTGATTAGAATAAATAGATCGCTCGTCACTCAATAATTGAAAATGATACAGAGTTCTACTGGAGTCCTTATTATTCAAAGAGACTGGGCGGTTAGTTGTTCATATTCTAGAAGCTTTTGGGGGTGTACATCTTCATCCCTAGGACAAAGGGAAGCTCATCATCGGCTGGAAGGCCACGTCCACGAAGGTCATGGAGGCTGTTGGATCATGCTGAGGATCCAGTTTGATGTAACTTGGACTTTATGGTAGATTCCAGGTTGGTGATCGACGGCACAGCCAAAGCCTGCTGAGGTGATTCCTGCCAAGGTCCAGCGCCCTCCTTCTAGAACTATCAGCGGTCCTCCAGAATCACCCTGCAACGTACAAATCATTATATGATAAAATACTTTGAAATAAACAGTTATAGATTATTAACTAATAATGAATTACGTTGGAATCCCATTGAAAACAGCTAACGATTGGAATGTTAGATGATAAACGAAATGCGTGCTAAAACCAAAAACATTGGGTGAATAGGATCACTTTTCTATTTCTCCGAACTATAACTTACGAACTATTCAGGGGTATTGATTTGATTCCAATGTGTTTCAATGTTTATCGGCTTCGATTTTTCATTACCGACATTAGCTAGACACACAATTCCTCAGAGAACGTAACGCAAAACATTCTCTGACCCTATTGGTCCACAGGGTGGGGTGAATAGAATCATACTTATATTTTAAATGTAAAATCAACCTTATATTCCATTAACCGACTGAGGGGGGAATGGGCATTCGGATCGCGTTTTCCTAAGAAAAAAACGCAAAAGCTCACATTCCAAGTTTTCCATTAGTTTTTTTCCAATGGTGGAAAAGAAAAACTTATCTCTTTGAAAGCTGCTTTAAGACACTTTGAAATGTCATGAAATTTAATTTAAAATGTGTAAAAATGACTGGGATCTTGCTAGAAGATTTGCTAGTGTTCTTCTGGGAGACGAAAATTAAATTCAAAATATCACATTCAATATTGTAAAATATCTAGGTACTTATCGTTTTCTTTTTATGATAAACGCGTTTGGATAAGGGGGTGATGGTGAGCAACTCGACAATGAATTAAAGCTTTAATGTATCCTAAGATATAATGGAGCCTAAGATATTTTGAGGAGATTGAGAAGGTCCAGACCAGATTCATAAAAAGTACCCTTTTGCTGCCGATGAGCACTCCGGGATATATGCTGAGACTGGAAACAG
This sequence comes from Adelphocoris suturalis, assembly GCA_030762985.1. Taxonomy (NCBI): domain Eukaryota; kingdom Metazoa; phylum Arthropoda; class Insecta; order Hemiptera; family Miridae; genus Adelphocoris; species Adelphocoris suturalis. Next base: position 16,267,541 of record CM061044.1, read on the forward strand.
GTAGGGACAGATTGAGTGTGAAGGGTTGTGACAGAGTCCTAGGCTGGCTGATAAAAGTATTGAAAATGCCTTTAAACAGATATCCTCGAATTCGCCTAGTCAAGTTGGTCGGGACTGTTGAAAATGGTACGAGTTTAAAGAAATTCAACTGGGTTGCGCAGGTGAAGGAAATTATTTGCGGAATCGGGTACGCGGGGGTGTGGGGGAGGCTTGATTGTGAAGAGCTTGATTGTTGTGAGGGGGGGGGGGGGGTGTGATTGTTGCGGCGGGGGTTGTGAGGGCTTGATTGTGGTTGGTATAAACGAGAGGAAATGGTTGTTACTTACAAGATGAAGTTATTTTATGACGATCTTCAAAGAATGTTCAATTCCACCTACAGTAATTTGTATAGTAAACTGACATGTTCGTACCATACTCCAGAAAGCTACCTTAACTCGAAGAGTTCACTAGCAGAAAAGCGCATCCTTGCCCTACTTCGGCTTTCAAATACCTACCTAAGTTTAAAACCTAGTTTAAAATTTGAGTAAATTGAAATATTATATTTGTTTATTTTGTTTTACCTACGAAAATGAAGTCTCATACTAATAAGTATTTTCAAGAGATAATGTTTATTTAAGGAAGGTGGGATAGCTCCCATGCATTGAATAGATTTTATTACCTTTATCAATTTCACGTTACTAACGTCAGTACCAATTACGGTAAGTTCGAGAACGCAACCCGCAAAGCACGCCTGTTATGTGGGTCCAGTTACCTAGCAACCCTAGAACGCTCCTCCAAGGCTGGTTCCAGGGAGGGCCAAACGCCGTGGATAATATAATTGCCCATAATGCCCATCCAACAGAAGCGAAATAACTACAGTAAAAATAATGGTATGCTGGATACTATAAAGTGAAACAATGGTGGAATTACGTCGTTCCCCCTCTTCTGAGGGGGGGCTGGCCCTTCCTCATTTCCCTCCTGGAAGCCAAGTCATTTTTGCCCCACTCTCACTGCCCCTACCTTTCTCCACCTTCACAGCCCTCCGATTCACGTTCGATTGATCGATTCAATGCAGTAGCATCCATTACGTCCTTATTACCATCAATAAGTTTTCTAACTCATAAAAGTCTTCAATTGTCCCTGATTTTTGGTATGAGTCCCAGTAGCAATAACGGTAAAATAAAATTAATAGAATTTTACACGGACTAAAAAATGTCTGTGCTGTGGTGATTGAAATATCCATAGTCGAATGGAAACGATTGAAAGAATCGATATGTGAACCAACCGATAAATCATTTTACTTCAGTTTGTTTACGTTTGTGATGTCTCTCATCAACGTTTAATGCCCTATATCCTGTATCTTATTCCGTGGTAATTGTCATACAATGTTTAACATGAAAGGAACCGTAATTAGTGTAAAAGTGAGTGCTAAAGTTACGAGTTATGAACCCCTTGGAGGGATACATCAAGATCTACAAAGACGATTGGATTGGAAACGGTAAGTCAATGATAAGCCTAGTGCTCCCCATGAGCATTTTCTCATAATAAAGACAGATTTAGTTTGGTAAGAATGTTCTTTTTGTGTCCATCAAAAGAAGGGTTAATTACCTTAATTTAAGGTACGTAAGGTTATGCTGTAAATATAATACAATGTGTCTGCTCTTCCCTATTCGTCTCCCTACATAATGATTACTTTCATGTTCATTTTCTCTCGGTAGGTAGGTAGGTACCTAAGACTCAAATTCAAATTAATGCTAAAGTGATTGTTTTCGCTTAATTTTTTTCAACAATGAACCTTTGCAATAAACTATTTCTGGCATCGGCATCGAGGGAGGCATTTCTCCTCTGCGAAATCAGATGGGTAAAAATACCGATTGTCACTTCAAGGTTCGTTCGGGACAAAGTACAAAATGAATACCTATTGTGCGTCGTACTAAGCATAACGCTTTTTCCCATCTACTTCTTACATTCTCCTCTTCGTTATAATTTATTATATATCAGATTTCCATTGATTTTATACGACCCGGACTTTTTGACAAGGACTTTAAATTTGGATTTTCGGTTTTGTGCAGATATAAGGTATAATTTCGGTGATTTTACATTTACTTTGCTAATTGCTAAACTTCTGGTGCAAGTGGCGCACGCGAAAGTATTTTTCCTGAGATCTACTTAAAAAATTATGAAGAACATCATTCTTCATAATTTTTTACGCTGAATTCAGGGGAAATGAAGGGGGGGGGGGGGGGGGGTAACCTTTCTGTGGGACACCCTGTATACATGCTACAATGCCCTCTTTGTGACTAGTAGTACCCACCATACATATTTATACTATAGTTACATATACCTATAATCATTGGCTGTTGTTGTTGCCCCTCCGTGATAAATTGCTTTGCTACGCCACTGCTTCTGAGAGATGTTCGACTCGACATTCTTTGAGATTGTAACAGAATATAAGTATTTGGGGGTAGTTTTGACTCCTGGCCTCTCATACGGAAAACACCAAAAATCACCGCAGCCAAGTTTGCTTTGAATAGCTTGTGGTCTGGTGCTGTTACTTCCCCGTTCGTACCCCTGAGATCGAAGTTGAGAGTCTTTAATGCGGTTTCTCGCTCGATTTTCTGCTACGCCGCATAGGTGTGGGGGATGTACTATTTCGAGACTGTGGAGGGTCATTTACGGTATTCCTTGAAAAAATTATTCTTTTTTATCGAAGCATACACCGAATTACAATTTCCAGCTCGAGACTAGCTTGAATCCAGTGTTTTATTTTAGCCTTCGGATGCATCTGAAGTATGAGTATCGGGTTTCGAAAATGTCGGACTGCGTTTCTCAAAATTGGTGCTAGAGTAGATAAAGAATATAATGGCTTTCTAGTTTAGTTGTGTGCGAATCTAACTATAAAATAGTTTTCAATGGAAAGGCTAACATTGAATGATATTAACAAACACTTGTCATGCAAAAAGTGGAAACCAAATTCCACACAGACTGGCTGGGTTGGACAAGGATTTTGGAGAAAAATTCATTTCATTGTATATTATGCTCAATGGCGACACCAGCATACCAGTTATGCTGACATGAGAACATAATAACCTACAGATTGGAATATCATCCACTGAATCTTCAAATTAAGAAAAGTAGTCGTTAAATGCAGCAATGCATACACCAGTGGTTTGTGACGAGTGTTCTCTATGTAATCTGAAAGCTCGAGAAGATACCGTACTCATCTTAGGGGAATGTCCGATATTGAGAATTTAGAATTCCAGTATTAATTAAAAAACCATTCTTATCAAGGAACGAAATTGTAAAACTGTTGGTTTCACCAACAGATTGGAAAACATTTGTTGCCTTCAGCCGAAATGCTTGGAAATACCGAGGATGGCTCGTCCGAGAATTTAATTTTGAATAATTGCATTCTATAACAGTAGGTAGTATTAATACATTACCCAACTTCATTTAATGCAAAAAAAGGACCCATTCCAAGAGATGTATTGTTAAAGTTGATTTTCTGAAATAGTGAATTTTTCGTTTATCACGATTATTTAAATCCCTAAACAATGTAGGTATTGGTTAGTTATTTTTCGATGTCTTATGTTGCGGTAAAAAAGTAGGTATATATGAAAAACATGGATATACTCATAAATATTTATTTAAAAAATGAATCAATGGCGAACTGCTGGCAGACGAATAGGAAATCCATTGCCGTATTGCTTTAAGATTTATTTTTTTATGATGTATCATGTGTTCCCGTCTTAATGTAATAAAGCTTTTTTCATTTGATTGATTTGAAATACTCTTTACGCCACTCACCCATTATTACAAGTTTATACTGACAGATGCTCTAATATGATCTGGAGGAATATGATTCACCGTTTATTCGAATTAATGTGAATATCGGAGACTTACTAAGCATGCATCCATATGACCATCACTGTGACCTGCGCAGAACATTTCTTTGTGAAGCTCGACTCTAATGTTTTTGTGGCGATGCCACTCGAGACATTCTTCGTCGCTAAGGATGGGAACCAACGCTTTGCGCAAGACGTTCGTACCGGTTTTACCTGCAATAAATAATTATTTATAGGTACATCGAATTGGTAAGTAAAATGAAACTGGGATTTTAAATAATAAAGTATACTATGAACCGAACAAGTAATGACTCGAATAAGTACAAAAACTAATGATATAAGATCATGTTTGTAGTTCATCTTGAATAATGATGAGTAATGATATATAATTTCTTCATTCATTCCACATGACAAAACCTTCCTATAAATGAATGAGTGTATAGAATGTATAATGTGTGATTGGTAGGCACAATTATTGGCTAAAGGTTTTTTTATTCATGTTTGCCGTCAACTTCAAAAACATACCAAAGTGTCAAGGTACCGAAGAAGATTCGACCTAAATGACGGATGGCTTCGGGAGCTGTCTGGTGAGGAGACTATCTATGTACCACATCTCCCGCCCGCACATAAACACTCTACAGAACCACAACCATTCACAAAAACAACAACATTTTAAGAACTGAAGATAAATTCCCACTAATTTTGAGGATACAAGACAACAACAATCAAGTAGCCCTTTATTCCTCGAGAACAGTAGACACCACAATTCCCAATCATTTTGAAATCATCTATACTTACCCACTTTGTTTTGGTATATGTACATCTATACTATTTATAAGAATATCTAATAAATTGACATTGAAAAAAAAAAAAAAAAAAAAAGCAGTCTATTGTAGTTGCCGAGATGTCAATGTGGTTTTTGTGAAATTTAAAGGCATTTTGTCGTGGTTATACAAGACCTGCGCTGACTCCTCATAGCGGATGATGTCCTTTATCCCCAATTAGCGGGTGGAAAGTTAAATAGGATGAAAAAATAAATTAAAAACCCGCCCTCTGCATCTCGCCGGGTGTGGACCCCTACTTCGCTACCATTTAGAGCTAGAATTACTCAAAAACATTGAAGATGCTATACTCATCTGCTGGCTTTCGAAATCTGATCTGAATGAAGCCTGTCATCATCATTAGTCTCATGTTGTCTCAGAGAGGCTCCCTATCAAATTGTAGATTCCCAGGATGAACAGGGCAGAATTTAGCACACTGAGGGAAACAAGATGGAGCCCATAATTTCCTTCGTCTCTTCTCCCAGAGAGGATCCCAAGCAAATAACCGCTTCTTAGGGCGAACTTTAGTCAATTCAGCTCACTCAGAATATCAAGATGGAGCCCGTCATTTCATTAGTTGTTGGTTTTTCCAGAAGGGCTTCCTACATTTTTCTGCTTCCTAGGTCGAACAAAGGAGAATTCAGCTATCTCAGCTGACCAGGACGGTGTCCGTGATTTAATTCGTCTTTCGGAGAGGTTCTTTATAAAATTGCAGCTTTTTTGCGGCATTTTTCTGCTTCCTAGGTCGAACAAAGGGGAATTCAGCTTATTCAGCTGACCAGGATGGTGTCCGTCATTTCATTCATCTCTTGCCCCAGAGAGGCTTACTCATCAAATTGCAGCTTGCTAGGATGTACAGAAAAGAATTCATCTCACTCAGAAGATCAGGATGGAACCCGTCATTCCATTAGTTGTTGGTATTCCCAGAGTGGCTTCCTATCATTTTTCACCTTCCTAGGGTTAACACAGGAGCATTCAGCTAACTCAGCTGACCAGGACGGTGCCCGTAATTTAATTCATCTCTTGTCACAGAGAGGTTCTTTATAAAATTGCACCTTCCTAGGTCGAACAGGAAAGAATTCAGCTCACTCAGAAAATCAGGATGGAGGCCGTCATTTCTTTAGTCTTCTGATTTTCCAGAGGGGCTCCCTATCAAATTTCAGCTTCTTAGGATGGATAGGAGATAATTTAGTTCAGCTACTTTTCCGCTTTCTTTTGGTCATGGCTAAAGTAACTTTTATGCAAAAGGTATTTAAAAATTAATAAGGAACCTTTGTCAAAGCTTCGTTATATTAGTTACTAGTACAAGAAGTACCAACCATAGGACGTGTCAGTCTTTCCCCAGCCAGCGACTAAGGCCATGCGACCGCTGAAAGCCATTCCCCTTTTCGGCAAGCAGATTGGGAGGATATTTTCTCGAAACGTCACACCCCTGTTGAGCCGAATCAATGCAACGTCAAATCTGTAACAATTAACAAAATAGACAGATTTAACGATGATAAGTTAAAATTTCAACGCTCATCTACTCAGAGTGCGTCATTCGTCTTGGCACACATGAATGTAAAACTAACTTTTTACTAATAATACTTATGTAAATATTTTGGTGATTGGTATATTTATATATAGATATACAATACAAAATTTCGTTTCAAGCTACCCTCGTATAAATCCTTAAAAAAGGATTAACTTCAGGATTTCTACCGAAGCTACTTGCCGAACTCAGTGAAGCTCTACGTAGGCTTGATCTTTACTTGTGTGTTTGTATGTGACACGAAACAGACCTCAATTTCGATTTAAAATTTGGAGGGTAGACTCCATATATACACAAAATTTGATGTGTAGATTTTTGGGGCTGATCTGATTTGACGCCGCGTTGCCAGAACTAAAATGCCACACCATTTTTAAGTTTTACGTCTATAACTCATAAGATTTAAGTTTTTAGAGGATTTTGACCAACCCAAAACTTATTGAGAATCAAATGTCCTAGGATTTCGGCCCTTACGAGTTTTTGTTGGAAGAATATTTTTCGAGGTACAACCTTTCAGAGTTGGTCAACAAATGTCAGTTCTTGCCCATAATTTTTGAACTAGGTTGGTGGTGTTTTTCAAGAACTAATAAAATTCAAACTAATAAAATTCAACAATCAAATTTCAATCACATATCATTTACTGCGTAAGGCTTCTGGATCGCATAAATTCCACAGTAGGTATACGACAATCACCCTCAGACGCACAGTCATGAGAAAGTATTTAGAATATGACTAGTCTGGAGATGGATTGAGCTCTTATTCTTTCCTAACAATATCTATGTTGTGCTCCATTCAGAGAAGAGGAGCCCAGCGGATATCCAGCGCATATAGGATGGTTTCAGGATTATATAGCTATGCAAGTCATCGCAGGTGTAGTACTCATCGATCTCCTGGCCAAAGAGAGACGAACACTCACGAAAGAAATCATGCAAACATGGAACCAAAGATGGACAGAGGAGAGTAGAGGGGAAGGTGGACATCTCGCATGAATCCCCGAAGTGAAAACTTTGGTTGAGAGTTTCTTACTGGACATGGCTATTTCAGAGCCGATTTATCAAAGGAGGGAAGGCCAGTGCGCCCATCCATGTGCTCAGCCATATTAAAGACTAGCCGCTCCGGCTCGCTTCGGTCGCCTCCACGTCCTGCCGGGGGCTTCCCCATTAAATTGCTCGCTTCGCTCGCAAAGAGTGGCGTGTAGGGATTGTTGCTCGCTTCGCTCGCAAAGTGTGGCATGTTTTTCGTCGGACTTTTCGAGAAAACGGGTCCGTACTCTTGCATTTTTTTGACGCATTTCCCGATACTTTTTTCGCGATCCGATCGGGCCGTCGTCTTCCTCGTTCAAAAACCTACGAAACTGGTATTTTTCCGGAATTTTCAACGGCCGTTTAGAGGGGTAGGGGAAGCGGGGAAGTCCAAAAAGCGCACATTACAACTTACTTCGACCCCCCTCCCGCCCTACAGCCCATGGTTCGGGTGGGATTAGAAAATTTTAAATTCGCTTATACACCCTATCGGAAAATCCCAAGAAGATCCCCCCCACTCGTAGACTCCCACCACTCAGCCGTTTGGCCGTGCATAGACACGACAGACAGACAGACGGAGTTTCATTCTTATAAATAGTATAGATATAGATAGATGATGACGCACATAATATAGGTATTTTGTGCGTGTCCACTATGGACAAACTCCTCAAAATGCGTTAAGAGAAGAGATTGGTGACATGGATCCCGAAACGATTTTGGGAAAGATGTCTTAGTCTAGAGGGAAAAGAGACGCTGTGGTGGAATATGTGATAGCAGTTCTGTAAACCAAAGTGACGAACAGCGAACGGGAAACAGAATAGGTGAAAAGCCAGAATAATTGGGTATCAATAAAATAATAATAATATCCAATGATAATAATAAAAATACAAAAAAAAAAAAAAAAGTTACAGGACAGTTCTCTGTAAAAAGAGAGGGGATGGGTTTTTAGTCGGTATGCCAATATGTGGGGAGCCCGCACAAAGAACGTGAAAGCCCAACTTTGTCGTCACAATGCGTAAAGCATTTCAACAACCCCATAAAAAAATACTCCATCGTGCAACACGACGAAATTTTATACTGATTTACCAATTTTGGCAATCAATTTTATGGCTTGACCTCAATTTTATGGTTTTCTGGACTCTAAAAGTACCAATTTCGACAGGAAAAACATTCTAATATGCGTAGATCGAACCGAAGGTGAGGGCAATGTGTGCTAGGAAGAAGCAAGAAGTCGAAAAAATTTGTTTTCTACAAAATCAAAATTTCTACTTGCTTTTTGTTACAGAGCTTGCTGCTCAATTTTGGTTCTCTGTCTGTCTGTGTCAATTCCTTGTCACGTCCATAACTACACTAGTTTCAGTCCAATTTTGATGAAGTTTTTAGGGATTATGCGGGTTAGTTCCTAGATGGTCCCACATGAATTTAATTTTCGTCGGATCGGGAATAGCGTGAGCATATAGGCAAACATGAATTTCTCATGTCGATTTCTCACAATCTATTCGTCCGATTTCGTTCAAACTCGGAGGGTAGTCATATAGTTGGGTTTCAGTTTCAAGGAGGTAACGTAATGGATGAAGAAATAACTACAGCGCAAGCGCAAAAGTACTGTAACTGACACACGTGAAACCCCGTGAATAATGGACTGGTTTTTTTGAAATTACCAGGAATTGTACAAATTAGCTCCTGGATGGTCCCCCATGAATTTCATTTCCGTCGGACCAATAATGGTGTGAGCGCATGCGCAAACGTCAATTTCCTATAAATTTGATTCTCGCGACGTATCTATCCGATTTCGTTCAAACTCTGAGTGTAGTTTGATATGAGTTTCAGAAAGGTTAACTATGAATCTTATCGCGATTGTTTGATTAATAAATATTACGCACGCGCATAACTACGGTCAGTTGACACACGTGAAAATCCGAAACCAATGGACCGATTTTGATAAAATTTTCACGAATGGTGAGGGTTATTCGATGGCATGCATAACCAGGAAGTTATGATAACTTCACTACTAATTATATAGGAAGGTTCGTCCATGTTGCTATAAATGAGGAGGTAATACTACCCACCCAATTTGTTAGAATTTTTCTTGTTTTATCTGAAAATCGCTTTCCAGACTGGAGATCCATACTCGCTTTCCGCCTCACAAATATTAAGATCATTCATTACGGTGTATGTAAGTTGTCGGTGGTGAACATCACAATCCGTAAATACTCAGTTGCTTACCGATCAGGTTGAGACATGCGGAACTGGAATTTAGGATGGATGATTTTCTGTACGACTCGATGAATTTCCTCAGGGAACGGCTCGTCGAAGTATCCCGTGTTTTGGGTGTCGTACTCACCCAGGTACACCATGATGTCTCTGAGAGATGCTCTGCCAACATTCACAATATTATTAATCAAATAATGTATTACTTTCTTAAATTCAGAGAGAAACAAAGGCAAGACTATTTCACGATTGTTTTTAAAACGTTGATTCTAATTAGTGTCTATAGTACCTATAGGTAACGCAAGTGTTATTAGTGGTCATCAGGGTGGTTTGAGAAGTAGGTGCCTTCTTTCGCAACCCCGTATTAAAGTTAAGTAAAGTTCCAGTCATGCAGCAGGATCGTATGAGCGAATTTTCCTAAATAATCATACTACATTATGTTACATTGTATAGAAACTTAGCTATTTGAGTACAAAGAACTTGTTAAAAACCTTTTATGGCAAAATTACGGCAACAAAATTCATTCTAAATAATATTTTGCAATTCAAAAAAGATTTGGAAATTTTAGCTTTTCTGGGGAGTTTTTTCTATTTTTCATCAAATATTAATGAAATTTAAGTTCATTTTTTGCAAAGTTTTTTATAATGTTTTAGTTTGCTGTTGACAAACTTCTTTTGACTAAAATGTTGCTAAAAAAAATATATAAATTTAACAACTTTAAGTGATTTTTAAAGTACATTTTTTTTTTAATTTGACCAATTTAATGTGCTCAAAAAGTGTTGGCCAACGAACTCATCCTTTCGTTTGCAAAGCTTGATTTTTGGCGCATATGGCTTTTTTATCTCAATCCTAACAAGAGTTATCGTCTGGAAGGACACACAAACACACACACACACACACACACACACACACACACACACACACACACACACACACACACACATATATATATATATATATATATATATATATATATATATATATATATATATGGAAAAGTGTTAAAACTCTAGGATTCGTTTCAGAATGTCTCAAAACGGATTTCAATGAAGAAATTTTTCGAAAATTTTGATTTTAAATTTTTTGGAGCCATTGCAATAGCTTCATTTTCTACAAAAATTCGCTAACAATAAATGCAAGTTATATTAATAGTCAAGCAGGTTGTTTCGAATGTTAATGCTAGGTTCCCTCTTACCAGGTTGAGTGGCCAATGTAATAAAGCTTTAGTGAAATTCTTTGTATCAAACTAGGGTTTTGTGGCAGTTTGGTCAAGGCTAAACATACTCCAGGTTAAAATCAAACGAGATTTAAGATATTATAGCTACTCACCTGTGAACACAATGAGCGGCAGTGAGGACGAAGTGTTTGGAGACGAGGACGCCACCGCACTGGTATCCAGCAATGCGGAGATGGGCCTGCCAAGGGAGCTCTCCAAAATACGCTTCCGAACCTCCGATGATTCTCTTCTGAAGTGTCATCACTGGGCTGCCGCAGTTCAAAACTATCAACAAAACACGATTTATTCATGATGAATACCTATCTTACTTTAATATTTGATGAAAACATTGATACAAAATCCTAGACTGCAACTGTGAGGGAGAGAGAAATATTAGAGACTCAATTCATAGTTTGTATTCGTTAGGTATATTTTAATTGATTCACAATTTATAATAATAGTTATTATTTATTTATAATGATTGTAATAACATTATGGTATTCTTAAAGTTGGTGGAATGGGTTCAATTTGAAAATTGAGAATAAAAACTCCAGTTATGCAGCATGATCACATGAGCGAATTTTTGAAGAAATCTTCGACATTTCAGTCGGTATTGATCGTGTAGAGAAATTTTAGTTTATGATTTTGATAGACAAACATGGAATCAAATTATTAAAAATAATTAGGAGGTACTCATACTTTATTATTATTAAACTAATCTTGTAGATTTAAAGACGCATGGTTCTAGGGTTGGTCATACAGGGATACTTCCATAAGAGTAGTTCAATCTGAATTTGGTCAATGTTTCATGCAAATATTACCGATTTTTACAACTAGCGAACGGCATTATTTCGATTTTTGACTGATTTTTCAACTTTGAAATTTTTGAAAACTTGATACATATTCTTATAGGAAATTTTACGCTGATTCCGAATAAACTACATGTTAGTATGCTGAAAAAATTATTTCGCACAACAAATCGCAAAAAACAGGCTATTTTGAAATTTTTGACTACATTTTTGAAAATTTCAACCCGAAGATGTAATCCGATCATGCTGGCCAACGAACTTGAACTTTCGTTTTGTGTCCTTAACATTTTAAAATTTGTTTGATGTTTCTAGCACAATTCTACGGACAGTTATCGTCTGGAATGACACATACATATATATACATACATACATACATAAAAAAATGCGTTAAACTTCAGAATATGATTCAGAATAGCCTGAAACGGATACGAGTAGATAGCCCTTTTAAGCATATCATTCGTCTATAATGGTTAAACCGCGTATTTTGTATATCATCAAAACTTGGCGCTTCGCGCCTCCCAATAGAGTTCCCACCTCTCCAGGACCCTTAAATTTGAAGCTATTTCAGTAAACGTCAAAAATGTTGGAAAAAAATGTCGAAAGGGAAAGAAATTGGCCTCAGAGGCCCCTCAACTGATCAGTACGCCACCGTACCTCGAAAGTAAGTGTTTTCGAGGTATTCCAAAGGATCTCCATTTAAATTTCAGCATCATAAGTCGATTAGGAAAGAAATGAACCTCAGAGGTCCCACTGCTGATCAGAGCCTCTCCATACTTTGTAAAAATGATCTAGATGTCCCAAAGGAGCTCCCTTTTGAATTTCAGCTCCTAAGGGCAAAGAATTTACCTTCGTGGGCCCCTTAGTGTAACGTACCTTCGTAAACAATTTGCTCAAGTAATGCAACTTTGTGGTAGAAGTGGCAAAAGACTAATTTTGACATCAATATGTCGGCGGAAAATAATGCAATTATTAATTGTTAAACCTTTATTATTCCCTCTGATCTAATTATAACGACATTTATTACATACCGAGGTATTCACCAACTTTTTGGGTCATAATCAGAGCCCTTCACAACATGGCATTTATTTTTGCCAAACGTGGCTCTAAAAAACATGGCAAAATGGCACTTATTTTGGCCAAACATGGCTTTTATTTTGGCCAAACATGGCATGTATTCTTCAAAATCCAAACTTTTTTTTCTGTTTTCTTTTTTTTTCCCCATTGATAGGAAAATTAAAACTTGCCATTTTAATTACATTATGTACTTTATTTACAAAGAGCATGCTACAAATTACAAATTGACTACAAAAGAATTGAATTTAAATGTATATAGGAGATAAAGAACCACGTTCGAACTAGCAACTTTCGGCATAACGAATTTGAAAATGAAAAAATTTATATGAGCAATACACGTCCACTTCACCGACACACTTTAGCTTGGAATGAACCACTTGGTGGAGGGAAGGGATATATATATATATATATATATATATATATATATATATATATATATATATATATATATATATACAGGGTGTCTCAACTTAAGTAGGCAAGACTTCAGGGATCAATTCTACAAGTAATTTGCAACAAAAAGTGTCTATTAAAGTGTTATTTTTTAGAGGCTTCGTTTTCGTGTTATTGACGATCTAAGATTTTTTTCGTGTTTTCGACCTGATCTCCTAAAAATGGCTGTGACCCCATCATTCTTTGAGTATTCTCAAACCTGAGGATACCGTTGGAAAGAACGTTAAATTTCCTATATTTTTGATGTCAAATCATAATTATTCAAGAGAGTTGAGATACCGAAAAAAGAGGTCAAAGTACAAACTTTGTAAAATTCTAAAAATTTGGGTTTTTTCAATCTGATTCCTCCCTTCATAAAAAAAAATGAACAGTCGTTTGCAAGTACAGTAAAAACTTCAAAATCTTATCAGCTTTCTAACGATATAGCCAAAAAATTGATAAAAGTAACAACAAGGAGAAAAAACGGCTTTTGAATGCGAAAAAACGTGGTATTTTTAACAAAAATCGATGGATTTCAGGAAAAAACGATCTCCCACAACTTTATGATTTAAATGTCGAATTCTTCGTAATTTTTCACGCTGAATCGAATGGTGACTCTTGCAGACCTCTACGACTAACGAATAAGGGCGAAAGTGCCCTTTGACCCTCGAAACTCAGAGTTGAAGGGCACTTTCGCCCTTATTCGTTACTCGTAGAGGTCTGCAAGTGTCACCATTCGATTCAGCGTGAAAAATTACGTAGAATTCGACATTTAAATCATAAAGTTGTGGGAGATCGTTTTTTCCTGAAATCCATCGATTTTCGTTAAAAATACCACGTTTTGTCGTATTCAAAAGCCGTTTTTTCTCCTTGTTGTTACTTTTATCAATTTTTTGGCTATATCGTTAGAAAGCTGATAAGATTTTGAAGTTTTTACTGTACTTGCAAACGACTGTTCATTTTTTTTTATGAAGGGAGGAATCAGATTGAAAAAACCCAAATTTTTAGAATTTTACAAAGTTTGTACTTTGACCTCTTTTTTCGGTATCTCAACTCTCTTGAATAATTATGATTTGACATCAAAAATATAGGAAATTTAACGTTCTTTCCAACGGTATCCTCAGGTTTGAGAATACTCAAAGAATGATGGGGTCTCAGCCATTTTTAGGAAATAAGGTCGAAAACACGAAAAAAATCTTAGATTGTCAATAACTCGAAAACGAAGCCTCTAAAAAATAACACTTTAATAGACACTTTTTGTTGCAAATTACTTGTAGAATTGATCCCTGAAGTCTTGCCTACTTAAGCTGAGACACCCTGTATATATATATATATATATATATATATATATATATATATATATATATATATATATATACACACAGTCTGGCAATCCTGCAAAAAATGGCTTTTTACCCAAAAATTGGCCAAACATGGCATTTAAGGATGGCGCCATGGCAAAATGGCACTTGAAGGGCTCTGGTCATAATAGATCCATTGTTGCTGTATAGTTACCGAATTTGTTTATCGGTTGTAGCGTTGCATATTTTACGGTTGCAAATTTTAGAATGACCCCAGCCCAAAAACATACCCATGTTAATATGAAAAAACGTTTCAATGTATGAGTCTAATGGGGTTTCGTTTGCTCTTTCAGAAGGAATATCTATCACTAGACATCTATTACACATCTGACGACATGAATACCTACAGTAAATCACCTGTTTTTGAATCAACGACTTGGAAGCATGTTTATGAGTCAAAATAGTTCAGTTCGACCTTCACATTCATAGCTTTTGACAAATACAATCATGTCGTTTGTTTGCGTAATATTCTAGTTCCCTCGTGTTAAAATTCGGTTACGTAAGTAATCTCGTCCCCCAACCCTCCCTTGTTGTTGGTCCTTCTTTTTGTGGATTTGTAAAATGTTGAATTTCATTAGGAAAATCTATACTTACGACATAAAAATCATTTGTAGGAGTTCCATTGTGAATACGAGTATGCATCTATTTGACATGGATATGTCTTTGCTCTGGGGGGTCAACCAACAATTTGCGTGACGCAAAAAATATGTCACAATTTCTAATGATGTTCACGTACAACCAATCCGTTGCTAGGGGAATGGAACTTCCGTAGTTTTCATCGCACAGAAATCGTTCGCCACTCGTTGGAAAGCGCTTGATTTATGTGATAAATGTTCACATCTCAAGCTACCAATTTCCCCCTCCTTACGTACCTGGCTACATTCCTAAACTAAGTTGATTGGACTATAAACAATTTTAATAAGCCGGTTACAATATTCTTAATGTAAAGCAATAGCATCATTCACTCCACTCCATAGGAAACATTATCATCCTCTTGACAGCAGTCGACTGTAAACAACAACTCATTGTAGTGGCTTCTCTCCACAGTTATTTTCAACATTTCTATAAGTAAACCGTTGTTTTGTTGGAATTAGTCGGGATGCGGCCCAGGGAAAATAAATGAAATTATTTCATTTATTGTTTTATTTGATAACGTTTCGTCCTCTTACTGAGGACATCTTCAGATCTTGGTGTGTCCAGGAAAAAATTTATAAACATCCGAATATAACGGATTTGTCAAATAAAACAGTGGCTCACCAAGTCAACTTAATGTCAAGAAAGCAAGATCTGAAGATGTCCTCAGTAAGAGAACGAAACGATAAATGATATAATTTCATTTATTAATGAAAAATCATGCTATCATGAACATAAAAATGATAGCGCCTCTATTGGAGAAATAACTTTAATAGTACCTATGTATAGTATGCCTATTGTGTCTCCAAGAATAATATAATAAATTCTTTATCCTACATTTCGTCGCCTACAGTCCAAAGTTAAAGGATTTTTTTACAACAGTTATGAAATCCCCAATCAAAGACATATCCATGTAACATGGTATCTGCTTGTAAAGCAGATAGTGGAACTCGTTTACGAGTTCATAAGTAGGTATGTAGTTCCTTACAGTTTTGAGGCTTGGAATATGGAGAAGTTATCTTCCGTTACCTTGCAAATAAATGCTGAGTTTCCTGTTATCTAATCAGGTGTAAAAGGTGTGCGTATATGCAGAGGCGAACCCCCGGGGGGCAGGGGCACCCTCTCTCTCAGACTTTGGTAAACACATTTTATTGCTACTTTCTCCTCAATCCTGACAAAAACATTTACTCTGACTCCCGCAAGCTTTAACTCCAGCAAAATTCTAACGAGCATTCCAACGAGAATGTGCAATAAAGGAAGTTGTTAAACTAACATCATGTGTTCGCTGAGGAAGCCTTGAAAGCAGACAACCAATTAATTGCACAGTCATCTACTTTTACTACTGTCAAATCTTTTACCTTCTTGAAGTTTTGCAAATTAAAGCCTCGATCCAAATGTTTTATTATCACTAATAATAATAATAATTAGTCGAGGTCCAATAGTAATAATAATTAGTAGTAAAATATTGTATCTAATCATTATGCCTTATCCCTAACATTATTTAGGCTGTTAAAAATCCTGTTTATTTTACTAGTGTTAAGTTTCTTAACCTGATATTTCATATAAACAAGGTTTTAGTGAGACTGTAAGCTAGCGAGATTTTACTCTATTCACAAGGCGAACTGCCTGCTATTAACTACTCAAGAAATTAACCTTAACAAATATTTTCGGCCAAAATCAATTTTGTTTTTTGCTCAAAAAGCAAACTAACAGAAAGCTTTGAAACACGGAATGTATTTTGAATGTTAAATTTCAATGTATATAGGTATACTTAATCAGGTATACTCCATTGCCGCATGGTTCATGTTTTTTGCTATGAATACTGTTAGTGATCATGAATCACCGCTCAGAATCATTCGGATTAAATACTTACTTGGATGCCCAACTATTCAAACAGTATCATAATTTCATAAACAAGGATCAATAACCTGGTCTCTTATGTATGGCATCTTTCCTCTTCTGAAGAGAATGGTGGTGATGATCAGGTTGAGATGTCATTTGTTGGGTTAGAGTCCGTGACTGAACGCAGCAGGCGAAGATCCAGGATGAAAACGGGAAGAAAGACGAAGCGCATCCTTCTTGTGACTCGCCGCCAGACAGCCAGCACGCCAACGTGAGGGTGCAGCTGTGCTGCTGACCGCGGTACATACAGCCATTTCCGCGCCCCTCTGACGAATCTTTGGCATTTCCTTCACAAAGAAAAGATATAGGCCAGAATTCACGATCTTGTAAACAGAACAATTGTTAGTTGCGTAATTACATCATTATTCTCATGAAATAGGGGTCTTGGTTCTTAAAAACTAAGCAGACGGTTCGCTAATACTCTGATGCCCTATTTGGGGAAAACTAAAATCGTTCAAAAAGAGCAAAATGTTAATTCTCGCAAAACGGCGAAAGATCTTTAAAAGTAGAGTAAAATACAAGAAACTGATGAACTAAAGTAGTTTTCACTTCTGCAATGTGGAGCAATGTTAGACCAGTTGTTATTACTGGTTAAGTAGTTCTTACGTAGAAGTGTATAACTAGTTAAATAGGTAATGCATGCATTGCATATAACTTTCTGTGTGGACTAACCCTTATTTACATGACAGAGTCGCTACATCCGTCAGTTTTTGATGATCATGACTGCAAATGAGAGAAATTTATACTGAAATGGCTTATTCAGTATCAAGACCAAGTAACATAATCCATTAGTACAGTCACGTAATTGAATCGCGTAATTAAAATTTGAGTAAATGAAGATAATCAAACTAAACTGGAAAAACACAGGAATTACAGGAACGTTGTATTGATGGCAAAACATTGTGGTATTGATTTGATTTTGCTCAGGAAATTTACGACTGACTGTGACCAGACAATTAGTAAGCTTAGATACCACACTTGCAAGCATAGTTTGAAACAATATTGTAAGAAATTAAAATGAGTTATCAAGTAATGCTTGCATTTCAGGGAAGTAAAATATAGTAATTCCTATCGCTTTAACGTAGTCATCTAACATTCAAAAGACACTAAGGGTCGAGAGCTACCTCCATGAATCTAAAACCGTTTTTTTATAACAGTTATTACATACTCTAATATTTGAGTGTAGTTTATTATTTCAAATAATTGGTGTCTTCAAAAAAGCGACTTAAGTATGTACTAGACACCTTAAACTGCGGAAATCATAGTGAATAGTACCTACTTACTTATCAGGCGAACTTCATTAAACCAGACAATCAGTGTGAGGGTCAGTTTCATCGCACCCAGCTTCATCATACCTGTAGCAAACAGTTGCCATTGGCCATTATGAACAAATAGCAATAAAATAAATCTACTTAAACGTACTTATATTAAGGAATTCGTAGAATTGATGTAAAATACAATTTGAAATATTTTCAAGAATAGTTCCGCATTTAACAAGAACATTGAGTTAGGGCTTGTTGAGGCTGAGCTTATAGGTAGGTTTTAGATTTAGTAATGGTATATTTGTTGATCTAACTGATGACGAATGCAAACTAAGAAGGTAAAAACACGCTTAAAAACGTCGGATGACAAACTGAGAGTCTTGCCTACAAACAGGCCCTTTTGTCACAAATATTCTTAAATAACCTTCCATCACTTGGTGTATCGTAAGAGTAGTTACTTTGGCTTTTAGCTTTAATCAAAACTGTAGGTATGAACGTTTCCATAAAAATTCTGCAAAAAAAAATATATATATAAAATAAATAAATAAATAAAATAAAATAAATAAATAAAATAAATAAATAAAAATAAAATAAAAAAAATTAAAAAAGAATCAAAGTCGTGTCCTTACGAAACTGGAAATTGTCCTGGGGGTTTTTGAGAGTGCTGAATTTGAATCCGTATCCCGTTTTTCGCGTAGACGTCTAATTTTTTAAGTACGACGCCTGCATTTTTGAATAAATCACTTAAATTCCAGGATAATTTATGTTCAATTAAAAGGTGATATTCTTGTTGGAAATTTATCGCTGTGCACGCCTCTACCGCATATGATGGGTCTAAAATGCCTCCTCAACGTGTCTTTTGCTTGAAAACTGCCAAAAACGTGGTTTTTAGCCGATTTTTCTACAGTTTTTTGATCGTTTTTGTACAAATTATACCACTTGGCGACCTGATAAAAATTGTGATATTACTTGGACTTTTTCCGCATCGAATGAGACCACCAGCAGCTCTGGAGGTGTGATGATTGATTTTTTGTGATTTTTCAACTACCGAAAACGTGTTTCTCATCAGTTTTTTGACAACCTATTTTTTCTCGGTATATTCCGAACAAGCAAGACTCAGTAGTTGAAAAATCGCGAAAAATCAATCATCACACCTCCAGAGCTGCTGGTGGTCCCATTCGACGCAGAAATACTCCAAGTAATAGCTCATTTTTTTTCAAGTCGCCCAGTGGTGTAATTTTTACAAAAATGATCAAAAAACTGTAGATGAATCGTCAAAAACCACGCTTTTTTTGGCAGTTTTTAGGCAAAGTACACGTTAAGGAGGCATTTCAGACCCATCATAAGTTAGTGGTATAGACGTGTTCAGTATTGAATTCCTAACAAGTATATCACCTCTTAATAGAACATAAATTATCCTGGAATTTGAGTGATTGAAAAAAAAAAAAAAAAAAGGAGTGGTCGTACCTCAACAATTGGACGTCTACGTGAAAAACGGACTTCGGTTTCGAATTCAGCACCCTCGAAAACCCCCTGGACCAATACCACCAATACCAGTTTCGTGAGGGCACGACTTTTTTTGGAAAGCTCTTGATTTATCACGAATTTATTTCGTATTTTTTTTCGAGCAGTGTTATTATTCAACATTCAATTTCTCGGAAGTATGTAAATAGAGGTAACTTAACGGGCGTAATTTCTCGGGCTTAATGGGGGTGAAATACTTCGTCGATCAAGAAATAAAATATAGCTGAAAAATAGGAAATATTTATCTAGACACAGGTAGCAGATGAACTATTCAACTTCAATTGATCTGGATATATAGATGTATTATCTATTAACAAGTTGAACAATCGTCAAACCATTTGGTGTTGTCAGTCTACTTATGCTGTATGATACAATGCGTACAACAGGATACGGGTTTTAAAACATAAATACATACATACAAGTCGAATTCCTGGACATTCAATATGTAGTAGGATTATGTTTGCCAATATGAAGTAGATATAGGTAAAGAGTACAAGAGGTTTTGAAAATAATTCAGATATTAACATTAATGCGTCTCGGTGCACGATGTATTCAGTAGGTTTATACTGCTTGCTGCTTTCATTATATTTTGATATAATCATAGAGAAGATAATACTCTATGAGGAGTATGAATAGCTCAAAATCATATTCGTTTTCTCGCTTTCATTATAAAACTCAACGTTCCGGCAAAAGCGCAGGCATTCATAATTTCATGAACCATGAAAAGAATTAATTTCATTCAAAAGATATGTAAGGCAGGTGCGATCATCATCAAAAAATGAATGTGAACGTAGCGATGGGTAGTTATTAAAAAAGTACCTATCCACCAAAGCTAAGATATTCAGTTTATTACGTTAATATTAAAAGTTCCAGTTATGCAGCATGATCGTATGAGCGAATTTTCGTATATTCGTAATTGTCAAAATCTGTCAGTCAATGAGAAAATGATGCTTGATAGATGGTACGTAAGCGCTTTCGTAAAACCCACCAGTGGATCAGGAGCGATTAAGTTCATTGGGAACCGTCCAAACCCTCACATTCCCAGAAATTTCATCAAAATCGGTAGAAAACTCTAGAACATTAGCACATGCACAGCAGCTACAAAGTATACAATTGTGTTGAAATTAATTTGGGAAGATGAAATCATCTTTTCCCAACTAACTTCCGAGTTTAAGAAAGATCGAACGATTAGGTTGTGAAAAAGTTATGCTTCACGGGATTTTACGTTTGAGCATGCCCAAAGTGAATTAATTTATTATTATTTTTTTAATGAATTTATTATTTATTTGTGTACGACGAAATCGGTAGCGGACCATGTTGTAGCCTAACCTTCATGCTTCCTAATAAGTAATCAAAATGTTATCGCAATTGTATAATTTTCGCTGGACTTGTGAACACTGACGGAAACAGGCATGAAACAAGAAACAAAAGTCGCTCAGAATGGACTGAAACTTAAAATTCAATTGGAAATTTCTATTTGGGCAAAAAATTACTTTTCATCTCCCGAAACTGAAAACAATGCTTCACCTACCTCCAGATAGACTTGCAAGCGAAATATTAAATGGTTAATGGTAGCCAATAAACCGATAATATTATCATGAATATAAATGCTTGATAACTACGTAAATAATCTGTAGTATGTCTGGTTTTGTTAATTAGTTTATTTTGATAATACAGTTCATAAATTGTGATAACGTGATGAAAATTTGAGCAGATATTAAAGTAGATACCAACTGAATATGTGGTATACTTTGCCGGACGTTGATCTTGCTGGGTGACCTGAGCTTAGTACGAGCCCAATGCCCAGCAATAATGGTGTTTTTTGTAAATAAAGTATTTTTCTCTTTTTTTTCAAGATAATTTGGCACACCACATATACCCAGATAAATAAGTAAATTAAATTAAAAAATAAAATTCTAATGGCCGAATTCGCACACAAACAAAACTTACAAAAAAAGTAAGAATAATAAATAAATAAATAAATCCTCATGATGACTTTTGAATATCATCCAATGTAGAAGGGAGCTTCTGCGCAGGTGAAAACGTGAAACTGTTTGTAAGAAATATTCGGTAAGTTTTGCTGAGATTGTCAAAATTTAAGATATTTCCTCCTATAATTTTTTTCTCGTCGTAACATAACAGAGGGTAGACTGATTGATGTGTAATATATGAAGATCATTTTCAAGTATTTCGTTTCATCATTTTGTCATCAAAAATTAAAAAAAAATATATATATATATATATATATAACTTCATTTATACTGCCCACATAGTCAAGGTTCAACACTCCAAACATTGCAAACATACTGTTTCACGACTTCCCAAATATATCTCAGGACCATGAGAACGCGAATGTGTGTTCACCCTATATTTTTACATTCATTTCACCTAACCGTAATCTAGAACATGCATATTTTAAAAAGTCCTTCCTTCCTCAAGTTTCGGAGAGGGAAATAAGGAACTGAGAGAAAGGTGAAAGGAGACGGTTGTAGGGTGCGAATTCTTCAACGGCGTCTGCGCGAACAAAAGACGGAGAAAAAAGAAGAAAAAAACTTTCTCATTCTGAGCGTTAGGTCTTTCAAGGTAGTCAAAGATGAGTGCGAGTGTGATTCATGAAGAAGTGACAGTGACGACTCTTTAGCTCAAGAAGGAATGGGTTCAAAGAGAAGGAATGGGGGTTACCACTGTAAAACGACGGACATAATGAGCGATGTGATTTGTATTTCATTCAGGAGCTGACGTTTATTCTTGAAGATGAATAATAATGAAGATTCATCACTTCTTGTGGCTCAAGGACATAAAATTGAACTCCGTAATGTGTTAAAGGTCATCCTACATCATTTTACCCTAGGGATGTCAGATTCTTCAAAATTATTTAAGTAGGTACCTATTGATTCGTTTGAAATGAATCGAAAAGAGTCGTATCAATTCTTCAAGAAAGTATCGATTTTTTGAAGAATCGATACTTTTTAGTGGATTTAGAACTAAAATGATTTTAACTTTTAACCAACTAAATTTCTATGGAAAAATTGACACAAATTTTTCACAATTTTCAATGATAAATCTTTCAAACTTGAAATAGGTAGGTACCTAAGTATATTGTTCATAAGGCAGGGGTAGTACGTATACGTATTAGGTACTTAAATTCCAATAACGTAGAAGGTACATTACCTACTAGTAAATATGCAATATTTCATGAACTTTCTATCACCTTGAGCTCTTTTTACCGACTTCATCCAGCAATATCATTTGTTCATAGATGGGAAAATGTAACGATATGTATATCAAGAATCAAAGCTTATGAAACAATAGTACCTAACTATATTTCAAAAACATTGTCTGTTCATCCAGCTGTTGAAAAGAATCGGCCTCCGATTCTCGAAATTTTGAATCGATTCTCCGATACTTGAAAAAATAAAAATAATCCAAAAGTATCTATACTTTTTAAAAAATAATCGATTCTTTAAGGAATCGATTCTTTTTTACCATCCCTATTTTACCCGTATTTAATGCCATATTTTAACAACTTCACAAAACAACGAAGATTATCTCATCGAAATAACACTGCAATTATTAAGCTAATGTTTATTATTTCAATATCGATAGGAGTAGATAGATAGTAGATAGCTCGAATTATTAAACGAAGCCTATTATAAATTTTCTAAATATAATAATACCATAATGCTAAATATACATAATACAAAATGTGCATAATACTAAACATCACAACATGGACGAAGACGACTACTGAGAATGAAATAATTGAATAAAATAGAACACCTACACTTTATGTATTAGTCCCTCTATATATAACAAGAGCTGATATTTTAGTAAGATGGTACATTAGAATCTATGTAAGTACATCGACATTGACTTAGGCACCCACCAACTGAAAATAAATGAGAAAAAACGAATCACCTGACTACGCTTCACTATAGTCCATCTGTAGGTGAAGAAACTTTAATACCCGATTTAGGGAAGTGAGAATTCCATTGGTATTATCAGCTGATAGGAGATAGGACATGGGCCTTTTCAGGCAGAGGAATGTCACTATGTTCAACGTGAGATTTCTCCCATTCAAAACATCGCTTTCTCATTTTGAAAATACCATTTGGACTCTTCAAAACTCCCTCTTTTTTACTGTTCTCATTTTAAAGATCTCTAGTATGATTAGCAATTATATGGTTCAAAAAATTGGGGGGCAGAAATCAAGTTCTTGCCTAGCAAAAAACTTTAGTACTGGAGCCCAGGGCTCAAATTTAACTATATTTGAAAAACTTTCCGTCAAGCAATTAGCCGGGTAATGACTGTTGGACTCGGCCCTGTTTGAACTTGCGAGAATCTGGGAGATTTTCATCTCTCGATCCCAACCACAGATTTTGATCTATTTGTCCAATTATACTGTTTACTCCAAGGATGGATGTAAGATTTTTCTATTCTTGAGATGCGAGTGTGCGAGCATCCAGACCGTCAAACTATACACATCATTCTGATATATTTTCCAATTAATCCATATTTTAATATAAGGATGGATTTAGGATATTTTTTGAGGACCAAATTGTATACACATCTCTCATATTATACCTACATTTAATCATAGCTTCGCGCAAATCGTCGAGGTAATCGCCTTACCTACAAGAAAACTATGAATTTTCCTTAACAATGAATCCCCTTCATTAATATCTCCAGTAACCCAAAATATGACTTCAGCTTTAGATATTTGCTTCGTTTCTGACCACCTGGCGAGTGAAGTGACTTGGGAACTCTTTAGATCCATTGGGTTCCAACGTTAATATCGTCTTCTAACGAAGAAAATCTGGTTCCTATCCACACATTAGGGAGGAATTGTGTTTTAAAACGTTTTTTATTTTATTTTTAGTCCGTCTTTCAATTTCTGTGTCCTTCTTTGAGTGTTCCGGGTCGTTGATCAAGTTGGAGTCTTTCAGGCCTTTTTGGGTTATGTCCCTTGCTGTTGGGCTCCTCGCTGTTCGTTTGGGGCTGTGGAAGTACTGGGGAAATATTAAGCAAGGGTACATATTAACCGAGTGAATCCATCCCTCTACCAAATACAGTGGCGGGTAGTAATGATGACATGGCCGCTGCAATGAGGTCCCTGGAAGTAAGGGTCGTATCGTTGGTTGCTGAGGTATCTGATTTGAGAAGGGCGTTAGATTCCACCCGTGTCAATGAGGCAATGTTTGAACAATTATTAGACAACCAGACCTCATTAATGGAAACTATGACATTCCTTTTTGATAGCATGGCAGGGCATGCAACTAATGTGAGGTTGGTCAGGGAGTCCACTGATAGAATCGAGGATCTCCTTTGTCGAAGGGAACCTGAAGACCCAGGCAATCATCAACCATTGGGTCAAGGGAAACCGAACAAAACGGACACTATAAAACGGACTTTAACAAACAAAATTCAAAGGGGTACAACAGGGGAGTAGGTGTCAGCCAAATGGATGGTAAAATAGAGCATCCTGTTGCTTATGCCTCCCGCCGCACAACAAACACACATTGGGACTTCAAAAAGATCCCAATGTTTGAGGGAGTAGATAGAGCTCAAATTTCGTAACTATTTGGAGGAAAAGTAATCCCTAATTGACTGCATTAGAAACAGTAGGATATGAGGACTTCATTGCTGTAGTCGTGGAAGCGTACAATGGGTGCGCCCCTCGCCTCCCTTCACTAAACCGCACGATCTGGGTCACATATTGAGTGTTACGCAAATCCGTCGAATATTGAGCTTTACAAAAACCCGTCACATATTGCTATTTCTCATCGAACCAAAGTTCTACGGACTACCAGAGCCCTGAAATCTGGTACTCAGCCTCTTGGGGACAAGAGGAAGTGATTGTGAGGAAGTCAGATCAGCTGTTTGAGTGGTAAAGCTATCTTTTCTCCTGTACCTCTTAGAGCCGTGACATTTAGTACTTACACAGCCTCTTCGGGGCCCCTGGAAGTGATTGAGAAGAAGGTAGATCAACTGGATGAGCGATAAAGATAACCTGTACAGCATTGAGTGCTGAAATCTGGTAGCTACCTACTTACTCCACAGCCTTTTGAGGACCGCTGAAACTGATCGCGAAGTATCAGATTAGCTAGGTGAGCAATGAATCAACTTCTCTCCTTATACATTCTAGAGCCCTAAATACTGAATTTGGTACGCAGACTCTTGAGGACCTGTGGGAGAGATCGCGAGGAAGTCAGATCAGACGTGTGAGCAATGAAGCTAACTTCTCTCATGTACGAGTACATCCTATAGCCCTGAAATGTGACAAACTGCCTTTTGGGGACCTATGGAAGTGTTTGCGAGGAAGTCAGATAAGAATAAAAGTACGAAGTATCTGCATGCTGTGTTTTTTCCATTACATAATTTAATAGTTTCTTGTTTAATAATTGAAACTGTCAACGAGTTTGTCGACTTAATATGATATTTGCGCGGAGCGCGAAATCTTTGGATTTTTGACATTTTATGTCTTTAATTTGGCACATCAACGAAAAAAGCGTTAAGAAAAAGCGTTACGGTTGGTTTTCTGATGACTTCCACTTACAATCGAGTCGTTGCTAGGGATATGGTACTTCGTCGTTTTTCATCCCACAAAATTCGTTTACCATTCGTTCGAAAGCTTTCGATTTATCCTACCATATTAAGGCCAACAAGCTGAGTTATGAGCATGGTTATTTGAATAATTGTGTACACTCAGGTTATCATTCTCAATAATTGATATTGTGAACTTGATTGCAATCGCGGGGGGGGGGGGGGGGGGGGGGTTGTGGGAACTAAAAACATAACATGTCCCAATGTGTTGCAGACTTGTATGCAAGTTTTTCCCTAGAAGTTTGCCTTTGTTAGAAGTTAGAAGTTTTTCCCTAAAAAAATTTCATTTACTTTTTTAAATAGGTACATACCAACTTACTCCTTAAACTATTCCTGCGATCCGAGTTGTTTTGCTGCACCTACTTTATTATTTATTATAATTGCTAATAGTTTTCATAGACATCTTGAGGTCAGAAAATTGCAAAATTTCGATCCGGGCAAATTATACAAATGACATTAATTTATCGCGCCTGGATAACACTGGTTCATTTTTACTTGTAGTTTTGAGAAATCTGTTGAGTGTAGAGTTTGAAATAAATGGTTGGGGACGAGTAATAGACGAAATGAGAGATAACTGTCGTCTAATGGGTAGTCCAGAGTCACGGAGGTGGGTGGTTATTATAACAAATGGCGCTCTCGCGTTTTTCAACGCCCATGCGGGAGGGATATAGACACCTTTAATACCTTCTCACTGCCCAGGACCCCCCTCTGGCGCAGCTCTACTTTCGCGACTCCTGTGACTTCCGCCAAGGACGAAGGATGAAGATGGGAGGTAACTGTGTCAAATTGAGTTTCTTTCCACTGGGGAGATTTCAGGAGTGGAAAACGGGTGAAGGATGGCCGGGGCGTGCGGTCTCGCTACTTGCCCACCCCGCGTTACCCTCAAGCCCAGTCATTATCCAACGTGTGTCTGTGTCTCTCGTCCTCTTCAGGGTAATTAGGATTTTTTTTCTACTCTCTTTTCTCTTTAGACGACTCCATTTTTACGAGCGACTTGGTGGGGCGGTGACAGATCCATCGCCCTGTAATGAGAGTTCTTCCCGAGAAGCCCAACTCTCGCTCTCATACGCCTCCGCCGCGACATGCAGTTGAGGTTCCACCGCCTTTCAAAAAACCATACCTCAACAACTTTCAACTGAGGGCTTCCATCTAGAGCAAGTTAATTCAGAAATTCAAAAGTGCTGAAATACGCGTTCTTACTGTAGTTCCAACAACGTAAGTCGTAATTTGGGGTTTCTCGGTTCATATTTCGTGGGTCCTAAACTAAAACTAGGTAACTCGATTTTTTAGCGAGTCCGTGTTATCTACTCCATTAGATTATTTAGGCCAGTAGCTTTCCAAAGATGTAGCTAGGTCACAAAACTATTGATCCATAGGCCATATAATATTATAATCCATGTATCCATAATCCATAATATTATAATCCATATATCCATATAATCCTTATTATATTTGGAAATTTCAAAACTAGGTAACTATGACAACAGCTAAACGATCAACGCTACAAGTGTGACACCCACAGTCCTCAGATGCCTCTAACGGCTCCAGTGAAGTTTACCTCCACGGTAAAATATAACGATTTAATGTCCCTTCTCTCCTGCATTGGGCAGAGATTTTTTCAATTTGATTTATTATTTCCAATAATAAGCCTATGTGATCGTGTAGCAAAAAAATTTTTATAACCCCCCCTCAAACTTTGTCTCTTTACGTTTCAAGGTGCGTAGAATCCAAATTTGAAATGTCCGTCCGCCGTTCGCCGTCCGCCGTCCGGGCCATAAAAGGCCTAAGAATTTACTTAAAAAACCCGTTCTTTCGCAAATAGACTCCATTTGGGGTCTAGTTGGTCCTAACGTTTAACCATCCCGATCGCTTTACTCGCATAGATGCTATGGGCCTAAAACGGGCGAAATAGGTGTCTTTTTCGAGGCTTCGATTGTTAGACGTGTTAGACGCACGCCTGGCACGCTTGGCAGGGGGTCACGGTGGGTGGTGAGGGTGGTGAGCGGGGGGTGGCGTGAGAGGAGGCGCCGCGGCACCTTGTGGTGGCTGGAGTGACCAGGGGTGTAGCAGAGGGGTGTGGGTGAATGGATATTTATTACTTTTACGTGTTTGCTACCCATATAATACACCGGGGCACCATGAGGTGGGTACGGCGTTCCTTCGAGGCATGAATATATGTTTTTTTCTAGGTCATATTTTTGTGTTAATACCAATGCTTTTCCTACGCATATTTAATAACATATCCTCTCGACTTTTCGTACGTACTTAGATAATGATATTATTAAGGCAATAACTATTTGAATAGATAGGAGTATGAACTATGAACATGCGTATATAATTATAGAAGTATAGGTTGTGGCAACTCGAAATAGGACACGCCGAGGAGTCTGGACTCCTTATGACGTAATTAAGCCAACTAAAACTACGATCAAACTCAATTGAAAAAATAATAAACCTTTGTGAAATAATTTGCAGCGTTTTTATAATCTCCCACACACAGCAGACACCACATACGAAGAAAACTAGTTCAACGGAAACTACGAACTTCAGTTTTACGATTTTTTAATTACCTAATTATTTTTATACCTTCCTTTTTTCAGTGGTTACCTATGTGTAATACTTAATAGAATAAAATAAAATTAATTAGAAATTTGAATTAATTAACACTGTTTTGAATGGTTAATAAAAGTATATTCATGTTTATAGTTTTCACAATGTTATCATCAACAGTTTAATAATTAATGACCGCCTTCATAACCTTTTATAATAATTATACTTCACTATAACGCCGTAGTGCTACACGAAGGTATCTACGAATAGGTATTTCAACATCGCATGGTACGGGATTTAATTGAAATGTTTGTTTCACACTCCTCTCGATTAGGTAGATAACTGTGAAATCTCATTTTCAGTGAGTGCTAAAAGTAGGTATCTACGATTTTAATCAATTAAGACCTGATTAATATTCACTGTAATTAAAACCAATCGATAATCGTCGGTTAGAGTTTAAGTGACCGGATGCAGTCACCAAAACATCAATACCGACCATACCCAGCCACTGGAGAGTTGAGACCTATATACCGAAACTGTTTTCCTTGATTATCTCAAATTTACCAATTTTCGAGTTACCTAGTTTTAGTACTGGACCCACGATTTGGTTTATTATTTTCAATATTTAACCACTGTAATCGAAGAAAAATTAAATAAATAAATAATTTCATTTCGTTGTGTTCGTATCTGTTGAGACTTGAACTAGTTAAGTTGCGTATTTGACTATTTACTTCCTGTCCAGTTTGTGCCCTTCAAAGAGGAGGTGTTTGTAAGAGTAGTAAAGAACACCCCGGAACAGGAAGCCTCATCGAGTGTGAAAGGGTCGCTGCGTGAAGTGTGAGGGAGTACACCCTGGAACACTAAGCCCTGTTGAGTGTAGAGAAAGATTCCACGGGACACATAGACCCATGAAGTATCAAGATAGGTATACCCCCCCCCCTAATGAATCTAATCGTTGTCCATTCATTCGCACTCTAGAAGGGTTCAAGTTATGAAAGGGGAAAAAGTCAACACGAGTGTGAATCACAAAGCGATTTGGCTTGCAGTACTAGACTGAACTTTTGTTGATTCTACTCGGTTTTATAGTAAGTCTGTCTGTACCCATAACATGCGCAGAAGAGTTATCTAGTAAAGAAATAATAAACCCTTTGTGTTCGTAACTGTTGAGACTTGAACTAGTAAAGTTGGGCATTCGACTATTTACTTCCTGTCCAGTTTGTACCCTGAACTTTCAAAGAGGAGGTGTTTGTAAGAGTAGTAAAGAACACCGAAACCCGTCGAGTGTGAAAGGGTCGCTGCGAACACTAAGCCCTGTGGAGGTTAGAAGAAAGAAAAGTTGGATATAGGTTTGCGAAAGCAAAAGACTGAAAATTTGCTATACGAATGGTGTTTGGTCCA
Source organism: Adelphocoris suturalis (assembly GCA_030762985.1). Classification (NCBI taxonomy): domain Eukaryota; kingdom Metazoa; phylum Arthropoda; class Insecta; order Hemiptera; family Miridae; genus Adelphocoris; species Adelphocoris suturalis. The sequence goes on from CM061044.1 coordinate 16,297,711, forward strand.
GATTGGTTGGTATATTTATTCTCAATGACCCATAGAGGCCGTTAGGAAAGGAGGGGGGCAGGTAGAAGGTGCAGATATAAAAATTATATTCTACTTATTTTCCAAATTCATGAGGAACCTTGTCAGTGGATCCTCTAGCTATAACTACTCTGGGATTTCTAATACATACTTCCATATACTTGCTTCACTGTGCATTCTCACTGCGAATAACACTGTACGTAGTATAAATTGATGTTTCCGAACCTTAGACGTTCTTAAATCATCAAAATCGATCCATTAGTCTTCAAGTTTTGCTTTTGTTAATCAATTTAGTCGTGTAGGTGTTTTTCTTGTTAGGAATGACGATAGACAGCCAGTTTTTTGATTGGTTTTATTGCGACGTTTCTGCCTCTAACGTTGGTGAGGCCCTAGTCGTGCTTGTCAACATAAAAGTAGAGTAAGTATCAGAAACTATCTATTATGGTGAAAATTTTCACCATAAACAAATTTTAAACAATTTTCACCATAATAGATAGTTTCTAATACTTACTCTACTTTTATGTTGTCTAGCACAACTAGGGCCTCACCAACGTTAGAGGCAGAAACGTCGCAATAAAACCAATCAAAAAACTGGCTGTCTATCGTCATTCCAAACAAGAAAAACACTAACTAGACAAACAAACAAACTAGACAAACAAAAACTACTTCATTTAGATATGCAGCCATAAGGTGAAAACTCACCTTAACCACATCAATTTAATCAATTTAGTTTTGTGCATGCGGAAAAGTTAAACCTCAACCAACCGCGAAAAAACTAACAAACCGAAGGCATCCGCAAACCGCAAGGCATCATCCTGAAAACAATACCCAACTACTCCCCGAGTTGGAACTAAATTATTCCAATAGATCATAAGATATCGACGTTGTAAAAAATTCCCATTTACGCAGGCACACAAGCTACTATTGATTATTTCACTTGGTCATTGAACACGACGTAAGCCAACCTGTTAATAAGTAACGTCCTCGAGTATTGTTTATAGCCCATTAAAACTTTGTGTGAGCTCAGCTGCTTTCATTTTCGGCAACGTAATTTCAACATAAATTAAGATCTTTCCAACGATTGGTGAACCATTTCATTCGGATGAAAACTGACTGAGTTACATTTCCTATAGAACGGTTCCGGAATGTAAGCGGAAATCGTTAGAAAATCTTCCGTTACACTTCAAGTTGTCTCTCACATTGGTCTCTCAAATTGTTTACTGACCTCGAAAGCTTAAGATATATCCACGTCAAAATGTAATCGTACAACACAATAGATTCCTAAATTTTGTTTACCCGCAACATCCTGGGTGATCTCAAATGATTCGGTGACTGAATAGTTGGGCAAACACCGAGACCACAGTGCCTTTCAAAGAGCTCACCAGCTCGAAAAGTCTTTTCCCTTTCACACTCTTCAAACTTTCACGCGTCGAAAAATTTTGCTACTTCATTATCATAAAGACTCTGACCCCGTTGATTCAGTTGCTTTTACTACAGGGAAACCCATTCATTGTTCAACTACGTGAATGCTGGTCCCTTATTAAGGAGGCCCTCATTGTATGGATAATCTCTTTTGTGAATTTACTAGGGGTAACGCTATTATTGTCATTTCGAAACTAGCAAGTGGGAGATCCATTCTTCGCTCATCCGAAAATAAGTGAGTTTTAATCAATCAATCCATTCCCTTTTATATTCCATTCAAGGCTTTTCAAGACCAATCAACTACAGAAGCGTTTTTTGTGGTGTTTTAGATAATCTCTTATACCCGTTAGTTCTTTCGTTTATTTTCCAGAACTAATAAAATGCTGTGTTGTTACATTATTATTCCAGTGTAAATTATAATTAATAAAGAACAAAGATTATTTTTCCAATACAAACAACAGCATAAACACCATGAATGGGTGGCGGATTTGACAACCTAATGACATGATGAAATGAAATCGTTTACAATACTATATCATGATTTTAATAATAACGAAATTTAGGTAAACTGAATAAGTAAGCACATACAATCGCATCAGTCCCAGTTTAGACTATTTTACTTTGAATTCCGAGATTCAAACATCCACCTTCTGGTCAAACTTTGCGAAATTCCCATTGGATTGAAATTTAAATTAGATGAATCTTGAAAAATTTCCCGTTCCAGTTTCCAGTTTAAGTCATTATGGCCAAGAAGTATTGCAATTTATTATACCAAGAAAGTATGTCCGTAGGCATGTACCGATCCCATGATCCATCTCTGGAAGGGCTCCGGGATCTTACGATGTTCCATTTGTTCATTACATCTTCACTACCAAAGGTTGGGAAACTTTGTATTCGAGAGAGAAATCGAAAAAATGTTTGTTTTCCAAAATCTTGAATCTGTGTGTTTCCAATGTTTGTACTTGTGTCAGTGGTAAATACACCTTTGTCACGCCCAAAACTATACCGATTCAGTCTGATTATGATATAATTTTCGCGGATTGTGCAGGTTAGTTTCTAAACGATCTCCTATAGCATTATTGCCGTCGGATCAATCAAATCAAAGCCTGTGCGCATGCGCAAACGTAAATTTCTTGTTACGTAGAGTTTTTATCATCTATTGATTTGATTTCGTCCAAACTCAGGGGGTAGTTGGGTACATGTTCCAGGAAGATGCCCTAAAAATGATATCGCGATTAGATGAGTAATAACTATTGCAGATATGCAAAACTAATGATAGCCACTGAGAGTGATGGATAGATTTTGATGAAATTGTCAAGGATTGTGCGTATTGACCTCTTGACATTATCCTACCAATTCTATCGACTTATATACATTAGGTTGTGAATGCGTTTGAATTAATGGTACGGTAACGTGCGCATGTACAAACATGAATTATAGCCCTATTTTGTATATTAACATATATAAAAAAAACTCGGCGCTCCGCGCCTCGCCAGGGGGCAAGCCCCCTGGACCCCCGGTTACCTCTATTTACATACTTCGGACGAAATTATTGAAACACAGAATGTGTTTGCGTTGTCGCGCAACCAAGTGACAACCAAACAAGCGTCATTGTTTACTATTCATTTATAACATCAATTTATATAGTTACTAGAGGCCTGTTAGGGCTTGGAAAGCCCTAATCTAGTCCGTATAACAGTAGTACCTAACAGGAACTCAGCACATTATAGTAACGATATAAGTCCTACCTATTTATATATTATATCTTAGTAACTACACTACGTTTCTTACTTACCGTGGCAACTGTTGTTACTGCCAAAGCCTAATAAACAGAGAAGCTCCCTATCAAATTTCAACTTCCTACAGTGAACAGGAAAGAATTTAGCTCACTCAGCTGATCAGAAAAGACCCCATCTCAGAGAGAGACTTCACTCGTCTCTTAATGTCCCAGAGAGGACATTCAACTTCCTACAGTTGATTCGGAATTATATATAAAGTCCGCTAAGTTCTTCAGTTTCAATTTCTTCGTTCAGAAATAAACTCTCCCAGATATTAGTAACTACACTACGTTTCTTACTTACTGTTGTTACCGCCACAGCCTGATAAACAACTCTCGTTGATAAGGACCGCCTAGAACACGATCAAGGCGAGTATAGAGACGAACGGCGACACTTTTGCAACAAACTTGGGGCCGTGCTGATTCGAATGAGCAGTCTAACACTAAAATCGGACCGCGAAGTTCTTCACAATTTCAAAGACCGTTCGGAATTATATATAAAGATAGTATGAAACTACGAAAAAAAATTCGAAATAAATTCGTGATAAATCAAGAGCGATTTATCAAGTAAATGTCCTAAAGAGGCTACATACGAAATTACAGCTTCCTAGAGTGTAAAGTATAGAAATTAGCTTTAAAAGCCACTCATCTGATCCGGACCCTGGACATCGTCAAGTAAATGTCCTAAAGAGGCTACATACGAAATTACAGCTTCCTAGAGTGTAAAGCATAGAAATTAGCTTTAAGAGCCACACATCTGATCCGGACCCTGAGCATCGTCAAGTAAATGTCCTAAAGAGGCTACATACGAAATTACAGCTTCCTAGAGTGTAAAGCATAGAAATTAGCTTTAAGAGCCACACATCTGATCCGGACCCTGAGCATCGTCAAGTAAATGTCCTAAAGAGGCTACAAACGAAATTACAGCTTCCTAGAGTGTAAAGTATAGAAATTACCTATTCAAATTATTTAACCTCCGCTTCACAAATCAAACCGTTTTCGTAATACTCAGATCACCTGCTATGAATCAAATCATCGAAACACAAGCTCAATGAAATCGTCAGAAATTAACAAGCGGTTGCAATCATGTTCACAATATCAATTATTGAGAATGATCACCTGTGTGTAAACAATTATTTATATAACCATGCTCATAACTCAGTTTGTTGGACACGCACTTCGCAGTAGTTAACATAATATTGTTGGATAAATCGAGAGCTTTCGAACGAATGGTCAACGAATTTTGTGGGATGAAAAACGACGAAGTACCATTTCCCTAGCAACGACTCGGTTGTACGTGAAAATCATCCGTCACACATTTCGTTACCATCCCGCGTTCCATTTTCGGCTAGTTAGTCCATGGCTAAAACACATTCTGTGTTAAAAGCATAGGCATTAGGATTAATGTTCTCTTTGGTATCTAATCATTTCGACGTATTGTAGTTTAAGAAAATTCAACATCCTATTCCCGCTTTTAACCTTGTTCGCGCATGCGTGTGAATTTATGTTAAGGAATGTTAAGGGGGGGCTCCTTGCTTGCTGTTCTGTTTCATCAATTGCGAGTCAAATGGCTCCATCAAGTGGAGCCATCAGCAAGCAAAAGACTTTCATTTACCAGAAGCCCTTCATTCACATTTATGGCTGTTGATTTTCATTTACCATCTCCACTTGGCCAAATAAGCTTTTTACAAAATTAACTATCGTGATTGCACTGGAAAGACTACTCGTAACACATACATTGCCATCGGCAAAAGCCATTGCAATGATGTTTTCAAGCTGAAACCCATGTACCGATGCCATGTTGGGGTCACCAACTTCCTTTAACACAAAATCCTGACATAGGTTAAATAACGTTGGAGATAATGGTGATCCTTGAGCAACCTCTCTGAGGATGTTTATAGATCGGGAACGGGTCTTATTAACCTCCACTTCGATGGAATTTCCCACAGCTAATATCGATACTAAAGTTTTCAAGTAAGGTAACAGTAACAGTAACGGTATTGTTATATATTATTTAGAGGAACAGGAGAGTATCTAGATTGAGTCACACAATTATGAGCTTCCAGAGAATGCATGACATCACAACGCGTATCATTTTGACTTCCTAGGGATAAATACTTGATAAAAAGGCTACGAATAGGCCTGACATATTGGGATACTTTTAATCATCCCTGAGAGAGCTGTAATTTTCTAATATCACTACCTCAAAAACGTTCAATAAAAGGGTACTAACCTATTATAGTTTTGTTGAAAATTTGATATGCATGGTAAATCGAACCATACGATTCAAAGCCCAGAAGAATCGTTTGCGCCTCGTAAAAGCTTGTTGAAATCAAATTACATTTTCATCAAGGCTTAGAATATTGCTAGATGCACGATTCGGATGACATTAAAAGATGAAGCGGCTTGATAGTTTATCAGTTTCTTGATTTTTATTTTAATTTTATTATTATTATCATCTGAACAGCCGACCTCTTCACAGACTCCCCCGCAGTGTAAACTTGTTTCAATCAATTAGTCCCGAATTATACTTCTTTACCATCACCACTCTGAAAACTCTTCTTTTTTTCGTCCCCAGCGTGTTTTCTTAATTTCGTCCCTTTTTGTCATCTGTTCAATTATGTTTGAATTACATGTATGTTTACTATATGTAATTGGGCTTGCTTGATAAATAAATAAATGAATTATTATTATTTTTTTTTTTTTTTAATAAACGAAGTTTATAATTGAACAATAAAGAACACTGCTCTTTGTAAAATATATATGTACTCAGAATCATGACGAACCTGCGTGTAATAATATTCAGCATTTGTTTGGCTTGATTCTTTGTTTGCTAGAGTGTGAAATTTTGTTGTTACATTCACATGCCAATCTAGGATATTGGGGTCTTGAGCTTGAATTCTCATGTGCGCTTTGTTTGGTGGACAGGTGACCTCTTTCACAGAACCAATTTCACCCCAAACGTTAGAAGGTTGTAGTTCGAACAGTTGAAGTAACAAAAACAGTTAAGCAGTATAATAGGCGCAATTCAATTGTTCGGACTTTTTGAATGCGGAATTGAAATAATTATTCGGCATTTTAAAAAAATAACTTTTACTAGCTTTCACTACTACATAGCTCCAACTCAGTTCTAATTTCAGAATGGCTCAAAGCTCCTTGAAAAAAATTTGGAAATTTGTGGATTTACTACGAAACTAAAAGGAAGGAAAGCTTTGTATTCGTGCAGGAGCCAAAATTAATTTGTTGACGTTATAAAAACAAATGTCAACTTCTTTTTAGCTTAGTTTATATATATAAGGACAAAAGTTTGTGCTCACTGATCCCTCTAACCCGCTGGTCCGATTTGAACCAAATTTGATATGTTGTATTTTCATAAGTTGTATTACCATGTCGGAACTTGTGCCTCGCTGACTTTGGTGAGGACCAGCAGAACATGAGCCGCAATATCAATCACAATGATTTCATTATCGTGCAAATATCTCCTATTCACCGTAGGACGTTGAAAATTGATAGGAAGCTTCTCTGAGGCAACAAAAGACGAACGACCTTACAGACTCCATCCTGATCATCTGAGTGTGCTAAAAGTTATGTAGTCTGTCTGATTACAACGAAATTTGATAGGTAGTCTCTCTAGGACATCAAGGGACGAATGAAATGACGGGCTCCACCCTGAGCTCCTGCTGAGCGATTCTTGTGGCAAAAATCTCTATTCGAAAAGTTCTTTCTGCTTTTTTGTCTTCATATTGGAGTCTAGACCTGAAATAAATGTATTGTGTAGAATATGTGTTGTGTCTCCGACCATGTAGTTAGTGCAGGATGACCCCACTTTACACTGCAGCTCCTGATGCGTGAGAAAGGGGTTGATTATAGACTCTGGTGACACTGGTGATTCTGGTATACACCCCATTGTCCACTGCATCGTTGAGGGAGGGAGAAAGTTATGCGCAAACGTGTTCACGAGTCACCTAGTTCTTGCAATCCAACGGCCTGAATTCACTTTCAGAATTGTTGAAGAATGTTCACAAGAGTCTTGTTAATTGCAGCATAATCAGTAGCGCATTGACAATTGGTTCAACTAGGACCGCTGTGCATGCTGAAACATAAAACTCTTTGTCTAAATAGAAGGCCGAAACATTAACTCCAAAAGAAGTTTTTAGGGATTGTGCGGTAACTTCTATCGTATGTGGGTAAGAACCACTTAAGTTCAATCACGTAGTAGCGTATGCACAAGTACAAACGTGAATTTTATGAAACACCAATTTCATACTTTATAACTGGAAGTTCGTGAAAAAACGTTGTCAATTTCAACGAAAAATAAAGAGTTACAATGTTAAATCGATTTCGATGGTTAGGCCATCATTAATAACATATAATAACAAGAATTTATCATTGTAACTCTTTATTTTTCGTGGAAATAGATTACGTTTTTTCAGTAACTTCTCTTTTGGTTTATTATTTCCAATAATAAGCCTATGTGATCGTATACCAAAAGTTTTATAACCCCCCCTCGAACTTTGTCACTTTACGTTTCAAGGTGCGTAGAATCCAAATTTGAAATGTCCGTCCGCCGTTCGCCGTCCGCCGTCCGGGCCATAAAAGGCCTAAGAATTGACTTAAAAAACCCGTTCTTTCACACATAGACTCCATTTGGGGTCTAGTTGGTCCTAACGTTTAACCATCCCGATCGCTTTACTCGCATAGATGCTATGGGCCAAAAACGGGCGAAAAAGTGTCTTTTTCGAGGCTTTGAGTGTTAGACTGACGTGTTAAAACTCCAACCTGCTCAACCACAACTGCGCAAGCTAATATTCCACGGTTAGGATAACAATGGGCAAGTAGGACTTCGCAACAGAACACTTTAGGACCAGATCATGCACGACCACAACTGCACGGACTGATAATTATTATTCTCATGTTAGGACAAAATTCACTCATCTCAAAATGCACAACTTTCAAATGAATGTTGATGGAAAAATATGAGTGATATGATACCTAGTGTAAGCGTAATAAGGCGGTGAACCTCCGGTTGGAAGTAACGAGACCTAGGGAGTACCTCCAGGGTAACTTCCTACACTTGTATTGCTTTCGAATTTCATGTTCCTTCGAGGCATGAATATACGTTTTTTTCTAGGTCACATTTGTGTGTTAATACCAATGTTTTGCCTACGCATATTTATAACAAAACGACTCGACGACTCTCGACTTTTCGTACGTACTTAGATAATGATATTATTAAGGCAATGATTATCTGAATAGATAGGAGCTCAAATCGAGAAATATAAACATACGTATATAATTATAGAAGTATAGGTTGTGGCAACTCGAAATAGGACACGCCGAGGAGTCTGGACGGGCCTTATGACGTACGCAAGCCAACTAAAACTATGATCATACTCAATTGAAAAAATAATAAACCTTTGTGAAATAATTTGCAGCGTTTTTAAATGGGTTTCCACAACTTTGTCGCGAGTGATTTATTTCGTATCCTTTTTAACTGCTTGGTCGCTTCAATTGAAAGGCTGAAGAATCAACTTTCAAGGTTAATCCTTAAAATTAAGGTGCCCCGTGGGTAGACTGGGCTTCAGAGGACATCGGGGCCGGCGACTATCACCATTTTCAATTCCGGGTGGCTACGTTAGCCACTTCGGTGAGGTGTTCAACTAGTCGAGGGACAGTAGACACCCTTTGCCGTGCCTGTCGGGGTAAAAATGAGAATCTGTACCATGTGGTGCAGCAGTGTGCTCGGACTCATGGTAGCCGAATCCTACGTCATGATGCGGTTGCCAAGTAGATAGCAGGTGCTTTGTCATCCAGCGGTTGGGATGTTGAAAGGGAGAGGCTGTATCACATGCCGAGTGACCGGGGCAAGAAGCCAGATATCGTTGCCGTCCACCTCGATGGGTCTGCCATAATCCTGGATGTCCAAGTTGTCAGTGGCTGCGTGGATATGGAGTAGAATGGCTGGCTAAGATAAGCAAATATGATAGAAATGACCTTCGGCAAGCAATATCTGAGCTGAAAGGAGTGGCGGCAAATAACATCAAGGTCATGGCCGCGACCGTGTCATGGCGCGGGGTGTGCTGCTGGAAAAGTGCCACGGAGTTACTCGAATTGGGTATCCCAGCGGGAGTGCTCCGTGGTATTATCACCCGTGTCCTCAGGGGCTCGTACCTCAACTGGTGGTCATTTTATAGGGGCACTTTCTTTTATCCCACTCTTCCTCTTCCTCCTTCTGCAACTTCCTTCATCCCTAGAGCCAGCGTCGGGTAAACCTGTGAGTCCTTTATTTATTCATTTTTAAATGTAATGGTGTGCGCCCTCCGCCTTTGAGGGGAGATTCGTAAAAAAAAAAAAGATGTGCGTGTGTGTCAAATTCTGTTCGGCTTTGCCCAGGCCATAGTTCTCAACCGTTTTTTGAGATTCGATTTTGAGTTTGTTCGATTCCAATTTTAATCTAGTTGTGCAACAAACCCCGGAAATTTTGAATTCCATGATGGAAAAGGGAGAATGGAGGGGGTTAAACAAAAAACGTGGCTTTTTCGACAAATTTTTGTCGACGCCACCCATTTTAGTCTAGTTGTGCAACAAACCTTGGGAATGTCGGAATTGCTGTCGTGGTGGTGGGTGTAGTGGATAACTACCGATTCTTTCGAGCGCTGCCCAACTTATAAATCTCGACCGATTTTCATTATCTTATTTTGTTCCATCGTGAGAGGGGGTGAATAGGGAGGGAGGGGGGGGGGGTGATAAATCATGGTGTTATAACAAATCTCTTCTGTCAACTATGAATTCGGTCGTTTCGGAAGGTACCTATATCGGAACTTTCCAAATTCATATTTGGTGGTGGGAGGGGGTGAAGGGGAGGGGGAGGATACTGATAAATCATGGTGTATTAACAATTTTCGTCCGAATTTCGTGATTCTTTTTTCGTTCAACAATGAATTTGGTCCAATAAATTCCCTTAATTTCTCCCAATTAAGCCTTGGGAGAAACGTTGCAGATTAATAAAAAATCTAAGGACAGAAAATTTAAGGATGAGAGGCCTTTTTTGTAAAGCCTTGTGTGTCTGTCCGTCGGTGTGTCAGCGAATCTTTGTAACAAGCTTAATTTCAACGGTTTTCATCCGGTTTTGATGCAATTCTCAGGGAATTTGCGGGTTAGGCTGTAGATAGTTCCCTACATGGAAACTCAAAAATCTTTATTGTACTCTGCGCTTGCTCAAATGTAAAATCCATCAAACGTATTTTGCCTAGTAGGCAAAATGCGCTCAAATATGATGGATTGCACGGACATTTGGCCTAAAATGAAAGTTGCAGAAATATCAATATTGTGCGATATTCACCATCAGATACCTACCTACCTAACTAAAACGATTAGGTATGAACGTTTTATGCGATTTTTGAGCTCCGTGGACGATATTCACGCCATATAGAAATAGGGTTCAGTAAACAAGGAGATTTTCTATGGTTATTTGGCTGTGGCTTCACGTACGCTGGTGAGTAGTGTTTAATAACAGTTTAAATGTGAGTGTTTAAATGTTTAATTTAATAACTCAGTTTTCAGAATTTTTCGGTGATGTCTCAATAAGATTTATACGCACATTATGTTTCATCACGGTTGCATCAAAAATAACGGCTGCGCATGCGCCTACCTCAAATCCTAGTTACAAGCACGACTTCTACTGTTTCCATATCATATAGATGGAATTTTCAGGGATTGAATAGTTTATCTTTCAAGATTATTAAATTTTAATTTAATTTAATTAGATTTAAATTTTAAAACATTTCAATTTTTTATACATTCATGGAATAGGTACCACGAAGCTATATGCCATATCGAACTTGGAAAACTTCCGTAACTTGGACAGCCCCACAAGACACATCAAGTGAATAAGATTTTATCAATATAGGTACCAAGTACCTATTATTACAATGATGTGCTTATAAAAAAATCGTAATTTTCTATACCTACGGACCCAATTGGATAGGACTTTTTCGTTAATTTTTGAAAAAAATTAAGCTATTGCTCTCGCTTCAAAATTTGTAGAATGTGAATTTTTGAAAAAATTTTATGCAGAAACCCGTTTCAGGCTATTCTGAATCATATTCTGAAGTTTAACGCATTTTTTTTTTATGTATGTATGTATGTATATATGCATGTGTCATTCCAGACGATAACTGTCCGTAGAATTGTGCTAGAAACTTCAAACAAATTTTAAAATGTTAAGGACACAACACGAAAGTTCAAGTTCGTTGGCCAGCATGATCGGATTACATCTTCGGGTTGAAATTTTCAAAAATGTAGTCAAAAATTTCAAAATAGCCTGTTTTTTGCAATTTGTTGTGCGAAATAATTTTTTCAGCATACTAACAAGTGGTATATTCGAATCAGCGTGAAATTTTCTATAAGAAGATGTATCAAGTTTTCGAAAATTTCAATGTTGAAAAATCAGTCAAAAATCGAAATAATGCCGTTCGATAGTTGTAAAAATCGGTAATATTTGCATGAAACATTGTCCAAATTCAGATTGAACTACTCTTATGGAAGTATCCCTGTATAACCAATCCAAGAACCATGTTTTTTTAGTTATCGGCTTATTTTAGGTCTTGTTTTTAAAGAGTAAATAGTATATTAGGTTACCTGTGATTAAAATTTTAATAAATGTACTAATGACCACTCTGAAGACGGCGGGACGCGTAAGCACCACGAAAGAAATAGGAACATACGTGTTTGTTGAACTTACGCGTGGAAGATGATCTTCGAATACTGGATAAGCGAACAAATGGGAGGCGGAAGGCGGTGTCATGGCTTCCTCAGGCGGTCACCGCAGGCGGCCGGACCTCGTCAGGGAGTCCCCGGGGCTTCTCCTGGAGGACGTCCTGGCGGGAGAGTACGCAGAGAGGACGCAGCTTCGCACTCCGGAGACGGGACACCTCGACGGTCGTTTCTGGACTCGGGCGGAGCAACTGCGGGTTCGGGTTGTCTCGAAAAAAATCACCGGTGGTGCGGGAGGGGAGGCGGAGGGCGTCTTTCTCGAAGACACTGGAGTACGCTCGGGAGAAGGCGGTTGAAGCACGGCTGCCTCCCAGCAGGCCGACCCGCCCTCTGACGACTCACCCGTCGTAGGCCTGAACAGGACATTTCGAGAAGGCTCCAACACCCGTTCCAATCGTGCAGCATGAGCGTATGAGTGAATTTTCGTAAACTATGTATATACGGGGTGTCTCAACTTAAGTAGGCAAGACGTCAGGGATCAATTCTACAAGTAATTTGCAACAAAAAGTGTCTCTAAAAGTGTTATTTTTTAGAGGCTTTGTTTTCGAGTTATTGACGATCTAAGATTTTTTTCGTGTTTTCGACCTTATCTCCTAAAAATGGCTGTGACCCCATCATTCTTTGAGTATTCTCAAACCTGAGGATACCGTTGGAAAGAACGTTAAATTTCCTATCTTTTTGATGCCAAATAATAATTATTCAAGAGAGTTAAGATACCGAAAAAAGAGGTCAAAGTACAAACTTTGTAAAATTCTAAAAATTTGGGTTTTTTCAATCTGATTCCTCCCTCCATAAAAAAAATGAACAGTCGTTTGCAAGTACAATAAAAACTTCAAAATAGCCAAAAAATTGATAAAAGTAACAAGGAGAAAAAACGGCTTTTGAATGCGAAAAAACGTGGTATTTTAAACGAAAATCGATGGATTTCAGGAAAAAACGATCTCCTACAACTTTATGATTTAAATGTCGAATTCTACGTAATTTTTCACGCTGAATCGAATGGTAACACATGCAGACCTCTACGACTAACGAATAAGGGCGAAAGTGCCCTTTGACCCTCGAAACTCAGAGAAGGCCTTTTGCCTACTTAAGTTGAGACACCCTGTATATAAAAATCTATTGCTGTTCGTTAGTCTCGCTAAAACTCGAGAACCGCTGGACCGATTTGGCTAATTTTGGTCTTAAATTATTTGTGGAATTCCAGAGAAGGTTTTAAAGGTTTAAAATTTCAAATCTGCCCCATAGCTGGTGTTTCAGGGGAGGAGGGGGGCATGGGGTATCTTTGTCATCACTGAACAAAGTGGGGATTTGATTGTCGAGTATGTTTGGATTACTCCAATTCAAGTCAAAGACTACCTAATTTTTTCAAATTTTTCAAATCTGACCCACAATGGAGGGGGAGTTAAAGCGTTTTGAACGACACTGAACGAACTAGGGATCTGAGTTGTCGAATATGTTTGGAGTTTTCTAACTTAAATCACAGGCTACTTGAAAATTTTAAAATCTAATCCATAGAAGGGGGTGTTTTGAAGGGGGGGGGGGGGAGAGAGAGAAATGGGTTATCTTTGCAATCACTGAACGAACTGGGGATTTGATTGTCGAATATGTTCGGATTACTCTAATTCAAGTACTACTTTTTTCATAATTTTGAAATCTGACACAGTGGTGAGGGGAGATGTTAAAGCGTTTTGAACGTCACTGAACCAACTTGGGATCTGAGTGGGCGAATCTATCAGAATTACTTTAACTTGGGTCACAGGCTATTTGATTACGTTCAAGTCAACCTGTGCAACACACGGGTGAACCAGTTAGTCGTATTATATTTATATTAACTATGAGGTGCTCAGAACCAGAAGGGCGACCTTCTAAATACGTTTGTTCGTAAGTGCCAGAAGGACGAACTTGGGGTTGCTAAAGCTCACCGTCATAAAGATTACATAAGTTTGGTACCTAACTATTAGAATAATATTCTAATAATATTGATAGGTTCCATGTAGGTAAATATAGGTAGTAGGTACCTACCACCATCACATCTCCTCTTCTTAACCAAATTTTATTCTACCTATTTCGGGTTAATTACATAAACAAGACAATGGAAAACTGTAACCTACTTATTTAACGCCAACAATAAATTTAAAAAACAGATAACGATATAATTTTTAAAAGTTGCCGTTTGGGGTGTTTAGCCGCCAGTGGTTAGTGTTCTATATTTATTGTAGAGTGAAATCTGGAGGACCCCCAGATTATTACAGTTAAGATCAAGGATCAAATCAAGGAAACGTGGAATATGTTTTTCAAATAGATACCTACATAATATCTGAATTATTATTATTATTTTATTTGATATACATATATATATATATATATATATATATATATATATATATATATATATATATATATATATATATATATAGTTATATAAATATTATTTTTTTTTTTTTCTTGAGGGGGGAAATTTATTATTAATACCTGTCTGCCAACAAGTTATGACGGACTCGGACTGGGAAGATATCCCAGACAATATGGTCTGAAAACTACATCTTTGTGTCGTGAAGGCAGCGGGATGGATGGTAACTGAGGCATAGTCGTACAGTGGTGTAATGTATAGAAGCGTAATCGGTAAAATGATTGAAAACGGTAGATCACTAACGGTAGATAAACCGATATAATTTACATATATAATCTCACACCCCCTCCTGCCAAATACCATGTAATAATATACTACACCAATCAGTTTGACATCATCTTGAGTTCTGCATTTATGGGAATTTCATTGACAAAGACAGATGCAAATACATGTCAACCAGTTATACTTTTCTGAATCGGTAAAGATTTGTTTCCAGTTCGAGTACGTATCGAAGCGGGAGTATGAACAAAATTATATCAAGCCGATTAGATGATTTTTCAATGGCCCCTCAGGTATTGGGGACAAACTTCTGCCAAGTTGGTTGGACAGTATAGCTTCCTCACATATTGTAACATGGACGTATAGAATTAGTTGAAGAACAAAGTACGAGTCGAAATGGTTGATACGTCGACGCTATAAAAAATTATTGTTTGCGCATGCTCGCAGAATTCAATTAATCCAATGGCAATGAAATTTATAGAGGGGCGTCTTGGAGCTAGACTGCACAATCATCGAAAATTTCATAAAAATTGGTCTATTAGTCACGGAGTTTAGTCTGTTTCGATCAATTTTAGTTTTGCGCATGCGAGGTAGTTATTACTCCATAGTGAATAACGCGATATAATTCACAGTGAATTTTTCTGGAACATATACTCATCTACTCCTCGAGTTTGAACGAAATTTGACCAATAGATGATAAGAAATCAACGTTATAGGAAATTAACGTTAGTGCATGCGCACAAACTGCTATTAATGTGACGGCAATGAAAGTCATAGGAGAATGAATTCGGGCAAATTTCATCAAAATCGTTCCATTAGACTCGCGTTTCGCCTCTACCAATCGTCATTAGTTTCGCACATGCGCAATGGTTATTACTCTACGAATCACGATTTAATTTATAGGGCATTTTCCTAGAATATCAACTCAATTACCTACCGAGATTGAACGAAATCGGACCAACAGTTGATGAGAAATCGACGTTATGAGAAATTAACGTTTGCGCATGCGCACAGACAATGTTGATTCGAAGGCTTTGAAAATTATAGGGGACCGTCTAGGAGCTGACTCGCACAATTTCTGAAAATTTCATTGGAATCGGACTGAAACTTGATATAGTGTTGGGCGTGACAAGGATTTACCCACCACAGACAGACAGACATCAGAGAGACACGGAACAAAAATCATCAGATCAGCCAAAAGCAAGTGAACATTTTGATTTTGGAGGACATAAATTTTTTCGACTTCATTCACGATTACAAAGCTACCTTCGGTAGTGTGGAAGCTAAATAGGAAGGCCCATAGGGGACTTGATATTTTCAAGGACATGAGTCCTTGACTTTGAAGTTGACTTGGTGAGTACTAACTTCCCAGCAAGAAGGTTCACCCTTTTATACCAAATTTTTTGTTGTTGTTTTACTTTGTTAGTTTCTGATAAATGTTTATACCTTATTATTGTTATCCATTAATAATATTTTAACATTTTATCTATATTTTTACTTTTTATGTTTGGTTTGTTTTCCTTAGGTGAACCACTGTTTTAATTGACAAATCCGTGATATTTGGATGTTTATAAATTTTTTCCTGGACACACCAGTAAGTATTTTGTTTAAATTAGTTTTTATTTATTATTATTGACATGGATATGTCTTTGCTCTGGGGGGTCAACCATAAATGTTCGATACAATCAATTAATTTCCAAAATCCCGCGATTTGCGAAATTCCCAATATGAAGATCGTTCCGGTTAATATGCTGCAAAATTTGAAGAATCAGTGGGCACGTGCAGAAGTCTTCTACAACAGAGAATGCTTGGCTGAGGAACAGAAAATTACCAGTGAAGAAAGTGATCGAGGAACACTCAAACCGGCTGGAGGAGCGAAAAAAAGAAGACAAATCAGGCTATGATGAACATAAAAATGATAGCGTCTGTATTGGAGAAATAACTTTAATAGTATGTATATATCGGGGATGTAGTCAATTCTTGAGATATAGTATGCTTTTTGTTCCTCCAAGAATAATAAAAACTGAAACCCTCCCAACGAAACGCTTGCATACGAGTCTGCAACACATTGGGAAATTTTATGTCTTTAGTTGAAGACAAGTACTATGTGTTGCAGACTCGTATGCAAGCTGTAACAGCCACTCAGCTGATCCGGACCCTGGGCATCGTCACGTAAATGTACTAAAGAGACTACATGCGAAATTACAGCTTCCTAGAGTGTAAAACATAGAAATTAGCTTTAAGAGCCACTCATCTGATCCGGACCCTGGGCATCGTCACGTAAATGTCCTAAAGAGGCTACTACATACGAAATTACAGCTTCCTAGAGTGTAAAGTATAGAAATTACCTATTAAAATTATTTAACCACCGCTTCAAAAATGAAACCGTTCTCGCAATATTTGGATCACCTGCTATGAATCAAATCATCGAAACACCAGCCCAATGAAATCATCAGAAATTAACAAGCGGTGGCAATCATGTTCACAATATCAATTATTGAGAATGATCTGTCTGAGTGTACACAATTATACAAATAACCTTGCTCATAACTCAGCTTGTTGGCCACGCACTTCGCAGTAGTTAACATAATATGGTTGGAGAAATCGAGAGCTTCCGAACGAATGGTCAACGAATTTTGTGGGATGAAAAACGACGAAGTACCATTTCCCTAGCAACGACTCGGTTGTAACCGGAAATCATCAAAATATTTTCGTGAGCAATTTTCCGTGACGTTTTTTAAGTTGATGTGCCATGGCAAAGACATAAAAATGTCAATAACTGTAATAGTATGTATAGTACGGTTTTTGAGCCTCCAAGAATAATAAAATAAATTCTTTATCCTACATTTCGTTGCCTTCAGTCCAAAGTTAAAGGATTTGTTTACAACTCTCGAGAACAACCGTTTTGAAATCCCCAATCAATATATCCATGTAACATGGTATCTGCTTGTAAAGCAGATAGTGCAACTCGTTTACGAGTTTCTGAATCATTTCACTAGATTTTTCTTATAGTTATGATGTTGCCAAACTAATATAAGCTTGCCACCAACCGGCACAACTATAACCAAGATTACCACCACGACCAAGTGACAATAAAACACGGCTTACACACGGTTCAATTTATTTTTGAAGTGTAAACTTCTATAGGCGCACCGCGTCGAAAAATTTAGCGGGGTGTGCATACGATTTTACCGTCACGTTTTTTTCCGTCACGCTGTTTTGACAACCAAGCCGTTGATGGGGAAATGAAACTTCTTTATTTTTCACCGGACAAAAATCGTTCTCCACTCGTTGGAAAGCTCTCGATTTATCACGCATTTCTTTCGTACTTCTTCTTCTATTCATGTCGTAGTTTTATATTTATTTATGTTATAAATGGATATAGTAAACAATGCCGCTTGTTTTGTTGTCACTTGGTTGAGAAATTAATCTTGGTTATAGTAACAAAATTGTTGACGCGCCCCATAACAGAAAATTACCTACCTAGGTACTCTTCTAATTTCGATTAGTAAAACATTTATGTCGTAGTTTGAAATGTATTTACATTTTCGAATTAGCGGGGAGAAAGCATGTTCCATGTTTTAGCATTTTAGCCGAAGGCTCAATGCGGAAAGTTACCGAGGGTCCAGGGGCGGAGCCTGTCAACTTTTACTTTCCCAACATCCCAACAGAGTGGATAGTAATGTCGAAATCGTCATAGAAGTTTTGCTTCCGAGACTGCAAGGCAGCGGAAGCTTTGTTTTCACTTTCGAAATGAAAAAAATTTTTTGCTCCAAAATCAAAATTTCCACTCGCATTTTGCGTTTCAGAGCCTCCTGAACAAATTTGGTTCCGTGTCTGTCTGTCTGTCTGTCCGTCCACATTTCCTTGTAACAGCCATAACTTCCACAATTTTGATCCGATTTTAACCAAATTTTCAGGGATCGTGCGGGTTAAGCTCTAGAAGCATCTGCGCAGGCGCTAACGTGAATTCCTTGTGACGGTCATAACGGTGAATGTTGAACGGATTTCGGTCAGATTTTCAGGGATGATGTGTTGTAAGGTCCCTTGAGGTTCCATAAGACAATTGCATTAGCGGTACGCTCTGCGCATGCGTGAACGAAATATTCTTGTTACGGTCCTTGCAACAGCCGTAATTTCCACAATTTTGATGCGATTTTCTTCAAATTTTTAGGGATCGTGCGGGTATAGCTCTACATGGTCGCCTATTAGTTCCGTCATGATCGAATCAACGGTAGCCTCTGCGCAGGCGCAAACAAAATTTTCTTGTTTCGGTCATAACTCAGGCAATTGTGAACGGATTTCGGTCAGATTTTCAGGGATGATGCGAGCAAGGTTTCTTGAGGTCCCGTATCACATTCTTCGCGATCATCAGCAGCGGTACGCTAGGCGCATGCGCGAAAGTGATGTTTTTGTTACGGTCATAGCTTAGTTAATTTTATCGGATTTTGTTCAAATTTTCATAAATGATCCCGGTAGACTCCGTTGAGGTGCCATACGAATCGTATACCTGTAAATCAATTAAAAACCCCTTCAGTTTTGATCCGATTTAGACGAAATTTTCAGGGGACATGCGGACTACATCCTGGATGGTCCCATATTAAAATCAAAATTGTCCTCATTAATTTCATTTATTACATGTACAATTCAGCTTCCAATTTCCCACCTTATTAATTCCCTGATGCCAGAACCGGTCGTTTCTAGTTTTCTGGAATTTAATGGTGACGTACTGTGAAGGTCACGAGGATGCTCATGTGCCATTTCCTTGGCAGTGTTTCACCTTGTTTTTTCTGTTTAACTTTTAATGCCTGTCTTGTCCATGTAGAGATCTGAAGATGTTCTCAGTAAGAGGTCAAAACGTAATCAAATAAAACAATAAATGAAATAATTTCGTTTATTGGTTTATTATTTCCAATAATAAGCCTATGTGATCGTATAGCAACAAATTTTTATAACCCCCCCTCAAACTTTGTCACTTTACGTTTCAAGGTGCGTAGAATCCAAATTTGAAATGTCCGTCCGCCGTCCGCCATTCGCCGTTCGCCGTCCGGGCCATAAAAGGCCTTAGAATTGACTTAAAAAATCTGTTCTTTCGCACATAGACTCCACTTGGGGTCTAGTTGGTCCTAACTTCTCGCTAGCTCGATCGCTCCACTCTCATGGATGCTATGAGCCAAAAATAGGTGAAAAAGTATCTTTTTTGTGTGTGTGTAAATTTCAAGTTGTATAGAAATTGGAGATTTATCAATGAAAAGAAAATGTTAGCTATTAATTTTATGGAAAAAAAGTATTCTAAATGATACTCTTCTATTCAAAAAGAGATTTTGGATTTTAGGCTATTTTTTGCAGTTTTATAGATTTTTTAAAACAAAATTTAATGAAGTTCAAGTTTCTAGCATAATTTTGTACATAAATTTTTGAATGTTCTATTTCATAGTTGATAAAATTTATTTGACCAATCTTATGCTAAAAAATATCAATTTAACAATTCTTAGCCATTTTCAGTGATTTTGTCAGCACATTTTTTGAAATTTGACCAATTAGATGATACAGTATAGGTAACACTTTTATGTGTTGGAAAGATGACTTGGTAATAAATTGCTTTGTTTATCAACTATTTCAAAAAGCGTAAAATTGTGAGATTCCGCTGCTGTAATGGATTGAACCCAATTGTGAGGTCCGAAGCTCCGAGTTCTGATACTAAATATACTATAAGCGGCGTTTAATAATTATGGACCAGAGATCTACGTAGAAGGGCTGTCTAATACATAAATAATAAACCTTTGTGTAATAATTTGCAGCGTTTTTTTCCCTGGGCCGCAACCCCACTATTTCCAACAAAACCATAGGGGATTAGTCATCAAGATTGGGACCAGAAACGGCTCGGCCTTCCCAAGCTGGCCTCAGCTCGAGGGGCAGCAGTTGCCGGCTCTTGTAGGTCGCACCGTTAGCCCCAAGTCGGGAGGGGAAGCCGACGGTGACCTTGGAGTAGAGGGAGGCAAAACCGAGAGCAGAGCAGCCGCCACCTTCCTCTCACTCCGTCATCAACATAGTTTCCATGATCCGACGAAACTGAGGCCCCTGTCCATCCCGATTCTAATTTACCCATCATGAATATAAATGGTAAACTGTGAAATGGTAAATGTAAACAAAACTTCAATAGATAATATCAACTTTGATCTTTTTAGTATTAAACAATGGTTTAGCTTAAATAAATTTTTCAATTTCTAGAATGAGAAAATTATTTTATGTTTTCAAGAAACTCGTAGTTTTTTGTCCCTAAAACATATAAGAACAATATATTTTGGTTTGGCTTATTCAATTATTAAGTATGGTATTGTTCTCTGGGGAAGTGCAAATAAGTCTGATATTAGAAAGGTGCATGTGGTGCAAAATCGTTTGCTTAAAATAATATTGAACAAAAATTATACATATCCAACCTCACTTCTTTATGAGCAATTCGAAGTAAAAAACGTTTCTCAAATGTTCTTGCTTCAGTCTTGTGTTCATGTATACTGCACTGGTGTAAGAAATGAACATATTTCTGTTTCTGATTCCACTCGTAATTTCAATACCTCTCGTATACTCTTCCCAAGGATTAATACAGAGTTCTATAGAAGGAATGCATATATTGAGATATATGCAGTATTGAGATTTTTGTTTGACAATGGCATTAATATTTTTCAGTTTGATAGTATATCATCATATAAAAAGGAAGATAGTTAATTTCTTATAGTGTTGGAGTTTTTTTCTGGGTGATTATGTTTCTTTTTTCTAAATATATATTTCTGTATGACCTTGTTTTCAGCATCATTTTTACGTAATTTAGTAATGTTTTATTGGCAATTTGTTCACAAAAAATTTATTGTTACTTTGACAACGATTCTTTTATATTATTTATTATTGAACTCCACTGAGGAGCACAAGTTTTTCAACTTATTCTTCGATGGGCAACGGAACCTATTTAATTTGTTTATTTCAACTAATTTATTATATTTAATTCTTTAATCCATTCCATCTCACCATGAAGTGATGCTGCTGAAATCAGAAATTAACCACCCTTCAAGAGATAGACCCAGCTATTAGGTATGGCCATACCAGCGAATCGCTTCATATAACGGCACAGTTTTGAATGTTTTTCGATCACATGACATCTCAAATTTTGGTATACAGTGGAAATAATTTGAGGAGCGCCATGCAGAAGCAAATGTGTCTATTTTGACATGGATATGTCTTTTGGCTGGGGGTCAAGGAATTTTTCGCGACACTTTTTTTTCTCCACACAAAATGCAACGCTCCGGCACTTTAGATTATTATTAACTCGAAAAGTGAAGGCTAGGTAGAATTTCTATTGATTTTTCACGTACAACCAATGAGTTACTAGGGAAGAGTAACTCCCATAGTTTTCATAGTAGGAAAATCGTTCGCCACTTTTTGAAATGCTCTCATTTTATCACAACATCTCATGACCTTTAAGCCATTGTAGTGTCAAGGAATGCTGATTTATTACCCTAAGTTATAGGCTAATATTGTTTCGTAACCATAGTGGAATAATCTTGTGAAAAGAAGGCACTACATGGTTGGTATACAATTGAGTAGAAGGTACCCACTGGTAAGCAAGAGGTACTAGACATATCCATGATCTTTTGTTTTTCCCATCAATGGAGAAATTAAAATGCTAGAAAAATTTAATTTGTAATGGACCAATAGCCATTAATTGATTTTCTCCACGGGTCAACGAACTTTTCGCGACACTATTTTTTCTCCACACAAAATGCAACGCCCCGGCACTCTTCTTTTTTAAGCTGTATTAATACTTTTAAAAAGAGAATGATTTTGATCACATGACATCTCAAATTTTGGTATACAGTGGAAATAATTTGAGGAGCGCCATGCAGAAGCAAATGTGTCTATTTTTCCCCAAATTTTATTCGATTGGGCTGAGTTTAATCTGTCTGTTTCAGCAAAACTGAGGAAAGGCATACTTAACATAAACAAAAACCTTTCATTTTGAAGGACGAAAATAGGTAGCCATCTAGCTACCCATCTCACCATGAAGTGATGCTCCTGAAATCAGAAATTAACCACCCTTCAAGAGATGGAAGGCACGGCCATACCAGCGAATCGCTTCATATAACGGCACAGTTTTGAATGTTTTTCGATCACATGACATCTCAAATTTTGGTATACAGTGGAAATAATTTTAGGAGCGCCATGCAGAAGAAAATGTGTCTATTTTTTCCCAAATTCTATTCGATTGGGCTGAGTTTCATCTGTCTGTTTCAGCAAAACTGAGGAAAGGAATACTCAACATAAACATAAACCTTTCATTTTGAAGGTCGAAAATAGCTAGCCTGACCTCTTCAATGACTTATTCAAACACAAACATATCCCGTCAGGCCAGTGAGAGCTCATGACTCACGTGACTCATCGACTGACAGAACTGAATCGGATAATCAGTCAATCTGTTTTTTAAACAAAAACGATTCAAGTCTGGTAGGGTTGAACAAGAACACACAAGTCCATCAACATCAACATAGTTTCCATGATCCGACAAAACTGAGGCCCCTGTCCATCCCGATTCTAATTTACCCATCTCACCATGAAGTGATGCTGCTGAAATCAGAAATTAACCACCCTTCAAGAGATAGACCCAGCTATTAGGCATGGCCATACCAGCGAATCGCTTCATATAACGGCACAGTTTTGAATGTTTTTCGATCATTACTAGTGAAATTTCAATTATTAGCCCGAGGATTTTTTTTTAGATTTGATAATAGGTAGTTTTTAATAATAATAACTACTCGGACTTTCAGAATCACTTAATGTAGATTATTCTGGAGAAATTAGGATTGACATCATTTTTGTGAATTATGAAGATCATATTGGCAATTCTGCTGTTCATATTGGCTGTTCTGTGTTGCTGGTTTCTTCATTTTTTTTTTTTTTTTTTTTTCCATCTATTTTCAATTCTATTCTATAGGTAGTATACTTAATTTTTTTTGTTTTGAATGCCGCGGTAATTTATGCTATGTATTTTGAATCTATACATTTGCTCTATAATTTTCTATAGTTTTTCTCCTCATGTATTGGGCTTGCCCGTATTATTGAAATAAATAAATAAATGCTCTTGAGTGCAGTGGCAAAATCGGAACCATAACCTCAAGATGTGAAGACTCCGCTACCGTAAGCGTACATCAGAACACAGGTTATTTTGCGACCAACCAACACCCAGTAGGTTTTTTTTCCTATTCCCCGATCTGAAGTGACCCATTAGATACGGCACTCATAATACCTTCCCCAATTTATGATTAAAGACGACTATAAAACAAATAATCATACGTAACACATCTCAAACTCCTTACAGGAAACTAAGTCATCTACTTGCTAAATTTGGAATACATCTCCAAAGATAAGTCATCACTTCTAAATTAAATCAAAATCCATAGAATTAATGAAAACGACAAAATCTTCCAAGTACTAGGTACTTAACAACTACACTAAAATTTACTGGTCATGCCGGACCATCAAGCACCACTTTTTTCGCTCAGTAGGTTGGTGAAATTGCCAAAACCTGGCCAAAACTTGGAAAATGAAAAGTGGTCTACTATTCTTTTTAGTCTTTGACACGAGGGCTTCTGACCATCCCAACTGATCACATGACATCTCAAATTTTGGTATACAGTGGAAATAATTTGAGGAGCGCCATACAGAAGCAAATGTGTCTATTTTTTCCCAAATTCTATTCGATTGGGCTGAGTTACATCTGTTTCAGCAAAACTGAGGAAAGTCATACTTAACCTAAACATAAACCTTTCATTTTGAAGATCGAAAATAGCTAGCCTGACCTCTTAGATGACTTATTCAAACACAAACATATCAAAACGGAAGTTGGTGAAAAACGTTGTATATTTCCACGAAAAATAAAGAGTTACTATGTTAAATCGATTTTGACGGTTAGGCCATCATCAGTAACAAACAAATTTATAACTACCTAGTTTATTTACGTTTGTTACTGATGATGTTGATAAGTCGATCGAGTTACTAAAAAATCCGTCGAAATCGATTTAACATTGTAACTCTTTATTTTTCGTGGAAATAGACATAGTTTTTCACTAAATTTCGTTTTGAAATGGGTTTCCACAACTTCGTCGCGAGTGATTTAGTTCGCACAAACATATCCCGTCAGGCCAGTGAGAGGTCGACTCTGGTCTCGTGACTCATCGACTGACAGAACTGAATCGGATAATCAGTCAATCTGTTTTTTAAACAAAAACTATTTAAGTCTGGTAGGGTTGAACAATAACACACAAGTCCATAAGAAAACCTTATTTCGTAATAGATAAAAAGTTCCGATGCCAGAATCGGAACAGTTTATGGCCTCTGTTAAAAATCCGTATGCAGCGGACATGTTTGCATCTGCACGGGCGCTCCTCATTTATAACGACATTGGTTTTAACGACGCGACGGACCGTCTATAAAGATGGAATCCTGCATAGTAGGAATGCTACGCAAAAACGTTAAATTTTTATCGCTTATTAACGACAGCGCTTAAAATAACGTCGTTATAATCACTTAATTATACGTTAACATTTATGGCATATTTTCTATTCCATAACTTCCAACTCCTTCCTCACACTCCTTCGTCATCCAAGTTTCCGTGACTCCACGTTCTAGATGACTTCGTATCAACTCCTCTCAGCATAGAAGATATGCTGCTGAAACAGAAAGCTGGTTACCCTCCAAGAATAAGACCAGTCGTTCTGTACCATGACTATATTAGCGAATTTCTTAATAAAACAGCGCGGTTTTTATGAATTCTTGTAAACGTTCCAAATAATTATCTATTAGGTTAATATATGTATATGTTTGAAAGTATAATGATGAATTGTGAGGTTTCATCTGAGGAAACGGTGGGTGAGGCCATGAAGAAATACGACCGAGATTATAGCAGCCTCCGCCTCCGTTTCACTCCGTCATCAACATAGTTTCCATGATCCGATGAAACTGTGGGCCGTGTGCATCCTTTTTCTATTTCTCCCTCTCAGTTTCAACGATTTTCGATCACATTACACCTCAAATTTTAGTATACAGAATGTTCTAGATAACGAAGACCCTTGCTTTGTGCAGAAATTGTGAAAGTGCAGAAATTTTGAAATGCTGAGTTTTTAAGATATTCAATTGCCACATGTGGTATATGATTTGAGGGAATTTTTTCATGCTGAATCAATAATGATGTTCATTTATTGATATTTTCAACACCGAATTGAGTAAACACCAAAAACAACGTGTTTTCAGTACGTTTTGGGTGGTTTGGAAAAGAGAGAGCAAAAGTGCAATTCTTGACGATTTTTTGGTGTTTTCCTAATTTGGTGTTGCAAATATCAATAAATGAACATCATCACGTGATTCAGCTCAAAAAGATATCCCAAAATCATGTGGGCAATTGAATATCTTCAAAAACTCAGTATTTCACAATTCGCGCACTAGTACAGCGGAGAATTGCACCCTTTTAGAGCGGTTGGTACTGCAACCGTTCTTGCGCACTCAAAAGAATCAAGTGATCGGTCATTATTTCATGAAATTTCACGTAGAATTCGAATCCACAATAATAACTGGGGGCTCCAATTTGAAATAGCATAGCTAATGCGCATTCCATACGTTTTGCGAAGTTACCATTTGAATTCTTCTTCTAATTTGCCATTCTTCCTTGTTAAGGAACTTAAGGGAAGGCGGTCTTCGTTGTCTGGGACAACTGTATTTAGCTGCATCAATATGTCTAACGCTCAAGTATACGTTGACAACTAAGGAATGTTCTCTATTTCAAAATTAGTGCCTGATTTAATGATGTATTCTGAAATTTCTTAGCAGTTTTGGAGGAACAGTGGATGATCTAAATGTTACCGATAGTAGAGCGGCCAACTCCTTCCTCACACTCCTTCATCGTCAGAGTTTACATGACTCCACGTTTTGATGACTTCATTTAGCTTCTCACAAAACAAGATATATGCTGCAGAAACTGAAAACTGGCCACCCTCCAAGAGGATGGAGGTTCTTCATCATGTCTACATTAACGAATTGCTCAAAGTAACGGTTTTTAACGTCTTTTTTTCAAACTTTCCAAATAAGTATCTGCTAGGTTATACATATGTCCTGATATATATATATATAATGATGTGTTTGAAATTCTATCCAAGTAAACAGCGGGTGAGACCCATGAAGAGATACGACCGAGATTACCGCTTCATTCACTCCGTCATCAACATACGGATCTGATGAAACTGTGCGGTGCTGATGAAACATCTCAATTCTAATTTTCCCATCTCAGCTGAATGTCAATTTTCCATGCTGCTGAAACTCAAAATCAGCCACCCTTCAAGAGGTTGGCCAGTAGTTCAGCATGAATGCCAAGGCATCGAAATATTTACTCAATCGCCTGAATCTCTTCGTACCGCATTGTTGAGAACCACACTAGTAGCTGTGCGCTATAAAAGAAATGACGCCAGACTATTTGGAATATGTCGACACAAGGGGCATGTCCCTCCCGGGATATGCAAAAGAAAATTAAGTTTGAGCCGAAAGGGTGAGGTTGGGAAGAGGCCAAAGAGACTTCGGGCCAAAGTTCTACTTTGTTACTTATCTCGGCGCGTCTCGTTGCAATGGTTTATTGAGTCTTGGCAATTCGATTGCAATGGTTTATTGAAAGCTTGGTGATCTACACCCAGGACTTGGACAAGCCAGTACAGCAAGTACAGCTAGTTTCGTATGAAGGAAATTTAAACTAATTACAACATCCCTATTGCTACACATGTTTATCTAATGTTTATGACTACATATAAGAATTGAGAATGATTGTAAATCATTACCTCGATCTGCTGACGGGCGTTTTGTTTCGTGTACGGCGAAAGCGGTAGATTAAACCGCACAGCATTCGAGATGGGCCGAATCCACGCCTCACGATACAAAAGGCGCACAGCGGCAGCGCTCATAGAGAAGTTACTAAGGTAAAATGTTCATTTTTTTTAACATGAAATAACAATCAAAGGTTTTAGGATAAAACTCTTATTCGACTACATATCAAAAGATTAGGTATACAAAGACCTGAAGCCAAACCCCACCATGGGTGATAAAATGATACATTAAATTACAAAACAATATTCGAATTTTTCCAGTCATTTTCGAAACACAATAAGTTTTGATAGGTTATAAGGTAATAGGTGTTATTTGAAGGGAGGAATTAACATGGGATTTATTCATTGTGTTAATTGATTTCAACCGCTTTCGCCCATCAAGGCCTCTTCAGGCACCCAAGTGCAATTCCAAAACATGACACCCAAGGTAATCAATCCAGTTTCACCCTAAAATGCTTAAATCAAGGAATAGGCATAACATGAAGAAGGAGAAAATACATGTATTAAGAATATAGATTCATAATTTTGAACAAATATAAATATTTAGACTGCGGGCTACGCTCATCTGTCAGGGGTCTGCACGAAAATAATCCAACTTACGATGAAAACATACAAAAAACGCTGCAAATTATTACACAATGGTTTATTATTTCTTTATTAGATAGCCCTTCTACGAAGATCATCGGTCTATAATTATTAAACCCTTACGTATGTAATATATGATCAGAACATGGCGCATCGTGACTCAAAGAAGGGTTCACACATTTACAGTTCCAAGACCCCGCAGTTTTACGCTTCACGGTAAACATGTTTGAAAAAACGGGAAAATTATGCTTGAAGTAATTTACTTCATGGAGCAATGATTTGAGAAAAATGAAAGTGATAGGGTATGATCTACGGCCTAACCCACAAGTGCCCAGAAAATGTAATCAAAATCCGATGAAAACTAGGCCTTGTTCCCCGGAGTACACTTTCGTGCGTGCGCAGGAGCTATTAATGATGCAATCATATTGAAATTAACATGGAATAATTAAACCCCTCCCCCAACTATGCACCAAATTTGAGCGGGATTGGACGACTAGGGCGTAAAAAATTATGCTTGAAGGAATTTACGTTTGCGCATGCGCAAAATGGAGTAATGATTTGAGAAGTATGGAATTAATAGTGAACCATTTACAGCCTAACCCGTACATTCCCTGAAAATTTCATCAAAATCAGATGAAAACTGTTGAAATTAGGCTCGTTTGAAAAGGAATACATATTCGCGCATCCGCAAGACACTTGTACAGCGTTGCGGTTGGTTTTAGTCCATTCTTTGGGATTAAATTTATCATTGACAAGCAAAAATTATAACTGTTACCTACTTAGAAAGTTTTCGAGCTCTCGATTTTTTAAATGTTTAGTTCTTTATTACAAACCTTTAGGGTTGATAAAATTGGAACCGAGCTTCTAGGGCTACCTAGACCCCAAATGTGATTTTTAATTTATTTACAGTTTTGTCAAGTATTTTCGGAGAAAAGCCGCGGACGGCGGATAGCGGACGGACGGATTTTTGTTTTTAATTCGATTTTTGGATTCTACGCATCTTGAAACGTAAACAAAAAACATTGTCAGGGGTGTTGAAATTTTTTTTCTTGGTCTATTACGAAGGTCCATTATTGAAAATAATAAACCAATACACTTGAATATTTTAAACAATAATCCAATAATTCATTAAGGCTAATACTGATCCCAATTGAAAAGACTCACCAACTCAGCCTGGTAAGCCTATGCTGAGTTGCTATAGTTTGCAAGAGATAGCTAATTCATTCCGTTCATTAAGGCCAAAAGACCATTTCTTGTTTCTCACCATGCCGAAATGTACCTACTTTTCTAAATTCTCTTAGGGCAGAATCTCAAGAAATGCATTCCCCCCGTTCGCCCATATTACACAGCGAACAGGTTTAGCATAAGATGATATCTCCATCATCTGAGGAGTGAGGTTTACAGTTGTCTCAAAAGGTCACAAACATTGATGCCTTTTGGGTATTTGATAATGTCTTTACGCTTCACTTCAAGATCCAGAAGACTATAAATTCAGTACCGAGAGGCAAGGACGTTCATACTTGAGTTCATCATCCAAGCATCCCTGATATTCATTTGGAGGGAATGGAGCCGATTCTTTACCACCCCCACATTCCCAAGGGCGGGAGGGGGGTCGAAGTAAGAATTAATGTGCGCTTTTTGGACTTCCCCGCTTCCTCTACCCCTCTAAACGGCCGTTGACAATTCCGGAAAAATACAGGTTTCGTAGGTTTTCCTACGAGGAAGACGACGGCGCGATCGGATGGCGAAAAAAGTATCGGGAAATGCGTTAAAAAAATGCGAGATTACGGACCCGTTTTCTCGAAAAGTCCGCCGAAAAACTTGGTTTTTTCCGATTAAAATATACCCCATAAAGGTACGTTTTTCGGAACGGTTTTCGCGGGCGAAATACAGCTTTGGGTCCGCAGAATCTGAATCCGAAATCGGATATCGAAAAAAGTGACGTTAAGTCGGTCAAATCGCGAGCGGAAACGAGAAGAAGCGTTTAACATCAGAAATTAATTTTGCCGTGTTCGCGAGAAGGCTCTACGAAGTCAGGGGTTCGATGAGGCGGGGCTTGCACCTGACGGGAACGGGTTGCGAGCAGGTACACGCACTTACGTCTTGAAGGGTATACAGGTATACCTTGCGAGCGAAGCGAGAGCCATGTCAACAGAATAAATTCGGATTTTTTCCTACAAATATACAGCAATACCTTGCGAGCGAAGCGAGCAACATCCCCGAATAAACTTTTTGTGGTTCCACGTAGTTTCATAAGATTTAATTTGTTTGTAAGAATTTCCAACAGAAAAAAACGTCTGCCGAGTTGGGTGGGCAGTATAACTTCCTCAAGGATATACAGGTATACCTTGCGAGCGAAGCGAGCAACATCCCCTAATAAAATTTTCGTGGTTCCACGTAGTTATATAAGATTTAATTTGTTTGTAAGAATTTCCAACAGAAAAAAACGTCTGCCAAGTTGGGTGGGCCGTATAACTTCCTCAAGCGAGCGGAGCGAGCAACATCCCCTACAGAAGTTAAAACTACCCTTAGAGATCTACCGTTTGCGAGCAACATCCCCTACACGTTTCAATTGTAATACATCGCATGTATACAGCCACACTTTGCGAGCGAAGCGAGCAACGTTCCCTACATGCCACACTTTGCAACATTCCCTAATAAACTTTTCGTGGTTCCACTTAGTTTTATAAGATTTAATTTGTTTGTAAGAATTTCCAACAGAAAAAAACGTCTGCCAAGTTGGGTGGGCAGTATAACTTCCTCAAGCGAGCGAAGCGAGCAGCATCCCCTACAGAAGTTAAACCTACCCTTAGAGATCTACCGTTTGCGAGCGAAGCATGCAACATCCCCTACATGTTTCAATTGCGAGCGAAGCGAGCAACATTCCCTACATACCACACTTTGCGAGCGAAGCGAGCAATTTAATGGGGGGTCCGGGGGGCTTGCCCCCCGGCTGGACGTGTAGGCGAGCGTAGCGAGCCGGAGCGGCTAGTACTATTTATAAGAATGAAACTCCGTCTGTTTGTTTGTCTGTCTGTCGTGTCTATGCACGGCCAAACGGCTGAGTGGGCCGGATCTACGAGTGGGGGGATCTTCTTGGGATTTTCCGATAGGGTGTATAAGCGAATTTAAAATTTTCTAATCCCACCCGAAACATGGGCCGTAGGGCGGGAGGGGGGTCGAAGTAATAATTAATGTGCGCTTTATGGACTTCCCCGCTTCCCCAACCCCTCTAAACGGCCGTCGAAAATTCCGGAAAAATACCGAAGCGAGCAATATTCCCTAATAAACTTTTCGTGGTTCCACGTAGTTTTATAAGATTTAATTTGTTTGTAAGAATTTCCAACAGAAAAAAACGCCTGCCAAGTTGGGTGGGCAGTATAACTTCCTCAAGCGAGCGAAGCGAGCAGCATTCCCTAATAAACTTTTTGTGGTTCCACGTAGTTTTATAAGATTTAATTTGTTTGTAAGAATTTCCAACAGAAAAAAAACATCTGCCAAGTTGGGTGGGCAGTATAACTTCTTCAAGCGAGCGAAGCGAGCAACATCCCCTACACACGTTAAACCTACCCTTAGGGATCTACCGTTTGCGAGCGAAGCGAGCAACATCCCCTACAGAATTAAACCTACCTCTAGGGACCTACCGTTTGCGAGCGAAGCGAGCAACATCCTCTACATGTTTCAATTGTAATACATCGCATGTGTACAGACACACCTTGCGAGCGAAGCGAGCAACATGATGGGGGGTGCCAGGGATTTTGTTTGCGAGCGAAGCGAGCAACATGCCCTACACACCCTTAGGGATGTGCCGTTTGCGAGCGAAGCGAGCAACATTCTCAACTTGCCACACTTTGCGAGCGAAGCGAGCAACATTCCCTACATGCCACACTTTGCGAGCGAAGCGAGCAACATCCCCTACATGCCACTCTTTGCGAGCGAAGCGATTGCTCCACTTGGACGTGGAGGCGAGCGTAGCGAGCCGGAGCGGCTAGTACTGGAGACGCTTACTCCAGAATACCTGTTGTTTAGCTGCCTCCTCCACCAGCGTTAGAGGGTAAAATCCTGCTGACATTCACGTGACGTTCTATAGGTACCTACGAAAATGAAGGGAAAGGTTAAAAAAATACAGAGGTTCAACTCCTGCTTCCAAGTGGGCAAGGTAGTCTGGAGTTATTGAAGTACTAGAGTATTCGATCAGCCATTCTGTACTGTTGAAAACATTCAACAGCATTCTTTTCTGTGCATTTTAGCACACAATGGATCGAATAGGCCCAAAATTCAGCATTTTCAGCCCGATTTTCAATTATTTGTATTCGCTTATTTCAAGAGATAATGCAAAGTTTTGGGATCGCTGTTTTTGTTTTTTCATGTTCTATAACTTTGCTACGTATAAACTTTCTGCAAGATGTGCGGTTTAGGAATTACTAAAGCAAAACTTTAAAACGGGCGAATAAAGCCATCTTTATGAGGCCGCCATTTTTTATTCCACCAATTTTGGTCCCTATTTGGTGGCCTATTTTCGGCCCTGACTCCAGGACTGTTACATTCCTAATTAGGAAAGCAGAGGACAATTAGCTTCAATTAGTGTCCATCAACTGATCAGGATGCCAGGGTTCCATGTTATTGTAACCGAGCGATCCTTGAAGCAATACGTAGCAACCGATCCCAAACTCAAATCTTTTTAGAGTTTCATTTTCCACGAAAACCCTCGATTTCATAGAAAAAAAAACATGTTTTTCAACATACAAACACACCTTTCTCCTTCAATTAGCAAAGTAAAATAAAAATAGACTATACTGTTGGAATGCTGACATTTTGGGGAAGGTTTTTCTGCAACGCTTACGGGTTTTACCTACCATTTTCATTTAATACTCAACGCAGCTTGAAAAAACAGTAATTTTTAAAAAAGGGAGGAATTCTCGGGTTTACTCCATTATTTCGCTTACGTAACCTACTATAAAAAGAATTTAAATACTTTAGAGAGATGGGAAATTTAGCGCTCTTTTCAACGATATATCTATATTTAAGTTTATATAGTAATTTAGGGGAGATATGACCATTTTAGTGATGTAAGACCGAACACACAAAAAAAAAAAAACTTAAAAGAGAAAAAACTCCTAAAATCAAGGGTTTAAAAAATTGTAAGAGGGGACTTTTTGCTGGAAATGAGTTGTAGAATCGATCCCTAGGAGGAGGGATCTTGAGTGTGAACACCCTAAATAAGTGGAAAAGCGGGGTTTTCTCTAATTTTGAGACACCATAACTCAAATAATTTTGGGGAAAATAAAACAAACTGGTGGTTGGTCTACACATAATTGAATTATCTACAACTTTTCGTCGATAAGAAACTTGATTAAATATCAACTTTTATCCTTAATTTGCGAATAATTGGTATTTTTCGAGCAATGTAAACTTAATACAATCACTCTCTTATAAATCAATCAATTCAGGAATTTCTTATGGTCAATGGACGCAAATTTTAATCCAATACCACTTTCCTGTGCAATGAAAATAGTTTGGAATTTTATTTGTAGGAGACAATTGGGAAAATATCTTGAAAACGTGTTATTTTGGAGGTTTTTTAACGAAAACGCATTTAGGAGCCATGTTAAGTATAGCAACAAGGGGTATATTCGGTTTCAGCGTGAAAATTCCTAAAAGATAGGACCAAAAAATAATTTTGTCCAGCCAGAATCGCATTTTTGCTCACTGTGCGACATTTGATTTTTGATCCGAATTTCATAAAGTTCGGTCCTGTAGTTTGGAAAGAAGCTTCGGACGCGTGGCGGACGGACGGATTTTTTTCTCTTTTTTACAATTTTTTGAATCTACGTATCTTGAAAGGTGAGCAAACAAATTTTAGGAAGGGGGGGGGGGGGGATTATTTTCTCAGTAGATTACAAAAGTTCATTATTGAAAATGATAAACCGGAACGGGAGAAAGAATTTTTCGGAACTGATGGATGTTATCACTTGTCACCACCAACATCCGTCTCTAGGTATTTACATTCGTTTTGCCCAACTTCTCGTAGAAAAGTCCCCAGCCCACCCGTCGGAACGGTGGTACTTGGGATGGGGATGCATTTTCTTTGCGTTTCAGAGAGTGTAGAACACGATTACATTAGTAATTCATTTTCAGATTTCTTTATATATATATATATATATATATATATATATATATAAAACTCGGCCCTTCGGGCCTCGCCGGATCTTTTCTCTTTTCTACTGTGTAGAAAACGAGGATAATTTGCTATGCAATTCGTCTCACGAGAAAAAAAAAAAAAGTTTCAGGCCTGACCGGGATTCGAACCCACAACCTTCGTCTCACGAGAAAAAAAAAAAAAAAAATTTTCAGGCCTGGCCGGGATTCGAACCCACAACCTTCGTCTCACGAGGAAAAAAAAAAAAAAAAATTTCAGGCCTGGCTCTCGCTTCCCATCTCGGGACAAAAAACGTTACACAAAAAAAGTGGACATTTTAAAAAAAATATTGGGAGTCGGCCTAAGAATTGCATAGCAATTAATATAAAACCCACATCATCATCACATACGGAAAACATATTCACGGAAAACATATTCACGGACAACATTTTGTGCTCACTACTCCTCTGAAACCGCTGGTCCGATTTGGACCAAATTTTAATATGTTGTATTACCATGTTGGAACTTGTGCCTCCCTGACTTTGGTGAGGATCAGCTGATCACGAGCCGTGATATCAATCATAATGATGGAAAAATCGTGCTCGAATCTCTCCTATTCACCGTAGGACTTCGAAATTTGACAGAGAGTCTCTATCGGACAACAACAGACGAGCAAAGTGAGAAGCGCCATCCTGATCAGCTGAGTGAGCTAAATCTCTCCTCTTCACCGTCGGACGTTGAAAATTTATAACAATTTTATAACATTTAAGGACAACAAGAGATGAATTACCTTATAGGCTCCATCCTGATGAGCTGAGTGTCTAAAAGTTATGTAGTCTGTCTGATTACTACGAAGTTTGATAGGGAGCCTCTCCAGGACATCAAGGGACGAATGAAATGACGGGCTCCACTCAGGGCTCCAGCTGACCGATTCGAAAAGTTGGTTCTGCTTACGCAAATTGCGTGCTTTTTAAAAAATACTATACAACAATCCACATAAGTATTGACTAAGGCCGAGTACAGTGCTTCTCAGGTTTGTAAAGAGAGAAATTCTTCAACGTAAGTTGTAAAGTTAGCCTTCACTTGAATGTAAAGTAATGCAAAAATTATACTTGAAATGATATAAAGATACGATATTACATCAAACTTCATAATAGGTATTTATTTTCTAATTTTTCGCAATCATAACACTCACATGGGGTTTAATTATTGCCACGTGTTTATAATAATAAGACTTGTAACATAAAATGTTGTGAGATCTATGAAAAAAGGGCTTTCCAATGACTGCTAAACGAGTATTGTCTCGGAAAATGTGGAATTTACTTCGCACATACTTTCGGGCAAACCATTAGAAACTCACTATTAAATTATTGTTACCGAATATTTTTTGGAATAAGCACCAGCCTGCTACTCAGCTCTCTCAAAATCATCCCATTAATTTGTTTCTATGGTTACATGTCTATTAGCAATTGATGATTTTGATACTACAGTGAAATCTTCCTTCGTAACCATAACGATAACGCGATACCAATCGTCGTCATAGGTGACTATTAAGTTACCCCAATTGAGCTTGCTAATGGGCGAGAGAAGCTGCCAGCTCTCCAAAAATGGTACTCACAGAAGCGTTACAGAAAACCTAGATTAGCCGCATGTAAACAAGTAAGTGTACCACAGTAAGTGCCCGCGAAAGAAGGCGAAAAGGGATCCTTATGCAATAGGCTATCATCGCAGTTCGCACTTTCCCTGAACGCATCCATAATCATAATTCAGGTTCAAGACTCGTGCAAAACTAACGTGATTACTTATGGGCCAAGCTTTCGTAGAGCGATCAGGGATCATCAACATTTCATTGATGCACAACAACAATTTGAATATGAAAAAAGTCCAGTCATGCAGCATGACCCCATGAGCGAATTTTTGAAGAAATCCGATTATTTCGATTTTTGACTGATTTTTCAACTTTGAAATGTTTGAAAACTTGATACATATTCCTATAGGAAAGTTTACGCTGATTCCGAATATACCACATGTTAGTATGTAGAGAAATTTTAGTTTATGATTTTGATAGACAAACATGGAATCAAATTATTAAAAATAATTAGGAGGTACTCATACTTTATTATTATTAAACTAATCTTGTAGATTTTAACACAAATGTAGGTAAATATTCATAGATTTCGATGTCCAATGTGGTCAGTATTGAAGGCAGTTGAAATCTTAACAGTATACTATCATAACACCATCAAATCTTGACATAAAATAAAATAAAAATAATTAGGAGGTGCTCATACAGCCACATTCCTAAAACAGTTGAGCGTAAAACATTAACGTCATATGAAAGAAACGTATTTCCACAGCCAATCGATGATGAGGCTTTATATTACGAGTGTTATAAAGTCAGTTGCATTCGAATCTAGTTTCCCACTGCAAGAAATTGACAGACAAACTGTACTCTCTGTTTCAAACAAATATTACCGATTTTTACAACTAGCGAACGGCATTATTTCGATTTTTGACTGATTTTTCAACTTTGAAATTTTTGAAAACTTGATACATATTCTTATAGGAAATTTTACGCTGATTCCGAATATACCACATGTTAGTATGCTGAAAAAATTATTTCGCACCACAAATTGCAAAAAAAACAGGCTATTTTGAAATTTTTGACTATATTTTTGAAAATTTCAACCCGAAGATGTAATCCGATCATGCTGGCCAACGAACTTGAACTTTCGTTTTGTGTCCTTAACATTTTAAAATTTGTTTGAAGTTTCTAGCACAATTCTACGGACAGTTATCGTCTGGAATGACACATACATACATACATACATACATTAAAAAATGCGTTAAACTTCAGATTATGATTCAGAATAGCCTGAAACGGATTTCTGCATAAAATTTTTTCAAAAATTCACATTCTACAAATTTTGAGGCGAGAGCAATAGCTTAATTTTCTTCAAAAATTCGCTAAAAGACGTCTCCTCCTTGTAAAAACTTGAGAAACAAAGTTGTTGCAATAACCTCTCTTGTTCAGGTAATGTTCAACATCTAGAAGAAATGAACTACTGCTGTCAACTGGTAAACGAGCCCTATTGGCGATGGCAATGCCCTCTTTTGTCAAAACTGTCGATATTACTGTAAATTGGGACGTTTCTTTTGGAAATCGTGTTTTGTACTAATTTCACCCGACGTACCTAAGTGATCCCACTTGACGGTAACTTATTTTATTAACTTAGGAGTTTATCCTAATTGAGAAAATTACCTGGTGCCGCATGAATGATTCCCTAACCGTTTACCTACACACATTCTTTCTGCGACCATCTTACAAAAAACTGAATTTTAAAGAAGTGAAAGTCAAGACCAATTACTACAACATGGATGGCAGAGTTCTCTGATGATCGGGATTCTACCCCGATCCCTACGGAATGATTCGATAAATCGATGCTAATTTGCCTTTCGGCCCGAGAATCTATGACAGATGGGTGTGTGCGTGGTTTGAACTTGTGTGTAAGCGCGTATGCATGAGAAATTTTCATGCGTGAGTGTGAAGTTGAATTATTAGCATGATGAGGCTCATAACGGTTTGTTCCTAATCGGCGAGCGCGACGACATCTAAGCGTCCTCTTTCTCTTCAATTATTAGCCCGAGTGACGACCTTCGCTTAAAAGAAAATAATGTTGCCCAATCACTTAGACTGCCGCGAAAGGTAGGCACTTTAACATAATGACAGAAATGAAGATTTTTCCCGAAAAAAATTATGTGAGATCTACTCCCTACCAAACGGACGCACCTGGTCGGGGATTCGGAATATCATCCTGACAGGAGTTGGGCGCCCTATACAAATCACTTCCCGTTTCCTGTTGAAAATAGATAGTGTCGACCATTAGAACGAATGAAACGATACACCCACCTTACAAGAGAAAGTTGTCTATTTTAACTGGACCCTTTTTTTCAACAGTCTTCTTTGGTGAATCGGTATAGAGGATGCTTTTCGTGAACAAACGTTCAGTATATTAACGTTTTGCTAGTAGATGGATGAATCTACTGGTCATGTAATGTTTACTAGGATTTATTAAGAGTTTTTTCTTGGAATATTCAATGCCATTGTATTCTCCTACACCAAACAACCGTTCAAGATCTAAGTTAGAATAATCCAAACATATTCGCTCAATCGGATCCCCAGTTCGTTTAATGGTGTCCAAGATACCCCATTTCACCCTCTCCCCCTCCCCTAAAACATACACTCATATCAGACATTTTCCACCACTCATATCAGTTGTCCAATGACCCCTGAAACCGTGGAAAGTGGACACAAATAGGGACACACAGACAGACAGCCCGAAGTGTGTGTTGATTTTTTTTTCTCTTTCCCCTCATCTTTTCTCAATTTATTTTTCTCTTGAAAACTTAGAAAAAAACAAGTTGCACTTGCGCGAATCAGCGTTTAATAACTATGAAAATTCAACACACAAACCTTGGAAGACTATTTATTGCTTAAAATAGCCACATTTTGGGCTGTAAAAGCGTTGAAAATTAGTCAAATGAAAAAAGGGATAGCACCACGTGACTCAGCGTCGAAAAATGATGAAATTTCATGTGTCACACTTGGGTACTTCGTATATCCGAATATCGGCGCAACCATTGGGTTGTGCAACTTTGAGCGCTCGCTGAACGTGTTGCGCGTGGCCGAAAAAATCGAATGAGGGGTAAAATTTTCATGAAATTGTGTGTAGAATCCGAATATGGAATAAAAAAGGGGGGTTCC
Source organism: Adelphocoris suturalis (assembly GCA_030762985.1). Classification (NCBI taxonomy): domain Eukaryota; kingdom Metazoa; phylum Arthropoda; class Insecta; order Hemiptera; family Miridae; genus Adelphocoris; species Adelphocoris suturalis. The sequence continues at coordinate 16,336,732 of CM061044.1, forward strand.
CGGTTGAAAAAACAAAGTTTATGTTGGTTGCGCATGGTTGCGTAATTGCGCGCTGCGAAATCTTGTCATTTTTGAGATCCTCACAAAAAAACATGGTTTGAAACAAAAAAAAATTTTTTTTTAAATCCACAAATAACGATTTTAACAGGGGGGTCAGTCAACGTCTCGTTGGATACCCTGTATATACAGGGTGTCCCATCTAAACGGGCCCATCGGGAAATTGTAGCCTTACGGTGCGAGCTATCGAAAAACTGAACTGGTCCTTTTTTATAGTATTTCAACTCAGTTTCGCGATGCGGAAGTCCGATTTTTATTTTTCCATGTTTTAGGGTCTCAAATCATTGATTGAAACTTACGGTTTCCTCTTGACCCCCCTTTTTTATTGCTTTTTTCGATTCTAGGTTGAATTTGGAACAGAAAATGCCTCGATGAAATTTTCTTTTTGGGGCTTCGTTTCTGAGTTATTCCACTTTTTGCGAAATACAGAAAATCGCCGATTCCTTTTAGACATTACCGACACTTTCTTACTATTTTTATCTTCAATTTTTGAGATGTTCACCACACTTTTGAAATCAGCATTAAACTATCTATCATCAGACCCCAGTGTCCATAATCAACAATCACCATCAGGGGGATGACATTACACTTGAACCGCTTACAATTTAAAAAAAGTTTTCCAAATCGTCGTTTGAAAAAAAAAACCCTCAAACTGTTCAGTACTATTACTCATTTATTAGAAGAACGTATGAGACGCCGTCTTCTGGACTAATGTAAGGTTCTTTAAGTCATAGTGCAGACTGAACAATAAGTATGTATCAAGAAGCTGTTGTTTTCTTGACCCTTGAATACAGTTTGCAGGAGAAGGAGCAGAGGCTGCAGAAGGAGCAGGTGGCATTTTCGATTTATCACCACAACTGATTGGAAGTCTCCTCGTGGTACATTTTTTAAACTGTATTCTGAACAGTGATTCTGTGTGTACTGAACAGTTTGAGGGGTTTTTTTTCTTTTTTCAATTGACGATTTGGAAAACTCTTTTTAAATCGCAAGCAGTTCAAGTGTAATGTCATCCCCCTGATGGTGATTGTTGATTATGGACACTAGGGTCTGATGATAGATAGTTTAATGCTGATTTCTAAAGTGTGATGAACATCTCAAAAATTGAAGATAAAAATAGTAAGAAAATGTCGGTAATGTCTAAAAGGAATCAGCGATTTTCTGTATTTCGCAAAAAGTGGAATAACTCAGAAACGAAGCCCCAAAAAGAAAATTTCGGCGAGGCATTTTCTGTTCCAAATTCAACCTAGAATCGAAAAAAGCAATAAAAAAAGGAGGGTCAAGAGGAAACCGTAAGTCTCAATCAATGATTTGAGACTCTAAAACATGGAAAAATAAAAATCAGACTTCAGCATTGTGAAGCTGAGTTGAAATACTATAAAAAAGGTCCAGTTCAGTTTTTCGATAGCTCGCACCGTAAGGCTACAATTTCCCGATGGGCCCGTTTAGATGGGACACCCTGTATATTAGATACAATGAGTTATCCAACCTAAGATGACAACCAAGTGTCCACCTACCACTGATTCGAGTCAGATGACGCCGAGAGGATTCTTCAACCCATCTTCACACTATCTTTCTACTCGTGATCACGGCAAGTCGCCGAAACATTGAGGTATTTTTCCATTTTATCAGAAGTTTTTGTCACTATGCATTTGTCTACATTATCTATCATATCCAAATTTATATATATATATTCAAATAATTTAGTAATAAATTGACTCACTACTCAACAAACACGTAATTGTAAATATTACGTAATTTATATCACTTCTCACTTGTCACTTTTGCAAGCATCAGTTTCCATCCACCGTACGCATATATAAGTAATTAGCGCATGGATAAACAAGAAACCGTTACTTCGGGATGAAAGTGAACAAACGAAAATTATGCATAGGAGACTTGAGGGTGGGTCCCTGTCGAGTGTATCGTCTCGAATTAATAAGTATGTCGTCGTTTGGGGAGACCGTTAAGTCCCGTCAGACGACCGAATTGAATTTGAAGAAGCTGAAGCTGTTAGCCTACGTCGTCCTGAGCTTCACCCCTGAACTTAACTTTCTCAGAGTCGATTCAGGTCAGCGGCCTTGGAAGAGGGCGCTCAATGAATGATCTGCCCGAAGGAAGATGTGCACCTGCCATGGGTTTGGCTCATAGCTTCTTCGTATCCATAACGTATTGAAACGCGTTTATAAGTAGTTAAATGCTTCTTCAATATGATTATACAGTGTGTCCCAAAACTAACCCCCCCCCTCCCACCAGTAACTTTTTTCCACAATTATTTTTGAGATACCAAAGTGAAACTTGGAGAGCGTGTTTAGGGTGCCTGATACGAAGGAAGAAGATAGGAAAAGTTAAGAGGGGAAAAAAAAAAAAAAAATTAAAGTGTTTTTATTACCCAAAAGAGGAGGGGGTGTTATTAGGAGCTTGGAATTTTTTAACATGGAACATGTTTTTGCCATCTTAACCCGGCCAAAAATGAGACAAAATTACCGTTACGTGACATTTAGTACGTTACTCCCCTATTTTATGTCTTTTCTATGGCACATAACTCAAAAAGTGTGACTTTCGGTGTGACGCAGAAAGCGTTATGAAAATTGTCTAATGATTTTCACGTACAACCAATTCGTTGCTACGGAACTTTAACTTCACTAGTTATCATCGTACAAAAATCGTTCACCACTCGTTGGATAGCTCTCGATTTACCTAACCATATTACGTGAACCACTGCGGAGTGTGTGGCCGACAAGCTGCGGTATGAGCGTGATTGTTTAAATAATTGTTTACACACAGGTGATCATTCTCAATAATTTATATTGTGAACACGATTGCAAGCTTTATATAAGTAAAGACATAATTTTAAGACCAAACAACCGATTAACTCTTGGAGATGTACGAGTCTTGGAGATCTCGGACTGTGTTTATGTTCAACAACATTTTTATGAAGTGCACTCAAACAAAAATGTTTAAAAAAAAAAAATAAAATAAAATAAAGTACGAGGTACGAGGTACGTGGTGTGGGTGCGGGAGGGGGTGCAAAGACATAAGATGTCCCTCGTGGTTGCGTACTTGTACGAAAGCTGTACCCACCGTTTGTATTTTGATACATTCTTTGAAAATCAAATTAAAAAATTTTTTTTATGAAGCCAATCCTCTACAGGTATCCAGTGCGATTGATAAATATGAGAGTTTCTGATGATTATCACCTACAACCAAATCGTTGCTACGGAACTGTATTTTATTAGGCATTTATCATCGTACAAAACTCGTTCGCCGGCTTATGACAAAGGATATTTGCCGAATTTATTAATTATCTTCAATATATTAGTGCCTACTGGATCATTGTTATGTACTTGTGTGTCAGCTATTAAAATGCACATTTGTGCATGTAAGTATGTACTTTTTTTTTTTTTTTTAGAAAGTTTTGACGTTTGCACAAGCACAGAATATTTGCACTGGTAACAATATGTCTGATTGATAAGAAGCCATCTCGATCTCAATCCACACAACCCAGAAAATTGCAGATATTAAAGTTATTTCAAGAAGTTTACATTTGCCCATGGATAGAGACAAGCAGTGATAAACTCACAGTTGACCATTAAGTACCTAATTCTAGGGGTTGTGCGGGTTAGTTCTTATAAGGTTCCCTATAGCCTACATCTTCAGCAGACAATTAGCAATGGAGTGTTTGCACAACGTTGCATGAAACGCATATTTCTCACGGTATTGACTCCCACTTTACAATGTGTTCGACAGTCACACGCAGTTAGTTTTATGGGATGCCCATATAAAATAAAGGCATTCAAGATCGGAAGATAGCTGATAGGATGACGGATGGCCTCAAGGTGACTGCTCGTGGATGTCATCACGCATTATGGCACTGCGCACGCGCAAATGTTACAGCTATATGAGAAAAAGGTACCAGATAATTGAAATTACATATGTACAAAATATATTTAACCGATTGATGCTTAATCGACAGGTCTGCCAAACCTCATTCGATTCAGGGTTAAATACTTTCCAAAGTTCATATCGAGCAAGTTTTTGCTTGCTCACTTTATGAGTAAAATGGCATAAAATTTATGAGTTCGACTCTAAAGTCAATGGGGAAAGATCTCAGCTAAAATAGGCTCAATACGAACTTTGTAAAGTATTTAATCTTGAGTAGAATGAGCTGTGGCAGACTGAAAAGAGACCAATATTAACGCCTCTAGGTGATTTTTAATGGCAAAAATCTAGACGGGGGAAGGAGAGAACTGGCCCACAATTAGCCCGATTTTCAATGAATTGTAATTCGCTTATTTTAAGAAATAATGCAAAGTTTCGGGTTTGAATCGTTTTGTTTTCCTTTGTTCTACAACTTTTCTTCGTATAAAAATTTCTGTAGGATGTGTGGTTTACGAATTATTAGCGAACAAATTTAAGATTGCTAAAGTAGGCCATCTTTATGAGGCCGCCATTTTGTATTCCCCCAATTTCGAGATGGTAGACAAAACGAAACGCTTGCATACGAGTCTGCAACACATTGGGATATTTTATGTCTTTAGTTGAAGACAAGTAAGTGTTGCAGACTCGTATGCAAGCTCTACTAAGAGCCACTCAGCTGATGCGGACCCTGGGCATCGTCACGTAAATGTGCTAAAGAGACTAAATACGAAATTACAGCTTCCTAGAGTGTAAAACGTACGAATTAGCTTTAAGAGCCACTCATCTGATCCGGACCCTGGGCATCGTCAAGTAAATGTCCTAAAGAGGCTACATACGAAATTACAGCTTCCTAGAGTGTAAAGCATAGAAATTACCTATTAAAATTATTTAACCACCGCTTCACAAATCAAACCGTTCTCGCAATATTTGGATCACCTGCTATGAATCAAATCATCGAAACACCAGCTCAATGAAATCATCAGAAATTAACAAGCGGTGGCAATCATGTTCACAATATCAATTATTGAGAATGATCACCTGAGTGTACACAATTATTCAAATAACCTTGCTCATAACTCAGCTTGTTGGCCACGCACTTCGCAGTAGTTAACATAATATGGTTGGATAAATCGAGAGCTTTCGAACGAATGGTCAACGAATTTTGTGGGATGAAAAACGACGAAGTACCATTTCCCTAGCAACGACTCGGATGTAAGTGGAAATCATCAAAATATTTTCGTGAGCAATTTTCCGTGACGTTTTTTAGTTTATGTGCCATAGCAAAGACATAAAATGTCAAAATTTTCTCGCTCAAAACGGGCTAAATTTTCAAAATCTAATCTCAAACCTTCTCCTCTAATAACTACCTATTTTCGGCCCTGGCTCCAGGACTATAGGAAAGCATTGTGTTCATGCGAGAAGTCGAAAAAATTGTCCTCCAAAATCTAAATTTCCTCTTGCTTTAAGCGTTTCAGAGCTTGCTGATCAATTTTGGGTCCATTTCTATCTGCCTGGTATTTGGAATTCTGTTGCAAATCCTAGTCACGCCCAAAACTTGTGACAGAGTTCCCGTCAGAATCCCAGAGAAAGCGCTGCCGTCGCTCCGTTGGAAAACAACGGGCGTCGCACGCCTCTTCTTGTGTTCTTGAGAAGCTGAGTTTGGCGTTGGATGGGTGATCCAGGTCCTGGAAATCCAATCTACTCCGAACATAGCTCATTAATACTATTAGTAGGAGTGGTATCTCTCTGACGGGATACTGTCATCCTCCTCTACCTCTTTTTCGAGGATTTAGGACCCCATTGCACCTCTGGGGGGCTACCTAAATCCTTGATATGGTAGCAGAGCGTGGTTAGGATTATGGACGGCTAACGCCTAGTAATCCAATCCACTATTTTTGGGGCGTTAATGTTTCAGAAGAAACATGGCCCGGGGTTCCAGAAGGAATTCCCATTATCACCCTTTGGTATATAAATAATTTCATTGGTCTTTGACTTATAATTTCTCTTTTATTCCCCCTTTTATATTTTCAATTTCATACCAATTACCTAATGAATACTTCATATGAAGATTCATTGACAATCCATCCTGTTTTAATTTCGCTCTTCCCATCCTCAATCGCCAATGCAGCTATTTATTAATGAGCATCAGTTCTCAGCCAGCAAACTATTCCACCTGGTTAACATACTTGCTCTTCAATCAAGTGTGTCTTTAAGTGGGGGAGTGTGACAGAGTTCCCGTCAGAATCCCAGAGAAAGCGCTGCCGTCGCTCCGTTGGAAAACAACGGGCGTTGCACCCCTTTTCTCGTGTTCTTGAGAAGCTGAGTTTGGCGTTGGATGTTTGATCCAGGTCCTGGAAACCAATCTACTCCAAACATAGCTCATTAATGCTATTAGTAGGAGTGGTATCTCTCTGACGGGATACTGCCATCCTTCTCTACCTCTTTTACGAGGATTTAGGACCCCATTGCACCTCTGGGGGGCTACCTAGATCCTTGATAAACTACACCAAGTTATAGACTGATTCTGATGAAATTTTCAGGGATTGTGCGGGTTAGCTCCTAGACGGTTGTGAATTTCTTATAACCTCGATTCCTCATCGATTGACCGGATTTCGCTCAAAGTCGGGGGTAACGGAGTATACGTGCCAGAAAGGTGTCCTGTGAATTATATTGCGATTGGTTGAGTCATAATATTGCACATGGTCAATACTAAAGTTGATTGACAAAGGCAAAATTCCGAGACTACTAGTAGCTAGTGCGCATGCGTAAACGTAAATTTCTAATAAAGTCAATTTCCACAAAGACAACCTAAAGGGATTGTCCTGAAAGTTTGAACTACGGTGAAAGTGAATTTGAACGGGAAAGTGGTGGACCTCAAATTAAATCTTGCGAGAAAAAACTGATTTCCCTGTGTTTTGCCGCCTTTATGAGGACAGGCTCATTTATTTCTTTTAAATTGGGTCGAATATGCATATAATCAAATCTTGAGTATTCCAGTGGTGCAGGAAAGTGCTAATTAGCCTGCCCTTGCAGCTATTTTCTCCCTAAACATAACGACCTCCGAAAAATTGCACTCAAATTAGAGGCTAATCATTGTTGAGTGGCTACTTTCGAATCATCTCCCCTTCTTCGACCCGAGGATGGGTCGTAGTCCTGACTAACTCTAAAATAACGATCAGTTACTTAATCGAAATTTCAAACATAGAAGGTTTTAAATAGGATGGATTTTCATCGGCTTCAGTTCAAGAAATGTACACTGAAACTGTCATTGGGCTATTGTTTAATAGTTTCGATTGGTGTTTACCAATCGAAGATTGAAACAACTGGGAAGGATATTTCGCTCAACCTTGGAGACAAGAAGATTTTGTCACCATTAAAAGGGGTTGTGAGTAGGTCAATCAATCAATCAATCAATCAAACAAATTTTATTGTAAAAAATCATACATGATTGTAACAAGGAGTTCGTATATAAAGTCAATATTATGGTAAATTAAATTAGTTCTTAAGATGATTAAATTGAGGCACATTTCGTAGAAGAAATTATAATGAGCACTGTTAGAAAAAAAAAAAAGATTCCACTGCGATTGCAACTTGCAACTATGCAACCAATTATAGACTTCAATACATTATACCTTATATAATATAAATTCCTATACTAAAATAGATCACAATGTGCAACTAATTATAGATTCAAAAATTTTATAAACACAGCTTTCCTAAATTTATCTTTTTAATCACTCAAAGTTCATCAACTTTAAACTAGAACATAATTTTATTTTTATTACTATTATTTTTAGATTTTTGACATTTTATGTCTTTGCTATGGCACATAAACTAAAAAAACGTCACGGAAAATAATTGCTCACGAAAATTGCTCACGAAAATTGTCCCAAGTGGCCACAACGATGATGATGACCATCAGAAATGACGTTGATTTGGTATGTAGCCCCTTGAGGGACTTCTGAACACAACTGACCGATCCCAAATCAGCTGAGTGGCTCTAGAATCCAGTTTTTTCCCTAATGATCCCACGATTCTGAGATTTGGTATGTGGGCCCTTGAGGGACTTCTGAACACAACTGACCGATCCCAGATCAGCTGAGTGGCTCTAGAATCCAGTTTTTTCCCTAATGATCCCACGATTCTGAGATTTGGTATGTGGGCCCTTGAGGGACTTCTGAACACAACTGACCGATCCCAGATCAGCTGAGTGGCTCTAGAATCCAGTTTTTTCCCTAATGATCCCACGATTCTGAGATTTGGTATGTAGCCCCTTGAGGGCCTTCTGACCACAACTTACCGATCCAAGATCAGCTGAGTGGCTCTAGAATCCAGTTTTTACCCTAATGATCCCACGATTCTGAGATTTGGTATGTGGGCCCTTGAGGGACTTCTGAACACAACTGACCGATTACAGATCAGCTGAGTGGCTCCAGAATCCAGTTTTTTCCCTAATGACATTTTATGTCTTTGCTAAGGCACATAAACTAAAAAAAACGTCACGGAAAATAATTGCTCACGAAAATTGCTCACGAAAATTGTCCCAAGTGGCCACAACGATGATGATGACCATCAGAAATGACGTTGATTTGGTATGTAGCCCCTTGAGGGACTTCTGAACACAACTGACCGATCCCAAATCAGCTGAGTGGCTCTAGAATCCAGTTTTTTCCCTAATGATCCCACGATTCTGAGATTTGGTATGTGGGCCCTTGAGGGACATCTGAACACAACTGACCGATCCCAGATCAGCTGAGTGGCTCTAGAATCCAGTTTTTTCCCTAATGATCCCACGATTCTGAGATTTTGTATGTGGGCCCTTGAGGGACTTCTGAACACAACTGACCGATTACAGATCAGCTGAGTGGCTCTAGAATCCAGTTTTTTCCCTAATGATCCCACGATTCTGAGATTTGGTATGTAGCCCCTTGAGGGACTTCTGAACACAACTTACCGATCCCAGATCAGCTGAGTGGCTCTAGAATCCAGTTTTTTCCCTAATGATCCCACGATCCTGAGATTTGGTATGTGGGCCCTTGAGGGACTTCTGAACACAACTGACCGATTACAGATCAGCTGAGTGGCTCTAGAATCCAGTTTTTTCCCTAATGATCCCACGATTCTGAGATTTGGTATGTAGCCCCTTGAGGGACTTCTGAACACAACTGACCGATCCCAGATCAGCTGAGTGGCTCTAGAATCCAGTTTTTTCCCTAATGATCCCACGATTCTGAGATTTGGTATGTGGGCCCTTGAGGGACTTCTGAACACAACTGACCGATTACAGATCAGCTGAGTGGCTCTAGAATCCAGTTTTTTCCCTAATGATCCCACGATTCTGAGATTTGGTATGTAGCCCCTTGAGGGACTTCTGAACACAACTGACCGATCCCAGATCAGCTGAGTGGCTCCAGAATCCAGTTTTTTCCCTAATGATCCCACGATTCTGAGATTTGGTATGTAGCCCCTTGAGGGACTTCTGAACACAACTGACCGATCCCAGATCAGCTGAGTGGCTCTAGAATCCAGTTTTTTCCCTAATGATCCCACGATCTGAGATTTGGTATGTGGGCCCTTGAGGGACTTCTGAACACAACTGACCGATTACAGATCAGCTGAGTGGCTCTAGAATCCAGTTTTTTCCCTAATGATCCCACGATCTGAGATTTGGTATGTGGGCCCTTGAGGGACTTCTGAACACAACTGACCGATCCCAGATCAGCTGAGTGGCTCTAGAATCCAGTTTTTTCCCTAATGATCCCACGATTCTGAGATTTGGTATGTGGGCCCTTGAGGGACTTCTGAACACAACTGACCGATCCCAGATCAGCTGAGTGGCTCTAGAAACCAGTTTTTTCCCTAATGATCCCACGATTCTGAGATTTGGTATGTAGCCCCTTGAGGGACTTCTGAGCACAACTGACCGATCCCAGATCAGCTGAGTGGCTCTAGAATCCAGTTTTTTCCCTAATGACATTTTATGTCTTTGCTATGGCACATAAACTAAAAAAAACGTCACGGAAAATAATTGCTCACGAAAATTGCTCACGAAAATTGTCCCAAGTGGCCACAACGATGATGATGACCATCAGAAATGACGTTGATTTGGTATGTAGCCCCTTGAGGGACTTCTGAACACAACTGACCGATCCCAAATCAGCTGAGTGGCTCTAGAATCCAGTTTTTTCCCTAATGATCCCACGATTCTGAGATTTGGTATGTGGGCCCTTGAGGGATATCTGAACACAACTGACCGATCCCAGATCAGCTGAGTGGCTCTAGAATCCAGTTTTTTCCCTAATGATCCCACGATTCTGAGATTTTGAATGTGGGCCCTTGAGGGACTTTTGAACACAACTGACCGATCCCAGATCAGCTGAGTGGCTCTAGAATCCAGTTTTTTCCCTAATGATCCCACGATTCTGAGATTTGGTATGTAGCCCCTTGAGGGACTTCTGAGCACAACTGACCGATCCCAGATCAGCTGAGTGGCTCTAGAATCCAGTTTTTCCCCTAATGATCCCACGATTCTGAGATTTGGTATGTGGGCCCTTGAGGGACTTCTGAACACAACTGACCGATTACAGATCAGCTGAGTGGCTCTAGAATCCAGTTTTTTCCCTAATGATCCCACGATTCTGAGATTTGGTATGTAGCCCCTTGAGGGACTTCTGAACACAACTGACCGATCCCAGATCAGCTGAGTGGCTCTAGAATCCAGTTTTTTCCCTAATGATCCCACGATTCTGAGATTTGGTATGTGGGCCCTTGAGGGACTTCTGAACACAACTGACCGATTACAGATCAGCTGAGTGGCTCTAGAATCCAGTTTTTTCCCTAATGATCCCACGATTCTGAGATTTGGTATGTAGCCCCTTGAGGGACTTCTGAACACAACTGACCGATCCCAGATCAGCTGAGTGGCTCCAGAATCCAGTTTTTTCCCTAATGATCCCACGATTCTGAGATTTGGTATGTAGCCCCTTGAGGGACTTCTGAACACAACTGACCGATCCCAGATCAGCTGAGTGGCTCTAGAATCCAGTTTTTTCCCTAATGATCCCACGATCTGAGATTTGGTATGTGGGCCCTTGAGGGACTTCTGAACACAACTGACCGATTACAGATCAGCTGAGTGGCTCTAGAATCCAGTTTTTTCCCTAATGATCCCACGATTCTGAGATTTGGTATGTGGGCCCTTGAGGGACTTCTGAACACAACTGACCGATCCCAGATCAGCTGAGTGGCTCTAGAATCCAGTTTTTTCCCTAATGATCCCACGATTCTGAGATTTAGTATGTGGGCCCTTGAGGGACTTCTGAACACAACTGACCGATCCCAGATCAGCTGAGTGGCTCTAGAATCCAGTTTTTTCCCTAATGATCCCACGATTCTGAGATTTGGTATGTAGCCCCTTGAGGGACTTCTGAACACAACTGACCGATCCCAGATCAGCTGAGTGGCTCTAGAATCCAGTTTTTTCCCTAATGATCCCACGATTCTGAGATTTGGTATGTGGGCCCTTGAGGGACTTCTGAACACAACTGACCGATTACAGATCAGCTGAGTGGCTCCAGAATCCAGTTTTTTCCCTAATGATCCCACGATTCTGAGATTTGGTATGTAGCCCCTTGAGGGACTTCTGAACACAACTGACCGATCCCAGATCAGCTGAGTGGCTCCAGAATCCAGTTTTTTCCCTAATGATCCCACGATCTGAGATTTGGTATGTGGGCCCTTGAGGGACTTCTGAACACAACTGACCGATTACAGATCAGCTGAGTGGCTCTAGAATCCAGTTTTTTCCCTAATGATCCCACGATTCTGAGATTTGGTATGTGGGCCCTTGAGGGACTTCTGAACACAACTGACCGATCCCAGATCAGCTGAGTGGCTCTAGAATCTAGTTTTTGACATTTTATGTCTTTGCTATGGCACATAAACTAAACAAACGTCACGGAAATTGCTCACGAAAATATTCTGATGATTTCCGCTTACAACCGAGTCGTTGCTAGGGAAATGGTACTTCGTCGTTTTTCATCCCACAAAATTCGTTGACCATTCGTTCGAAAGTTCTCGATTTATCCAACCATATTATGTTAACTACTGCGAAGTGCGTGGCCAACAAGCTGAGTTATGAGCATGGTTATTTGAATAATTGTGTACACTCAGGTGATCATTCTCAATAATTGATATTGTGAACATGATTGCAACCGCTTGTTAATTTCTGATGATTTCATTGAGTTGGTGTTTCGATGATTTGATTCATAGCAGGTGATCCGAATATTTCGAGAACGGTTTGATCTGTGAAGCGGTGGTTAAATCATTTTAATAGGTAATTTCTATACTTTACACTCTAGGAAGCTGTAATTTTGTATGTAGCCTCTTCAGGACATTTACTTGACGATGCCCAGGGTCCGGATCAGATGAGTGGCTCTTAAAGCTAATTTCTATGCATTACGCTCTAGGAAGCTGTAATTTCGTGTGTAACCTGTTTGGGACATTTACTTGACGATGCCCAGGGTCCGGATCAGATGAGTGGCTCTAAAAGCTGTTTTTTATGCTTTACACTCTAGCAAGCTGTAATTTCGCTTGTAGCCTCTTTAGGACATTTACTTGACGATGCCCAGGGTCCGGATCAGATGAGTGGCTCTTAAAGCTATTTTTTATACTTTACACTCTAGGAAGCTGTAATTTTGTATGTAGCCTCTTCAGGACATTTACTTGACGATGCCCAGGGTCCGGATCAGATGAGTGGCTCTTAAAGCTATTTGTTATGCTTTACACTCTAGGAAGCTGTAATTTCGTATGTAGCCTCTTTAGGACATTTACTTGACGATTCCCAGGGTCCGGATCAGATGAGTGGCTCTTAGAGCTAATTTCTATGCTTTACGCTCTAGGAAGCTGTAATTTCGTATGTAGCCTCTTTAGGACATTTAATTGACGATGCCCAGGGTCCGGATCAGATGAGTGGCTCTTAGAGCTAATTTCTATGCTTTACACTCTAGGAAGCTGTAATTTCGTATGTAGCCTCTTTAGGACATTTACTTGACGATGCCCAGGGTCCGGATCAGCTGAGTGGCTCTTAGAGCTTGCATACAAGTCTGCAACTAAAGACATAAAATGTCCCAATGTGTTGCAGACTATTATGCAAGCGTACTTTGGTATGAGTCCCATCGGAAATATCTAATGGTAAAATAAAAATGTATATAAATATAATAAATTGTTTTGGTTAATTAGAATCTTTTCTTTTTTTTTTTTTTTTTTTTTGACCTTAAAAAACTATATCTAATTTCTCCCTTTCGAGGGAAAAACATTAAACATGATTTAATGTTTTTCCCTCTCAAGGGAGAAATTATGAAATCGTTGTAGATTTGACCCATAGCACCTATGCGAGTAAAGCGATCGGGATGGTTAAACGTTAGGGCCAACTAGACCCCAAATGGAGTCTATGTGCGAAAGAACGGGTTCGTTTTTTGACATTTTCATGTCTTTCATATGGCACATAACAAAAAAATCGTCACGAAAAAAATTGTCCCAAGTGGCCACAACGATGATTATGACCATCAGAAATGACGTTGACCATTCATAGGTAAACACATGAAAATGTCCCAATGCGTTGCAGACTCGTATGCAAGCGTTTATGTCTTTACTATGGCACATAAATGAAAAAGCGTCACGCGGAGAGCGTTACGCGGAGATTCCCTAATTTTCCTACGGACTCTGGATGGTCTAACTCCCATCGCATCTAAAAATCCCTTACCGAGCGAGCGAGAAAACTATTCACTAGGGTGTGTGTGTGTGTGTGCCATTCCAGGCCATGACTCTCCTTAGGATTGAGATAAAAATCCCGTTCTTGCGCCGAAAAATCAAACTTTCCAAATTAAAAGATGAGTTCGATGACCAGTTTCTGATGATTTCCGCTTATAACCGAGTTGTTGCTAGGGAAATGGTACTTCGTCGTTTTTCATCCCACAAAATTCGTTGACCATTCGTTCGAAAGCTCTCGATTTATCCAACCATTTTATTTATTTATTTATTTTTTATATAAAATTGCTAGAGTTGACACTTTTTTGACATTTTATGTCTTTGCTATGGCACATAAACTAAAAAAACGTCACGGAAAATAATTGCTCACGAAAATTGCTCACGAAAATTGCTCACGAAAATTGCTCACGAAAATTGCTCACGAAAATTGTCCCAAGTGGCCACAACGATGATTATGACCATCAGAAATGACGTTGATTTGGTATGTAGCCCCTTGAGGGACTTCTGAACACAACTGACCGATCCCAAATCAGCTGAGTGGCTCTAGAATCCAGTTTTTTCCCTAATGATCCCACGATTCTGAGATTTGGTATGTGGGCCCTTGAGGGACTTCTGAACACAACTGACCGATCCCAGATCAGCTGAGTGGCTCTAGAATCTAGTTTTTGACATTTTATGTCTTTGCTATGGCACATAAACTAAAAAAACGTCACGGAAATTGCTCACGAAAATATGCTGATGATTTCCGGTTACAACCGAGTCGTTGCTAGCGAAATGGTACTTCGTCGTTTTTCATCTCACTAAATTCGTTGTTCATTCTTTTGAAAGCTCTCGATTTATCCAACCATAATATGTTAACTACTGCGAAGTGCGTGGCCAACAAGCTGAGTTATGAGCATGGTTATTTGAATAATTGTGTACACTCAGCTGATCATTCTCAATAATTGATATTGTGAACATAACTGCAACCGCTTGTTAAATTTTGATGATACGAGTCTGCAACTAAAGACATAAAATGTCCCAATGTGTTGCAGACTCGTATGCAAGCGTTTTTTTTTTTTTTTTTAATTTTTATAGTGACTGGAAATCTTTCAGAATTAAGGCTATTTTAAAATTTTAAAATCCCACTCAAATCATGGGCTGGGCGGCGGAAGCCCAGAATGGGCCATGGGATGGGCTGGGATGTCTTCCCGGAGAAATCAGCGAAAGAATGCGGAAAATGACGAAAAAAATGCGTTCCCCGCCATGGTTTTTTCCGCCTTAGACATGGAGTAAATTTCGACGGTTTTTGCTCGGGTTGGTCCTAAAATTATCGTTGACCATTCCACTTTGATCCCATGCGAATTTCAAGACATGAATTCCGATTGCAGTGAACGAAAATGTAGACGAAAACGTTGGTATTCGAGCTTATTCCTTGGAAACGTAGTTCTTCTGATCTTTGCCTACGAACCTCTAGATCTCGGTAAGTTTCCCGTTTGCTCTTCTACGGTCATGAAATAATGGCCTTCCTTTAGAAAAATAGAACTGGAAAACAAATATGTAATAGCACAGCATAGCATGGGGTCCGAATATTGCGAGAGCGGTTTGATTTGTGAAGCGATGGTTAAATCGTTTCAATAGGTAATTTCTATACTTTATACTCTAGGAAGCTGTAATTTCGTATGTATCCTCTTTAAAACATTTACTAGATGATGCCTAGGTTCCGGATCAGATGAGTGGCTCTTGGAGCTAATTTCTATGCTAAGCAAGGGAGCTGCAATTTCTTATGTAGCCTCTTTAGGACATTTACTTCACGATGACCAGGGTCCGGATCAGCTGAGTGGCTCTTAGAGCTTGCATACGAGTCTGCAACTAAAGACATAAAATGTCCCAATGTGTTGCAGACTCGTATCCAAGCGTTTCTTTACCAAGTGTCCCTTTGATAGTTAATTGCGACCTGATCTCCTGAAATGAAATGAGCTGCGATCCTCCGCCTATCAGTAACCTGAAGGAGATTGGCCGGAGTTGTCTCCCTGAAATTTGTACTCGGAGCGCTAAAATTTCATAACAATTTCAAAACAGTTTACATAAATGAAATACAATGATTTACAAAACTTTGCTCATACGATCATACTGTACGACTGTAACTTCTTTCTGCATTTAGTTCATAAAATCTTTCAGGCTAAAATTCAATTGGAAAAAAAAGGTAGGTGTTGTTTATTTTAATAATTTTTTTTAAACGGATTTAAGAACAATATACTACAGAGTTTTTGTTCCTCCCTTACGATTTTCCCCCTTTAACGAGTAGAGCAACGTAGCAAGCAACTGCACATGCTAGCTCTTCGCGTATTTATACACGTATGTACACGAATAACCAAACGCTTTCGACACACTATAGTCTCTAGTATCTCACTGTTAACGATTCTCTTGAATTCGAGATCGAGTTCAAGAAGAATGAATTCAGTTTACATTTACACGCTGCTTTATCAGCAATCTTCACAGGTATTGGATAGCTAGGTTTGAGTACAGATCTCCGACCTAAAAAAAAAAAAGTAATCACCAACGCCCTTATGTCATTGAATACTCGTTCTGATTCGTCTGATTCACCAAAGTAAAGCAACGACTTAATTAGTACCTACTTGGATGGGTGACCGTCCGGGAGTGCTGCAATTTCGGCATCTTTTTTTATTTTTTAACTCATCATTCAATTTTCCATGTATCTACATCAAGTTTACTTATTCAGGCCTCGAATTGTTTATTTTGAGTGAATTTCCTGCTTTATCAAATCATCAGTTCCATGATCTCAGTGGATACCTAGCGTGATATTGAACTGACAACAGCTTTTATATAAAATCTTATTATTTAAACACAAACCTGCTTGTTGTCTGAATAATTATGTTGGCAAATTCAAATTCGTGGTACGAAATGTTCATACAGATGCCTACAAAGAACAGGTAGGTACTTTTAAAATTGGAAAATTATCGACAACTTTATTCACTCCCGAGTAGGTGAACAGAATATGTAGCTGTTGGACTATGTAGGTACTTCGTTCAGGTGATCAACAGAATTTGGTTTAATAATACAATTGTATTCATCATAGGTTTAACTTTAAATGAGAAAAGTTAGGTAAGACGGCAGTTAGAGGGAGAACCAGTACCTATTCTTAAAATTGTTGTTACCTTTGTGTCAGGTTATGATGACTACGCGAAGGATAGGATTCCAACAAAAGCATTTTTCCCGCCAACGCGTTGATAGGCCTCTTTCCCGTATACTCGTAGTTCTACACGTTGACGCGAAGATTCACGCATGCGCAGTTGGTGTTTCAGTCTTTTTGCGTACACGGGTAAAAAATTACGGGAATACCTAGCAAAAACACTTTATTATTCAAGTCAACAGTATCATGAAATGAGTTCACGATTACCTTGCCAGGCCTTTTAGCGAATTTTTGAAGAAAATTAAGCTATTGCTCTCGCCTCAAAATTTGTAGAATATGAATTTTTGAAAAAATTTTATGCAGAAATCCGTTTCAGGCTATTCTGAACCATATTCTGAAGTTTAACGCATTTTTTTTATGTATGTATGTATGTATGTATGTATATTATGTATGTATGTATGTGTCATTCCAGACGATAACTGTCCGTAGAATTGTGCTAGAAACTTCAAATAAACTTTAAAATGTTAAGGACACAAAACGAAAGTTCAAGTTTTCAAAAATGTAGTCAAAAATTTCAAAATAGCCTGTTTTTTTGCCATTTGTTGTGCGAAATAATTTTTTCAGCATACTAAGAGGTATATTCGGAATCAGCGTAATATTTTCTATAAGAATATGTATCAAGTTTTTAAAAATTTCAAAGTTGAAAAATCAGTCAAAAATCGAAATAATGCCGTTCGCTAGTTGTAAAAATCGGTAATATTTGCATGAAACATTGTCCAAATTCAGATTAAACTACTCTTATGGAAGTATCCCTGTGTAACCAATCCTAGAACCATGCTGTTTAAGGCTAGAACCATGCTGTAGATAGAATTTGATTCCATGTTTGTCTATCAAAATCATAAACTAAAATTTCTCTACACGATCAATAGCGACTGAAATGTCGATGATTTCTTCAAAAATTCGCTCATGGGGTCATGCTGCATGACTGGACTTTTTGAAAATAACTCAAAATAGGCAACTAAAGTGTAGAACTACCGTGCGTGCATCCTCCCGATCCTTAGGGGATGGCGAGTGAAGCTGCGATGAGGAGCGGAGGCGGGAGAGGAAAGGAAGGGAAGAAAGGAAGAGAAGAAGGGAAGCTGACACACTTGAAGACGAGTCTTTATAAGAGTCTGGAAGCAGCGGCCCCCAACCACTAGTCAGTGACCACAGCATGCGGGACACACGTACACAACTCGCCGCAACCGCCGCGGCTCTCCTGTGCGTCCTGGGCGCGGCGTTGGCCCAAGACCAGGGCGCCCTCCCCGTCGAGTCGAGCCTCTCGCTGGACCCCCTCGTCGGCCTCCTCGGCTGCCTCCGGGACGACAAGCCGGGGTTTTGCTTTCAGAAGCGGGCCCTCGGCTACTTCGAGGCCTGGATGACGACGTCGGAGGACGAGGACGACGACACGTTCGACTCCGAGGGGCAGACGGAGCGGCTCCCGAGCGGCATATCCCCGCAGTGGGGGAAGATCGTCGATCAAGTTGCCGAGAGGATCTCGTCGTCTTACGGCGACGACGACGACGATGATGAGGACGACGAGCAAAAATCGAAGTCCAACGACACGGACCTTCAAAATCGATCAAGTGGTGGTGTCGAAGGTGAGTCAATTTTCAATTTCATCAGAGATCTACGATAATATCGATAACTAAAATTACGATTTGCCTCATTGAAAACACGATAAAGTAGTAAAACTTCTAGCTGTAAATCATTTACCGACACTTTAACTAAATACACACAAAAGTCCAGTCATGTATCATGACCCCATGAGCGAATTTTTGACAATTTGATTACATTTGTTTTTTTTTTAACAAGCACCTACTACCTGCGTTTTAAACAGTATGGTTCTAGGATCGGTTATACAGGGATACTTCCATAAGAGTAGTTCAATCTGAATTTGGACCGTGTTTCGTTCAAATATTACCGATTTTTACAACTAGCGAACGACATTATTTCAATTTTTGACTGATTTTTCAACTTCGAAATTTTTGAAAACTTGATACATATTCATATAGGGAATTTTACGCTGATTCCGAATATACCACATGTTAGTATGCTGAAAAAAATATTTCGCACAACAAATCGCAAAAAACAGGCGACTTATTTTGAAATTTTTGACTACATTTTTGAAAATTTCAACCCGAAGATGTAATCCGATCATGCTGGCCAACGAACTTGAACTTTCGTATCCTTAACATTTGTGTCCTTAACATTTTAAAATTTGTTTGAAGTTTCTAGCACAATTCCAAGGACAGTTATCGTCTGGAATGACGCATACATACATACATATATACACACATACATTAAAAAAATGCGTTAAACTTCAGAATATGATTCAGAATAATCTGAAACGGATTTCTGCATAAAATGTTTTCAAAAATTCACATTCTACAAATTTTGAGGCGAAAGCAATAGCTTATTTTTCTTCAAAAATTCGGTAAAACACTCAAAAGCTTGTACATTTACGCACAAAACTCGATTGAGAACAGGCCGGTCGTACTTTCTCTCTTATGAGAGAAGAGCTATGAGCATTGAAAATGTCTCAGTAATTTCAATGTTTTTTATTGTTTTAAATAAAATAACAATTAGAAAACATAAAATAATTATTGACACACAATAAATTACTGAATTTGCTGTAAGCCAGTCTCGACGATGCCCAATTCTTCCACAAATATGAATTCACAGATAGGTAATTATCTGCTATGTTGCGGGTCTAGATATATATATATATATATATATATATATATATATATATATATATATGTTATCTACGATAATATCGATAACTAAAATTACGATTTGCCTCATTGAAAACACGATAAAGTAGCAACACATCTAACTATAAATCATTTACCGACATTTCAAGTAAATACACACAAAAGTCCAGTCATGCAGCATGACCCCATGAGCGAATTTTTGAAAATTTTATTACATTTTTTTTTTTTAACAAGCACCTACTTCTTTCGTTTTAAACAGCATGGTTCTAGGATTGGTTATACAGGGATATTTCCATAAGAGTAGTTCAATCTGAATTTGGACTAAAACTTCAGAATATGATTCAGAATAGCCTGAAACGGATTTCTGCATAAAAGTTTTTCAAAAATTCACATTCTACAAATTTTGAGGCGAGAGCAATAGCTTAATTTTCTTCAAAAATTCGCTAAGACACACAAAAGCTTGTACATTTACGCACAAAACTCGATTGAAAACAGGCCGCTCGTACTTTCTCTCTTATGAGACAAGAGCCATGAGCATTGAAAATGTCTCATTAATTTCAATGTGTTTTTTTTTTTTTTTTTTTAATAAAATAACAATTAGAAAACATAAAATAATTATTGACACACAATTACTGCATTTTCTGTAAGCCAGTCTCGACGATGCCCAATTCTTCCACGAATATGAATTCACAGGTAGGGTAATTTTCTTTTATGGTGCGCGTCTACAATTACTACAACCAAGATTAACTTCTCAATCAAGTGACAACAAAACAAGCGGCATTGTTTACTATATCCGTTTATCACATAAATAATTATAAAACTACGACATGAATAGAAGAACAACTACGAAAGAAATGCATGATAAATCGAGAGCTTTCCAACGAGTGGACAACGATTTTTGTCCGGTGAAAACTAAAGAAGTTTCATTTCCCCAGCAACGGCTTGGTTGTACGTGAAAATCAAAAGAAAATTCTTGATACGATTTTTTTTCGTTTCCTCACGACCGAAAGTAGTATATTAGTATTAAGTTGGAACATATTTTTAGCGAGCATGCTTTTACCGGGAACTATTGCTGAAAAATTGAAGAAAACATACTCTAATTTTGTTGTGGTTTCCACTGATTCAAAGAAACTTAGAGAATGTATCAAAACACAAACGGTGGGTACAGCTTTCGTGCAAGTACGCAACCACGAGGGACATTTTATGTCTTTGCGCCCCCTCCCGCACCCACACCAGGTTCCTTGTCGCGAATTTCCAAACGATATTCACGCATCAGCTCATTGGCCGATTTTGGAAGTTTCCGTTTCGTCGATGGTCCATTGGATGATTGTTGATGTTCCATGTAATGTTTCGTCGTAACTGGTGGTGCCTTATACACAGCTTCTTATATACACACTCACCAGTGCACTTACAAATAAAAATTCTTTTTTTTTTTAACATTTTTAAACATAAACACAGTCCGAGCTTCATCTCCAAGACTCGTACATCTCCAAGAGATAATTCGTTTATCGGTTGTTTGGTCTTAAAATTATGTCTTTACTTATATAAAGCTTGCAATCGTGTTCACAATATAAATTATTGAGAATGATCACCTGTGTGTAAACAATTATTTTAACAATCATGCTGATAACTCAGCTTGTTGGCCGCGCACTTCGCAGTGGTTATCGTAATATGGTTGGATAAATCGAGAGCTATCCAACAAGTGATGAACGATTTTTGTACGATGGTAACTGGCGAAGTTGAAGTTCCGTAGCTACGAATCGGTTGTACGTGAAGACCATTAAAAATTTTTCATAACGCTTTCTTCGCCACACAGTAACGTCACACTTTTTGAGTTATGAGCCATAGCAAAGACATAAAATGTCAAAACGGCGCCTAACTTGTTTATAGGTTGCGTGACGTTTTTAACATGTTTAATGTTTTAGGGCTGGGGGTCGTTCTGTGAATTCCGACACGCAAATCTGCAACGTTTTTTTTCTGATGATTTCCGCTTACAACCGAGTCGTTGCTAGGGAAATGGTACTTCGTCGTTTTTCATCCCACAAAATTCGTTGACCATTCGTTCGAAAGCTCTCGATTTATCCAACCATATTATGTTAACTACTGCGAAGTGCGTGGCCAACAAGCTGAGTTATGAGCATGGTTATTTGAATAATTGTGTACACTCAGGTGATCATTCTCAATAATTGATATTGTGAACATGATTGCAACCGCTTGTTAATTTCTGATGATTTCATTGAGTTGGTGTTTCGATGATTTGATTCATAGCAGGTGATCCGAATATTGCGAGAACGGTTTGATTTGTGAAGCGGTGGTTAAATCATTTTAATAGATAATTTCTATACTTTACACTCTAGGAAGCTGTAATTTTGTATGTAGCCTCTTTAGGACATTTACTTGACGATGCCCAGGGTCCGGATCAGCTGAGTGGCTCTTAGAGCTTGCATACGAGTCTGCAACTAAAGACATAAAATGTCCCAATGTGTTGCAGACTCGTATGCAAGCGTACTTTGGTATGAGTCCCATCGGAAATATCTAATGGTAAAATAAAAATGTATATAAATATAATAAATTGTTTTGGTTAATTAGAATCTTTTCTTTTTTCTTGACCTTAAAAAACTATATCTAATTTCTCCCTTGCAAGGGAAAAACATTAAACATGATTTAATGTTTTTCCCTCTCAAGGGAGAAATTATGATTTTCTTTGCGTAACAAAATTTCCGGTTGACCCGTCGACTAAGATATTTTCAATGTCAAAACTGAAATCAATTTAGCAAATTTTCAAAGAAAATTTAAGTAATGGCTTCGAAATTACAAAAAGAAAGGTCTGCCATGTTGGATGTGGCACATAGCATCCTCGTAATGTGTAGATGATCTTGAAAACTTCCATAGCTGGAAATATTAACACAAAATGTAGCATAAAACGTCTTAATCGGACAATTACAAAACGAAAAAATTATGCTTGCTGCGATTTACGTTTGTGATGCGTAGAGTGTAGTGTTGTCTTAAGATCAATGAAACTGAAAGGGGATCATCTATAGCCTAAATCGCACATACCCTAAAAATTTAATCAAAATTAAATGAACACTTTGAAAATTAGGCTTGTAACAAGGATTTGTGAACACACAGACAGACTGACGGACGGACACGGTACGAAAATTCAAAATGGTCTCAAACGCAAAATGCAAGTGGAAATGTTGATTTTGGAGACTAAAAATTTGTCATCTCCCAAAAGCGAAAACGTACCTATTGGTAAAAAGGATGAGTTCGTTGGCCAGCACTTTTTGAGGTCCTTTTGAGGAGCACTTAAATTGGTCCTTTTAAAAATGTGCTGAAAAAATCACTAAAAATTGCTATACCTAGATGTCTTGGAACTATTGGGAAGACAGTTTTCTTGTTCCGCTTCTTTTTTCTAATTACTTTCGTACTTACCTAATTTATTTTTCTATTTGTTTAGTAAAAAGTTTATATGAATGAACACTCAATTATTTCTTATTTGATGTTTTCCCGTCTATTTTTCTTGAAGTAATCAATACACTAATTCAACATTTGGGGTTTTAAAAATAACATATGGGACTTTTGGAATAAAATTGTAGTAACCAAATAACTTAATTTAATGTCCAAATTAAAATTAATATAATTCAAAATCAATAAATAATCAAACTATATTAATAAATTCGCGTTCGCGACAATAGAGGGCAAAAAAATCGTTAAATTTATATTTTTTTGGCAGAATTTTAGTCAAAAAGGTTTATCAACCATGAACCAGAACATTAAAACATTTATGTACAATGTTTTGTTGAGATGATGATGGGTGTTGCGCAAAACATGGAAATATCTCCTGGTGTTGCGGATTCATTGGCGAGCTGTTTGTGTTTTAATACCGTTTTTAAGAAATATTTGAAAATCATTCATCATCAGCCAACAATAAATTATTATTATTATTATTTTTTTTTTTTAAATGTAGAATTTGCTTTTTTAAGATTTCAAATAGCAACAGAACACTGCTTTTCCACTTACCTTGAGAGGACGTATAGAGTAGCGAAAGCCGTTGAAGATACGATCTACACTCCACAATATACCAACACATTATGAAATTACTATAAACAATCGATCCGTCTGATTCTCGTCTCGTCATGCGATGGACAGTAAACATTGGGGCACAAGGCTTCAGGGCCTAGTTCCACAACAAGAGCTATTTGAAACCCACACATAAAATCCTTATTTCATCACCTTTCATAATTCGAATTTTTCGCGCTAAATACCTATCCATTCCGATGTATTGTATCTTTGGGAATGGCTCCCCCACCATTTTGATTGTTCTCAAATCAATAATTCACTCTGCACATGCGCAATCGTAAATTCCACTAAGCATTATTTTCTCCTTTCCTAGTTGACAGATTTTGACGTTTTGTTCTTCATCTTCATTTACTAAGGCATTTTTAAGATAACCAAAACAATCACATTCGTTTTACAATGTACATTCATTTTACGGATACGGGAAAGCTATTTGCCACTCCCAATTTATTTTATTTTACTTTTTTAAGCGCATATACACACGCACCTGTACAGGGGAGAGTCAGTTCCGTAGTGACAAAGGCGGTTGAGATTTTTTTTCAACACAGAATGTGTTTTTGCGATGACCTACCGAAAAAAAATCGTCACAAAAAACCGACAGAAAAAACCGTTATGCGCCTTTTATAATGATTTTCACGTACAACCGAGCCGTTGGTAGGGAAATGGAACTTCCGCAATTTTAATCGCACAGAAATCGTTCACCATTCGTTGGAAAGCTCCTGATTTATCCAACCATATTATGTTAACTACTGCGAAGTGCGTGGCCATCAACCTGAGTTATGAGCATGGTTATTTGAATCAATTGTTTACACACAGATGATCATTCTCAATAATTGATATTGTCAACATGATTGCAACCGCTTGTAAATTTTCTTATGATTTTCACGTACAACCGAGCCGTTGGTAGGGAAATGGAACTTCCGCAATTTTAATCGCACAGAAATCGTTCACCATTCGTTGGAAAGCTCTCAATTTATATAGTATTTTTCTTGTAGTTACATATTTATTTATATAATATTTATAGGGTTTTAGACCAAATTAAATGTCCAACAATTATTTATTTTATTATTGCCAAATATTGTTATTATTCACGTGCAACCAAGCCGTTGGTAAGGAAAACACATTCTGTGTTCCTATGATTTCATACAGAGTATGGAAAAAGAAATAAACCGGGGGGTGCAGGGGGGCGGAGCCCCCCGCCGAGGCGCAAAGCGCCGAGTTTTTTTTTTTTTTTTTTTTTTTTTTCACATTCTGAACAACTTTGGTTCCGTGTCAGTCTATGTGTGTCCGTCGTGTGTCCGCGAATCCTTGTAACAAACTTATTATCCATAGTTTTCATCCGATTCGGATGAAATTTTCAGGGAGTGTGCAAATTAGGGCGTAGACGGTCCCCTGTCAGTTTCATCATTCTTGATTACATACTCCACTCTGAACATGCCCTAGTCGTCCGATCTCGCTCAAATTTGGATGCTGGTTGGGAAATAACAATTTGATCATTCCTTATCAATTTCAACATGATAGTATCATCAATAGCTACTGCGCATGCGCCAATGTGAAATCCTTGTAACAAGCTTCTGTTCCTGTACTTTGGTTCCGTGTCAGTCTATGTGTGTCTGTCGTGTGTCCGCAAATCCTTCTAACAAACTTATTGACATTTTATGTCTTTGCTATGGCACATAAACTAAAAAAACGTCACGGAAAATTCCTCACGAAAATATTTTGATGATTTCCGCTTACAACCGAGTCGTTGCTAGGGAAATGGTACTGCGTCGTTTTTTATCCCACAAAATTCGTTGACCATTCGTTCGAAAGCTCTCGATTTATCCAACCATATTATAATTAACTACTGCGAAGTGCGTGGCCAACAAGATGAGTTATGAGCAAGGTTATTTGAATAATTATGTACACTCTGGTGATCATGCTCAATAATTGATATTGTGAACATGATTGCAACCGCTTGTTAATTTCTGATGATTTCATTGAGCTGGTGTTTCGATGATTTGATTCATAGCAGGTGATCCAAATATTGCAAGAACGGTTTGATTTGTGAAGCGGTGGTTAAATAATTTTAATAGGTAATTTCTATGCTTTACACTCTAGGAAGCTGTAATTTCGTATGTAGCCTCTTTAGGACATTTACTTGACGATGCCCAGGGTCCGGATCAGCTGAGTGGCTCTTAAAGCTAATTTCTATGTTTTACACTCTAGGAAGCTGTAATTTCGTATGTAGTCTCTTTAGCACATTTACGTGACGATGCCCAGGGTCCGGATCAGCTGAGTGACTCTTAGAGCTTGCATACGAGTCTGCAACACATACTTGTCTTCAACTAAAGACATAAAATGTCCCAATGTGTTGCAGACTCGTATGCAAGCGTTTCTTATAGCAGTAGTTTCTTCAAATGCAAACGGTTTATATCGTTGGCGCGATCAGGGCAGGCTGTGTTGATTGCAGCTACACTCCTGCAGTAAGTTGCATTTAAGTGCGTTGTAACTGGACTATATAAATTGCTAGTCGGAACCCTACTTTTTTTCCACATTTTTCATCCGATCTAGATGAAATTTACAGGGAATGTGCAAACTATGGTGTAGACGGTACCCTATCAGTTTCATTGTTCCCGACTCAATACTTCACTCTGCGCATGTGCAAACTTAAATTTCATCAAGCACCATTTCCTTACGCCCTCGTCGTTCGATCTCACTCAAATTTGAATGATAGTTGGAGAATAACGATTTTATCATCCCATATAAATTTCAACATGATGGTATCATTAATAGCTACTGCGCATGCGCCAATATGAAATCCTTTTAACGACCTTAATTTCCACAGTTTTCATCCGATTTTGATGAAATTGTCAGTGAATGCGCGGGTTAGGTTGTAGATGGTCCCTACCTATTTCATTGTGCTAAACAGTTTATTCTGCTCATGCTGGAACCGTAAATTACATTGCGTATACCTAATTTTTTTGTTTCTTAATTGACCAATTATGACGTTTCACGCTACTTCTTGGTTTCTCTATTCCCCTATGGAATTTTTCGAAATCATTTAAAAATTTGCAATGATCTATATCTTCATGAAATGTAAACGAGGAATCTATATGTGCCACACCCAACTTGGCAGACTTTTTTCTTTTTTTTTTTCGTAGGACATTAGAAAAATATAGTGGGAACGTCTAGATATGGTTAGGGATGAGTGGGGATTTACTCCTTTATTCGTATGTTCAATCTATTGATCATAGTACATCATCGTAAGATCATGCTACATACAAATGGAATATCGCATGGCTTGTCCACGTGGCAGACCTTTCTTTTGTGAATTGCGATTGGACATAGCCATCTTGTGGTTTTCAATAGTGCAAACAAATTCCCCACTTCGATTAATTTACCATCGGTGGACTAGATGGATTCCCGTGTATGCGAAGTGATTTTCAATTTCTTCCGAGGTTTAGGTTCGTGAGCGGAGTTCTCACCACAGCGAAGCGTGATCTATTGTATACCTACGCCTTTGAATGGATGTTTGTTCGTTTTGTAAACCTACCGCATCGTATTGTCAGGATACCTTCTGTATGGAACCAGCGTTTTCATTCAGTTTGCTAGCACTTCCATGGAGCTTTCGTTCATTGAAAAAGTCAGTGCAATACAACCTCAAACCTGGACAGCTTTTTGAAAAAAATAGTCTCAAAATTTACATAACTCGGCATTAATTTTCAACATTCATGTCATATCTTCATATCTCTGTCATTATACCACTTTTATCTCTCATTCGATGCCTGACTAATCTCAATTCAGGAACCAGAAAGTAAAATTAAAAAATCTTATAAAGGAAATGTGTTACAAGATCATTCAGGTTTTTTTAAATACATTCAGTGGTCCCCCCAGAAGGACTTTTTTGCAGAAAAATCTATTGTGAAATCGCATTTAATATATATACCAGGTACTAAATCTTTGTGTAATAATTTGCAGCGTTCTCACGTGTTAATCAAAGCGGGGTTTCTAAAACTATTAAGGAAGACATTTAGCAAAAATAGTAGTTAGCAAAACTGGACGGAAGATTGTGAAGAGAAAGTCCAGATATATCCGTGTTGGCGCACCACCTACCGGTCAAGCAGGGGCGGAATTTCTTGAGAACTTGGCGTGAAGTGGATGTCACGTCCATTTTCTTCATACTTGATTGTAATTTATTTAATTAATATTCTTCATAGATGTGATGTAGGTATATTTAGGTAAAATATAAATAGAACTTGTTATTCAACAACCGTTCGTTCACTTGAACAAAAATAAGGTTTGCCTAGTTAGGCTGGCAGTATAGTCCCCTCGTTTGTTGTTACACGAACAAAGTACTATTAGGTAACAAAACGTTCCAGCCATGCAGCATGATCGTATGAGCGAATTTCCGTAAATTATCGTATTGTATAATGTTAAATTGTTTTGAAATTTGAGCTTTCTGAGTGCAGGGAAATTATTAACCATAATTTTGTGGCAAACAACTTATTTTAAACAATAATTTCCTATTCTAGTAGAGGTTTCGAATCTGTAGCAATTTGCAGTTTTATCGATTTTTTACCAGTCTTAATTAATTTTAAGTACACTTTTCAGCGTAATTTTGTACATAAATTTTTGAGTGTTATATTTCATAGTTGATAAACTTTATTTGAGCAATATTCTGTCAAAAAATATAAATTTAACGATTTTTAGCCATTATTAGTGGGTTTTTTAGTACATTTTTTGAAATTTGACCAATTTAATGTGCTCAAAAAGTTCTGGCTAACGAACTCATCCTTTCGTTTGGAACGCTTGATTTTTTGGCGTAAGAACGGAATTTTTTTCTTAATCCTAAGGAGAGTTATCGTCTGCAATGACACATACGTGTATATATATATATATATATATATATATATGAAAACTGCTTCATCTAATATTGTTTCCAACGGTGTTTTAAATTTTACTTTTATTTTTTTATTTAGGGGAGAAAATAATGTTTTAATGTTAAAAAATGTGGGTTTTTCAACATTCGTTCGTTTTCTCGAAAGATGGTCCTCCATGAACCAACGAGTATGGGGTCGGTTTCTATGTATTTTTTCTCGCGGGATCGAATGGAAACTCTGGTAGATCTCTCAACTACGTTATATTCGAGTTTTACATTTTAATTAACTAGTTTTACCCCATAACACACATACATTTAATCGTAACAAACAAACTAAACATTTGCGATTTTAAGTGTAAAACTCGGTTATAACGGAGTAGGAGAGATCTATAAATGTTTCCACTCGATACAGCGTGAAAAAATACATAGAAACCGACCCCATACTCGTAGGTTCATGGAGGGTCATCTTTCGAGAAAACCAACAATTTCATTGAAAAACCCACATTATTCAACATTAAAACATAATTTTCTGAAAAAGCGCAAACTTCAGGAATCGTTTCAGAATGCCTCAAAACGGATTTCAATGAAGAAATTTTTCAAAAAATTTTATTTTAAAATTTTCCGAGCCGTTGCAATAGCTTCATTTTCTACGAAGTGTAAATTGTACACGTAGTGTAAATTCGCTAATAAGATCATTAATGATCGTTAATATTCCTTTTTAATGGATTAAATTGCTCTGTAATCAGTACTTACAGAGGTACAGGTATGAATTAACTGGATCTAGTAACTACGCAGCAAAAACTCGAATTCTATATTGGGGTACAATGCAAATGGTTTCAGAGTCATAGTTGTGATTTAGCAATTTTTGTGAAAAGATATAACGGAACCTTTGGAGTTTTAGTGACGTAAGAGGTCTATATCTAACCTGACAATCGCTGTTTTTAGAGTATGCAAACTACTTCATAAAAAGCGGGAATGTATGTAGAATGGCTGAAACGGAAATAAAATAATCGGCATTCGTTATAGTGAAACTCCCCACCCACCCTAGTGCGCCTGCGCATTTCCGAGCTTTCAACTCGAGTCGCAGAACACGTTGACACAGACACTCATAAATTTATACTCACACTCTCGCACGAAGCTGCTTTTGCTTTCTCTGAGTGGGCAACGGGTCTGGACGTGTGATTCACCCAACATGGCATCTCATCCGCAGTTTCTCTTGACGGTGGATTCTTACGATTCAAATGCCGTTTTTCATTGCGATTTTTATATGATACCTTTGCTTAAGAGTATACGCAGGAAGAGGAAGCATTGTGATCACGTGCTTAAGGTGATGACAGCCAAAAACATAACTCTTATTTCTAAACTTTTCGAGACCTCAATTTTTAAAATTTTCAGTCTTTCTATTCGATTCTTTAGAGTTGATCGAAGTTGCAAAATCTATGCCGAGAATTTAGGGACAACTGGACCCCGTATGTTGATTTTTATTGTGATTTTTTTGGTCCAGTAATAGTTCGGAAAAAAGCTCTGAATGGCGGCTTTATCTTTTATTGTATTTTATTTATTTTAATTTTTGTTATTTTTTTATTGTAATTTTGGAACGTAAACCAACAAATTTTGAGAGGGGTAAAAAAAATTTTTTGAAAAAGTCCAGTGATGCAGCATGACCCCATGAGCGAATTTGTGAAGAAATCGTGGACATTTCAGTTGGTATTGACGGCCGAGCGGAGCGAGGCCTTGGGTCTGCGTGCTAGTACGTACATTAATAGAACTTCTTCATAATTTCATGGCTGATATTTTCTAAGCCACAGTCAGTATTAAAGCTACATTAAGTCCTAAAACAGTTGAGCGTAAAATATTAAAGAGAGCGACCGAGAGAATCGGAGGACGGAATATTTCACAGAGTAAACTCATCAGTTGTGATTACAAATTTTTTTTTTTTTTAAACAACCACCTACTACCTACGTTTTAAACAGCATGGTTCTAGGATTGGTTATACAGGGATACTTCCATAATAGCAGTTCAATCTGAATTTGGACAATGTTTCATGCAAATATTACCGATTTTTACAACAAGCGAACGGCATTACCTATTTCGATTTTTTACTGATTTTTAAACTTTGAAATTTTTGAAAACTTGATACATATTCTTATAGGAACTTTTACGCTGATTCCGAATATACCACATGTTAGTATGCTGAAAAAATTATTTCGCACAACAAATCGCAAAAAACCGGCTATTTTGAAATTTTTGACTACATTTTTGAAAAGCTCAACCCGAAGATGTAATCCGATCATGCTGGCCAACGAACTTGAACTTTCGTTTTGTGTCCTTAACATTTTAAAATTTGTTTGAAGTTTCTAGCACAATTCTACGGACAGTTATCGTCTGGAATGACACATACATATATACATACATACATACATACATAAAAAAAAGTCCAGTCATGCAGCATGACCCCATGAGCGAATTTTTGAAGAAATCTTCGACATTTCAGTCGCCATTGATCGTGTTGAGAAATTTTAGTTTATGATTTTGATAGACAAACATGGAATCAAATTATTAACACATGCACAGAGTAAACTCATCAGTTGTGATTACATTTTTTTTTTTTTTTTTTTTTTTTTTTATAAGCACCTACTACCTACGTTTTAAACAGCATGGTTCTAGGATTGGTTATACAGGGATACTTCTATAAGAGTATTTCAATCTGAATTTGGACAATGTTTCATGCAAATATTACCGATTTTTACAACTAGCGAACGGCATTATTTCGATTTTGACTGATTTTTCAACTTTGAAATTTTTGAAAACTTGATACATATTCTTATAGGAAATTTTACGCTGATTCCGAATATACCACATGTTAGTATGCTGAAAAAATTATTTCGCACAACAAATCGCAAAAAACAGGCTATTTTGACATTTTTGACTACATTTTTGAAATTTTCAACCCGAAGATGTAATCCGATCATGCTGGCCAACGAACTTGAACTTTCGTTTTGTGTCCTTAACATTTTAAAATTTGTTTGAAGTTTCTAGCACAATTCTACGGACAGTTATCGTCTAGAATGACACATACATACATACATACATACATATATACATACATACATACATATATACATACATACATACATAAAAAATGCAAAATGAACCAAAATAGATTTTTTGGGAGATTTTATGTTTGCGCAGGTGCAAAGGGTCTTACTGATCTACCAGCCCTAAATTTCAGGACTACTAAGGTCTAACCTGCCTTTCATCAAAATCATCGATTCGTGTTTTCGCAATGGCTGATGGTTACTTTTGATCTGACAATGTGAAATCCATGGATTAGGTATCTATCATCTGAATTGTACTTAACATTTTTCCACATCTATGCAAATCGGTTAATGAAGCCGTGACGTAGGTATCTGTTTTTAATATTTAAAGTTTACACACGTCGTCTAACTTGAATTTTTCGAGATGGAAATTGTTTTTAAATTAAATAACAACTTTTATTAAAAAATTAAAAGTTGCCTCTAGTCTACCTAGCATTTCGGTTTTTCTTGCGATACAGAAAATGGGGTAATCTCGGTCATCCAAACTAACTGATGCAGTGTGCGCAAAATAGCTTAAAGAAAAAAATGTATGTATCTTCATACATAAATTTGACCTTCTTCTTACAAAATCGGTCATGAAATAGGAGTGTGTTTTGAAAATTCCTATAAAAACTACTTATTAACAGAATAATTTCTTGTAAGTATCACCTGCCACTTTTCTGTAGCTTTCCCTGAAGCTAATTCACATGAAAGGATTTCCGAGAAAATAATTTGTTTGTTCTGTCGGTAACTCGACAAGTTTTCTTTATTTGGACTGCACTAGTTTATAACAAGACTTTACAAAAAAGGTCTTTCTCTCCTTAAATTGGTTTTTTATTATGTCCAACGTTTCTCCCAAGGAATTTGGGATATTTGATTGAGGAACTTTACATTTATAATTACCGTAACATGTGAACTAGGTAAAACATACTTTTACCTAAATAAACTTAAAAAATTTTAAATTTGACTTTCGCCCACTGATAACTCTAAATTCGATTTTTTTAATCTCAAAAAGGACGGTTTTTATTCTCAAAAAAGAAAACATTAAGTATTTACCTATTTTTAAAAATTTTGAATTTTATGTTTTAAATTTTGTCTTCATGAAGAAGCCCCAGTTCCAGGAGGGAAAAGTTGGAGATGAAAAAAAACTTAAGGACCGAAAGTCTTTTTTGTAAAGTCTTGTTAGTAACTTGACAAGCCGGCATTAAACTCGTGAATTGATTTTGAATTTTAGTGTTTCCCAAATTGAGGTGTAATTCCTGATACGGCGTATTAGTCACTCAAAAATCTGGTTTTGTGCTTTATTTTTGTCACTTATTTCACATTTCTTGACAACACATCTTAAAACAGAAAAACAATATTGAGACTGACTGAATTAAATAGGTACGTTAGCTACCATATACCTCACTTACCTTCAATTTTATTCTGGTTAACAGTTCGGATTGCTGGAGTGTCCAGAGTATAGAAGTTTGTATTATCAAGATTAAACTGCAGTAATACATATGACTCGTTCTACCATGGAGGATCAAGAATTAATCCACAGTTAATCCAGTTATCTCACTGCTGTTTTTGAGGTATAACTTTTATCTTTGGATTAACTCCTCTTTAGCCCTCTATGGTGGAACGCTGTGCTCCTAAAGATTTCCATATTTATGGTAAAACCTAAGAAATATAAAACTGCTAATATGTTCTGCAACTATAAAACTGTTGCTATGTTATATCTTTTAACAACAACAACAATCCATCAACAAGTTTTAAGCACCTTTTAAGCACCTTGAGCTCTTGCCCGCCAAAGAGAAGATTCATTATCATCAATTTGGTGGTGTCATTGAAGCGAGTCAAAACAGCCGTGCGGTCCCTCTACAGGAGTTCAACCATCTGGATCTACGCCTGCGAAGAGTTCTTCTAATTTTATTAGACGAGCGGAGCGTGGCAGAGCCGTGAAAAATTACTAGTTAGAGAGTCAGAAGAAGCAACGGTAGTAAGATCTTACTCACTTGGAAACCAGCATTCGATAAAGAAAATGAAAATTCTTCTTCTTCAGCACTGAAAACAGGGAAGCCTCATCCGCATGAAGTTTGGATTGGCAGTGAAAGTGCAGCAAAACTTCCAAGATACAAGCAAACATGTGGGGAAAATGTCAACATAGTTTTCAGCCAATCTATTTTTCTGCTTAGAATTTCCCTAATAATTAATTGATAACGTAGTTAATTTATTTTTCAAAACATTATCTTAGACAAGCACCAGCTTACTAAAAATCATGCGTCATAAGTACCTACTTTTCAGTTTCTAAAGCTCAAGCCTATATGCCACTAAACAGCCATTCCATAAGGAGAAAAAGGGCAAATTTAATAGGTCTGGGATATTGGTGCCTAAAGGGGAAAATTTCCAAATTTAAATTTGGAATCAATTCCTCAGTCAGTAAATATTATTGTTGGAAAGCGATCCCCTGAAAACAGTCACTCCGCATGAATAGTATAAGCTTTGGGTCCTGAAACTATTTCTCGCGAGTTGATGGTCTGATTTCGCTTTAACTTATATGATATTGAAGAGCAAACAGAAGCACCTTTAAGAATTATGTGATTTTCCGACCAATAGTAGCTATTGCAAATTTGCAAGTGAAATCCTTGCTACAGGTATAACTTAGGCGAAAACAATAGTAATTGCTGTACTTGCACTTTCAAGATCAACTAAAATAAATTGTTCTTTCATATAAATACAAACCATTGCATTTTGAATTAACTTTATCAAAATGTTTAAATGATTTAGGTATATACGAGTAAAATTTGTCGTGGATACTCACCCAACTGGATGGAGTTTTTAAAATTGAGGTTAGGCGCATATTTAAAATCTCGGTTACTTTCAAGTACCTTATTGTGAAATTGCAAAAGTCATTGAGTTTCTTAATTTGCTGAAACATTCTCTACATTGACGAGTCTATAGAGGAGAGTTTCGGATATTGTAGATATGTATAATTTATGTACTCATGTAAAAGCAATAAATTCTTATGGTAGATAAATAATGAGTCAACAATGCTAAAAGAAATACTTGGTTTTGAGTCCGATTCGGTGGTTCTACAGTGGGTAGCAGGGAGCTCCTGGGAAGTGGACCATTCCTAAGCCGGGAGGAAAGATGATGCGAGATGTGCCATTAGTTATTAGGTCCGTAGGCGAAGGTTGGAGGAGACTGGGTGAAGTACATCTACCTACTTCCCCTCGTGAAGAGAGCGAGAGGCCGTTTTGACATCCTACGTTATTCTACCCGTCGCGATCGGGATACGGGAGAAAGTTAGTCCGAGAATTGAAGACTAAAAACGGAGCAGACTTGGGTAGGTAGATCACAATGAGTCATTTCATAGGGATGAGGGAAACGCGACTCGTGATGTCCAACTCTGGACGAAAATCAGATATCTCCACATCAATCGCAATTTATATTTTCAGCAAACAGATTCTGCAACTTTTGCTTCCGAGTCTACCTATGGGTAACTGAAGCATTGTTTTCACTTCCGGAAGATTATGCGGTTTGTTTTCTCTAAAATCAAAATTTCCACTTGCATTTTACGTTTTTGACCATTCTGGACAATTTTCGTTCCATGTCTCTCTGCGAGTGTTCTGTGTGTCCGTGTGTCCGCAAATGCTTGAAAAAACTTAAATTCCACAGTTTCCATCCGATTTTAATGAAGAACATGTGGGTTCCCATATCAGTTGCATTGTTCCAAAATCTATACATCCCTCTGCGCATGTGCAAACTTATATTCCATCGAGCATCATTTTCTCACGCCCTAGTTGTCTGATCTCACTCAAGTTCAGAGGATAGTTAGGAAAATACGATTCAATAATTCCACACCAATTTCAACATGATTCTGTCATCAGTAGCTGTGGCGCATGCCTGTCAGTAACAGTAATAATTTCCGCAGTTATCATCTTATTTTAATAAAACTTTCAGATAATATGAGGGTTATGCTGTAGGCTGTTCCCTTTTGGTTTCATTGTCCTCAAATCAATACTTCACTCTGCGCATGCGCAAACGTAAATTGCATCAAGTGTAATTTTCCCGTTTCCTAATTGACCGCTACATCTTGATTTACTACTCCCCCAACCATAGGATCTCATAATGAAATAAAATTATTCAAACCCATACATTCATAATAGATACGAGGAAGCTATATGCCACACCCAACTTGGCAAACTTTTTTTCCTAAAAAATTTACATATTATAACGTCAAGAATACATTCACGTAACAAGTCACTAATCACGAGTAGTTCAAAATGTCAGATAGCATATTTTGTGGTTTCATAAAGTTCAGAATAATTCGAAGACATGGAGTGACGCAGTTTTGAAGGCATCTGGTGGGTACCCTGCATGTTATCAAGACCACAGCCGTTCCTATGCAGAAAGGGGGCAAATTAGTAGTTTGTGGTTATTCGTTCGATTTTGCTTTTATTGGAGTTTTAATCTAGATTTAATAACATTCAATCAGCCCAATTGGTGGGTAAAAAGCTTCCTCTGAAATGATCATGTCCTGCAGTTCACGTATCGGAAGCTCGTGTTTTTTGAGTTCAGTTGAAGTTTTAAGACTTCTTAGACTTGTTCAGTCCTCCCATACCCTCATCATTATGATTTTCGTGAATCATGTAACAGGGATTGAGATGCTCTTTTTGATCGGCAAGACCTGTTATGCTCAGCCCGTAACGATTTCATCGGGTTTTTCATTACCAAGGAGATGAACAAATGTTGGAAACCATTGAATTGTAATTGAATGTCCAATGAGCGTTATCCACGTATTCATTTTATATTTTAAAATGAAAGTAGATTCCATTCTAAGAAATGTGATGCCATCCACACTCTTACACGTTGAGTAGTTTTATTTCTATAATATTTTTTAAAGTTTACACCGGTGACGTCACATTTGGTGGCAGGTGGGTCCCGCCCATGCGGGAAGGACGCTTTGACGTCACCATTGTGCGAAACTTTGAAAAATTATACAAAGAAAACTACACATCGTATAGGAGAATGCGGTTGATGCCAAACTTCTTAGAATGGAATCTTCTTCTATTTAAAAATAGTTAAAATACCTTTTCCCACCCATTGGTAACGCTCATTGCTTTTGTTGTTGTAAGCAGTTGTTGTTTAATACTGACTTAACCAGCGAAATTGATCTAGTAGTGTAACTCTTACTGGAAATACACGTATTCAATAACTTGCGTTTTCTCCATTGAAATGGATTTTCAGTACTCCGATTTACTTTATGGCGAGTGATTCATGGCTATGATCAAAAATGGTACTAGGATCTTCTCTGCCGATTAAATTTATGAATCCTACCAGTTTAATTGTTGAAGATAGGGTTGATGTCCAATTCCTTAAGGACACACTGTAGGATTAAAGCTAAACTGATGAAAACAGAAGTGTTCAAGAGCCTTTGGAAAAGTAGCGTGCAGAGCCGGGAGAATGTGGGCCTATCTCACTTTGAGATCGGCTGCGATAATGCCCTCTCCGCAAACTGGAGCCACTGAGAGAGAAAGTTAATTACCACTGAGAATCAAACGATATTCCAATTAGTAGATGAGTTTTTTGACTGACAGCGGTTGTGAACTAAGATTTCGCTGTAAGTGGACACGATGCGAGTGGATGCACATGAAGCCAGATTATTTCGAGGATGAGCAAGAAGTAAAGAAAATTGCAGAAACGGACTAAAGAAGCGTGAATGAAAGTGCAATGGAAATCCCATTTAAGTTTAAGTTAGTCGAGAGTCTACTTCACAAGTATACCTCCCAAGTTCTACACAAAATTCAACATTAATCTGCATTTGAAAATCGAAAATTGCAAGGTGGCCTCCGAAACAGCTCTAAAAACGAATTGTAATACTAATCTTCCGAAACCAAAACACTATCGTAATGTATTTCCCTGATGGGTACCACAAAATAATCATATTAAAATTAAATAACACTATCTTCGACAAACCATCCAAGACACCATCCAACAGCAATGAGGTACAGCGATTGATGCATAACCAAAAACACAAAGAAATTTTTTACAAGTATAAGTCCACAACACAGTGATATATTTTCATGTGTTTTCATGTTCAATGTATTTTTCAGTGGTAACATTAGAGGACGTTAAAACTCTATTTTTCATATACCTAAATACTCAAAATGCTAATTCAGATTGGTTGACGGAATCGTGTCAGCCAAAAAATTAACTAAATAAGTAAATAAATAAAAAATAAAGCAGTACCTGTAAACATTCTTCTTTATATTCCTTAGCGACATGAAAATTTCAAAAACGTTTTTTGAGAAAAATTCAGATTTTTTTAGGGTGGTAAAACGCAACGTCACACTTATCCTCATGGTACCTACTCAAGAAAGTGTAACTGAAGTAGGTACATGAAGCTAGTATACGAAACAACTTACAGGGTAGGAAATCTTGATATAAGAAAAAGAAATGTCCAAAAGCCTTCAGCGCCCAAGGTAAGGCAAAGAGAAAGCAAGATGATCTCACTCAACAGTTTATTCACCGCTAATGTAGCTTCGGCATGCGCAGGCTCCACACGGAACAAACAGAAACCTCTGTTCTTCTTACAGCTTGCTTTGTTTAAACACGTCGCATGGACTAGGAACATTCTAGAAATGGATCCTGTTCCAGAACTGATTTCGTTCAACGCTTAATAGATCTTGTAGAAGGAAATGTTATCAAATGCACAATGGATGGAAATGAAATGTATTGATTGCCCATTGTCAGTACATATACACGGATTGTAACAAAATTTTAATACAACCGTATGACTACGGAGCTCACAAAGAAGGAGATCACCGAAACAGAAGTAATAATACTAATCTTCCGTAATCGAAACACTACACCATTGTATTTGCCTGGATACAACAAAGTATAATCAGATAGAAACTAAATACCAACCAAGGCAACCCACTGTGGTTGTGTTGCTGATGTTTATAATCTTTACATCGTACTTTAAAAAACGTCTGCCAAGTTGGGTGTGGCACATACCTTCATCGTATGCATTAAAAAAATGTATAGATCATTGAAATGTTCTAAGTAATCTGAAATGAAAATGATTCAATCCCTGAAAATGTCACCAAAATTGGACATAAACTGTAAAAGTGATTATGTTGCAAGGATTTGAGGTTCGCGCATGCGCAGCAGCTGCTAATGATACTATTGCGATGAAACTCGCATGGGGTAATCAAATCATCATTTACCAACTACCTTCCGAATTTGAGCGCGATCAGACGAATAGGTTATGGGAAAATGACGCTTGATGGTTTTTATGCTCGCGCGTTTAAAAGTTTCAATTTTCAAGTGATGAAATTTACAGGGGCATATCTTCAGCTTAACTCGCTCATGCCCAAAAAAATTCATCAAAATCGGATGGAAACTATTAGGGAAATGCTTGTTGCTAGGATTTAACATTAACTGATTTTATTAGCAGCTAATAATACTAATAGTACAATCCTCTTGAGATTCATATGAGGTGATTAAGTCGTCTTTCACCAACTATCCTCCGAATTTGAGCGAGATGTGACTAACAGAAAGTAAAAAAACTCGGCCCTTCGGGCCTCGCAAGGGCCTCCGCCCCTGGACCCCCCCGGGTGTTATTACTTTGAGCCTGACTGCTAAAATGTCAAAAACATGGAATCATGTTTTAGCTCCTCGCTCTCACTTTATTATAGAAATGATCACGACGATTGAGCTCTTGCTTCCTATAGTGTAAAGTATAGAAATTACCTATTAAAATGATTTAACCACCGCTTCACAAATCAAACCGTTCTCGCAATATTCGGATCACCTGCTATGAATCACATCATCGAAACACCAGCTCAATGAAATCATCAGAAATTAACAAGCGGTTGCAATCATGTTCACAATATCAATAATTGAGAATGATCACCTGTGTGTAAACAATTATTCATATAACCATGCTCATAACTCAGCTTGTAGGCCACACACTTCGCTGTAGTTAACATAATATCCGTCGAGAGCTTTCGAACGAATGGTCAACGAATTTTGTGGGATGAAAAACGACGAAGTATCATATCCCTAGCAACGACTCGGTTGTAAGCCCTGACATCTCTGATAAAAACTGTGTTAAAAGGAGCTGAAGCTTGTATTGACAAATAAAACTGTCTTCAGCCTTCCGCAAGTTCCCTGCCAAATTTAAATTTTGTAATTGTAATTATGATTGTTTGCACTTTGCTTCTTTTTTGCAATTTGTTAGCAGTCATAGTAACAAAATGAAGTTAAAAGGGTTTGCAGGCACACGGACAGACACACACACACACACGAAACCAAAGTTGTTTTACAATGGTCTAAAACGAAAAGCGCGAGTGGGGATTTGGATTTTGGGGCGAAAATGTTTCGTCTTTTGAAAGCGAAAACAATCCTTCCTCTACCCGTGGTAGACTCGAAAGCAAAATCAACAAGTTGCGAGATCATTCATCAATCGAACCATTCCGAAAAAAATTGCTTTGAGGAAAAAAGTAGATGTTTATATTGTAGTAAAACGCAACGTCACACTCATCCAGCTCGAGTGCTAGATAGTTGCTCTAAATGAAAAAGACAGGATCAGATTCATAAAGTGAATCGATTTGTTTGCATGTAAAATTATTAATGGCCAAACAACTTTCTTTGAAAGAAGCTCGGGGAATCATCCATCAATCAACAAATCAATCTCACTCGGATAGTGAAAGCTGTATAGATTTTCTGTTCGCAATTATTATTAGGTGACTAGAGATCAGGTCTGCTTCTGGACTGTCGAGATTTTTCATGATGCCCAGATTGATTCGCAAAAAGAAAAAGAAATGAGGCGAACGTTTTCAATACGTGCCTCTCCATTCATTATCTTCACTGACCAGGCGAGTCATGGCAGGGAAGTGACTGGAAATATTTTTTCCTTCCCATGAACCGAATGAATAATGATGACCGATTTCCTTAACGTAGTTTGATACTGAACCGGGCTTGAGAAATCTGCAAGAAAGTTTCAGATGACCAATAAGGAGTTACCTCGATATGTCTGCACAATTTCACCTGCAGAACACTCGATCACAGTATATGTAATTTTTTTTTCAAATTTGTTTACTATAACCAATAGAGTGATTAAAGTGGGTCAATAGTCATATTTACCTAATCAAAACAATTATTTTATCAAAACAACTGGTCAAAATTTTCATATTATATTGAGCTGCCAGAAGTTATTGGCTCAAGCCCCATGACCTAGCGGCGTAGGGGAAAAAAGAATTGAAACCAACAAAAAAGTTTTGGGAATCCAATTATACCCAATACCAGCTTTGCGAGGTGATTCGGCGTGCCGAGGAATATGGGAGCGACAGAATCTTGCATTAATGGATACACACTACATCACTACTGCCCAGACACCACCTGAACAAGAAAAGAAGAAATTAAACAAACATGTGAAGAACGCCATGTCATGCATCTCACTAGTATGTTCCGTACATGCTAAGGAGGCTTCTCAAGCTAATGCCTTCACATAAAAGTCCTGGCAGAATGGCTATATTTCGGATGTTCGGAAGAGACCACAATTCATTAGGTAGGTACCTATAGGGAGATGGTCACGAGCAAGATTGGCTTTTGGAGTCCTACGCGCTGGCAGCTAGATGGCAAAGAACTGAAACCTTATTAGACTTTGAAGAGGGTGCGGTTTCGTGAATGGATTCGTAACTATAATCACCAAAAAAAAAAAAAAGAAAAAAAAAAAGAGTTCCACTATCTGCTTTACAAGCAGATACCATGTTACATGGATATGTCTTTGATTGGGGATTTCATAACGGTTGTCCTCGAGAGTTGTAAACAAATCCTTTAACTTTAAACAAATCTCTGGGCCGCATCCCGACTAATTCCAACAAAACAACGGTTTACTTATAGAAATGTTGATAATAACTGTGGAGAGAAGCCACTACAATGAGTTGTTGTTAACAGTCGACTGTTGTCAAGAGAATGAAAATGTTTCCTATGGAGTGGAGTAAATGATGCTATTGCTTTACGTTAAGAATATTGTAACCGGCTTATTAAAATTGTTTATAGCCCAATCAACTTAGTTTAGGAATGTAGCCAGGTACGTAAGGAGGGGGAAATTGGTAGCTTGAGATGTGAACATTTATCACATAAATCAAGCGTGGCGAACGATTATGTGCGATGAAAACTGCGGAAGTTCCATTCCCCTAGCAACGGCTGGGTTGTACGTGAAAAACACTGAAATGGTAAAAAAAAAACACGAATTTATGTTTAGGCAAAATAATAAACAGACCCATATTTCACAGAAATCTTATTTAAGCTGTACTGAAACTCATCCACAGCAAAACAAATTTTCATTCATTTTCAAAACCAAGCTGTTATTTGCTTTGAAGTTCAAATTTAGTGACATAACAGCGAAAATGCTGTCGGAATGCGTTTACGTGATATATTATTGTCATAATCTATCTTGGAGCTGGAATTATGATTCTTGGGCTCTGATGTTGTTCATTTACTTAGTTAATTTAATTTGATACGATAGGTATCATATGGATAGTTCTACACTGATACATATTTAACGAATTGATCTTTTAATGATGGCATCAATCCCTCCTCGTCTCTAACTGGATAGTTCAAGCGGTCAGTTATAGCCTTTTAACCTGAATCCTTAAATTCAGTTTTGCCTAGTGTATACATATTTAACGAATTGAATAGCCCATAGGATCTTAAATTTAAAAGTGATACATACCTGGCATGGAACAAATCATAGTGAGTAGGTATGAGATGAGATTTCGTGTATGGGACAGCGTAACACTCTAGATTTGAACCCATAATAATA
This sequence comes from Adelphocoris suturalis, assembly GCA_030762985.1. NCBI lineage: Eukaryota > Metazoa > Arthropoda > Insecta > Hemiptera > Miridae > Adelphocoris > Adelphocoris suturalis. The sequence continues at coordinate 16,379,198 of CM061044.1, forward strand.
ATAAAATAAACAAGTATGTACTGCCAAGTTTTGAGAAGAAGCAATCCAAGCTTAGTAGGTATCTGCTCTTATTAATAGCTATCAGTTTATCATTAACCCAAGACAAAAAGGGGAACAGTAAATTTCCTTGCAAGATCATCAGAACTGTATAGCCATCTTTACAATCAATTGCATACGACAAGGCAAATAGATGAATTCGTAATGAACTGTAATGAATTCACAACTGTAAAGTCAAACAACCACAAATGACGGTCATGTAGGTTAAATTAAATACATAAGTAACCTGAACGTTGGTTTTGTAATTTTACAGGTAATTTGATGGCGTACCAACAGCGCTAGAAGTACCTGATATTCAAATAAAATAGAAAATTGACGTTTGAAATAAAACATAACTGTGCACGCAAAAGAGCGCAAATAATTGCTGAAAAAGTACTAACAGTACTACAAATCTTTGGAAATTAATTTTTGTGCCATAATACTATAAAGTCCATTTAGCATATATACTTATTATATATATTTAAACGTAAAACGCGGTTGTGCAAAAATGTGCTTGAATCGCAGAAAATAAATACCTACTAAAACTTCGTGAAAATTGCAAAAATTTGCTCGTATAAGATATTTTGTTCTAGTTAATTTGAACAAGTCATTCCCATTGTTCGTTTTAAAAACTCACAAAAACATTTTTTTTTAATTCCATGAAGAATAAATATGAGACCTTAACTATTGGAATATTTAATTCTCTATAAGGAAGTACGAGTATCTTACTTAGGATGAAAGACCGCAATTCGGGAAGTCAATCGTGGCATAATTCAATTTTCTTCAACCGTATTCTATGGCGAAATATTTTTAAAGGTCAATTCTTTCTGGTGATAGAACGAAAAATATGAAGGTAACCCTGTTTGTATTATGCATTTTTAGGAAAGCTAATTTAGGGGTAGCATATGATACGAGTCACTAGGCAATGTTGTTTATGGACCACCGAAATCAGAACTATGATCAATCTGACTGGATGTTTTAACATAGCTTTCTCTCCACAGCTAGAGCTCCTGTTGTGTCGATCTATTTAGGTTCCTTTGTAGTACTGCACATGTCAACTGAATCAACAGTTGGCGCACCTTCGGTAAATCTCGTGACAGGAAGGTTAAGCGGATCCGTAACCGTTACATACCCACCAGTTCTAATTAAGTACGTGGGATCGACTGTGGAAACCACTTAGCGAGACGGTAAGAAAGAAAGGATCGTCTACATTACGTTGCCCCACATTTAAAAGTAAAAAGAAGCGAACCAACTCGACTTTACTCAGTAGTACAAGAGTTAGTACGATGTCTAATCATAAGGTGGGAGGGACTCGTCTCGGAAACATGGCAAAACAGTGCAAAACACGGAATATAACAAGGATGTCACTTTACTCATAGTTACCGTCACCAGCGAACTTGGTAAAACACACGGAAGAACATGGTTATGTACCTACACAAACGTAAACAATTTTAAATTAGATTTTCATGAACTGATAGCTTTGAATTATATTTTTTTGACATTTTATGTCTTTCTATGGCACATAAAATAAAAAAACCCCCGTCATTTACATACTTCGGAAAATTATTGAAACACAGCTCACGAAAATATTTTGATGATTTCCCTAAAGAGGCTTACAACCGAGTCGTTGCTAGGGAAATGGTACTTCGTCGTTTTTCATCCCACAAAATTCGTTGATCCATTCGTTCGAAAGCTCTCGATTTATCCAACCCTGCTATTATGTTAACTACTGCGAAGTGCGTGGCCAACAAGCTGAGTTATGAGCAAGGTTATTTGAATAATTCCGTCACACATGTTACACTCAGGCTGATCATTCTCAATAATTGATATTGTGAACATGATTACTTCGTCCACCGCTTGTTAATTTCTTATTATGTTATGATTTCATTGAGCTGGTGTTTCGATGATTTGATTCATAGCAGGTGATCCGAATATTGCGAGAACGGTTTGATTTGTGAAGCGGTGGTTAAATAATTTTAATAGGTAATTTCTATGCTTTACACTCTAGGAAGCTGTAATTTCGTATGTAGCCTCTTTAGGACATTTACTTGACGATGCCCAGGGTCCGGATCAGATGAGTGGCTCTTAAAGCTAATTTCTATGTTTTACACTCTAGGAAGCTGTAATTTCGTATGTAGTATCTTTAGCACATTTACGTGACGATGCCCAGGGTCCGGATCAGCTGAGTGGCTCTTGGAGCTTGCATACGAGTCTGCAACACATACTTGTCTTCAACTAAAGACATAAAATGTCCCAATGTGTTGCAGACTCGTATGCAAGCGTTTCGTTCTTCACGAAACTTTTAATCTAAAAAAAAAAAGCAATAAGTAAATATTTTACAATTTTGAATTTGATACTTTGAATTTTATTTTCCTCTCCCTGAAGAAGCTACAGTTCCTGGGGTGAGACGTTGGAGATTAATTAAAAAAACCAATTTTAAACAGAAAGGCCTTTTTTGTAAAGTTATAACAAGGATGAACTGCAAGTAGTTGAAATCTCTAATTTAGGTATTATAATATGTGCATGTTCTAAGCACGATGTGAGTTTAACAATGCAGGTTAAATGTATCTTTTCAAGTCCCTTCATTATGCAGTCCAAACTAAAGCCATAATGTTGCTGCTTTGATAAATATTTCAGTGCTTAAAAACTAGATGTGGGATGTTGAGATTGTGATTTCTTATCTTATTTTTCTCGCATTACATTTGGTTTATTTTCAATGAACCATTGTAATCGACTAATGTTAACAAAAAACTTTACCTTCATCAAATGTTGTTAATTCACGTTTCAAGATACGTAGTTTCCAAAAACAGCTTTTCTCACAAACTACTGGACCGAAGTTTATGATAATGTTAAAATTACGTATGCGCCCTAGTTGATACAAGGATCTCTGCATAACCTTCGGCCAACCATATACGGTAAATCTGACGGGTTGGAATATTTTCAAATCGGAATCACAAATAAGTACGTTTAGAATTTAAAAAAGTTAGTTTTAAAAAGAACTTTGTTCAGTGAATCGAAAGTTATCAACCGGAGCATTGTGCGATCAACCGTTTGCTCTCCAGAAGGGCCTGAGTGTTGGAAAGATAAAAATCATCAACATGAGTGTGAATCCCATAGCGAATTTGGCTTGCAGGATTAAGCTGAATTTTTGCTAACTAATCCAGTTTGATCTTATTTGGTTTTCTTCTTATAACTGTATATGCGCGTGTGATGCCTGATTATATATATAGACCAGTCCTCTGCTCAGAAAGTCTCGCTAATCTTTTTTTAAATTTGAAGTTTTCTCTGTATCGTTGGAAATTCACTCTAACTTTGACCACGTTGATCGATCCTTCGTGACGCCTTGTTTGACTTTGCCCGTTTGGAAGTGGCCCCGTTCAGAAGTATACCCTTACAAAAATTTAGTGACACAACACCAAACTTCTGATACACAATTAATTGGTTTAATTATAGCCAAGGAGAAAACAGCCTTTGTTTTTGGGCTGGTAATATCATAGGACAATAACAGTGAGAGTCTAACACGATATGAACAAAGGATGTAGGTACTCTTGAGCACCTATTAGAGAACCACCAACGAAGGTGATAGAGGTAGGTAGCTAACTACAGTGAGTGGCGAACAGAGTGAGAGTCTTTTGTGTGGATGAACTATCACTCTTTTCAAGTTACGACTGTCAAAGCGTGACGAGGTTTGGCGGTGATAAAATCAAAGATATAGAAAGAAAGAGTGGGTTCTTTAAACTGAGAAATTAATTAGTATTTGGGACTGTGATGGATTTTTTTAAATGGAAACCTATTCATGTTTTGATAGTTTGGCCTCATAGATCATACCGGACATATATATATATGTATGATTTATTATTACCTAACGTTATCCGAGCTCATACTAACCAAATCTTGGGTTTGATTGAAACAACTTTTTTTGAAATTCATAGAATCAGTTCTTGATGTTTCATAGTGGTACTTTGTACCAAAATTTACACTGGACTAATCCAAAGTATTTTTGGACGAGCAACAGTAAATGCAATGAAGACTGCAGAAGCTGGCGAAATCGTTTTTATCAGAAGTCATCAATGATACAAATCGAAAGGAAAACTTCGCCTGAGAATGTAGTGTGCACGTGACTAAATTTTGCGGAAACCGATCAGCCACATTGTGGACGCCCCTTTTATAGACTTGGTTTTCTTTCTGCTTATCCATTCGGCCACCTGAATTAATGAGACCTGCTCTCTAAAATGCTCAGACTTAGACGCTCGGAGCCGGTGCATGTTGTCGTCTTCCAATCTGCTTTCACCTTCCGCGACCGAGAACTTGTTACGCAGACTTTCTTCTTCCATTACCTTCTCCGACGATACCTACCCTATGGATTAATTCTCCGGCGAGTTCCTCGTCGTTTCCCTCTTCTTCGAAAAGATTGGAGTGAACGCGGATCTGGAATGATAAACGAAGAAGTTTTTTCGTGATACCGGCTAAATGGACGCTGTAACGGTGACAAGTAGATGACTTTTGATGCAAATAAAATATTTGGGAGTAGAGAGTGAAAGGTTGTACAAGCCCTTGGGGCCGTAAAGTGTTCATGCCATCTTGTTATGGGTGATACTTTGGGAATCAGCACGATCTTTTGTGGCAATGGAGGGAAACCATGTACGATCAGAGATCAGACGGTTCATGCGGGAGGAATATACCATACATTCCTATACCAGAATGAATTCCTGACCATTGTTTATCTGAATGTTAGTTGGCTCATGCGAGCAATCAACACTCATCAGTATGTCACATATCTGTATTATTGATTCGGAGAAATATCTCCTTGGTTATTTTTTACTAAGCACTAATGAATGTTCCAAAACAAGATCTCTCATTCGTTCCATAAATTGAGTGAGTGTAGAATATGGAATTCTACACTTCAACAAATGTTGACCTAATGTAGCAAACGTAACGCCTGATTTTGATGAAATTTCCTAGGGTTGTGCAAATTTTGGTCAATATGGTCCTCTTTCCATTGTTACTGAATTAAATGCTTCCTCTGCACTTGTGTACAAGTAAAAATAATTAACACTCATAACCAGTTTAGTGGGGAGAGCAAGTAATCCTGGAATCGGGATCTGCAGGAGCAGGTTAGCATTATCCTAAGCTACAGCCCGATTTTGAGGAAATCCTGAAGAATTTCACGAGTTGGGCCCCCAGATCCTTGCGATACCAACTCACTGAATTTCATCACAGCTGGATGAATGGTAGCTTCTACACAAGAGCAAACTATGAACCAATTTAGCAAACTTAACGCTTTCTGTTTTACTGATTTTGATGAAATTTTCCAGGGTTGCCCAAATTTTGGTCTTCATGATCATCTATAAATTCCGTGTTACAGAATTAAATGCTGTCACTGCGCTAGTGAACACGGTACTAATAATTAACAACATTTCAACAACACAAGAACAACAAAACACTGTATTATAACAACTCTGAAAAGAGTGATAAATAACAGTTTCAGATTAGGAAAAGAAAAGATAATCAATTTGATGAAATTCTCTGACATTGTGCGGGTCAGGTTAGAGTTGGCCTGTATGAATGTTATTGTACCGGGATCAAAGCTACCCTACGTGCATGTGCAAATACGTTAAAATATTATTCAAATTGTAATATGTTCTAAACTTTATCACATGACTAGGTACATAACTAACATATACAACTTTTTAATTCGAAAATTGATGTACTTGTGTAGAGATCTAATACTCATAGGAGTACTACACACCTCTTAAGAATTAAGGGATCACTTTTCCTTGTAGACGCCAAAGACCCCAGATCAATCGGACAAAGTTCACATTATATCTCATGATTAGGTATCTAATGGAGATGGGATGCACGAGTATTTTTGTTATATCTCAAACACTGAGAAAGACCAGCGAGGTCAAGCTCCGACTTGAGCCAAAACTGAATGAAATCTGAGCATTTTCCTCAAAAGAAGTATCCCCCACCCCCCTAATTTTTTCCACAATTTTTGAGATTCTGAAGCGAAACTTGATCTTCGTTCTCAGTGCGCGTTCTGACAGTTCCCGAACTCATCAGAACAGGGACGGAAAATCCCGCGTTCTGCACTGCGAACGATTTCAGAATTTGGAAGTGAAATAACCTGCGTTGTTGTTTATAATCCCACTCAATTCGTGTTACCTTCTGATGCTCCTTTTCAGAATATTTTTGGTGCCCGTGAATATATTACTTATTATGCCCGTGAATATTACTTAACTATAACCCCGCAGCAATAAATAAACAAAATACACGACGACTGAGGGGTATACTCGAAAAAATTTGAGTTTCGTGGATGTAGACGAGATCCAACTATAACTTCAATCTCGTCCTCATCGTCTACAAACCGTGAAACACCATCGTCGAAACTATCGCTTTCCGAACTTGATGAGCTAGTTGACATTTCGATCATAGAATAGGTACTTATACTAACGTATAGAGACTTAAGTATGATTAAGTATGATTTCGATAAAGAAGAAGAGAGTTGTTAACTCCACGAGATCAGAAAAATTGTGGAATACGCATGCGTTAAATTCGTCTTTGCGTTCGAGTTCTGACCGTTCCGGGAAAAAAAAAACGGGGACTGTTAGAACCGTTCGGAACTGGGTTTGCAAAACACTGCCAACGCCGAATTCGGGTTCTTGGCGTTCCGGAACTGGGTTTTCTGGCACTGCGAACGATAAAACTCGACTGCGGTTGCCCAGAACCGATCCGAACTGGCAGAACGCACACTGAGAACGAAGCTCTTGAGAACGTTTATGGGGTGCCTGGCACTGAGTTTTAAGCAAATAATAATCAGAAAAAAATTGTGGACTACTCAAGGTGGAGGGGGTTTATGGATACTTGGAAAACAATTTTTCAATTTTTTTCCGAGTGACGCTTCATTTCAAAGATATTTTAGTGCTGAACGCGATGGTGAAGCCAGAATTGCGATATCTTATTCCATTCTAGAATTAGAACTGATAACCATGAAGAAGCGCGATTCATTCGGTTTTGGGTCAAGTCGGAGCTTGTTGCTAGCCGTTCGTAGTGTTTGAGATAAAACAATAAAAACAGGGTGAATCCAATCTCCACTAAGTACCTAATCAAGGGATATAATGTAAACTTTGTCCGATTGATCTGGGGTCATTGGCGTCTACAAGGAAGTGATCCCTTAATTCTTTTGAGGTGTGTATGTTTAATACTGGCTGTTTAGAAAATAAATAGGTAAAAAATAAAATTTTAATACTGCCTATATATTCCAACTGTCGACAGGATGATGTTAAGGATACGAGGAAGGGACGTGCCACACCACCAACAGAAAACGAGGTTTTCAGTTTGACCTTTTCTCACCTGCGTTTTTTTCATCACGTAACTAATAAACCAAATATCGCAAGAGCCGGCGCACTTTCTTTTCAAGGACGGCTTGAAAACTTGCGGTGGGGCTGCTATTTGGGCTAGCGAACCGGATGCTTGGGAATGAATCAGACTGGTTTGAGCTCCTGAGGAGTAAGTTTGACAGGAAGAAACGAAAAAAGAGAATTATATTCGACCGTGGTAAATATGCTCTTGATGGATCAGAAGTTTATCAAGTCCTTCTCCATACAACCGCCTCTATTTCCCAATACTAGCTATAACTATTTTGTGGTTAGAGTTATCTGTACTTCTAATGTTCGCGATACAGTCATTATCGTAATCTGAGAGACACAACCTCAACTTTCGACGAATCGGCTTTCGCTATCTCGATAATGAACGACTCGCGGTCTCGAACAAACAGCCGTCATCAATTCAAATTCCACTGACGAGGGGAGGCTCAGGTTTTTCCCTCTCCGATTTCATTTAAAATGTCACTAATTATTCTAGAAAAAAATAAGTCGACACATGAGCCGTCTCGTTAAATTTAAAAGTTGAATAGGTCTCAGGAGGCCGATAAAAATTATTTTATACCTAAAAATACCTAAAAATTAGGTACGTTTACGAAACAGCTACTGCTCCTACGTTCCGCTGCCTATCGCAAACTAACTTTCAAACGTTTTTCTACATGAATTTATATGAGAGACGTGACTGTATAGGGTATATAATTATAATTAGGTATATAATTTTTTGCATTACGTCCCTGCAAGGTCAGAATAAAAAATCCTGCTTGTAGGAAAACCAATTCATCAATTTAGTCGACTATACACATGCCTCCTGGTTGATGAAATATTTTCCCCCAGAGTGGACAAAGACAGG